>CM076512.1:175512-900512 GCA_038429875.1 Poecile montanus | reverse complement strand
GAGGAGACTCGAGGAGAGGAGAGGAGAGGAGAGGAGAGGAGAGGAGAGGAGAGGAGACTCGAGGAGAGGAGACTCGAGGAGACTCGAGGAGACTCGAGGAGAGGAGACTCGAGGAGAGGAGAGGAGACTCGAGGAGACTCGAGGAGAGGAGAGGAGAGGAGAGGAGAGGAGAGGAGAGGAGAGGAGAGGAGAGGAGAGGAGAGGAGAGGAGAGGAGAGGAGAGGAGAGGAGAGGAGAGGAGAGGAGAGGAGAGGAGAGGAGAGGAGAGGAGAGGAGAGGAGAGGAGAGGAGAGGAGAGGAGAGGAGAGGAGAGGAGAGGAGAGGAGAGGAGAGGAGAGGAGAGGAGAGGAGAGGAGAGGAGAGGAGAGGTTCGGAGAGGAGAGGAGAGGAGAGGAGAGGCGAGGAGAGGAGAGGAGAGGAGAGGAGAGGAGAGGAGAGGAGAGGAGAGGAGAGGTTCGGAGAGGAGAGGAGAGGTTCGGAGAGGTTCGGAGAGGAGAGGAGAGGAGAGGTGAGGAGAGGAGAGGAGAGGAGAGGAGAGGAGAGGAGAGGAGAGGAGAGGAGACTCGAGGAGAGGAGACTCGAGGAGAGGAGACTCGAGGAGAGGAGACTCGAGGAGAGGAGACTCGAGGAGAGGAGAGGAGAGGAGACTTGAGGAGAGGAGAGGAGAGGAGAGGAGAGGAGAGGAGAGGAGAGGAGAGGAGAGGAGAGGAGAGGAGAGGAGACTCGAGGAGAGGAGAGGAGAGGAGAGGAGAGGAGAGGAGAGGAGAGGAGAGGAGAGGAGAGGAGAGGAGAGGAGAGGAGAGGAGAGGAGAGGAGAGGAGAGGAGAGGAGAGGAGAGGAGAGGAGAGGAGAGGAGAGGAGAGGAGAGGAGAGGAGAGGAGAGGAGAGGAGAGGAGAGGAGAGGAGAGGAGAGGAGAGGAGAGGAGAGGAGAGGAGAGGAGAGGAGAGGAGAGGAGAGGAGAGGAGAGGAGAGGAGAGGAGAGGAGAGGAGAGGAGAGGAGAGGAGAGGAGAGGAGAGGAGAGGAGAGGAGAGGAGAGGAGAGGAGAGGAGAGGAGAGGAGAGGAGAGGAGAGGAGAGGAGAGGAGAGGAGAGGAGAGGAGACTCGAGGAGAGGAGAGGAGAGGAGAGGAGAGGAGAGGAGAGGAGAGGAGAGGAGAGGAGAGGAGAGGAGAGGAGAGGAGAGGAGAGGAGAGGAGAGGAGAGGAGAGGAGAGGAGAGGAGAGGAGAGGAGAGGAGAGGAGAGGAGAGGAGAGGAGAGGAGAGGAGAGGAGAGGAGAGGAGAGGAGAGGAGAGGAGAGGAGAGGAGAGGAGAGGAGAGGAGAGGAGCCTGCTGGCACCACTTAGCGAGCGGGATTGCAGTGTTCTCGCGGCAGATGGGAGCGCAGTCGAGGGGGGCAGCACGCAAAGGCGTCATGACGGCAGGGCAGGAGAGCAGGGCTGGGGTTGCCATCAGGTGATCGAGTGGAGTTGGGCTTTATGGCACGAGTTTGCCGGGGCTCGGGCTCCCGGCTGAGACAAACTGCACCTTTGGGCTTTCAAGGAGTACAAGAGCGGAGATGGCCCCAAGGAGTGACTTTCACATTCTGTTGTCTTTTGGGGGTGGGGGTTTGCTGCGGTCCCTTGGCCGCAAGAGAGGGTGGCTGGGAGCTCCTGTCCCCCAGCAGCTGGAGGAGAAGCAGCAGGGACAGTGCCATGGCCCGTTCTGTGCCCATGCCTGTCCCTGTCCCTATCAGACAGGGGCAGCCTGCAGTGTGTACCACCCACTCCCAGTCTTCAGGTCTGCAGGTGACACCAGCGTCGTGGCTGGGAGCACAGCTGCTCCTGGGCTGACTCCCTGGGGAAGGAGGCCAGCAGGGAGTAATTACCCACATGCTGCAGCTCCTTGTGCCAGGTGAGAATAAGCCCCACTGCCATGCCAGCCCTCTCTGGGAAGCAGCCAGGGCCATGCCACCCCCCGAACTCTGTGCAAAGCCCAGCTTTGTCAGCTTCAAGGCTCAAAGTCCAGTGTCAGACTGTTTGCCCCTCACATTTCTGTCTGGAACTGACCCAGACATGTCCAATTTGTACATGTGAGAGAGAAGGAAGGTGCGTAGTCCCAGCGTGTTGTGTGCGCTTTAGAGGCTGTTAGGAGAAGAGGGTAATTTAGTAACACATTTTGTCCTGTCATTTCCTTCTCTGGCAAATCCAGATGCTTTGATTAAGCAACACTGAAGGTGTGTGAAAGTGACTGAGTCGTGAAAATCAGGTTTCACAGGGAAGAGGGAAGGTCAGCAAATGCTTTGTCTGCTGGCATATTTCTTAGTCTGAACTGCAGCTGGAAATGCTTCACTTTAGCAATGGAGTCTGCAACCTTGAGAGAATGTGTGGATGCTATATATATATAGTTGAGAAGGAAAGTGCGAATCACTAGTGTGTTTCGTCTAGTTTACAGACTGCAAAGGAAGATGAAAGCCAGCACTGGCTTTCTGTTGTTGGACTTTTTCTTTGGGAGCACCTGCTGGACGTTTAGAAGTGGTTTGGGATGTGCGAGAGTGAGAGGGTTAGATGGAACATAGGGCTTGAGGGAAAGCACGTGTCTCCAGGGAGTTGGACGCAGTTCAGTGGGTGTGAGTTACATGTTGAGCAGCTGATCACACAAGAAAACATTCTAAAAGAAAGATGCCATGCTGGAATTGCTTTTTCTTTTGCAACCTCTAAACTGCACAGCCAACAATGAAACGATTCCTCTTCTTTCGCTGCTACATGCAGGATCACATTCTGTCAGTCGCCATGAGCCAGGATCCACAGCGGAGCTCTCCCACGAACTGCTCCCACACGAGTGGGGCCGGGCCAGGAATGCGCTCGGCTTTTTCCTGAGGAATGTCAGTGCTCATGGAAACAGCCGCATGATAGCGCTGTCGACTTGCAAAAGAAAGAAAGGCATCCAGCCCAGCTCGAAACCACGCCGAGGGCAGAGCCAAGTTACAAATGTCCCTGCTGTTGTCAAATCAACAGTGTCAGGACAAAAAGGTTTTGTTTATCTTCTTGTCCCAAGTGCAAACCCTTCTTTGCACCTTACTCAAACGGCGACACGAACTCCTTTGCCCTAACAAATCTTTTCATTCTCACGAGTCCAGCCACAAGCTTGAAATCATCTGCCAAAACCAGAGCTCAAAAAGATGCCAGCTGAGAAAGCTGCCTGCAACTTCAATTGCACCCATCAAGCTCCCAGCATGCACCCTGCAATCGGCACTTTCCTTCTCAGCTCTGGGTACCGTCCTAAGCCTCCAGTCTCACAGTCAAGATCCAAACGAAGGGCATCAGGGGCTGCTCACACACTAAAAGCTGCCAGGACAAAAAGCTCAGCAGTTTGGCATTTGCATACCCACTTGACAGCTCAGCAGCTCTAACCCAGAGACCTGCCTATTGGGAAAAGCCTTTAAATTCACTGAGACCCCCCAATGTGCGCATCTGAACTTCCTTTCTTTGCCAAAGAGAAGAACTACACGCCCATCTCAAAAAAAAAAGGCACCCCCTCCTCCAAAATACAAAACATCTGGGGACTGATCCCATACAAAAGGTGCCAGGACACCATTACTGGGCATTACCTGCCTGGGGCGCTAGATCAGCTGCACACCAAGACTCAGCATATCTGCTTATCTTGTGCAAAAGACATGTGCTGCCAGAATTTCAAGAAGGCTACCTCTGAGAAGTGTAAATTACATGCCAAACAATCTATCAGGAGACCACCTTCCAAAGATGGATGCTGACTCCATCACTGTACAAACTGAGGCAGTGCTTCCACATCAAACTTTCTGCCAGACAGAAAGTAGCTGCCACCTTTGGTCTCTACAAGGCAGCTTCTTATCTGCACATGAAACACTGCAGCTACTTGCTTTCCTTCCCATGAAAAACCATTGCCATTCTCATTCAGGAAGCAAGCAAAAGCTGCATGCCACCTCCACTACTGTATGTCCAACAATTGCTCCTACACAGAGGAGGCCAGGACAGAAATGTCTTGCTGGACTGTTCCTCCCCATGGCACCTTATCTGCTCCACCAACACTGGCACTATGCCCTTTGCTTCCCAAGGAAAGGTGCTCTGAGTCACTTGGCCTTGCATTCAGTCCCTTGCCTAGTTCTTTCTAGCCTACACTTGTTGCTTCCCTTGCCTATGTCTGCTTTGCCTCATCCTAACTACAACTTCCTTGCTTTGCTTTGCCTTTCCTGCTCTTTGCCTTGCCTTCCTTGCAGGCAGGGCAATGCAAACTATGTGTAGGCAACTGTAGGCAAGTCAAGGGAGAGGCTGGCAAGGCAGAGCAGTGAGGGGGGAAAGCAAATGGGGTAGTAGGTGAGAGAAGGCCCAGAGGTTCTAGGCAAGGCTGGCCATAGGAAGATAAGCCCAGTGATAGGTAGGCCAGGCAGAAACAGGAGGGGCTAGGCAAGGCAAGGCCCTGGAGGAAAGCAGTAGGCCTCTCAAGGGTGGGACACAGGCATGTGAGGGAATGCAAGGCTGAAGAGTGTTAGCAGAGCTAGGCAAGGAAACTCTTGGACTGCCAAGCAAGACTGTCTCGGCAAGGCAGATGAGAGGTGCATTCAAGGAAATGCAGCAAGGACCGACTGCTCTATCCAGCCTTGATCTCACATGCACCATCACCGATCTGCACACAAACCACTTGTGCTACCAGCTTTCCTTCATATGCAAAAGAACTGTCATTCTGGTCCTGGAGCCCAAGGGTTAAATGTGAATTGCCAGTCCAAAATTGGTCCCAGGCAAAAAATAGCCAGAAAAACAGGTCTGTCTGGCAAGACACCTCCCCTGGTCTTCTTCTCACGTGCTCCTGAAACAGTGGATATACATGAGAGATGTAGGAGTCCTCGGTGGAGCAGATGGGACAGGGCAAGGCTGGGAAATGCCAGGAGAACAGGGGTGTTGAATTCCAGGTAGGGGAGGGGTGAACAATGCAAGAGAGGGTTCAAGGGCAAGGCAAGACAATTGGTGGCTTTGCAAGGCAGGAAAAGGGAGAGGTAGGCAAGGCAATCAGAGTCCTAGAAGGAGAAAGAAACAAAAGGGTTGATCTGGTGTCTTGGTTTGAAAAAATAAATGTCCACTAAGGAAGGCAGGAGCCTCCCTTGAAATGGAAAATGTAAACCCTCTCTTTGTGAATTATTATAATTTTGAAATTAAAGGGCTCTCAGGCAAAGATATAGGAGTAGGAATAACAGTTCTTTATTAGTATGTATAAATTTAAAAAAAAATCCCTACAACTTAATAGGAAAATTAAAATAAAATGCAGTAGTACAAAAAACACCGACAGAATCAGAATGCAACCTGACACCCTGTTGGTCAGGGTGCTGGTAGCAGTCCCATTAAATGGTGGCTGCGGTCTTCCTGAAGTGACAGACATGGCTCTGTTGAAGCAATGATCCTGTAGAAGGATCCTTCAGTTTTCCTCTGAAGGTCTGGTGGTGGTGTAGAATGGTCTGGTCTTCCTCTGGGAATCTAGTAGAAAAAGGCTGCCTCTGGTATTCCAAGTCTCATATCCAGGTAGGAATGCTTGGCTCCTCCTCCTGGTGGAGCATCTCACAATGGGATGATGGAATTTTATCGGTCATGCAGTGAAATTCAATGGCCCATTAACAGAAGATATGCCCCAGCTATGAGGGATGGGTTATGGAAGAGATAAAGAACACTGCCGTACCTGGTTTTAACAGATGGTAATAGAATACATACTTTTGGTTACATCTTGCATTGCAACCCAAGACATCTGGACAAAGGGAAAGGGAAGTCAGCTGGGGAATGGGTGAGCAAGTCAATACAAGGCAGTGGAGGGAAGGAAGACCGAGGGAAGGCTACAAACTGGACAGCAAAGCAATGCAAGGCATGGGGAAGCAAGGCAAAATAAAGGAAATAAACAAAAGGGACTTGAAATAAGTATGCACAAAAGTGTACACGAAATAGTATGTATGAAAATGAAGGGTCCGCCCAGACATCAGAGCCCGAATGCGCCCCGCCTGGGGAGCCGGGGCTCGGGGCCGGGGCTGCCCCGCCTGGGACATCCCGGTCACCTGCGGTCACAGGCGCAGGGCAGAGGATGCTCACCCCCACGCCCAGGGCGCTCTCCCGGCCGTGCCGCTCACCGTAACCGAGCGCTGGGAGCTTCCTCAGGAACGCCCCAAGGATAACCAAACCGTGGCGATCATCACGTGAAGATTCCTGGGTTTTGTATCCCCAGGCACCACGGCACGGCTGCGAAGTGCACACAGGCACAGCCCACACCTGGCATACCTCGCACGGTGGGCTCACCGCCCAGAGGGTGACCAAGGCCGTGGGACACTGCTCTGGGGACATTTATGGCCTCCGAGGATCGCTCTGGGGAGCCTGCATCCGCGAGGTCGCGCTCTCGAACCCCGCTGGTGTCCCGGGGAGCCGTGCTCTCACTGACCGTCGGCAGGCCGGGGGTGTGGGCGTGCGTGGGGTACTCACAGAAGTGTCTGAGGAGAGGCCAGGGAGGACGCGAGCGGCCTGCGCCATCTCAGAAAAGCGCACCTCAGAGTCGTCCCCATCCCCATCCCCATCCCCATCCCCAGTCTCGGGCGTCCGTGCGCTGAAAGCCGAGCCGGGGCAGCCCCCGCGCCCTCTGCCCACAAAGGCGGAGCCGCGCCCCTCCCGCCGAGCCTGCCCCGGGTGTGCGGCTGCCGTCGCCACCGACCTGCGGCCGCGCCCGCCTCACGCTGCGAGGGGGGCGTGGGCGGCCCGAGCCCCGCGAGCTGGCGCTGGTTCCTTCAGCGGGGCGGGAAGGGGGTCCCCAGCGCCGAGCTCCTCCGCGGGGCGGGGCGGGAGAGAGGTCTCGCATCTGATCCGCTCAGAGGGGTCTCGCCGCAGACACCCTCAGCGAGGCGGGCAGGGGGTCCGGCCGCTCCTGCGCGGCAGACAAGGAAGGGGAAGGGCTCCCGCCCCTGCCTCGTGCAGCCCTGAGTTTGTCCCTGCCCTCCCTTCAAGCAGCCGAAGCAGCTGCAGAGTAACGCAGCCCTCTCTGCCTAAACAGCACATGGAACTCAATTAATTAAGACCGGCTTTTAAAGGCCTGTCCATCCCCACACTTGGCACAAGGAGCTGCTCAGCCATTTCCTAATTTCATGAACATCTACCAATGCTATTCTGGAAAATTACATATAAACAGTACGTAGAACACATGTGGTTGCCTTTTGTCTGTGTTTTATTGGTTCAGAGCACAAGTATGAGAGTTACAAAGTCATTGCAGTTTGGGTGAGGAAGCTCAGAAGCAGGAAGACAGGGACAGAAATGATTCAGCCTTGTGGAAGAAATTCTGTCCTTCATCTAGAATACAGACCAGAGTTAGTTCCTATGTTGCCTGGAGGGGAAAAAAAAACCCAAAACCAAACCAAATAAAAAAAAGAAACCCAAAACAAACACACACCAAACAAAAAAACCACAGCAACCCCCCCAAAACAAAACAAAAGAAAAACAAAGTAGCAATACAGATTTGCAAACAGCATGAAAAAAAAAATCACCTTTTCTTAAAAATAAAATCATCTCTCTACATATATAATTTGCACTTCACTTGTAGTTAATTGGGTAAGTGAAGTCTGCACTTTTCCACTGCATACAAAAATATGTCTGCGGGTGAGGCAGCACTGAAAGAGAGGACGCAGCAGAGAAGGGTGTCTGTCCCAAAGGAAGTGTCACAGGAGCATCATCCCTTTATGCTGTTCTACAAAGGTGTCAAGCTAAGTCAGAAATGAGCACAATGGTAGAATCTCCCTGAGAAATCAAAACCTGTTTTGAAGCACGTCCAGGGATGTGAGAGCCCAGTACCTACACGAGGCTTGGGATGCCCGTCAGAGCTGTGTGTCTTGGACACGCCTCTGGAGGGGTGGCAAAGGCAGAAAAGGTCACAGCTGCAGTAAGTCATCTCAGCCACTTACTCAAGGAAGCTATTCAAGATTAACTAGGGTGAAATTCTCAAGACTTATTGGATGTTCACAGAATTCTCAGTCACTCTGGAGGCAGTACAGTGTATTCAGTAGTACAGTTTAAGTAACACACACTTTCCACAATTAATTAAACCTGTTAATTCCTCAGATGGGGAAAATGCTCATAACTTACACCTTTATTTCACAAATTGAACTAACAATAAGTACCAACTACATGCTCAGAACTCGTGCAGCATTTGTTCACACCAGCAGCTTCTTCCTGATGTGCTCTGCTGAAGACAATAAAAAATTTTTGAAGCAACTACAACACATGCAAGAGTACAACTTCTCAGTATGTTTTGCATTCCATGCCATGCCATTTCTTTAAACCTCCAGATAGTGAGAACATCATGCAACATAAAAGCTTCATTTAAGCACCTCGTATCTTGAAGATTAGAATCTTTCTAAAGAAAAAATATTGCAAAATCTTATTATCTTGATGACTTTGGTATAGTTCAAGAATATATATTTGGTATAGTTGGAAGAATAATTTATGAAACAGGCAATTTACTATGTAATAAAAACTGAATACATTCTACATGTGTACCAAAAACTTGCCTCTGATCTACAAGTGTGCAGTTTTTGTATTATAATTGCTTGTTGGCAACCAAAAATAGATCCAGACAGAAGCTGTAATAAATCACCATTTTTATGTAGTGTAGGTGTGTCTGCTATTTCCTTTTTATCAAATGCAGAATACAAATGTACTTAAAATGTCACTAACTACTGTGAGGACTTGAGGACTGCTGAGCATCTAAACCCAGTTCAGATCTCTGGGATATCTAAGATAATGCTTAAACAGTGGCTCCTAAAGCAGCAAATTTGTCTGCGATGAGTCTGAAAACAAGCACAACAAAACAAACCAGAATCAATAAATAGTAAGGATGGAACTCTAGCTTTGTGTTGCTAAGGGCAGAGACAATATATCCTTTCAGCTAAATACAGCTGATGAGGGGAACACATAGAAAATACACTTTAGAAGCTGTCATCTCTGAGTTTCCAATTTATTTCTTAGGATGTCTCAATTATTAACTTACTTTTGTTTTGGGTAAATAAAACCCTCCTTTCCTTAGGTTTCCTCATTTTTACCAGTTGCAAGCTACTGCCAAATCACAGTAATTTGGAAAGCAGAAACTATTGTTAATGTAACAGCTAACAAGTATTTGCCAAATCCTTCCATTTGGGATTTGCTCTTCAGTGTTGAAGGAAACTGGACAAACAATATTTGCTATACTGATGCAATGATACTTGTGCTCCAGGTTATTTCAGTCATACCTTTCACATAATGCTGATTTAAAGCAACAACAAAAAAAAGAGAATGTTAACAGCTTAAGTCAGTAGATGATTCTTAATCAAACCAGAAATTGTGTCTCATGTTAGCTTTACAGGCATTGCTTAGAAGTTACTTTAAAAGGGCATTTCATGACACTAAATGTCCGGAAAAATGGTTTCTTAGGAAACTGAAGGTTATCAAAATAATATACTTAGATTTAAGTGATCACTACAGAAATAAAGGATTTTCCTGGACAACTCTAAAGAACAGTGATGTTTAGGAACAAGCAAAGACAGACAAAAACCTTTGTGGTTTATCACTAGTTAAACTAAGCTTTACAGATACAGCTCAGCTGGACATCTTTCCACAACAAATGTATCAAAAGTAGAGTGGAAATGCCAACTGTATAAAACCATGTGGAATATTTCATACAAAATACTCCAAAATGCTTTTCATTATGTAACTTTTATTGGAGACACACATTGTAAAAAAGTTCACAGGAAATAATAAAACTATTGGACTATGAAGGTTTTCTTAGGAGCTGGGGTTTTTTTGTCTATATACATCAATACACATTTAATGATTAGGTTTACAAGTTAACCACATGACAAGTTCACTTTTATCTGCAGGAGCTTTTCACATTACACCTTTATACCAGAGGTAAAATGTGCTTAAACACACACAGCAGAACACTTCTATTTCAAAATTAAGCATTTTCTCAAGGACTATACTTTTTATTCTGAATTTAGTAGCTATATAGCATTAAAATAATGGTAATTGAAGTTTTATTTGCAAAAATGCTTGTAAGGCCATAGGAATGCACTGAAATAGTTAAATTCACCAGAAACAAGAAAAATCAATGTAAATTCTGCTTTTTTTTGAAGAAAGTAATACAAGTTTTATTTATAAGAGTAAGAATGGTATAAGCAGTTCAATGAACAGAGGAGAAAAAAGACCTATTACCACCCACAGACCAATCCTTAGCAAGTTTAACACTGCAAAAATTCTGTTACATTAACAGGTAATTAAACAACAGATGCATTTTCGCAAATAACACATTTATATATTTTACATATTATTGATGGACTTTCAAATCATTATGCTTTCACAATATTCTAATGTGATATGATTCAAGACTTCTTTATTCACTTGTGAAAATGATCCACAAAATTCACTTAACTTCAGCAGACTAGTAGGAGAAAGTCACAATAGGAAATATTTTCTGTAAAAAGAACTACAGATCTGAAAAGTCAATCAGCATTTTCAAGACAGTCCCCCAAAGAGAAAAGTGAGCTGAATTAGGTTTCATGAGTGGTTTAAGCTTTAGCAATATTAGAACTCCCAGACAGGTCAAAAACATATTCTGTATACACTCAACAAAAAATTCTTGTGCATGTTTTGCTGAGCACAGACTGAAAGCTAAAACTGCAAAGCACTGAGACCAGTTTGCTTTTCACTTGGCTTTTTTAAAAAATCATTTAGAAAAATATTGGTCAAGATATAGTGCACAGGCATGGGGCTGAGGGAAAGTTCTCCTAAAACTCCAAAGCATAAGCAGCATTTTTGTTTTATTGAAATCCACCAAAAAAATGTCTGCTTTCCCGAAAGGTTAATGGCAATTTCTGGAAGAAAAAAGAAATACATCTGCTGCTAAATGAATAATAAGTATATGACTTTCATTAGAGTACTAACTGGTTGACTGAGGTATAGTTAAGTCCTTCAAAACTTAAGATTATATAGTCTTGAGCAAAGTAACAACAGAGACTGCACAAAACAATCATAGTGATATTAGAAAAGCCTGTAATACCCAGCATCTGATGCATAGGCAGAACATACCAGTATCATCACCCGCTTGTCTAGAGGAAACCATATCTAAAATATCCCAGTAAAACATACAGCTGATTTGCATGCTAAGATACAGCACATTTTTCCATGTCTGACAGGGCAGACTGTATACACAGAAAGGTCTCTACTGACCCAAAGTTAGCACACTGATAAAGTGCAGCCACTCAACCATTTAATACTGCTGGAGAAGTGGGGTGAGGGCAAAGACAAAGAAAGAAATCTGCATTTTACCTTATCCATAAGATCACATGAAATTAGAATTCTTCAGTTTCAGCAGATGACAACAAAATTGCATTAAATTCTTCTACAAATAGAAAAAGATGAACTGTACACGAACAATAAGCAAAGTGAAATATTTACTGCAGTACTTTCTCATGCATAAAGTGAATTTCCTATGGTCTTACCTCACATTTATGTACACTTTAGCACAGCTAAATGTAAGAAAATAGCAAGTTTTTTTTCTCCCTCCCACCCTCCCCCATACAGAGCAGATACCCCAATTCGCTGCTGCTTCAAGAAGCACTTCATAGACTCTACTACTTACAGGCTCTTTCAAAGGGAAGTTCATGGAGACTAATATTGAATGAACATTTAACCACACAGTGAAGACAGGAAAAAAAATACAAAGCATTCTGTAAACAGTGCCAAACACAGAACATGTCAGTTTTGGTTTGCAGACAACCCCTGAGATAAAAATCAAAGTATTACGACACCAAATAAGTCAGAGGTAAATTACTGAAAATAAACAACATTCATAATTGGTGTCACAACACTTTCTGTATAGAAGCACTTTTTTTTTACCATACAGAAAACGTAACTGCTTAAGCCTGTCCAAGAAAAGCAGTAAAGGGTATACAACAGAGCAGTTAGGGTTGCTTTGTTTTTTCACTAAACCTTGTTGCCATGAAGGTTTCTCCGTTCTAGTGCAGCAACAGCGGTTTATGAGATCCACGATCTAGAACTACTTCCATTAAACTACATGTGGGGACAGGCTGATAACCACCAAAAACCTGATGGAACCAGCTACTAAGGTTAAACCTTTTAAAATCAAAAGCTTTACAATTAACACTACTGGCCTGTTCACTTTCAAGCTGTTTTGAACAGAGCCATAGATGACAAATTCAGTACCTGACACAATAAATGGTTATCTGTGCTAACAACTAATTCACTGTTTACAACTCCAGACAACGAAGCAAAGCAAAAGCAAGCACGTCAGATGTTTCCTTTGACAATGACAGAACACACCCATCCCCTAACAGCAAACATGCTGGACACAAACTTGTAGTTAAAGCTTACAATGGTCCACATTTGGCACACCAACAAAACTAAAGCACCTTTTAATTGCTCATTGAGGAAATTTTTCAGAAGACAATAAAAAAGTAGTAGAACAAAGACTAAGTTATACAATGCTCAGTTGAGTAAAAAAGGCAACTATGTTTCACCTCTGCTTCTAACAGTCTAGGTCACTGTACCAGATTCTGATGAAAAAACAACTGCTCAAGCAGACCAAAGACACACATTCAGCATTTACTGCATAACTAGGAGTACATTTTAGCCCTAATGTGAGGCTTCCTTAGTGCCAATGCTTACAGACATTAACGAACTATCCTTAGAATTGAGTAGAAATGAAAGTCACCTTTAGTAGCAGTCATTTCTGAACAAGTGAATCCACAAAGAGGTTACTCAAAACTCATGCATTCAGCTTCCACAAGCCACTTAAGTGATAGCGATGAGGCCAATTTGTGGTTATGGATTTCAAATCCAGAGTATGCTTCCTCACAAGAAACAAAAAAAAGGAGCACACAGTCTGAGCTAACAAAGGGAAGTTAAGTGAGGAAAGACACTGTTTATTCAAATAACTGAAAGGTGCATCTGTGAATCAGACAGTGACTGGCAATTCAGAACACAACTTTGCTAAGTCTGGTAAAGAAAGAAAAGCAAAGTACTACATTCAGAATAGAAGCTATAGCTTCTGCATAAACAGATTTGTGCATCTAAGAGACAAAACCTGTACAAATTGTTAAATGCCAATTATTACAGTAATTCTCATCACTAGAGCAACAACATCCATACTGCATGGCCATGAGTACACAGCATAGAAAATAATGGAAATGAGACTTAATTTTTCCCCTGGCTCTTCTGCTTGAAGATAAATTTGTTTAAAAAGAGAAAGAAAATTGTGCACAAATCTGTTAATAATTTTACTTACAAGTCAAACTGTGCAAATACAAATGTAAGATTGTGCTGTAACAGGCAGTAAGAGGCCAATATGGATGTGCAAAGTTAAAAGAAACATAGCAGCTTTTGCAACAGGCAATAAAACAGAAAGTAAAAAAGGAAAACAAGTTAAATCTTGCATTTGTGTCTCCACTTCATAGCTTCCATATCTGAGAAAGAAGAGCCTGACAGGTCAATAGGCTTAGTGAGCAAAATCCACTTGGTATTTGTGTATCGCAGTCTACGTTCAATGAAGCTCTCAGCAGCAGCTTGGTGGTATTATTTCTGAGGCTTTGTGACCCTGTGCTTTCAAAGAAGCAGAAAAGGTTCTAAGTGTGCTGCAGTCTTATCATTAGAAGTTCATCAAAGTAGCGTGCATCGAAAGAAGCTGCTCTTCTTAGATCGATTTTCTGTTATTTTTACTGGCCCACCTGCCCCTGATGAACTGCTGTCATTCTGAAAGAGAAGAGTGTCAACATCATAAAATGCAGAAAATAGTACCTCTAGCTTTCCTAGTCTTCTCCCCACTTCCTCCCCTTGCAAGGCAATAACCAGAGTAGAGATCTGATGCAATCTGAGCTCCCCAGTTAACCAGACTTTGTTAATCACTTGGTAAAAAAAGTAAAACATTTACATAACAATTCAAATCCCAAGAATTAGCTGGGGAAGAGACAACATAATAAAACACAGATCACACTATTGCATTTTGGAACAACACATCAGTTTCAGGTCACCCAATGTTAATGTTCATGCAAAATAATGAATAGTTATGCACTGATGTGTAATAAAGCATGCTAAATCACTCTTTGCTCAAATTTGATCTAGTAACTAATGTAATCCCCAAGAGTTTTTTGGTAGAGCTACTACTCAGTATTATGATAGCTACCCTCTCACTGTATCTAGTTTGTATGCTAACTGGAAATACAAACCATTTTTCTGTTGAGCTTTGTCATAATGTCTCGTGCAAGTGTGAAAAACGCCTGTTGAGGAGTGAAAATAAAGGAAAAACAAACAAGAGTTAGTCACAAGACACATTAAGAACATGATAAATTTGGAATAGCCAGACACACTAATAATATAGTGTTCTGTAGGCTACTAGGAACACTTTGAGTTTCAAGACAGTCGACGTACAATATCTGTATATTAAAAACTTCAGTAAACATGCTTTAGAAGAAAAAGCTATTTATTTTTAGTCTCCATCTTGCCAATCTTTGAAGCAAGTGAACAGACCTTCCCATTGCATACCTCTGAGGGGAGAAAGAAAAATCAGCTGAAGACAAGGCTGCATATACCAATCATGGTTTTATCTCCCTCCCCCTCAAACTGAACTGTGCATTCACAATTAGGAACCCAGAGAGGTTTGAGTCGGGAATTCACATTAAGGTTAGCTTGTTTTCTGCCCTCCAAAAGCTTTACTCCTGGACTATCTATAAGGCTATTTAAGCTTCCAATATGTCTATTAAAAACAAAACAAAAACCCATGAAAAATTACTCTGGAAAATCTCAGTATCCCAGATTTCAGTGTATGAAGGAGCAAAGAAACTTCTGTAGCAGGAAAATTCTTCAATTCTCCAGGAGCAGGAAAAAGCAAGACTTTAGGCTATCTGGAGACCCTAATAATCTATGGACAATTCCAGAATGTAGGTATAAACACTTCCCCTCTCACTGTGTTTGAAATATAGCCAAACACAGGCACTCATTTAATGTAAATAAATCACAACAAATAAATTAATTCACTTCTGATCCCAAAAATGTCACAACTGTCTAATTCTCTGCAAGTGAAGTACTTGGTGGAAAGTAAACTAAATCATCAGTGATTGCCAAATGCCTACACCAGCTGCATTTTTTAATGCTTTCTTCACCATTCATGTGACTATTAAAAAAAATATTCAGAGAGCCAAACATTTTGGAGTAAGCACAAACTACTGTTGTGCATTTCATAACATACAGGGGGTAAAATGAAACTGCCATGTCATGACAGACCAAGTTAACCCTCCAGAGGATCTCAGGTTTCCACTCTGGTATTGACTCCTCATGGTCCCACTTTCAGTGTCTGCTCTAAGAATCACAAGGACACTGTGAAAATCATGTCAAGCTAGTCCAGGTGCAGCATGATGCAGATCAGTCCATTCTAACTCTATCCTGTATAACAATCACCCTGCAATCAGAAAAAAAACAGGGCCTGGCTGGCACAACATCCCTCTTGTTATTTTAAAGTAACAAGATCTTCAGTTTCTAGTCAATTTGTCAGATACGTGAGCTGAATGAAGTAGGCGTTTGCAGGACTTTTAAAGGGTACCCATCCCATAGAAAAACTTTTAAATTATTAGGTATAAGCACAACACAAGTCTACATTATTGGATGAATAAATCTTAATTTAACTGGCTTTTGATACAGTTATTTTTTTGTCCACACTTCTTATATAGCTCAGATCCTCCCCCCACCCTCCCTGAGATGACACAAGTGATTTATAGTAAGATAGTCCGGTCTTGGGCCACTCCTCCTTCTGACTCTATTTCCTTATGCTCTCATAGAGATCTTGTGGGTTTAATACAAAATTTATTTGCAAGAAAACAGATTATAAATCTATAAATAGCATTGTGAATCTTCTTCCTCCTCTAACATGAGCTTATGACCTAGTGTTCCAGGTTAATACACAAATTTTCAGCCTCATCTGCACAGCACGTATTTAGCAATAATCTGACGGCTCCATGATACAGTAGCATGTTATCCTGAAAGTAAAGAATCCCATTTCCTGCACAAGGCACTGTTCTAAAATTACACCTATTCCTTGTCCAAACGGACTTGAAATTTAAGTAGCAAGTCACAGACATCTAAAGCAACTGTTTGTTACAGTAATAGCAAACCACTCCACTAACACAAATTTTTAAAACAATTCCAGACAATACCAGAAAAGCAGAAACAGCTGGATCATAGCAGTAGGCCCAGGAGCACAGCTGGGACTTCAGGCCTCAGGTCAGGTGAGAAAGCCCAGCAGATCAAGAAGCATACCTCCACAGGAGTAATTCAAGTAACACCTAAGTGTAGCACCAATCTCTTACCTCTTCCACATTTATGCTGGATTTTGCACTTGTCTCCAAAAATTTGATTCCATAATCAATTGCTAACTGGAAAAGAGGTTAAAGATTTTCAGTGGTTTTGAAGCTCCTTTGTAAAAGAAATGTTTCACACGTAGGTTCACAACAGGTTCATAACAGAATAGATGCTGCATGCTACAAGCTTTAAAAACCAAACCAAGCAAGCTTCACTTCTATTTTCTTTTGCAAGAACATTAAAGGCAATTAGACAAAGTATTAGAACTTGTCGTACCCTCACACAGTCAAAACAAAACAAAGAAAAGACATTAATTTCTCACCAAAATATTTACTTATGCTCTAAAAGAACATTAGGGTAGAATCTTTATTGATACAGATTGTGGACCAGATAACTACAATACAATCATCCCATAAGCTGTTACCAACAGCTAGACTACTTCAGCTGTACACAATAGATTTTGTAGTATTCTTCCTCACTTGTTTGTTCTGTAGAACAACTAATTAATTGCTTAAGTTTAGTAACAACTCTTATAACAAAAATAAGTAACCACAACGGTGAATTGAGTATACCATGGTCAAACTATACAGAAAACTTTATATTGAGATCTAGAATACTTCATGCTGTAGCAAAGGTCAACATTCCTTACAGAATCTTGCCCTCACACAATACCACGAAGCTTATTCAAACCTGAAGACAGTTAAGTGCTATTCAAAAACAAAAAAACCCAAACCTGGCATCCTATACATAAAAAAGCTTCTGAAACAAGAGGATTGAGATCCATTGTCTCTCACATGCCTAAAACAGACCAAACATCCAGAAGCCTACAAGAAGTAGGCTTCTAAATAGGACGAGTTACCAAATCTTACCTTCTCCCCTTTTTCTTTCGAGACTTGTCTTTTTTCATTCATATCACATTTGTTACCCAAGATCATTCTTTCTACATCTGAAGAGGCATGCTGGAAAAAGAAAAAGCAATCTCTCAGGAACAAAGTGCATTATTGTTGAAAAGAAACTTGTGTGTCAAACTCCTCCACACTGACTATTTTATTTTAGAGAAATTATCTAATGTAAAGGCATTACTGAGAGAGGCTGACTCTTGAAACAAGCAATATTAAAATAGGCAGGAATAAATACTCCTAGATTACATTTTCCTGTGTACTGTAATAGATCAAATGCGTGCCATGAGCTCTGTAGCAGGTTGCACACATGCCCAGGCATTTGGCTATTCTGGAAAAGTAACATAGTACATTTCCAGAGTACACACTACTTGTAAGTGGTGCACGGTCATATACTGTTGGCTACTGCAATGGAAGTGATTAATTACTTGATTTTCATTTGTCCGAGGGAAATCATAAAATGGAGAAGCACTTACCTCCTCTATGTTTCTTATCCAATTTTTTATGTTGTCAAAAGACTTCTCATTTGTGATGTCATACACTAGCATAATTCCCTAAATAGAGTTAGGAAAATCTAGTTAGATGAGCTAGTACTATTGGCTTTTTATTTTAATGTATGCTGTAGTTTAAATTACAGTTCCAAAAAAATTCAACATAGGATTATAGGTGAATAAGTCTTTTCTCAAGGCATTATGTCATGGCTTGGAATTTTCCCAAAATATTACTATTTAACATTTTTTGCCACCGTTAGAGGTCAAACATACTGCCAATACAAAGGTTTTAATTATAAGCCTATAGTCAGGACAAGTTTAGCAATTTTAGTATACCAGCAACCAGGACTCTACAGTTCAAGTCATGTTTAGGTGCAGCAGCTTTAAGCAGTCCAGGATATCAAACCTACCAGCTCCAATCTGCTGGGACCAGCAGACACTTTCACCTCTGGGGCTCTCTCAGAAGCTTTAGCTCTTTCCAACTACAGACTTGCCAACTACTGTACTTTCCAAGTACAGACACTGGCATGGGACCTCAACAGTTAGCAAGGCATGGGAAACCACAGAGCCACTGCATTAAGGACAGATTGCAAGGTTCACTTCCATTTCCTAAGGCCTTTCCAGTCATTCCTCATAGGACAAATAAAAGTCCTTGGCCATAGACTGGGGAAAAGACCGGGTCACTGCCAAAGCCTTTTTAAGCACTGGAGAGCTCTAATACAGAGACACAATCATAATTATTTCTCTGTTATTCTGTAACAGTGGAGTTATTTGGACCCACAGCATATGAATGTCACAGATCTGTTCACACAAAGCAGCAAGAACCTAAAACAGCAGCACAGGGAGGATCCATCAAGTCAAAATTAAAGGTGTCCCAATATAAAATATCTCAAATCATAGCATTAAGAACCACTACAAGCACTGTACCACAAGGGTGCAGGCTCTAAGTCAATTACTTGACTTCAAGTCACTCTCAATGGAGGAAAATGTAAGTGTTGTAGATGATTGTATTTCTAGCCCAGACTTTGCATTATCTACTGGCTGAAGGAAAAGCAACTCAGTGAAACACACTTTTAATATTAAAATAATTCATTATCCCTTTTTGAAACACTTGAAGTGTTTAAAGGGGTTGACTGCATTTAAAAAAAAAAACAACCCAAACCTATCTGATTAAAGCTTGAGAACTTAGTTTATTAAAATCTGCAGAAATTTTAATTATATTAAAGGAGACAATAGGGCTGGAATTTCCATCACAAAAAACAGGCCTAGACCGAGTACCAGCACCTTTAAGAAAAGGGAAAACAAACAGTAAACCCCCAACCAAACCACAGACTTCATTTCCCACATCTCAAGCCACAATTATTCAGTCCTCCAGTGGAAGACTTAGATGACACAAACTTAGGAACAGCAAACCAGTTCCACTAGTTGTGTTTAGGTTTTTTGAAGTGTGAGCACTCACCATGGCTCCTCTGTAGTAAGCTGTTGTGATTGTGCGGAATCTCTCCTGGCCTGCTGTATCCCTACAATTCAGTGAAAAAAAAAGGATTTTTTTTACCCTCATCTGTACTTAAAGATGTCTTACTAAAGAGAGTAACAATGCATCAATACTTGTTCATTAGGAAAAACACACCTTTGGCTGTCTGCTCAAGTTTCTTCAGCCCTCAGCAGTTTCCTCACTCCCAAGCTACCTGCCTTACATCAGCAGTTAGAGCAGCACCAGAAACATGGCACAAAACCACCCGTTTTCATGCAAGCAATAAAACCCAGCACCACACAGCCTGCTCTCCAGTAATTAAAAAAAACAAAAACAACCCCAGCTCTGATGCATCCAAGTCTTAAACAGAAGTTAAAACACACAGCAATAAAATATTTCAGGATAGTGCACTGTCACATACAGTTTGCTGCTAAGATCAGCCACGACACCTTAGTGTGTTGGTGTTTTGTCCTGGGTGACTTGAAAGCAGTACCTGTCTGTGAGTGAACCAGCAGACCCAAGTGTTTGGATACCAGTCACTCCTCAGGAGAGCTGAACCCCAAAGGCCTGACAAAACCCAGCTTTTTTAACCTATATTACAGACAGAAAATTTTTATCAGCCACTTCTGGTACTGCACCTCCTTAGTCACAAGGATTCTGGCTCAGGAGACTCAGTTTCTACTAAGCCACCACGCAGGAATGGGAGCCTTATCACTCACCCATGCTTTGGCGAGCACAGCCAGGTATCAAAGTACCAGAGGAGATTTTATTGGCTTGCATATTTTAGCTTAGAGCTATTGAGTTAATATTTCTCCTCCACACAGAAAAGCTAAAATCACATTTAAGAGGACAGCTTTTGATAAAATAGGAAATTACTGTAATGTTTGCATGTGAACAGGCTATTTCCAGCACTACTGAAGCAGAACCACTCCAAGGGCAAGCCAGAAGAAAGCATAAACCTTATGGACAGTCAATGAATAAAAGATATGAGACTTCTGGTACACTGAAACTCAAAAGCTATGAAGTATTCTTTTTCAAAGTGACTGAAAACCTGAATTACTTTGGAATACTTACCATATTTGTAGCTTGATTTTCTTTCCATCTAATTCTATTGTTCTGATTTTAAAGTCGATTCCTGCCAGAGAAAGAGACATTCCTAAGTTTTGCAGTTAATGAAAAGTGAGTGTTCAGTTTCCTTCTGGCAATTTGGCAAGGGCAAACTTGGTCAAAAGAACTATTCTGAAGCTGCCATTTCTTCCACACATTTGGAAGTGCTGAGAATGCACAATGCTTTTCAGCTGCATCCAACACAGCAAGGATAAATTATTCTGCACAGTGAAAGCAGGCCAAACTCAGACTCACTACTAGTTAGTCAAGATCATGAGAGGAAGACTTGATCTCCAAATCCTTCCATTTTACACCAATAAGGTCACTAGTATGAATGTGTATTTTTTTTTTTTTCCTGAACATCTAAGCAGTCCCTGCAGTTTAAGTCAATTCCCTGGTACCCCTGGCTCAGAGTTAAAAATACATCCTGTGACCCCCCTTAGTTCCTTTTCAAAGCCAGCATCTACTTTTGAAAATTGATGTTTGATGCAATCTAATCAGACATCACAGTAAATGGTAATACTTACAGGAGATGTAAGATTCCTTTTTCAAGAATACTCATTTGGGAGCAATTAAGATTTTCTAGGACGCTCTAAAATGTATCAAGAAAACACTTCTCTCTTTTTCCCATTTATACTTCCACATGGTATCCACCAGTTCTCAGATTTACTTTGAAAATAAATTTCAGATTTTAAGCCATAGCTTGTCAAAAAATATTGAAAAAAAATAATTCAGAAGGGCTTAATAATGCCTTTTTAAGGTTTAGAGGGGTGAAATGGATTTCCAAAACACTAGCCTTAATCCTAACTACTTTAACTTTTGGATCTCTAAATCTGTATTTATTGACACATTTTGTATTTATTTGACACAGGTCAAATTGAGACTGCTCAAGCCTCACTACTCCACAACTGCCAGATTTTTCAATCCTGTGACAGTACCGTCCCAAATTAATTGTTATGAAAATGAATTGCCCATTTTTTCTTCACTGCATCTTAAATAGTTACTTGATATTTAGTTGTAGTTTGTAAAAGATGGAGGTAAGTTAGAAGAAATTAAATAAGCTTTCTTAAGATGCAATTTAATTGACAATTCTCAGGAGTATCCTAACTGGAAAAAATGCTGTTTCTAGCTTTAAGAATTTACCCATCCATTAAATAGGAAGCTATGGGAGTTTTTACTACACCACAGCAGAAACTGAATATGAAATATCGATGTTCATTAGTTATTTGAATTTCATTCTTCTCACATGCAATATTATTATTTTAATATACTGAAAATAACAAGATTTGGCCACTTAATGTGCCATGGATACATAGTTCAGCTTATCAGTTAGAATACAAATTATGAGCAAAAATATCACATCAGCACTTAAACAGCACATTAAATTAATTGCATTAATTAAAAATGCTATGATTACTAGTACAATTGCAATTTCACAAGATTCACTGGTAGATTTACAGGAAAAAACATACTACCATTAATTTCCACTCTTCTAAGAAAAATGACAGGAGAATTAAATGCACTTTCAAAAAAATCCATATTCTTTGTAATATAAGTTTGGCAAGTGTTTCTATTTTGCATTGAACAGGATATTGCCTCGCTTGTTGTAAAGACTTTTCTCCTAACTAGGTGCAATTACAGCTGCTGAAATCACAGATAATTGTATTCAGGTCTGAAAACAAATAACCTTTGCTCTGAATAGATTCTGTTTTGGCCTCAAAGGTTATAAAGCACAAATACGTATTTCTCTGTAAGGAGCATTTTATCATGGCAACAGCAAATTAAATCAGTTTTAAAAGTTCATTTGTGTCTAGGCCTGAAGCTTTAGGAAACAACTGTCAGGAAAATTACACTCAGAGACTGCTGTGGTTTAAAGAGAATTCTGCCTGTACTGTGAACCACAGAAGCCAAGAGACGAGTGACAGACTCCTGTAGGGGTGGCTTTCTGAGGACTCCTGACTGCAGTGCAGGCTTCCCATGTGCACCAAGCCAGGTCTTGCACAGACTGGTTTCTTGTGGTTACTCATTTCCCTTGAAACACTGAAATGATTTATACAACCTCTCCTTTGATGACTTCTAGAAGTCAGGACCTGCACAAAAAATATCTTCCCAGAACCTAAGATTTTTAGTATGAACTTCACCAAAATTCTCCAAGATCCGTTTCAAAGCTAAAAGAATATAGAGGGAAAGGCTGTAAGTATCTCTGCAACTGTAACTTTCTGGAGGTTAAAATGAACTAGAAACTGATGTTTCTTTTGTTCTTTCACTTCAGTATGAGGAAGTGGTGAGCTACACACATTCAGAGCAAGCCTGGTGACATGTGCTGCCACTTCCGCCCAAGTGCTCTTGCACGGCTAAGCACAAACCACGATCTGGTTGCAGCTACATTGAAATTATGCCATGTAAATAAAACACTGCAACAACTATAGCATTTCAACACTGACTCTTGACAGAAGATTGCTGTTAATCCATTCTTCTTTTGCACAGTCACACATTGGGATACTAAAGTTTGAAAAGTTACTTGAGCCAAATAAAGAGGAGTTATTTGTGAATTATTTGATTATAATTTGATTGCAAAGGGTCACACAGCTTGCAGTTTTAAAATGCAACATGAAATGCTGTTCTCCCAGCAGGGAGAAAAAGCCCAGAAACATGCAGATGTCCATCGGAAGTCAAGTTTTAAAAGCTTTTAGAAAACACAGACCCAGATTAATTCTTAAGAGTGCAAATGCTAACAGCATAATTAACTGCTAAAGTAGAGTTGTCACATGAGAGTCTGACACACTAGTGCCCACCTAGCACGTCAGTAAATATTAGATCAGAGCTATACAGAAGCATTTGTTGCAGGAACCACAAACCTGCATTCTGCAAGGATAGAACCCAGAATGTCCAATCTGAACATTAGTTAGGGCTCTAATTACTTGCATTTCCCTTGCAGCATGGGGTAAAAGTAGCTGAGGGCTTATTGTTCTTCAAAATCCTTTCCAGATCCTTGCTAACTATAGGCCAAGGATGCAACCTCTCTCCTCACTTTTCTGAGGGTATTTGCTTCCATAGCTTCCAACAAAACTCTGTCTAAGAATACCCTGGGCAGCATTGTTAGTGCCACACAAAACCACGGGAGCTGTATGTTGTTGTGTCTACCTTGCATTGCTCTGCAAAGCTAATAAAATTCAGGGCATGCCTGGTCAGTGACACAGCCAAATGCCACTGGCCTCACCTGGCCTCCTTTGGTTTAAGCCAAGAAGTCATGTCCATCTCATATCCCAAAGCTCTCCTGCCACTGCCTCTTCCCCTACTCCACTTCCCAGCTAAGTTTCTTCTTATTCCAACATCCCATGGCAGATTTTACCCATAATTAAGCTGCAATGCAATAATTTTAAAGACACACTGTGAAATATTACAAAGAGTTCACAATACTACAATAGTAAACATCCAGGACTGCCCAACAGCACATATGAAACAGTTCCTTTCCAACTCCAGTACCAGTGGTTTTCTACCATGAACCTTAACAAACCAGCCTGACGCAATTCTCAGAGGAATGTAAGGACAAATGGAGCAGGGAGGCTGAAAAAGTTAATTTTGTTACTTTACTTTTTAGAACAGTAGCTTACTCTCTGGGCATCACTGTTACTCTTTTGTTCTCCCCTCACCCCGATTTTAACCCTGTAGCCATCAGAGCCAATATCTCAGGTTTTTCATGCTACAGTATCTGTTCCAGCTAGGACTCCACTACAACTTCTCCCTACACAGTACCACCGCTTGGACAGACTGTCTTGTTTCTTCTTTTCAACAAAATTGCTGTTGCAGAAAATGCTACAGCACAAAGAAACCAAAGAAACCAAACCAAAGTATTCTGGTTGGAGCCAGTAAGCTGTTCCAACTGTACCAGAAAATAATTCCTGAAGGTAAAGGTTTCTTGAGACTTCAGTCTGCTCAGCAAAATGCTTCTGGAAGGGCCAAGTTCTTGAATATTTTCTACAAGCAGTAAAAGGCAGACAGAAAAGAAGCATACAAATTAGTGTAAAAAAACCAAACCGAAACAAAAAATCCTGGCACCAGTGGGCAAATACTACAATTCTAAATCTTTACCTTCATTACCCAATTCACCAGTATTTTAAATTAATTTTTCATGTCACTCAACACTGGTTTACAGCAGTTGGACCTTATATGTGCAGCTGTAGCAAGAAATCAGCACAATTCAGGATGTAAATAAACATCAATCTCTGATAGCATACACTAGCCTGTATATCTAGCCCAGCAGAGTATTATTCCATCTCTGACAAATCAATACTTTTTATTTTTTTAAGTGTTCAATGTACTAGCATTTTAATTTGTTTACCCTCTGGTTTTATTTAAAATTTCTTTGGCTTATATATTAAGTCAGTGACATAAAAATTGGCAAAGAAGCTGCGAAAAAATTAATACCAGATTAGCTTGCTAGAAAAATCTTATTTTAGTCCCATCTATCAAAGAACATAAAAGATGCACCACAGTTTATTAAAAAAAAAAAAAAGGAACTGTTTTGCATGACCTACATATAATAAAAGCCTCACCCTCTTAAAGAAGCTGTCCTCCTATTTGTCTAAATTTTACCTTACTCCTTTGAAGTAAGAGTGGAAAAATGAAATGGAAATAAACCATTTTTTTAAAAACTGGGATTCTGTGATAAACAGAACTTTGTGGCACTCACCACCACTGGACCTAGAACACAATAAAAAGGATGGGGGAAGGAGTCAAGGTACAAAGTCTCATTACCCTTTTGAGCAAATCAGCATGGGAGAAATTGGAATTTATGCATTAAATTTCAAGCTAGGCTTGATCCAACTTTACAGCATTGATCCTCTCTAGCCTACTTGGTTTATATGCAAGGTCTTGGGGTTTTGATTTTTTTCAATGGACTGAGCTGGAAAAAGAGAACATCTTACAAATTCTTTACTGCAAGACATGTAAGAGTCTTAAGATATACAAAAAGAAAGAAAAACATTTTCTGCAGTCACTTGGGTTAAGTGAATTAAAAGCAACTTTGAACCAAGCAAACAGATTTGTAACTTACCTTCAAAAAAAAAAGGAAGTGACAAGAGGCACATAACTGAAAATCAATATGCTTCACCTCATTTTTTGAACCCTGGGAGAGAATTACTCAGAAAATTCTTCCCCTATAGGCAGTGCATCTTGCAAACAGCAAGCAGCTGAAGCTGCAGAGCAGAGCTGGGAAACAGCAGTGCTCCTATAGCCCAGCTGCCGCTGTCCTGCTCATCCTTCCAAAGGTGTTTGGACTCTGACAGCCCTGAGACACAGCAGCTGTTTCAGCATTATCTCCTGCCAGTGCATTTACACTCGGAGGGGCTGTGAGCACTGAGGGCCCTGTCACACCTCTACCACCACCAGGTGACACACACCAGACACCAGCACTGATCACACACCAGTTGTGTGAGGAAACACAGGAGCAGAGCTCAAGAGTTTCATAATTTTCCATGGAGAGACCTACAGACCAGTACTCCAGAAACTTATTCTTTTCATATATATCCAACAGCTAAGGGACATCAACCTGTTCTCACAGATTTTGCCCACAGGCTTACCCAGAGATTACTCCTTTTTTTGTTGTTCTCAGCAAGAGGTATTGCAGGGTTTGGATTAAATACACAATTATTTTTTCATGTGGTTTTCAAGAGAAAATTTTCTTGTGCTACATTAGTATACTGTCTCAATCTACAAAGATTGAGGTAAAGGTAGATAAATGAAGCTTCAGAATTTTATTTTTAAATTAATACCCCTAGAATAATTATAGTGAAAATAAAAAATGACAAAGTAGGAGTCAAGTTCACTGTAAAAGGCAGGGTAGAGAATCCTTGCAACATACCAGTGTGTCATACAGCCTCATACAAAAGAACAAAGTCTAATCATTTTGAACTTGAACATTTAGCTTTAGTCCCTAATAATATCTGCAAAGAATTTTCAGATGATCTCAGCAATGTCTTGTATCAGTATGTAAATTAAAGAGACAGTAGTCTTTTATTGCACCCATTCAAAAATACATCAGACTAACATGAAACACCACACCAGGGTAAAGGTCAACATTTTTTCAAAAGTTGTAAAATGAATTATTTTAGAATTAAACACAAGTGCAACCACTTTTAGTTACTCTTTCACAACTTAAAGGGACAAACTGTATTCCATTCTTTCTGGGCAGCCCACAAGAATCCACAACACACTAGTAATCTGGAGTGGGCTGAATAGGCTCCTTCAGGTTAACTGGCCTGTTTTCACCTGCACAAAGAGCCCAATACCAGTGTTTCACACAATGAGGCACACAGCAGCATCTTGCACCTTGGAAGTTATTAATACAGAAAGGCTCTCAAAGTTTAGACACTGGCAAAACAAATATATACAAATGGCTAAAGTAGGTAAGGCAATAAAGAATTGGGATGCCATGTACATGTGTAACCTAAGGCAGTTTCCTGCTCTTAAGGCCTTGAGACTTATGACCAAGATCAGCTCAATGCTCAGGGTGCCAAGCAAAATGCCACTTCCTCTGTGTCCCCTCAGTTATAGCACAACTGCCACCCTAAGCTTCCTTTCTTAAGGCAAGCTACTTTCTACTTACAAGAGAACAAGGGATTCAGAATGCAATTTATAATCAACAGAATTAGACCAACCTTCGAAACATCCGTGTTTTTGACAGCCCAGTGGCCTACAGTGTGATCTGATTACCATACTAAGACCTGAAGCCAGCGCTCTTTAGCCACTTGTTCACACCAGTGCTCCTGTGAGTTCTGCCACCACAGCTATGCATTGCAGTGCTTCAGTGTGGGCACTGCAACATCTTGAACACTGAAACTTTCTTTTCAGTGTTTTGAATTCAATTTACAGATTGCTTTGAGCAACCTTTGAAATGTATGATTTTAAACACAAAATACTCAATATAATATTTAAGACTACAAAACAACGTAACACTAGAAACTTAATACTACTTGACATGAGTGAAATTATCAACTGTCACAAGAGTCCAACTTTAAAAGGTCTGAGTCCCTGCAGAATATATGTTGGGGTTTACAATCTAGACACTATGAAAGTGCACAGAAATTAACCTATGGTCTACCTCTCATTCTATTTTGAATGTACGAGAGGCTACACTTGATGGTAACTCAGTTTCATCTAAAATAATTTTTAAATACATTAAAATTGTACTATTGATTCAGGCAGCATTTATTTTAAGGATTATTTATAGACTGCCTATCTCTAAGAGGAATGGATTAACTTAGTTTCTTAGAGAACATATTCCTTTCAAGCCAACATGCAACTGGAGAGCAGCAAATATTAAAACTGGCCAACAGACTTGAACTGAGGCTATAATTTCACAGCTGAAACTGGGGGAGGCACTGCCAGGACCAGGTGTCACAAACCAAATCCTTTTCTCCTTTTAACTCACTCATCTGTGTGAGTTCCATAATTCAGCTTGCCACCATCTGTAACAACAACGGAGAGCACAGGTACTCCCAGCCAGATCTCTCTTCCTATGAGTAGCAGAGCACACTCTGTTGAACCAGGCATTAAACTGAAGCCCTAGTTAGCAGAGACCCAGAGATAACCCACAATTAGCTTGCCAGCAGCTCCAGTGTGGATCCAGTGTGGAGCAGGCTATGGCCCCAGCAGCTGCAGCTCCGTGGCAGTGCAGGAACTGCTCTGCATGTCACACTCTAGCTAGGGCTACATATGGAAGAGAAACAGCTGCAGAGAACTGCCAGGGACCCAATCCCACACTCACTCAACTTGTAATGCAGCTGTGGGAGACTTGTGCATCTCTCACCTACTTTGAAACTCTTCTTTCCCTCAGGTCTCCAGGATATGCAGTGTACAGCTTTCAACATGAAAAAAAACCTCTGCCATGTGCTTAAATGGGAAAGAAGACCTGACTTCCCCATCTAGAAGGTGGCTTATGAAGACAAAAATTTGATTCTTCTTTCAGAAGTCCAGTGCTTAACACAAGATGACATGCGATCATCCTTAATTTTATTTTGGTCCTTATCAAAAGCATAAATTAATAGGTAAGACAAAAAAAAAAAAAAAAAAAAAAAAAAGGCGCACAAAAAAACCCCTGACCCCAAAGTGGAACCCCCAAAGAACAGGAAAAAATGATCCTGAATCTCTTGCCTGTAAATGATGTCTGTTTGTAGGTGTAGAAAACATAGAAAGTTATGTCTTTAACCAAAATAACTCTAACTGAATATTGCTGTCAGGAAAAAGACGAAAATACTTATTTTGTCCAAAGCTACCATCTTAAGAATCCAAAAGGTTGAAAAAATGGCTTATAAAAATATTCCCATGCAACTAATACTGCCTTGCCACCACAATTTAAATTTCATTGTTTATTACTCATATACCAAGCTTCAGCTATGACAATAAGAACAGGTCAATAAGATTGGGATTGGTTTTGTTCCCTAATTTTTGTTCCTAGTAAATCCATACATCTGGCCAGTGAGAAATGGAGATGCCACTTCCATGGGAATGGTGGGTAACATTTTAAAAGCCTCTTAAAAGTTTCAGGGCTCTACATGAACTGGTTATTCAGAGTGAGGAAATAAAGATTTTGGGGGGCCAGAACTTTGTTTGTTTAAAACAGAAGAGGTGCTACAAGAAAAGAGAGCACACTGAGCGCCCCAGGATTCACAGAGCAAAGCAAGAACTGGCAAGTCCATGACTACTTACAGATAACATGCCCTCACACAGTTCAAATCATGCACTTTGTACCTTCTATTTCAGCCATGCCTGCAACTGGCACCACATACAAATCCCATCAGCTGCAGACTTAACAGAGGCATGGAAAACACCGTGGGAACAGTTGGCACGGACGGGTGATCACTGCTACAACCCAACAACTCAGACTGCCAAACATTTTTGATAGGTTGAGGGATGCTACAAGAGCACCAGAGATAAAAACTAGTTAAATTGGATAATGTTTGAGCAGCATAAACTACACATGAACACTGCAAACACCACATTGTAAAGACCATATAAATTACATGTGACTACTTCTGTAAAGACAGAAGTGATGAACTGTTTGGAGGTTTTATAGGAATACACAAACACTGCTCACTTTAGAGGGCACAGACCTGCTTACACTGGAAGAAAAAGTACAGAGAACATGGGTATTACCAGGGACATTTAAAAAAAAAAGCAAAATGTCTCAATCAGCAAGAATTATCTTTGTTAAAATAAATAATCTAATCTAGGCATTTTGGTTAGAGTCTGAAATATAGTAGTGTTTGAAACAAGGGTAGAAAGTACCTAGTGAGACAGCAAAATCAGGCTAAAGAGTCAAAGCAGAAGGTTTAAAGTTACTGAAGTTAGTTTTATAGACAGCACTCTCATCAGCCCCAAACCATCATTTTCATCAGAGGCTTTTTTAAACCCATATCCATGAGGATAAGTAAGCATGGTGGGGTTTTGGTTTGTTTGTTTGGGAAGTTAGGAACATCAGAGAAAAAGGGCTGTTTTAACTTCTTACATCAATGACAAAATAGGCCTTTTATTGAAAGGTTTTTACTACCTATACTAACAGGTACAGCCACTTAACTTATAAAGAAAGGCCATACTTGTCTTTCTGGCACATAGCTGTTTTCTTCTCCTACATCATGCAAGGTTCTTTTAATGAATTAATTGCAATTAATTCTTAAATTTCTTCATCTGCTTTCCCTGCTTTGCATGTTGCAAGTACTCTTCTCTACACCACTTCTGCTAAGCCAGAAAAGTTCTCCCAGGCAGCTACTCTGACTGTATCTTCTTTCTCCTTTCCATGCTCGGGTTGACACAGATACTCCATCTTTAATCCCAGCAGAAGTCACACCATAAAGACAAGATATTTTGATACAGTAAAGGATATTTGTATTGCTCTCTGGCAGGTGAAAGAAAGGAAGATTTTGTTGGGAAGTGTGGGGTGAGGGGAAGCAGTGTTAGGTGTTCCCTGGCTGACAGACACTTCAGCTTTGCCCAATTTTCTTACACTCAGCCTGTTTTTCCCAATCTCCAAATGTGGTGCCTGACTCCTACTAGTGACCAGCCTGCTTGACATGTTCTTTGATGTTGCCATACATATAAGAGGATGCCCCTGACATGCAACAACAGGTTTTTTTTCCCTCTGGTGCCCAAAGCAGAAGAGTTTGAGTGATGGCAGCAAAATTAACACATCCTAAATTTGGTCCAACTGTTTGTTCTCCCTAGAAGAGAAGCCGCCTGACACATGCAGTACTTGCTTTTAACTATGTATAATCTAATCAAAAGTGTCACAGCTTACATTTAAAAGGAAAGTTTATAGTAAACCACAAGATTAAACTGATATTAGATGCAATTACTGGTCAAAAACCCTCTAAAAGGCACTAAATTACAACCCACTGCAACCTCTGTTGGGACATGAAGTTACTGACCTAAGTTTTGAGTTGCAAGTCTGGTAACTAAAAGCCTCTGGATCAAGTTTTGGGTCCCACAGTAAAAGAAAGATAAAGATACAAAGCTTGACAGTGGGTCCAAAGGAGGGCCACAAGGATGGTGAAGTGTCTGAATGGGAAGCCTTACGGGGAGCAGCTTGGGCACTTGGTCTGTTCAGTCTGGAGCTGGATTAGATCTTTGTGTGTCTGTTCCAACTCGGGATATCCTGAGTCTATGAGTCTAACTCTGTACAAAAGCCTGACACAGTTCAACTTCACTGATGTTACTATTACTCCTAGTTTATCCACGTTAGAAAAGCATCAGAGCTATTTTATATATCTAGTCAGCCCGATGACTTGACACTTAAGCTACCATAATATCTAATTAAAGATAAAAGGTAATATAATATCCTTTGAATTAAAACCACCTAAATTCTACCACAAAACATGAAATAAAGCATCATTATAAACACATGTATTAATACAGCAATGTATTACTCTTCTTATTATTATGAATTTCAGTTAAATCCTGAAGTAATACAGTCCAAGATGTATTTCTGATAAAAGGATGCCATACGCCAGAAGATCTAGGAAATCCATCCTAAAAAGTACATTAAAAATTCCCAAACAAAAGCTGTGTCTTCAATACCTCTCTCAAAGCCTGCATGCATCAACCAAGACATTTGTTCCTATCCTTATTCAAAGTTAGTCTGTGTTCTTAACTTTGCATTCAAACCAAGTCACAAAAGCAGCTCGAAACTGCCCTCCCGTCACTCAAATAACCAGTAACACATAACCAAGACAGACCTCCATCTGCCAATTAGGAATAGGCATCAACACTCAGACATCTGCCACACTGCTTCAGAGTAAAACATGAAACACAAAAGCTGCAGCAGCATTTTTAATAAAAGCCAAACAATTTCAATTCCATTGTTGGCTTGTTGCAGATTACAGTAAGGTAATGCAACCTCACCAGCAGATGAAAATCAAAGTTAAGATGTCCTTTGCTACCAGCTAGGTGTTAGTATCAAATTTAAAGTTACACGACACACAAACTTCAATGCTTTTAATCTGAAATACCTTCAGCTACAACTTCCTGTTCAACATCAGGATATCATCTTGCTGACTACCCACCACTGACCTTGAAAAATAGAATCATTCTTCCACTTTTGCATTCACCTCCACAACACTATCTCCTCTATTCCACGTAAACCCTGTCCTAAAGAGATACCTTAGTCCCAGATCCTACAAGCCTTGAAAACTCACTTTCGCTCTGTAGATACATGTAATGATGCCACCTGAGTGTGACCGAACTCATCTCAGTCACTTCTAAGTCCAGATGACAATCTGTTTGTAGTAATGACCATTAATAAAGTACTCGTGACAATGCTTTCCTGATGCCTGCCTGCCTTCCCTTCCCTGCTCATCTATCATCGATGTGTTTTCTTCTACAGCTCTGACCATCTGGAGAAGCCAAAAAGAAATTTATTGAATAAGGATAGGAAATGCTGAAACTTAATGGGAGGGTGGGTAACAAAAACCCAAACCCCAAAAAAGAAACAACCAGTCCTTCATCCATCATACAAATAAGTAACAGTGAAGAATAGAAATATTTTATGAGGCATGATTTGACTTGAATACACTAAAACAATTTCCATTACACATTACAGACATGGAAATTACACCGCAAAAGGGAAGCTGATAATTTTGCTTGACAAAGGATTTTCATCAAAGTGTTCAAAGGTCAGCACACCCGTGCTTGCCTGCCAGAGTGGTGTCCTATTTTGGAAGATGTAGACTAAGGAAAAGTTACTTCTGTAAAATCAACAAGTGGTTTCAACTCTCAGATACAGTACTATCTTGTGAGCAACTTCCTGCCAAATGCTGATATCATCCTGGATTAAAAAAATAAATACAACAAATTTTGTTTCTGTCAGCAAGCCTTTGTACTAAATCAGAAATGCTCTCAGCTACAAAGATTTGACTCTACTCTCATAGTTGATACAAAAAAGCTGAATGCAAAAAATAAACCGTATTATTTCAAATGAGAAACTAAATCCAGTTTTACCAGACAGCACTACTTGAACAGCAAGTTAAGATACTTAGAAACCGCTAAATTAATGCTTCTGATTCTTGTGTATCACACTGAAACTGCTAGTAAAATGCACATGAGATATTCCAAGATAAGTTTTGCTTTAGGACTTGTTAAGTATGAAAAAGAGCTGACTCAACTGCATTTTACTTTCCATGTAAAAGTGTGCAAAAGCAGAAGTTTCCACTCAGGAAGCAAACTAAACAACACACAACCTTACATAACACACCCCCGCTGAAAAAAGTTTTATCCCATGTTCACAGTGAAAAGCTGATCCTCACTAGGGACCACAGCAGTTTTGCCTTGCCAGCCCTTCCAGAAATTCTAACAGGGCTACACAGCCCTGTATAAAAAATTAAAAGCTGCTGAAGGGCAAGGACCTGTCATGTCGAAAGTTGCTTAAGGCCAATCTGTGCTTTCACAGAGTGAAAATATGTTGCTTTGAATAACCCAAAGATCACTGGTTCACTTCTCATAATGGGTAGCAAAGTCTGCTGAAGGTATTAGTTATGCCAGGTAGTGAAGACAAAGATGTGAAAAAGGTTCTTGCATCAACAGTCACCCAAAAAACGAATAAAATAAGTCTGATGAAATATAAATATATATGCATTGCACTTTTATCACACTTATGCAACTGCTGGCCACAGGACACCAGGCTGGAAGTCCCTGCTGTCTGAAGCAGTACAACGTTGATTATGATTATGAGCATGAACAAAGTCTCGAAGGGGAAAAGTCAAGGAAGCATTTCCCAATCTCTAAGCAATCTACATAGATGTTGTAGCCTTACAGACATGCTTTGCATGACAGCAAAACAGAAGGGAATCTGCAAAGTACAACATGAATATACCATGCACAATGACAAAGTAACTACAATTCATTACTGACTTATCTCTATAATATGAGCATCGAGGAGAAGTAAAACAACTATTCCATAAGAAAACAGTATTTCCATATCTCCCTCCTACTTTATTTTTTTTTCCTTTTGGGAAGTGTTTCCATTGCTTTGGTAATTGCAGTGCTGTAGTTTAATCCTCGTTAAACTACTAAAGAACAATAGGAGTGAAATTTTAAGGGAAATTATAAGGAAGTTATCTGGTACTTGATTATGATCTGAGCCCTTTCATCAAGGAAACAGAGACTGTTTTAACTTTTGGACCTAAAATCTAAAAAAAAAAGTTGAAACCGTCAAAAATTTAACCCCACCATAGTTAAAAAACCCCCAAACATCTAAATGACTCACCTCACTCACAAACAGCATGTAAGCACATATGACTAAACAATAAAATGTGATGTCAACACATCTCAAACATACACCTTCTTAGACTTCTACAGTAAAACCAAGTCTGATCCCGTCAACAAAGACACAACAGAGGAGAACTGAGGGCACATAATATCACACATACTAATTAATATCACTGTTAATTGAAGACACATCATAATTACCATCCTACTGCAGAATCCACTTCATCATGGAGAACATACAAACCAAACAGCCTGGCAGCTCATACTCCAGGAAAACTTTGTGTACTCAATGAGGAATGCTAATCTGTGGACCTTAAAACTTGAACGGGCAGGGCAGCCTGTTTGGGAAAAGCGCTGCATCCCTGTGCCTCCCTCCACACCATGGTTAACTATGACTTATCAGTCACACAAAAAAAAGCAGAATTGTTAAAAACGGAATTACCCCGAGCTCATCAGATGGACCAGTTGTGACTGTAAAACCAGCTAGTCTTGAAAAGCCACTAAAAGACAGAGAAAGGGCATGCAAGCACATCTTCAAGAACAGATTACAGCCACATGATAGACCTACAAATAATACATGCAATATGCAAGGAAGACTGTAAAAACTCCAAGTATTTTATTCAAGCATAGGTCAGCGCTTTTATAAACAGTTTCACTATTTCCTGCATTGTCAACTTTCCTGTTTGGAGGTTCTTTTCTAAAAAATAAAAAGGGACTGGAACTATACGAAGGAATACATAACTGTGAAATCACAACTATTACTTACGGAATTATAAATATGCCTCAGTTATCAGTAAATTTCTTCAAGCTGACTCGTTCTGAAAATAAGGCCCTTGCAGAAGCAAATGTAAAGGAAGGAAATCAGAGAAAATCCTATATTTACTGAGTAAGGTAAGAAAAAACAACAGCATGTTCACAGTCCTCAAGACTTCAAAGTGAATCAATGAGGGAAAAAAAAAATCTATCAAGGGCTAAGCAGTTCAAGAAATATCAAGAAAATGGTTGGAAGACAGACACACCCATTTATGTTAGCTATCTCTTTAGAAGTATAAAGAAGTAGCACAGTAGGTGTTTTTTTTTAATGATACAGCATTTAATAATGTTTATTAAACCTTTTATTCTACTACAGGTACAGAATAATATCTGTTGAAGTAAAATGCTACTCAGGCCTTAATCAGCTGGTGTTACTGATACAGCATTTTGAAAATGGTTGCATAGAGAAAAGAAATGTGCCAGAAAAATGCAGAAAAACTGTTCTTAGAGCATCAGAAATGACACCACACCTAATTTAGTCAATCACATGTGCCTAAATAAAGATTGTTTCTTCCTTGTACACCAAGTTCTGCACAATAAAATGTCTGAAAAGGATAGGGCATTAGAGTAATATAAAACAAATTACACACTATTTCACCTTACCTTAAAGCAATTTATTTTAAAGAGAGTCTACTCGTTCTCTTAGTGTTATTTTTTTAAAGTCAGCATTAGTTTTTCCCTTCTAAATACTAGTAACCTCCACTGCACTTTCCCCCTTCATCCCCAAAACAATGTACTTAATTTTAAAAGTGACCTCAGCTACAAGCAGCTGAACATAAATCTCCAGTCCTGCCACACAGTTGTTTCAATTCAACTCCACCTCAGTGAAGGCCCTGAAACTTTTGCTTATGTTTATTTAAGCAGAGTAGTTTAAAAAAGACAAATCTTACAAAAATATAAGTCACAACAACCTGTTTCGATATATCACACCTCACTGTCATTAAAAAAGGTTAGTGAAGCTTAGAAGCAAACCTCTTTTCATAATCAAATTTAGGACAAAACTCAACTTTTGTCGAGGAGGTTCCTCCACCTAGTCACTAAGGGACTTCCATAGTCGACTGAGGAGCTCGTGCAGAACTACTCTAAATCTCAAGAACAAGAGTACACACATGCATTAGAAGTGAGGAGGGAAGAACTCAGAGTTGAACCACCTGCCCAGAGCGCTCGGTCACTGCCACTGTGCAGCTCGAGCAACCCCCGCTCTCCACCACTTTCTGAAGATTTGCACCTAAACACGAGCCGCCCCACAACGGGAGAGCCCAAGAAGCCGCCGTTGTACCAGAGGCCGGCAGCGCTGCGGGCTCCGCGTGGGGCTCCGATGGCCCCGGGAAGGGGCTGAGGGCTTGGCGCGGGGCGCAACAACGGCGGCAGCACATCACGGCCCGGCCCGGCCCAACTGTTGCTGCGGCCGGGCACGGCAGGCGCCGGGGCCGTGCAGGAGCGGCTCGCACCCTGCGGGCCCCGCCAGGGCCGCGGCATCTTCTTCCCCTGCCGGACAATCCACCCCGAGCGCTGCCGAGCTGCGCTCCCGCTGCCCCTGGTCCCGCACGGGGCTCGGCCGCGGCCCCGACCCCGGGCGCCGAGACGGGCGGTGCCCCCCGCTTTTCTCCCTCCCTGCTCGGCCCCGGGCAGGACACCTCTCCCGGCGGGATGGCGGCACCCGGCCGCGGGCGCGGCCCCTCACCGATGGTGGAGATGAAAGTGGTGTTGAAGGCGTCCTCGCTGAAGCGGAAGAGCAGGCAGGTCTTGCCCACGCCCGAGTCCCCGATCAGCAGCAGCTTGAACAGATAGTCGTAAGTCTTCGCCATCTTCGCCGGGGCTCGGCTCGCCGCCGCAGCAGGAGGGGGCGAACGCGGGACGGAAGGAGGGCGGGATCCAGCGGGAGGGCCGGGAAGGGAAGCGGGGCCGGGCGGGGGCGGACCCGCGGCCGCGTCACGGCGCCGGAACCGCCGGGCCCGACGGGGCCTGTGGTCCGCGGGCCCGGCACCCACTGAGGGACAGGGGGGAGCTGTCGCTGCGCGGTCGCGTGGCCGCGTCCCACGGGGCTCAATTCTCTCTCGAACCTAGCAGGAGTTGTAAGGAGAGTCGTGTGATTATGTGTGCAAGTGGCACGTTAAATAATGGCATAATACTTTCACATCACCAATAAATGAGTCTAATGCGTGACCTCAGAAGTTGCCCTAGGCAACAGGTTTCTTTCTTTTCAGAAAGAAACTCGTGCACACAACACAAAAATTATTTTCACGCTGTCTCACGTAACACTGGAAACGGGGGTATTCTGCAACAATATATCTACTCTAGAAGAGTTAAAACGCTTTCTCCTATCTTTTTTTCCACTAATAATCTGTTATAGATACACATTATATTGTTGGCTTTTCGCAAATATTAAAACGAATGTTATACGTATAAGGTTAAAAAACTTTGTTATATTAATATAGTTCCTTCTATTTCTGTTATTGATGAAACTTAGAAATAGTAGTATAATGTACATATATGTTGAGCTATGGCATAGTATTAAAACAAAAACTACTTTTGTTTGTATAACCCAAAGACTGAAAAACATAGTTAGAGACCCCTCTCCATTCTTAGATTATCTTGTCCAGATGAAGACAGCAGTGATCAGAGCTCTGGGGGAGGAATTTATTGCATTTCTGTTATCAGGGAATGTAAAAGTCTGTAGAGCCAAGAAGATTGATTTATTGAGAAGAGGGTGAGTCAAATACTAAACAAAGAAACATCCAAAACTTAAGAAGAATGTTTGAATCATGTATGAGAATTTATGAATATGTAGTAGAATTCTGTTTTTAAGGGACAATCCTTTGTTAGAAAGACGTGCTCTGTTGGCTGAATGCAGAGACACCTGGCCACATCTGTATACTTTATTTTTATCTCCTAATTGTGTTTTTATTAAACTTCTAAATTCTATAAAAAAATATGTGAACCTCGTTTTTCACATAATCTCTTGGTGTGAGGCAGCCTCGTTATGTATCTATTATAGTGTGTTCCCCACGGGATGTCACAAGGCACTGTAAAAATAAATAGCACTACTGAAACACTTCAAAATGATAACAAGGACTTACTGCTTTAATTCAAAAATTGTAGCCTTCAGACAAGCTATAAACAGGACTCTAACACTAAATCACTACAACAAGTGATTTTTGCTAAGTTCCCTCTTAGCAAAAACAGGAAAAAGATTTCCCCAAATCATTCATTAAAGTTTCTATTAGTTACAACCCAGCCTACTGTAAAAGGTCCTTTCTGACTTTGGGGTTGTTTTTGTTTTTCCTATATGTGTGTTAACTTGGCAAATATTTATGCTGAGTTCCGTAGAGAATCAAACAAAATTAGTTTTGAATATTAAAGCTCTCTCATACATGGTTAGCCTCCTGCAAGCACACAAAAAAATCACCTCATGACATTAAACAACAATTTGATGAGGTGAAATAGGACTAAGCTAGTCTAATGCAAGGCCACTGCTGTATTTGTGCGCTGAGGAATCACTCCAAGCAAATACCTTCACCCATTGTAATCCTTGAAAAACCAAAAAGTATTCTGCTCCTGATTATTAATGATCCAAATTTTCCCTGTTAAGGGTCTCAGTTTGGTGATATTCCCAGCTGATATGTTTATGGTAGCAAATAATGAAAAATCCATTAACAGATGTGATATAAAATTCTGTACAAGGTGAATTCAGTAAGAGCTTGTCATGAATGCTAATCTAACTTCCAGTTAATTGGATCAAAATCTAATTTTATACCTATACATTTATATGCATCATTGTCATTCAAGTGAAAAAACCCAACAATTTCTTATTTATAATAATTGTTCAATTGAGACCTCTGGAAGACCAGGATATCCAATAGAGGAGAATGAAAGCTGCACAACAAGGATGGGGGGAATTGCCAGTTCTTTTTTTTCCTTTTTTCCTTTTTTTTTTAACACACCTGAGGACCTCTGCCTAGTTCAGGCCAGAATTTGGAAACATAGCTGCTTGGATCATTTTTGTACTGTATAATTAGCAGTCGGGCTGTTTAAATGTTGAGTTGTTACACTACTTATTACAATAATTGCATTTATAAATTATAATGGCAACCTGGCAGCAAAGCAGTCAGACCAAATTGGTTAATTATTTCAGTCTAACATGAGTAATTGGATTATAGATAACTGCAAATGAAAACCTACTCTCTGAAATATTTTCTTGTAGTTGTACTTTCAGAGCCATAAGTTGCTGTGTATTGTAATTATGGCCATGCTGAAGATTACTACACAAACATATTTCGGCATTGAAGAGAGAATTTTGGGGTTAATATTCACTCTTGAGTTTTATGGAACACGTAGGCTTTCATATGTCTCTGGAGCAATGTGTTTGTAATTGCCATCTGTTATTCAAGAGTATTTTTATAGAGAAATAATGCAAATTACTTCCCTCTTCAATTACACTGGTGCTTTGCAACGGTGCATTCTGTTCTGACTTGGAAAAATGCCAGTTTGCCACATTCAAGGGACAGATGTTTACTTAATAATTAACTTTAAAAACAAGATATAAAAATTTAAGTTGCAATTTTTTATTTTCTAGAATATGAAAAAACCCTGTAATTGTTCAATTGTATACCTTGTAATATGTTGGTAAAACTTCGAGGAGTACTACCAAAGCTGTTAAGGTGCAATAGCCACACCTCTATGATACCTGTTCTGTGAAAACACTTTGGAACCCAGACTTCATTATTGCACCAAATTGGAAAAGTTAACATTTGGTTTATATTGCATTACAGTCATATATCAACAACTCTTTTCTTTTCTGGCATGGGAGAACCACTGAGGGGAACATGGAACATGTAGGAAATAGCACAGATTTGAAACTATGGTTTACCTTTTGTCAGTGTGTAAAAGCAGATAGGACTGTAACAGTTTGATTCTGTTTTGTACGTTTCAAAAAAGCAGAATTTTAAAACTCTTCACAATCCCTAAATTACTACCCTCCATTTTGCCTGAATAGAATCAAAGAATTGTTAAGGTTTGAAAAGAGCTCTGAGATCATTGAATCCAACCTTTGACCAAACACCACCTTCTCAGCTAAGCCAGGGCACAAAGTGCCATCTCCAGTCCTTCCCTGAACACTTCCAGGGATAATGACCCTGTCACCTCCCTGGGCAGCCCATTCCAGTGCCTAATCACTGTTTCTGTGAAGAAATTCTTCCCAATGTCCAACCTAAACCTGCCCTGGAGCAGGTTGAAGCCATGTCCTCTCATCTTGTCACTTGTTCCCTGGGAAAAGAGCCTGATCTCCATTTGACTACATCCTTCTTTCAGTAGTTGTAGAAAGTGTAAGTTCACCCCTCAACCTCCTTCAGGCTAAACACCCCCATCTCCCTCACCTGTTCCTCATCAGACTTGTGCTCCAGACCCTTCCCAGCTCTGTTGTTCTTCTTTGGATTCAATCCAGCACTTCAATGTCTTTCCTGAATTGAGGAGCCCTCTGGATGTGCCCCTCAGTACAGGGGGATGGTCACTGCCCTGGTCCTGGTGGACATACCACTACTGGTACAGCCCAGGTGCCACTGGCCTTTTTGCCCACCTGGGCATACCTGGGCTCATGTTGATCCACTGTCAACCAGCACTCCCAGGTTCTTTTCTGCTGGGCAGCTTTTCAGCCCCTCTGCCCCAGCCTGTAGTGCTGCAGGGGGTTGTTGTGACCCGAGGACAGGACCCAGCACTTGGCCTTGTTGAACCTCATACAGCTGGCCTTGCCACATAGATCCAGCCTGTTCTGATCCCTCTGCAGAGCCTTTTTGTCCTCCAGCAGATCAACACTCCCATCCAACTTCGTGTTGTCCATGAACTTCCTAAGGGTGCCCTCAATCCTGCCATCCAGATCATCAATAAAGACCTCAAAAAGGACTGAGCCCGGTACTCATGCCTGGGAAACACCACTAATGACTGGTCTCAACTAGATGTGGCACCATTCACCACGATGCCCTGGGCCCAGACATCCAGATTGTTTTTAACCCAGCAAAGACTGCTGTCCAAACCATGGGCTACCAGCTTCTCCAGGAGACTTCTGTGGGAGGTAGTGCCAAAGGCTTTACTGAAGTCCAGGCAGACTGCACAGCCTTTCCTTCAAGCAGGTCATTTGGTCATAAAAGGAGATCAGTACCATAGTTCAAGCTCATCCAATAAACAGGTGAGTCCTAATCAAGGTATGGCAGAATTCCATTACTCACTGGAGTGTAGGTAAAGTGCATCTATTAAAGCCCTCAGTTTAAGAAATGAACCAACAGGAATAGCAAAATGTAATAACTAACTCTACTCATATGCACTGAGTTCATAAATGTTTACATACACATTTAAGAAGCCAGAAAACACTTACTTACCAACAACATTTAAAAGAAAAAAAAAAACAGATTATGTTGCTACTTCATTCCCACTCTCATTTTTAATTTCTCAAAAGATAGACATCTTTACTTCTAGCTTTCAAAGATCTTTTTCCCCCCTTTAGTTCAAAGGTGAGATGTTCACTATGTGAGCATCTGTTTTCAATTAAGCTCTTCTGCTCAATGCACACAAAGTCGTAGAAAATTCTGCATCTTAATTGCTTAAGTATGAGGTTTAAAAAAACAATAGTTTTAAACATGTTGAATGATGGTAGAACTAAGATCCTGTTATTTTGGCACAAAGTGGAATCAACAGGTCCAAGTCCTACTAACAATAACCTTACGAGGCAGTCCTGCCCTGAGTGCCACCTTACCACAAGTTATCAACATGAGCTTTGCTCCTTAGCTTTTGTACTCTGCTACCCAATATAATAATATTTTCAATGCATATCTCTAACAACTCTGACTTTGGCAGGTGCCTCTGGAATTCATTACTGTAGATGACCATCACGTGACACTCCTTTAAAAAATGTCACTTATTCCCCGTTCCCAGTAAATAAGTCTTTCACTGAAGATAGATACTGCTATGCTCATTCTACACTTTGTCTAACTGCATTTGATAGGTTGATATGTCCTGCTTTTAACTCCTAGTTTTAAGATCAATGCACTGGTTTAATGTACAAAGAACAGTGCTCTCCTTTACTATAGTGATCTAAATGTATGGATTTTTTCCATGTGCATATACTGCAGAATTTTCTATAGAAGAGGTTAAATGAAGTCATTACTGGGGAAAAAAAATTACACAAAGTAGGTATAGTTCAGTTCCAGAAGGAAAAAAAAAATCTTATCTGTAAAATCCATTAGTTTCAAGGTTTGCTATTACAGTAGTGCTAAAAGTGGACTTTCTTCAGTTCCCACTGTTAATCTAAACTATCTGAGCACAAGCATATTTAAACCAAATTTTACATGCCACAGTTTACACCATTAGTTTACAGTAAATTAAAACTAATTCTGCAGACAGGCCACAGGCCACATTCTGGATCAAACATATGACTTGAAGTGAACTTAATTTGAGTGCAGCTTAAAAGCGGTTAGTGAAAAAATTCTAAATGCTCTTAGCAATAGTATTACAGAGACACCCATCCCCATGCTACCATTCTAGACAGCCACTATAAGCATTAGTAGGGTGAATCTGGGTTTTTAGAATCAGTCACTACACACTCCATCAGTGACCACAGGCAGTTTATACAAGGTTCTGTAGTAAAACCTCTCAAAAGCTGTCAGATAGCATCAGATAGCAAATCCTGAGGAGCTACCCAGTTTCAGGTGCAGAAGACCACAGCTGGAGCAGAAAAAAGCAGTACACGGGTAGCAGGTGTTCATCTCTGTGAGGGCTTGTAGGCTGTCCCAGCCCAGCAGGAACCCACCACAATGCATGTACTCAGAGACACAGATTCAGCTTTCAAGCACGTGAGACTGACACTCACAATGCAGGGAAAAACTCAGCTGTCATTATGTTGTTTTAAAACATTTGCAGATCAGCTTTTGGAATTTTTCCTTTGTCATTCTAGCAAGGAGATAATGTTTCTTGTTTTATCTCTCTAAAAATGATATCTAAGTCCTTGCTTGCTGGGAGAAGGCTGGAAAGAGGAAGTTGTTCTCTTAGACCTGAATCTGTGTCTCAGTAGGCCAAGCCACTGCTGTACAGACAGCATTTCTCTCCTTGCTAACTGACACTTAATCTCAGCGCTGCATTTCTGTTTTCTAAAGAGTACACTTCATAAAAAGCTTCAATTGTAAGATTAAAAGTAATGTGCTAGAATTGACTCATACAGCAGGTCACTGAACTACAAGCCGTTGCAAAAAGGAAATGAATCTACAAGCAAAACCAAAATAGAGAACCAGAAGAATGTGTCCAAATCACATCCTGTTTTCAGATCATGCTGTGTGCCCTTCCTTCCACTAAAGCAAATTTCTACTGTGGCTCCAAAGTTTTCCTCAGGCACCAGAGGCTTTTTTGGCAGGAAAAACCTCTAAGGGAAAGCTATGAGGAAGAGATGAAGAAGGGCAGCACTTCAGAAGTTCTATTTTATTGTAAGTGGTGCTTTAAAAATGGTGAAGGTATTCTATTTAACACAGAAAAACATAATTCTCCTTCAGATACTAAATCAAAAGCCTTAAGCAATTATTCTCTTTCCATTCTGCTTGCACATAAATAACATGCATTTGAAAAAGACAGGAAGGTAGTAGGAACAGCTAAGACACAAGAACTGACTCTGATAACTGGTTCATGTTCTTTGCTTCACAGGACAGCATGCAGAGGAAAGTGTGCGTCAGAGCCCTTCCTCTCAAATTCCCCATGATACAACAAGAAATACTTCCAAAATACCTCTATCTGTGTGTCATCACCACGCCAGCACATAAGGAAAAAATGCTAACACAGAATTATAGTTTACAAGGCTGTGACAGTGAGAAGAGGAAAACTAATATAATGGCTTGGAGCACTACAACACATGGGGCTATTCTGGCAGAATAATGTAAGAGCTTGGGGTGGAAAGCATTTTGAAAGTTGTTATAGTGTCAGCGCTGGAGAGACCAAGCCCATCCTTGAGAATATTGTTGTCAGAATGATATGCCTTTGTGAAATTACGTCCTCACTTGTGCTCGTGGCAAACTTTTCAAATAATTTTTGCTAAATGTATCAGCTCCCTCTCAGAAAGGCAGTGTCCTGACATGTTCCCGTTGCACTTCGGTGGGAAGATTTCATACCAAGTGATTTTTGTGAGGTCTGTTGTGCCACCAGGAGGATTTCTATTGAACTACACTTTTAAATGTTCCAGAATAAGTACATGGGATTTTACAGATTACATTTGTGATTACTGATTTATGGAAAAACCACTCAGCCTCTTACTTAAAAGAGAGTGGTTTGTTGGTTGGTTTTTTTTTTTAATTTTCACTATCTGCAATATTTTTACATCTCATACATTCTCTAAATTGATATAAGGACATGAATGATAACTAACAGAAATTCTTCTGCCTTTTTCTTTTTGACTGGGGTGGGAAACTGCAAAAGAATATGTTGACAGGTACACTTTCACTCAATGTATCATTTACTATGAAACAACATATATATGTTCAGTTCTGGGTTCCTCAGAACACGAAAGACAGGGAGAGGGTCCTGTAGAGGCCCACAAAGATGATGAGGGGTCTTGAGCATATCTCTTATGAAAAAAGACAGCAGGAACTGGGCCAGTTTAGACCAGAGAAGAGAGGGGATCTCATTAATTCATATAAATATCTTCAAGGTGAGTGGTAAGAGAATTGTGCCAGATTTTTTTCAGTGGTGCCAGGCAATGGGATGAGGAGCAATAGCCATAAGCTAAACCACAAAAAGTTTCATCTCAGCAAAGAATTTATGTGGAGTGTGTTATAAATGAAATTAGAATTTTGACAACTAGGTCTATTGAGTTAACAGAAGTTTAATTAAAAATTAATACAGTTTAGTAAATTGAATAGTAATTTGGTATAAAAGAATACAATTTAGTAAAAAAATACAGTTTAGCAAAAAAAAAAATTTACATATGTAATTAGCCAGTAATTAAGTATCATTAAAGCATAAGCAGAACTGACTGGGGTACAGAGAGGGTTTCTCAACCTGCCTCATGTACAAAACAAAGCACTTCAAACTAAACTGATATACAGTATGCTTATACATATTCATTAATGTTTCCCATAAGTCTCCTCCTATTTCCCATTCTTTAATTTTATGTCACTATTCTTTTGCCTCACTTATTGTTAGGGGGTCTTCAGTCTTCTTTTGGTGGTCTTTGGACTAAGGCTTACACTCATCCTCGTTGTCCTCTGGATAACTTCACAGGCTGAGCTTGCATACTAAGCCTTGTGTTATGTAAGTAAACATTATGTTCCACTAATTAGTCTTACATTTAATAATTTTCAGGCCCTATGCCTAAAGTCATACCAACTTTATCCATCTCAAGGTCAATTTTGTCTTGGGACATCACTTATCTCAAAACTACATCCTGTACCTTAATTTTAACCGTCTGCCTTGTAACACTGATTCTCTTTGTCAGGAAAATTAATCCACAAACACCAGAGGTTTATGTCCAAAAAGGAGACAGAGAAGTCCTTTTACTTTATTCGAATAAAGGGAGAGGCCATGGGGCATTCCTCTGGGGTCTCTCAAATTTTTGGAGCCCGCAACCTCCCTTTTATCCTAATTCCTGGCGACTTCTCTCTTTCCCCATAGGCTGATGGAGAGGCATGATGCGCTTGTCTTTACAAACAAGCTGTGGGTCTGCTGATAAAATGAAGCTAGCACTGAGAGATAACAGAAACAGTGGGATGGATTCCATTGAAGGATGAAAGAGGCACTGAGGAAGCACCATGAATTCCACAAGAGTTAAGAATTAAGAAAGGATTATGCATTGCAGGGAGGGGGGAAGGTATCCCAGGTATCAGGCGTTCCGGGAAGCCTGTACCTCTCAAGTACCTCAGCCTATGGGGAAAGAGAGAAGGGACAAGCGGCCAGGAATTAGGATAAAAAGGAGGCTGCGCCCTCCAAAAATTTGAGAGACCCCAGGGGAATGCCCCATGGCCTCTCCCTTTATTCAAATAAAGTAAAAGGACTCCTCTGTCTCCTTTTTGGACATAAACCTCTGGTGTTTGTGGATTAATTTTCCGGTCACTGAGGTACAGACTTCCCAGAACGCCTGATACCTGGGATATCCACACGCCGCCCCCGCCCCCCCCCAGTGCATAATCCCCTTCTTAATTCTTAACTCTTGTGGAATTTTATGGTGTTTCCCCAGTGTCTCTTTCATCTTTCAGTGGAATCCATCCCACTGTCAGGAAAATTAATCCACAAACACCAGAGGTTTATGTCCAAAAAGGAGACAGAGGAGTCCTTTTACTTTATTTGAATAAAGGGAGAGGCCATGGGGCATTCCCCTGGGGTCTCTCAAATTTTTGGAGGGCGCAGCCTCCTTTTTATCCTAATTCCCGGCCGCTTGTCCCTTCTCTCTTTCCCCATAGGCTGAGGTACTTGAGAGGTACAGGCTTCCCGGAACGCCTGATACCGGCGGCGATACCTTTCCCCCCCGCCCCCCCCCCCCAATACATAATCCCTTCTTAACTTTTATGGAATTCATAGTGTTCTTTCAGTGCCCCTTTGATCTTCTACTGGAATCCATCCCATTGTTTCTGTTGTCTCTCACTGATAGCTACATCTTATCAACTGACCCACAGCTTGTTTGTAAAGACAAGCTCATCATTCCTCTCAATCCCCTCCTCTTTTAATTTTTGTTAGTAATTGTCTTTACAAACTTTAGTTATCATTGACTTAATTTCTTGTTCTTGGGTCCTTTTTGGCTTTGCAATTATTTGCAGGGGCATCACTCTCTGCCCTTTTGTAGCTATCTCTGGGTCAGTAGGCACGGCTACTACTTGCATTCCTTTGATCACATGTTGAATGAGTTGTATTAAGCAAGGGATCATGCATGGTAAAAAGATTAGAGTTGCTACAACACATAAGAGGAAGAAAAGCATTTGTTTGACCCATAGGCCACCAGGTAACCATGAAAACATGTCCCATTCCCATCCTTTCCATGTTTGGACCGGTACATGGGCTTTCTTATTCCTTTTGTTATTTGTTTTACCACTTTTCCATTGTCATCTATTTGCAAACAGCAGTTTGAGTCATTAAATTTTCCACACACCCCCCCTTCTTCTGCTAATAAGTAGTCTAATACCATCCGATGTTGAAATATTGCATTTCTCATCTGAGTAGACTGGTCAGCAAGAAGGTCAAGAGCTGTAGCTGTCTGGTTGATTATTATTTCAAAGACAGCTTGCAACCTAATTATCCGATTTAGATTATAAATGGGTTCTCTGGCACCTGATATTAATTAATTTGGGTTCCAGGTAGCTGGTCCATAGTGTTGTATGATTCGTTCAGGTGGCCATTCATCTTTTCCCCACTTTTGGGTGCTCTTTCCAACTAGGGATGTATCAATGGACTGCTTTTCTCTAATTAGATCATCTTATACTTTGATTCCTAACTGATTTCCTTGAACTTGTGGTAGCAGAAAGAACAATGGTCTAATATACCCTACATAACATATCCCTGACCAGTTTGGGGGTAGCCTGTGGTAAGCATTTTGGCCACAAATCCAGTAATGCTCCTTTAGAGCCCAGGTCCCATTAGCGAAGGGACCTTTCCAATTTTCATCATCAACTGGTGGGTCAAAATACAGCTTGCTTCCGGGGCCTAGTGGTCCACCAACAATAGTTGCCTCGCCATAAGGATCACAATATTTACATTTCCAAGCTCCTACATGAGGTTTCCACTTGCAATCACATCCCAGATCTGTTTTATTAAATCTGGACCAGAACTTACTGAAAAGGGTTTGAGTTCCATTTCGGTGTTGCCATTTCCACTGAAAGTCTCGGATAACATGTGTCTTACTTGTGGAATTATCCCGGGGGCAGCTTAAAAATAAAGGGTCAAAAAATTTATCCTTCCCCACTGCTTTACAGCCTTCAAAATCTTTTTGGTAATTATGGAAGGAACACCTTACCCAGCTACCATTAGTGAGCTTAACATGCGTTTGATTCCATCTGCCTCAATATCTGGAACAGTCATAAGGAGGGCATTTGGGGGTCCAACAATCTAAACCCAAAGATAAAGTCCAGTCACAAACACTCTTTCCCACATATGTGCTTCCTGTTCTGTTTAGGCAATAAATGCCTCTTTCAGAAGAATGAAGATGCCATGGACTTCCTTCTTTGTCCCAAAATACCATTCCGTTATGGACTTCACTCAGGGTGCTAACCCACCATTTAGGCTCAACTGGGCTGGCCACCCATGGCCAGCTTTCAGATCCCCCTGGCCCTCCACAGACCCAACAGTTCTTAAGGTTAAAGGTCTTTGCTACTTGTTCTCCTAAAGTAAAAAAATTATTTTCCCACTTTAGATTCCAACTTAACTGAAAATATAACGGTAAAATTATTAAGAGAGACATTCTAATAGTGTTACCATCTAATTTCTAATTTTCAATTTTACATTGTCTTCTACACCACCTGTGGCAAGTGAAAGCACAGAAACAGCTTAGCATAAAGAAAGCAATGACAGCATGGATTGGTTCCCAGTGTCTGGAGATTTGAGAGTAGGGATACAGACTATTTCAGCAGGCAGTCTGTGGGTGGGCACTCAGGGCTTCCCCCGATGTCGACGCACTGGCTACTGCTCCAATCCACTCCTGCGGAGTGTCAGTTGCGGCTTCCCATCCTTCTTCTCCAGCTGAGATGTCCAAATCTCTGGAGCTTTAGAGACCTTGACTCGAGTGTGATGTGTCCACCCGTATTCAGCTGTCTTGACGGCTGTTTCTGTAGTCAGCAACACCTGGAAAAGTCCACGCCACTTAGCCACCAATGGTGCTTTTTTCCACTCCTTAACTAGGACCCAGTCTCCTGGTTCGATATTATGCACAGCAAAGTCCAAAGGCAGGGTCTGTGTCAGCTGAGCTTCCTGTCGAAGAGATTTCACAAGAGACAGTATTCGAGCCACATACTGTTTTAGATATACATCACTTATCTCTACCCCCGCCCCAGGCTGAGAATTACAAGGATAAGGAATTCCAAACATCAATTCAAAGGGAGATAGTTGAATATCTTCCCTGGGTCTGGCTCTTATTCTTGCTAAAGCCAGTGGTAAGAGCCGGAGCCATGGCATTTTGGTTTCTATCACTAGCTTCAGAAGATGTTTTTTTATCTCTCCATTCATCCTTTCAACCTGGCCTGAGCTTTGGGGATGCCAGGGAGTGTGGAGGTTCCATTGTATCCCTAAAGCAGTCTTTACTCCTTTAAGAATTTTTCCAGTAAAATGAGTTCCTCTATCTGAGTCTATTGCTTCCACCATCCCATATCTTGGAATTATTTGTTCCAAAAATACTTTAATAACTGACCCTATGGTTGCTGAAACAGCAGGGAAGGCTTCTGGCTATTCTGTTAATTGACATACTATTACCAAAAGATATTTAAATTTCTTCACCCAGGGCATCTCAGTAAAACTCACTTGGCGTCTTTGGAAGGGACGTACAGACCAAGGCCTCCCCACCCTGGCCAATTTCTTTGTAACTTTGTTATTTTTCTTAGCACAAATCAAACAACCATCAACAGCTCGTTTTGCCAGAACAAAAAGACCCACAGCAGTATACATCTTGAGGAAGGTCTCTGCCATCCCTCGGGAGCCTCGGCACCTCCCCCCATGAAGCTGCTTTAACAACTGCGATGTCGGAACTCTCGGCATCTGCTCACTATCCCTTGCAAACTAACCACCTCCCTTTCCCTCTGCCCCACTCTCCACAACTATCTCAAGGTCCTTCAGTGAAAAAGACAACCTTTCTGTCAAGGGGGCAGCCACTGGGAGCAAGGGAAATATCCTAGAAACTTCCGGCAACAATGCAGCTTTTCGCTTCTTCATCGGCCAGTCTGCTTCTCCTTGCCTCTTTTGAGCACCCTGCCTGGTGCCTTTTAATGTGCATCATTGCTACTTCTTTTGGCAAATTCACCACCTCCAACAGGCAGGAGATTAAATTCTCATGAGCTAACGTTTTTCTTCTGCAGGTTAATAAACCTCTCTCCACAGTTTCTTAAATGCATGTATTACACTATATACATATTTAGAATCAGTAAAAACATTTACTGTCTTGTCTCGATATAATTTACAGGCACTCACAAGAGCACACAGCTCTGCGTCTTCCTTCTATCACCCTTGAAGACCCATCAATAAACACGTTTTCCTCCTCAGGCCATGGAATGTCTCGCAAATCATTCCTTGCTCTAGTTTGCAGATCTATTACTTGAATACAATCATGGAATTTGCCTTGGCTCCCCTCCTCAGGGCCATTCAAACAGGAGGCTGGGTTAAAACTTTCCCTGCTTTTAAATTCTAAATCTTCCTGTTCTAATAAACAAGACTCATATTACAACAACTGAGAGCTGGTCATCTACTTAGAGACTCTCTCAGCTAACAAAGCTTTAATCTCGTGTGAAACTTTAACAATCAGGTAACCCCCCCTTGTCAGCTTTCGAGCCCTAGCCACCATCAGAGCTGTGGCTTCACAGTTTTGCAAACAATGGGGCCAGCTTCTGGCTACCAGGTCTAACATTTTAGGAAAATAGTCAACAGGTCTCTGTGTTCTCCCATGCTCCTGAACTAAAATTTCTTTTGCATGACTTCTCCTCCTGTTCTCTTGATAACAGCAAATCATGCACATACTGCAACAACTTAACTTCTGAGGGTGGAGCAAACTCTCTTAACATTTTTCTTTTGTGAAGTTTTCCCAAACAAAACAGGTGACTTTGTATAAACATGATTTAGTTCAGCAGCAAGTAATGCCACTGCTTCAAGCCAATTACATTACATTTCTCTATTTTTTAGTAACTAACCACTCCCCATCTCAATTTTTTGCATCAAGTCCATCCTAGGTGTATGGAGGTGACTAACAAATTAATTTCCATTAAGGAAACTCTAATATTTATAACATTTTATAACCTTTAACATTTAAAACTTTTATTAAGGAAAGAAACAAGATACTTTCCTTTAAAGTTTTGCCATAACTTCCACAGAGGAAGTGCATGACAAATACCCAGGCCTTCCATAGGACACTATTTTCACAAGGTTGTAGCTACAGAATTTGCTTTAAGGCTACAACAAACCACAGACTGGTAGGCGTGTTCCCCACAAGGTATGACTTGCCGCATTGGCTTCACAACTGAAATTTGCCAATTCTGGCTTTTTACAACAAAACATACAAAAAGCAGAGGGATGTGGTCTCCTCTAAACTGGAGCTATTCAGCTCTGCACAAAACCTCATGTAGACAAATTAATTAAATCTCCAAATTAATTTACTACAATTTTTACAATTCTTTCAGAGAAAGATGTGTTCAAACTTCTGAGCACACAGAAGAAACCACAATTCTCACAACTCTTTTGAACGATCAAAAAAATTCTTTAGATAATTTTCCCCGTCGGGGATAAAAATTAAGGTGAATCGAGAGGTCGTTGTTTTTACTAAGACACACACCTATCCTCGATCCAGATTCACTTTAAAAGTTGACAACGGCTCTAGCTTGGTGGATATAATGAGAGCCTTTGACACTCTTAACAATCCATTTCTCTTATCTTCTGGACTTTCTCGACAGTCCAGCTGTTTTTGGCTTTTTTGCAGACATTGCCGTTTTCAGTGTCCTATGCCCTGAAGGCAGCACACTGATCCTTTCCCAGCCGCTGTTAGGCTTGGGTCTCCCCTGCTGGGGAGAGAAAGCTTCTGCCACTTCCTTGTGCCCGATCCCGTCCCCTCTGTCCCGGGGGACCTCTTGGACCTTGCGGTTTTTCCCTCTTTGGCCTGAAAAAGGCCATCACCTTCGCCTTTCCTCCTTGTTTACCACACACCGAATACCAGAGCCAGTTCCTGTCCTGCCACATTGTCCAAACAGCTCCTCCCTGCTCCAGTGCTCCCGGTGGGCACGGCCGGCAGCACCACAGGCGGCCAGGGCGTCCCGCAGCCTCAAAGGGCCGGCAGCTGCTGCTGCCCCTGCCCGGGGCCGGTGGGGTCAGGCACTGCCCAGTGCTGAGTCCCAGCAGCCTCACAGGCCCCCAGCCTGTGCTCCTGGTCCTGCACCTCCACTCCTGGTCCCTGCTTCAACCACATCTCTCCACACTCTCCATTAACCAATTCTGTTCCAGCACACTAACACAATCCATCCATCTCCTGTTGTCAAAGACTCTTTCTTGACTTCCCTTATTGCCCCCCCACCCCGGGCGTGGATTCTTGAGATCCCTTCTAGTTCCAGGGGGTGATATGATATGCTGCTCCCTTCCCCCTACACCACTGTTATTCTCAGGTGGAGCTGTAGGAACAGCATTTCCCTGATCCCTTTGCCCTGGAAGGTGAGGATACAGGGACCTGCAGCTGCCCCTGGGTCAGCTGGTAACACCGGAGGACAAGACGGGGGAAGGTGCTGAAAAACATTTTAATCTTCACTGTTTTCTTCTTCCCCCCTCCCCCCTTTTTTCCTCTTCCCCCCCCCCCCTTTTTTTTTTCTTAACACATAGATTTCTCTTGTTGTTTGTTTAAACCATATCAATCCACATTCCCTTTCAATCCATCTTTTCCAATTCTCCTCTAGATACCTCCACAGAACTCAACACAAATGAATTCTGTGTTCTAAGGTGGCCGTATTTGGCAACTTATACTCTGGCCATACATAATAACAATATTTTACCATTATTTCCATAGTTACCTCTGTGTAAATGCATAATCTGTCCCAAGATCTCAGCATTCTCCCCAAGGGACTCTCCGGGGCTATTATGGGATCGTCATCCCTTTTGCCAGGACCCCTTCCCGGCTCTACCCTTGCAACCCTCCATGGGTGCCCTGTTTAGCCTGTGCTACCCTCCATGGATGCCCTCCCAGGCTTGCCTGTGCAACCCTCCCTGGGTGCCCTCCCAGGCTTGCTCCCCGAAGATCCCATTTTACTCACCGGTGAGATTTTCAGTGGTCCTTCCCTGTGGACTCTTCACGGACCCCCCTGGTCCGCCACTCGTCTGTCTCCTGGACAGTCTCGGGAACCCAATCGATCGCCCGGTGCCGGCGGCCACCAAGGGGAGCTGATCACCGAAACTGGGTGAGGCACCTTCAGCTCCGCTCGCTGCCTGCCGCCCCCGTCGGTGGAAATATCCCGGACCAAGCCCCCAGAAATTGTCAGGAAAATTAATCCACAAACACCAGAGGTTTATGTCCAAAAAGGAGACAGAGGAGTCCTTTTACTTTATTTGAATAAAGGGAGAGGCCATGGGGCATTCCCCTGGGGTCTCTCAAATTTTTGGAGGGCGCAGCCTCCTTTTTATCCTAATTCCCGGCCGCTTGTCCCTTCTCTCTTTCCCCATAGGCTGAGGTACTTGAGAGGTACAGGCCTCCCGGAACGCCTGATACCGGCGGCGATACCTTCCCCCCCCCCCCCCCCCCCCCCAATACATAATCCCTTCTTAACTTTTATGGAATTCATAGTGTTCTTTCAGTGCCCCTTTGATCTTCTACTGGAATCCATCCCATTGTTTCTGTTGTCTCTCACTGATAGCTACATCTTATCAACTGACCCACAGCTTGTTTGTAAAGACAAGCTCATCATTCCTCTCACCGCTGTTTCTGTTATCTCCTAGTGATAGTTTCATCTTATCAGCAGACTGACATCTTGTTTGTAAAGACAAATCTGTCATTCTTCTCATCCTGTTTGCTTCTAATAATAACTTTCCAAATAGTTACAATTTAGTTAGCACGAATCAATTCCATTTATTACAAGTGGCAGAGCACTGGAACAGCTGCCCGGGGAGATTGTGGAATCTCCCTCTCTGGAGACACCCCAAACCCACCTGGACACGTTCCTGTGTCACCTGCTCTAGGTGACCCTGCCTAGATGATCTCTAGAGATGCCTTCCGTGAAGGCTATGTCAGCATTCTATGATTCTGTGCCATATGACTGATGATGTAGCCAGCAGCTAGTGTGAAGTCGATGCGCTTCTAAACGGCACTTCTAAGCTGCAAGAGATGGTATCCCGGGGTGTCGGAGGCACATGTGCGGCCATTCCGCAGCGGGAGCACTCCCGCCCCTGGCACAGGCACACGACACAGGCACAAGCACAGGCATAGGCACAGGGCACAGGCACACGGCACTCCCGCCCCGGCACAGGCACAGGCGCACGGCGGCGCGCCGGGCGGGAGCGCGCGGAAGGGGCGGCCCAGCGGCGGACATGCCGGTGAGTTGTTTACGGTCCGCTGCACCGTGCCCGGTGCTGCCGTCGGCCACCGTGGGGGGCGGGGGGTGACGGAGCGGAGTAGCTGCCCTCGGTCTCCGGCCGCTCGGGCTCGCCGCTGCTGCCGGCCCTGCGGCCCCGCTCCACGTGGCCGCGTAACGCGCAGTGCGCTTTTCCTCTTGCCCCACCCAGTTGGCCAAAGACCTAGTGCATCCCTCCTTAGAGGATGAGAAGAGAAAGCACAAAAAGAAACGTCTTGTCCAGAGCCCAAACTCGTACTTTATGGATGTAAAATGTCCAGGTAAATATTTAAACATTTATTTCAATTAAGTTTATTTATTAAGCATTTATTTAAATATTTAAAATGGTCATGCGTTATGGAAGGAACAAAACTAGTTTTGTATACTGTTCATCTTCATATAACGGTTAATAATTTTTTTTTTTTTTAAATCTGCGTTTGGTTTATCTATTCTGTAGAGAAAAGGGTCTGTACATTGCTTTGGGTTTTTTAAAAATAAAAGTGTTTTCTATCTTTGGAGAAAGTTAATGTAAATAGACTTTTCTGGAGGTACTGGCATGAGGGCTTCTTTAGTTGGGTTTTTTCCCTTTATAAAACCGTTGCTAGCCCCCAGATTTACATGTATAAAAAGTGAGATTAAATGGATGCCTTAAAACATCCATAGCACAGGTATCAAACAGAAGCCAACATAGTTTTTCTCCTTTTGTAAGTTAGTTTTTGAAGAGCAACAGGAAAAGCTTTTGACAAGGATATATGCGGGGATACTGCACATATACATAGAAAATAAAACCTTCACAACTGCCTTTTTTGCATGTTGCTGTTAAGAACTAAGCTCGTATACAAGGGTTGTAAGATGTTGCCTACGCCCACTTTTCACAGATCTTCATTACTTTGGCTCAGAGACATCTGTATAATCAACTTCTTTTTTATAAATTAAATTATGGGATTTTCTAGCACCATGACAGGAGTGTGCTCTGTCAGCTTTTTTATTCAGCACAGTTCTATCCATTATTGCCCAGTGTGGTAACTTCCTAGAAACTGCGGCAGCATAAGAAGATTCTAGGAGTAAGAAAACACTTCCTTACAATAGTGAATCTTCCTGACTTCGAAGCAGGGAATTGTTGATGTGCTCAGGTTTTCTTGTTATCTTATTCTTTCTTAGTAGCCTAGTTTTCTAAGAAGCTCTGAGACATTGTATTACATCTGAAAGTGAGGTAAATTAATTTAAACAGCTTGAAAGTAAATTGTGGTTGCTTTTAAACAAATAGAGGGTTGAAGGCTAAGCCTCTGGGGTTTTGGGTGGGTTTTCTACACTTTCTTCAAACCAGTATACATGAATGCATACACTGTGATACAGCTAGTGTCAACATAGGCCCACAGGTCATTGGTTATCTTCATTATTGTTGGATTAATTGCTTTTTGTGTTTGAGGGATATATAGAGTAAAGCAGGAGTGCTTCAGTAATGATAGGATCCCACGCACAAGTCATTGAAAATAACAAATGGTTTTATATGTGCCTGGGTCAGTGGAATTGGAAGTTCCTACATAGATACACAAGTGGGTTGGGCTCGTTTCCCTGCTAAACCCACAAACGTTAAAAACTCATCAACATGCAAGTTCACATTCAGTAGGGGAAAACCAAAATTTGCTGTGACTAAATTTTAGCTGTTAGCAGTTTTTCACAAAGAAAGATTTGTACAGTTACTTTTTGTGATTTAAACAGAGATCTGTTATTCTGTCTATTAGTACTTCTCCCTAGCAAGCAGACCTTTTGTCAGAGGACCCTCCTCACAACATGTATTCTTATCTTAGCTTTCTAATCCACATGTGCTGAAAATGCTATCTCTGCTTACCTTTACCTGTTTATTTTGTATATTCACATCCAGATTAAATCCTTTATAGGTTTTCTCCCTCCAAAAATACCTCTTGAATAATTAAAAATACTTTTCAGGAGAAAAAAATTGAAAAGCAGTGAAAATCACATTTTTAAGCCATGTATGAATGATTTCATTATTTTTAAGTCATAGAATTTTTAAGTTGTAGACAAAAGCATTTCATAAGGAATTAGTGGAGTTATTCTGTGCAAATCTTTCCATATAAATATTATGTTAGTTTTGTATAATGCAACCAAGCCTTACAGGTACCAATTATTAAACAGAAAGCAAACACAGATTGGAACAGCACTGTTTATATTCCCAGCTGCCAGACTTTGTCAGCAGCAGTATGGTACTGTTACAAGTTAAATATTTCCCCAACTACATGGGTTCTTCTGTTCAGCAGAGAAGGTTAATCTATAACTGCTGAACTTCTGTGCAGGAGATGTGATAAGCAAATTAGGGATTGTCAGCTGGCAGGGTCTGTTGATTTTCATATGGGAGTCATACCAGTTTCTGTTACCTAACTTTCTTTCCTTTGCATGTAAGTAAAGGCAAGCACTTCAGAACACAACAATGGTTTGCTTCATTTGGCTTGGTGTGTTGTGTAATGAAATACAGATGCATTCTGGACAAGTGTATTTAGAGTACCTGATTCAATTAACACATAAAAAAAATTATGCTAGAAATATCTGGTGGAAAGTTTCATAATGCTGTTTTTCAGGATGCTACAAGATTACCACTGTCTTCAGCCATGCTCAGACAGTAGTTCTATGTGTAGGGTGCTCAACTGTCCTGTGTCAGCCAACTGGGGGCAAAGCCAGGCTCACAGAAGGTAAGAACAATGTTACACAACCTAAATATGCCACTTACATAAATGCATTTTATAGCCTGCAAATATTATACCTTTGATTTTGGAAACTGATACCGGAACACTGATTTTGCAACTTGCTTAGAGTTGACTAGTAGAAACAGGCCCAGAATTGTGAGTTTTTCTTCAAATTCTTTGTTTTTATATGGTTTTAAATGTTTTTAAATGACTCTACAGATATGCCAGGCAGCTAAACACCTACATTGTCATCAAACACACTTGGTTTTAGGTGACTTGTCATTCCCTTCAGCTTATGTAATAAATACTGCTGCTGAACTCTGAGTTATGTTTAGAGTGTAAAAAAGCACCATCAAAGGAATAGGGTACTTTTGCCAGGCTAAAGTAATTCTGTGCCACTGTGCCACTAATGGCCTGCCTGTTTCTTTTTAAGCAGCCCTACTGTAAAGCAGTTCCCTGGCTCAAAGAAAATTAGTTTCATATAAATTATAAGGGAAGAAATAACCACTGATAGTGTAGACGCAGATAAGTGGTATAACACCAATATCTTTGAGCGCAGCCCAGTGTCTGGGGTGTATGAAAAGCACTGGAAACACTTTAGGATTTAAAAAATATAAAAATTAATCCAGATTTTATTAATTTATTGTTTAAAGGGCAAAAGGTAAACACATGTACAAATTACACATAGCAGTGCTTGTATAATTTGCTACTACACAGGGGTAGTAAACGTGAGGACAGAATACCTGAAGTAAGGCTATTGAGCAGTTGAAATGGTAGCAACACACATAGCAGCTGTTTCAGTTTGGGGTTTGTATCACTAAGGGATGGAACAGTAGACTGAAATTTTAAAAGGCATCTGGAAGAAAACAAATAGTACACCTTAATCCTAAGATGAATTGTATGACATTCATGTTGTTCACATTGAGCTAAAGAAGACTTACAAGTGCTAAGTCTTCACCTCTTGCGGTACATGTAATTTAAACTTAATCCATTAATTTTTTACTTACATTGGATGAACAATTTTTCAAGGCAGTCTAACAATTTAAGGACTATCCATATCTACTCACATGATTTCTTTGCAGGCTGTTCATTTAGAAGAAAGCAACACTGAACAGTTCAGCATGTGATTTTTGGATCTGAGCTCCTGAAAGCCTTACTAGTTTAAAAATGCCTGTTACAACAAAAATGTAATTATGATTGATTTTGTACAAATTACATGCTACTGCTGACTAATCTGCTGGAATCTCTTTTTCAATAAATGATCTGAAGTGCAAGTTTTTCCTGTAAGTTTGCAGACAACCGAGCTCTATTTTTATAATTTTACGTTTAAACTGTAAAAACCTTGGACTTCTGCATCCTGCCCCTTGTAAATCATAAACTACAGCAGTGTAATGCATATAGTGACAGAAACTGCTTTAAGAACGCATTGTGTGTATTTTATTACTGCAGCTGCCATAACTGCAAGGGTTGCAAAAGCTAGATAAGATTTTAAATGGCTCATTTACTTTCAATGTTGCTGTAATCCCTTCCCCATCTTGGGTAATATGGTGATAAATAAAAATGTAAAGTTACTCACTTATGTTCAGCTGTTTCTCTGGAATGCTTGGATTTTCCCTCCCTATAATTTGATCTGAAGACTGTACTTGGTATTCTAAACTGAGATTTCTATCAAAAAAAAAAAAAAAAAAGATACTCCATTGCAAAGCACTGAAAACATTCAGTATAGAGAAGGCTATTGGCATATAAAAGTCATGGAACCACACTAAGAGGTGTGAATGGTTATCTAGGCACTAGTACAGCAAACCCAAGCATATTGTTAGTATTGAATACTGTTATTAAAAAATTGCCTTCTTGCAATAAGGAAAAGGGTTTAATTAGTTTTTGAAAGCCATGCCTTTCTAAATGGCTGGTAAAAATGGATTTTGTTTTTAACCATGAGAAAATATTCAAACAAAATCTTACATATATAATACCTCAAGTTATGTATCAACATCTCTTTAAAAGTATCCAGTCTCTTGGTGAGCTAATTATTGTTGGGATTTTCTAATTAACTAGTATTCTTTTTATGACTTTGAAAACTCAGACATGTCTAGTCATTAAAATAAAACCCTGGTACCACAATTTGTTGTGTTTGCAAGGTAAGTTTTATTTCTGTTATTTCAAACAGCAAACATGTAATTACCATATGCAGAAAGAGGTGTTTGATACAGAAACAGGTGTACCAATGGAATACACATGCCTTCTAAGAAAAGTAGAGGTTTATGTCAGTGCCACTCACAACAAAGGTTCACTGACAAGTAAGTTTATCGTGGAAGCTGCTTTTAATTGACCAGTTTCCCATATACAATGCAAGCCCATCAAATTACTGGTTTTAGAGCAAAGATCAAAGTAGCAATATTAGTTGTGACCTGAATACCTATGCTAAGGCCAGATTGATTCCTAGTCTCTCATATCTCTGCCTTCTCTGCCCTAAAAGATAAGAACTCATGATTAATTTAATACCAAAGCAGACTGTAAGGGACCCATTTTGTTCCAGGTAGGAGAAGATGAAATGTAGACATCAGAGCATCTCTAGTACTACACATGTAACATTACAGGCTTTTTAAAAGCCTTAACTTACAGGAGACCAAGTATAAAGAACACAGTGTACAAAAAAAAAATAAATTGGTGGCTAAACATATTCTGTGTGGGGAGTGAGACACTGGCATTAATATCATGGTATTAGCAAAGCCTTAGCTTTTACCCCTTATTCATTTTCATACATACTTCAAGTATTTACATTTGTTAATGTTTGGTCATATGCAAACAGACGTAACAGTAAACCTACACCTTCTACAATCTCAATCTTTGTGTAAATCCACACACAACAGTTAGCAAGTGAAACTTAATTTCTGCCAAGTATGCAGAATGGTTTTAAAAAATAAGAAATACCATTTTCAAAACAGGTGTATCATATGTTCAAAATCCTAAAATAAATATTACTTTTCAGATTTTCTGTATCTAAAATATTGTGTTTGGTCTATTTCTATTCAGATGTTCAACACAAAACCAGAAGTTCTTATTCTCATTCCCTATCTAAAAGTAGCACTGAATTCTGCTGTTTACCCAGTCAGTAGGTGCTCAAGGCTGGGGGAAGAACCCCAGTACTTCTATATTGGAACTGTCAGACTGAAACACAAACCTTAAACAGTTCTGGATTTTGGAAAACTTGGGGTTTTAATTGGGAATTGGCATTACTGGAACTAATTGGAATGGAGTAAGCTCTGCTGAGACTAATTAAAAAACCCAGATGGGCCATGCTAAAACTAAGGGCAAATGGAGAGGTATTTAGAATTAGAATTTAGAATTAGAAGGTAATTGCTAACTATCCTAGATGTAGAAGCTGACTCATCTGGGCTTGGGAGGGAAAACAGGGAACTGATAAGGATCTTCGAAAACCTAAGACAATTGTAAATCAAAAAACTCATTAAAACAGGAAACTAGGATCCCAGCCAAAGGCCCATTGGGCCCATTTATCATTTTTCCCTGAAAGGTAGGAAGGTCAAAATGAAGAGAAGCTGTATACCTTCCTCTCTTCCAGGACCCCTACTCATAAAAAGACCACCGACCCATTTCAAAGAACAAACTATGCATGCTTAATTGCCTTTTTCCTTATTAGCATGAGAAGCACAGAGTGGGTTAGGAATATGTATTTGTATTCAATACTTCTGTAAATAAAAAGCATGTAATCACCTGTACTCAGGGCCGTGCCTATTAGGGGTGACCCAGCACCAGTCCAGCGATAACTAAACATATCCTTTCTAACTAAAACAGAGAGTCTTTGTCCATCATTGTTGGGTATTGATTCTAGATCATATCCATATTTTTTGTAAATCAAGACAAAACCAAAGACTTCAGAAGAAGAGATAATTTATTGCCTGACCAATGAAAGTTAATTCAGAAGTATTCTCTCTGTTGTTTTCACTAATTGGATATTCTTGAGATAAAGACAATACATTATTAATAAATAAAAAAGAGAAATTTTGGTGAGTGGGCCAGAAACTCCAAGCAAATAATTTTCAAGGTACAACAATGATTGTAATTACGAAGAGTATACTAAACTAGTCTTACTAGCTCCAATTTAAAATGTAGGTAAAACACTGACTCCTCAAAATACTAAATTTCCCAGTTTCTTGGTCTTGGGTAATAAGTATTACCACAGGCATAGTGGGAACAGAGATGGAAGCATGATGTAGCGTCACAGGGCAGGTAACAACTATGACGATAATACTAAAAGCATGGTTGTCTTCTGCTAGATGCTATCCAAGACATCTTGCTCCTTAAATTCAGAGAAGCAGAGCTGCTAAGCAGTGCAGGAAAGGAAGTAGTGAAACCTTTCCTGAAAGATACTTCTGTTTTGTCTCAGCCTGGAAATACTGTCTAATGTAACTGCAGGGGAAGTGAGGTGAGGGTAAATCTTTGAGATTCAAATCAATTCAATTGAAATTCAAGATCACAAAGATCTCCCATGCCATTGTGAAATATGTAAAATGAACACTTCAGATGCTACTTTATTCCCATCATAAAACTGAAGATTAGAAAATCTCACACTTCTAGTCTCACATCCAACTCTGGGCCCCTCACTTCAAGAAAGACATTGAGGAGCTGGAACATGCAGAGAAAGGCAGTGGACATTCTGCCTTCTCTGGGGGAAGGGTCTGGAGCACAAGTCTGATGAGGAGAAGCTGAAGGAGCTGGGAGTGTTAAGCCTGGAGAAAAGGAGGCTCAGGGGTGACCTTATCACTCTCTACAGCTCCCTGACAGGAGGCTGGAGCCAGGGGAGTTTGACCTCTTCCCACAGAGAACAAGTGAATGGACAAGAGGACATGGCCTCAAGCTGTACCAGGTGAGGTTCAGGTTGGACAACAGGAAAAATTTCTTCACAGAAGGGGTGGTCAGCCATTGGAAGGAGTTCCCAGGGAGGTGGAGGTGTCCCCATCTCTGGATGCAGCACTTAGAGCTGTGCTGCAGCCACTGTAGCCGTGTTCCACTGGTGAGACTTGGACTCCTGACTTCAAGAATGGGCTTTAAGTTGTATTGAACTATTTGACTTCCTAATTCCTGTTTACAAGGGAATATCTACACTACGGAATACAGTTTCGTTTCTGGCTACCAAGTTAGCATGTAGATCACTCAAATGGGACAGTTTGACAGCTTGCCACGCTGTGCTATTGGGGTGGGTTTGACTCTAGAAATAATACCTTTATTGCACGGCAAACTGATTTCACACATTCTCTGTGTCCAATAAAAATGGATGACAGAACATCTAAATTACAAAGAGTTTCACTTACATTGCCTCTAGATTCATTCTTTTCTAGCTCTTAATCCACAGCTCTGATAAAAGCCTGCTTCTAGTATAAGTTTGCGTTTTGGAGGTAGCTTCAAGGTTTGGGTTTTGTTGTTTTTTTAAGCAAAGAAGGGAAGTGGTAGGTGAAAACAAAAAGCAATGGTGACACATTTTTTCTTTAGAAAGTAATACTGAATAATTTTGGCAGACTGGAACTGTGCGAGTAACAAGCAACCTATTTGTGTGCTCAAGTCAAGATGTGAATTTTTTCAAAAGTTTAATGTTTAAGGTAGATAATTTGCACTTAGTGCAAAAAAAAAAAAACCAAACAATTTTTTTAATCTTGGTCAAGTGTTTCACTAGTTGATAAAAATAACCTGCTAATATAATGATAATTTATGCAGGTACTACAGAAAGTCACCTTTGACTGTTACATTCTCATTTTCTGTGAGTTAAGAACTTCCCTGAGATTAATTCCAGTTACACGTAAGTTTAGCACCACTAGCAGAGGTTAATTAAGTGATTTTTTTAATGCTTTTTCTTCCCATATTCTTAGGAACTTGAAGTCAAATTACACCCTTCTCCCTTTGTTTTTCAGTACATTGAGTTCAGTCCCATACATCTCTTTTAGTCCATATATTGTGCCCGTTTTTCTTTATCAAATTCCCTTGCAATCTTTAAGGCAGTGCTGTTGAGCGAAACTGACTGCATATTACAGATAATAGTGACAATGACTCCTCTTGGGGGTGCTACTGGCCAAGTACCCAGAGCTTCAGTATCCAGCTCTTCAGGCAGAATGAGGAGGACACTGCTGGCCCCCACGGCCCCCCCAGTATGGGATGCGTAGTGTCTCTGCTGTCTGCAGCAGCCATACTGTTGGTTTTTCTCTACCACAGCCCAAGCCATGGCGTATTTACCATCCCTGTCCCACGACACTTCTGTTTTTGGCACTGGGGTCCACATCATTGCAACCGTGCCTGGCTTGAGGTACCCTGGAAGAAGTTTGCAATTCCTGTTTTTAAATTGTCCAGCTTGATAACTGTACAACAAGGCATTTCCAAATTTCAGGAGGTCACCTACTGAGGACAGAAAGCCACCACCAGCCCACTTGTAAGAGTTGTCCACATATGGTGCATTTACCAGCCGTCCCTTTTTGTTGTAAACGTAACACCTAAAAATTCAAGAAAATTCATCTTGTCATTCTCATGTACTATGCACAATGATTTTAAGCTACGCTACCTTAAAAGAGCAGACAGAGCATGTATTAGCTTGTTCTTGCAACCATTTAGGGAGATTTTAAAATATATTTTTAAAATATATTTATTGCAGAAAAAAATATCAACAAGTAATTCAGACAGAAAAACAAAAATTAAGGTGACTTCTTAGGTTAGAAGCTTAACTTCAAGAAAAGTACTAATCCTTCTGCTTAGTCTTAGGATATACTAAGAATAAAGACAATATACAAATAAGAGATGGGACAGAAATGGATCAGCCAACACAGATTTTTTTCTTAAATCCCTATACTAGATATGAAGAGTTTTAAAGAACAAGGAATTGTACAGCTGAAGCTTAGGTGACTGCTCTCAGACAGTAGTTTCCATTTATGGCTGATTTCCCCCCACTGCCCCATTATGGCTGCCGTACTCTACAACAAAGCAAGAAGCATTAACACAAATTAGAAACTTGCATAACACAAATTAGAAACTGCCAACCAGAGCTGCAGAATAAACTGTCAGGTACAATACAACAGAAATGCAGAACAAAATATACTTTTGAAAGAAACAGTCCAATCATGACTTGATTGATTTCATACAACGTGTGAAAAGGACTTGTTGAATAAGTATATAGCCCAAGGAATTTCAACCTTTAATCTTTAGACCAAATAAGGTCCATGTACTACTTGGAGAGTTACGAAATGGAAAAACCCTACTCAGATTCCACTTGTATTTGAAAGCCTTTTAGCAAACTTCTGAATAACTTATAACACTGAAAGTCAGAGCTTGAAACAAAGGAAGAATGATGAATCCAGATCCAGGATGCAAGACTACCGTCAACTCTGACAGTGAGTTAGTATCTTGTCCCCATAATGAGTGTTTTGATTACAAAAAAGCCCTGTTACAAAGACATTGACTTAAACTTCTAAAAGATCTGGAACATGGATTTTAAAGCATTTTCTTATTGAATGAATATAGTATACCCAAACCATTAAACAAACCTTAATGCATCAATACATTCTATTTTGAGGCATCAAGTTCTAATTTGTAGAAGCAAACCCATTAGTTTTGCTTAACAGTAAGTACCTATAAAAAGACTCCCAGAACAGCATCCGTCCAAATTCTTTGATCCCTCCCATATTTCAGTTTATAAAAAGGATGAACATACACATGTTCTAAAAAACCTCGACTGTACAGGATTCATAATTTATGAGAACATCGCTATCATTCAGATAAGCCTCTGAGCCTACAGCCAGAGAGCCTCTTAAATTTTGCAAGCAAACTAAACACCAGCACAAAGCATCTCAGAATAGATCAGTAAAACTGTGCACACACTTTTAATATATACTTGTACTTAGTATAAACCTCAGCTTCAACATGTTCAGTATTCTTTGAGAGCATTTTAGAAACCAGACTTTTAAAAAGTCTGAGTCTCATTTTCATGGGACTGTTACTAGAACCATTTTGTCATTCAACAAATGAATTCTTGTCCCACACCAAAATTTAACCAGGGAGTCAATAATCAATTTCTGAGCCCAGACAGAAAGTTGATAAAATAAGACAAGAAACTCTAGCCTAATCCACTATATTGGAATGGGTTATCCAGTTACATAAATTTCCCTCAGCTTGTTGTTTTGTGAGCGTCTTTTGCTTTCTTTGTGTAGGAGTGAGGGGGGCAGGGAGAGTTTTGGGGGTTTTTTCCTATGTTAAATTAATTTAAAATTCAATTGGTATTAAACATAATTTTAATTCTGGTCAAGATTCATACTGAAATTTGATTTATGATTACCTTGTGTTACTGTGAGACTACTACAATTCCATGGAACCCTTTAAATGCCAGTATATTAAGCAAATTAAGGTAACTATATATTCCAACATAATCTAGTTACTCCTTATTTTATTTGCATTTATGTGCTTACTTGTACCCAAAGTAAATGTATACTTTGAAGCCACCCCTATTACTCCCCTCGCCTCCCATATTCACACTTAGAACAAGAAATACTTATTTCTTATTCTGTAATTTTACATGCTAATTACAGAACCTATACCATGGCCTTGGAACCAGCTACATGAATAATGCTGAGGTAACATACAGCACTTCATTCAAATGTCATTCATTCAAATTCTGGGAAAAGAAAAATCACACATTCTTAATTCAGCTGTCCTAATTAAAATAGAAAGGGCAAGAGAGTTGTGGAAAAATTAAGAGTTGTTCCACCCCTGTTTACCTTGCTCTGTTATATATCATTGCTTCATTGTCATCCAGGACAGTTGACAGCATATCCAAATCACGAAACATTTTCAGCATATAATCTGTAAATTTTTGTCCTGAAGCTCTCTCCACAACAGCACTTAAGAGAGTAAAGCCATACGTTGAGTACAAGAACTGGCTACCTTGAGGAAACAGTGAGAAAGGGAAAAAAAACCACATTAATTGCATGATGCTTAAATGGAATCATATGTGCAAATCAAACTATATATAGCAATTAATAATCAACCATTGATTCTAGCCTAGGAAATTCTGTACTGCAGCAGACACAGATCCTGGTAAGAGAACAGCACTAAAACCTTCCAGGGATCTCTGTGCACAGTCAGGTTTCATGCCAAGATGTCAACGCTGACATTTAACATCCTTTCCCATGAGACTTACCACATCGGGTCTAACATGTCTGGATTTGGAAAGCTGACACAAGCCATAAAATTACTGCTTAAAAGATGCTCAGCTATGTAACTTGTTTGTGTGTCCATACCACAAGAGAAGGGAAAACAAGAGAAGTATTCACATTCATCACTTTTAGCACAGTGTTTCTAGTTCTAGAATATCCCAAAAGATTATATGAACACAAGCATGCATATTATTTAAGACAATAGAATTTATTTACAAAACAATGTTTCATTTTTAAAAAATCTCATTGTTATGCTAATGCCTTCTATGAAACATTTACATATTGAGCAATTGCTAAAGTGCCTACAGTTGAGACAGATCTCTTACTTGAAGTGGTTCCTAGAGCTCTCCAAGATGGTGAGTGTTCAACTTTTCCCTCTTCCTACCCCTCTCCCCTTAAATGCACATTATTTACTGTTTCTCAGCAATACGTATACTTTACCTTAACCTAACTCATTTAAAACTTACACCCGAAGTTCCTCAAAGTCCTCTCTAGACCTAATTTAAATAATCCAAATAATAAATTATTTCAGTAATTCTGTGATTCTGTGTTTTTCCTGTAGATTTTTTTAGGTCTGATTTAGTGCCTCAGTAAAATTTTAGCTTTTGGTTCCTATCTAGAACATGACTACAGCAAGTTGGTATCAGCTTACAAAATGCTTTGTAGATACAAATTTGTTACCAGAATTACATTCTGCTTTAGCATTTATAAATCCACTAACTGGTGTGTTTCAGAGCACTTACTGCTCCTGGGAGAAACGTCTTATACATAAATATTACATGACCAGATGCTTCGTGCAGAACAGACCAAATACTTCTCTGCTGAGCTTTTAATGAGGCATGTGGAGGAAAAAAAAAAGGGAGGGAAGCAGAACAAAGCAAAACCCCCACACAAACTCTTCTCTGGACTCTACTACCATCATTACACTTAAAACTATTTGGAACAAAACTCACCAAAAGAGCATATTTTGTCTGCATTAATAGGAACTCACCTGGTTTAAAGAATAAAGGATCATTTTTAAATATCTTCAGTGATTCAATCACACTTTCAAATTTTTCCTTCAAATAATACTCTTCCTGTTCAAATTCCTTGTTGTTCCTGCCAGGCTTTGAATGTTGGATTTTTGTCTCACTATTATGTTCTTTCTTCTGTTTGACACAATCAGTTTTTTCAATCCCTTTACCTTCTTTTTCTTTTTGTTCTTTATCCTGACAGGATTTTGTTAGCTTAAGTTCTCTGTTTGCCTTTTCCTTTTCTTCTTTAACTTTTGTAATATCTTTTTCATAGTGACGAATCCCACTCAAGTGTGAAACTAACAGTCTTGTGGTAATAGTGACCTAGGTAGACAGAATTATGTGAGCTCTCTTCACTAAAAGAAAAACACTAAATCACCAGAAAAGTAAAATTCACCATGACAAAGAACAGACAAAGGTGTAAGACCTTTTAAATATCATCTATTAAACACAGTATTTAAAAAAAAAAAAAAAGTATATATGTGGACACTACACACTTGATATAAAAGTGAAGATCCAAATATGCTTTTTTGAGCAGGAAACATCAGTACTTGTCTAAATGATTTTGAGTGTTTTGTAGGTCCAGATTAGGCACCTGTACATAGATAGCTATGCAGTGACAGGAACAAAAATAAAAAAAAACTCTTACCAGTAAACAATTACATACCTTTTCACCCTCATAGACCTTTTCTGGAAATTCAGGGACATATTTCTGCACTGGAGCATCTAAATCTAGTTTCCCCTCTTCCCACAATTTAGCAACAGCCATCATTGTAAGACACTTGCTGATACTGGCGATACGCATGATGGTCTCTGGCTTACACACCACACGGTTCTCTACATCAGCATAGCCCAAACCTTTAAGGAAATAAAAACACTCTGGTAAATCCTTTGCACAGAGTCATGCTGAATTAATTATATGCAATGAATTAAATTTACTGGCCCTTTAAAATGTTTTTCCTCCAGCTAAACTGGGACACAAAGCATTGGACTATCCCAGCCCCTGCTTCAATTCAGTTAATAACATTTTACTGTAGTAACAGCAGTTAATCACAGACCATTGGATTAGACAATGGCATCCCAAGTTGCTGATTAAGACTACAACAAACATTATGATAAATGAGATTAAAGATTAAGCCAAAATTCACACTCCTTAGGTTAAATTTTCAGTGTAGTAAACCCAAAGAGACCAAAACCTAGATCATGAAATAACTGACCAGAAACATTCCTTTTATTGTTCTGAATTAATGGCTGAAGCAGTAAAGGGTCTTATTTTACCAATACAGAAACTGAGGGAGGAAATCACTCACAGATTCATCCTAATTACGGAACTGTAGGTTTCACAAAACTGAGGGGTTACTATGTTTCAACATCACTCAGCATGACTTCCATTAAAATACAGCTTAACAGTCTCTGTAACAGTGTTTTCCTATGTAACCAACCCACATGTCTGGTAGCAAGAACTGGGTTAATAAGGCATTATCAAGCTGCCGAACTAGTCTTCAGTTTGAGCCAGGTTTGAAGAAAGTGCAAGTGATGCTGCAGCATAAAAGCAAGGAAATGCAGCAAGGACATTATTGCAGTTTTCAGTACAAGAAAGGCCTGCAAGCAACACTCCTCTGTCTATATAAAACTGCAGTCTAACAGAGAACTGCTCAGGGAAAACCCCAAATCTTGGCAAAGTACAAGAACTAAAACAGATGACATGCCATTTGCCCAAGACCCTTTCTCTTATATAGCTGCTACTCAAGAACCTGGTGCTTGTCAATGCAGATGCTTTTCTCCCCAGTGAAAACACCTTCCAAACCTCACACAGTTCCCATCATCTAGAAAACAGGTTTAGTACTGTGGTCACTGAATACATTACACCTGTTCCTACTTTGCCCCCCATGGAGAGAGGAGACCCAAACAACCCAGAACTGGTCTTTTTGAAACTCATGAAGATTTTTCTGAGAACAGATACACATTTTGATGGTTTTTTTATAAACATCAAATGTCTACATGATATGAGAAGTACTAACAGACTCTACTTAAAGCTAAACTGTGCAACCAGAAAAATCAATTGCAGTTTCTGTAAGGATAACACCTGTTAAATCTCAGTACCTTCCCAGTAAAATTACACCTCAGCCCACAAACAGGTCATCAAATGTGAGCTGTTATTCCTTTGACTACTAAGGAAGCTCCTGTGGGGAGAACAGTTCTTTACCTCTTACATACAGGGCTATCAGACCACTGTACAGCTATATGCCCAAAGTACATTCAAAGGCTAATCTGAAAAATTAGTGGAAGAAAGGTTCTCCAATCTAACTGTTGAGACATACTAGCATATTCAGGAAGTTAACAAATTAACAATTCCTGGAAACTATTGAAGTTTCCCAAGGAAAGTGTAATTTGATACTACATAAACACACATTTCTGGTTACTGTCCAGAGACAGTATGGATGGGATATCAAGCAGATGAAATCCCAGATTAGCTTGTTGAATTGGTAATTTTTAAAATGTTCATCAGTTCTTGACAGTATGCACAACTACTACTCCCACATACTAACCTTCTGACCAGACTTCCTTTCCATCTACAGAAACTCCAACTAATATACCTGGGATTCCTGCTTCGTCCTGCCAAAAAAACACAAACAAACAAAACAAACAAACAAACAAAAAACAACATAAGAGATTTAGAAATATCTTTACAATTAAAGAAACACCTCCTCCCAGGAGGTTCAAGCCCTTGAACTGAAAAAGCTATAAAAACCCTACAAATAAACCTGGGCATTGTTGTCAAATTATATTTGAAATTTTGTTATGTACCAGTTTGGTTCTGGTACAAACTGCTTTTGCAAAGCTGACATTTTAACTCAGCTGTTGGGGAAAAATATACCTAAGAAGAATAGCAAGGTAATAGTTTTGCTTTAATAATTCAATTAAATTGCTGAACGGAAAATGCAAAAGAAACAAAACATAGCACAGTTAATACGCAACCGGCAAATTGCATCACCAACTGGCAGGCAAGATTTCAAAGAAGCTTCAGCTGGATTTTCGAAGTAACTACTACGTGCTTTTAAAACACAGTCACAGAATATCCTGTGTTGGAAGGGACCCACAAGGATCTTAGAGGCCAGCTCCCTGCATAGAACTCCAGGAATCCCACCCTGTGCCCGAGAGCGTTTCTCAAAGGCTCCTTGAGCTCTGTCAGCCTTGCGAGTCATAGCCACTTCCCTGGGGAGCCTGCTCTGTGCCTGACCACCCTCTCAGTAGAAATCTCTTAATATCCACCTAAACTTCTTCTGACATAATTTCCTGGCATTGCCTTGTCACAGAACGCAGAGTTCAGTGCCTGCTCCTCCGCTTCCCCTCATGAGAAAGCTGCGGTCCGCAGTGAGGTCTCCTCTCCTCCAGGCTGAATAAAGTGCCCTCGGCCGCTTCTCCTATGGTTCTTGCCTCTCCGTCCTACAGATTTTAAGGCCTCCCTGTTGTTCTCAGATGCCCCATACTGTGCCACACTCCCACAGACCACTGTATCAAGCTGGCCTAAGCTGCGCCCGCACCGATAGCCTTCAGCCGTCCCCCCGCTCAGCACCTTGATCCTCCGCACCAGGTCCCTGCTCCTCTCCACGGCCAAGCCGAAGCCCCGCGGGGTCGGCGGCGGCTTCTCCTCCCGCCCGTTCTCTGACTCCCCTCCCGCCGGCGCCGCCCGAAGCCCCAGCGCCAGCCCCAGAGCCAGCCCCCAGCCCCATGGCCGCGCCCCGGCCCCGTCGCCCTCCCTGCGGGGCGCGGGGAGCCGCCCAAGAGCCACCGCCCGCCGCAAGGCCCGCGCCAGGCCCGACATGGCCGGGGCGGACAAGGCACCGCCGGGCCACAGGCGCCGCCTCGCCGGGCCGAGCCCCGAGCGCATCGAGCGCCGCCGCCTCAGAAGCAGTGATGCCGCAGCGGCGGGAGCGGGGCAGCGGCGGGACAGGCCCCGGGGCAGCGGCGGGAGCGGGGCAGGGGCGGGACAGGCCCCGGGACAGGGGCAGGGGCGGGACAGGCTCCGGGACAGGGGCGGAGCGGGGCAGCGGCGGGACAGGCCCCGGGGCAGCGGCGGGAGCGGGGCAGCGCAGCTCGCCCGTGTTCACCACGGGCTGCAAATGGGTTCGCTCCGCGCAGCGGGACTCGCCGCACTCGGGCCGCTCCCCCGGGGCTCGGCAGGACTGGCCGGACAGGGCGATGAACAGAATCACAGGAAGACCTCTGAGATCAGCGCTAACATCACCTTATCAACTAGACCATGGCACTAAGTGCAACTCCCAGTCTTTCTTTGAATACCTCCAGGGTCTAGATGACTCCAAGACCTTTCTGATCAGCCCGTTCCAATGGCTCTCTTCCAGTGAAGTAATTCTTTGTAGTGCCCATCCTAAACCTTCCCCAGCATAGTTTAAGACTATGTCCTCTCATCCTGTCACTTTGTCATGAATAAAATCTCTCAAGAAATCCACCCCGGTTAAAATACTGTGTTTAGTTATGTACAGTTAATGTTCTTATCCCATTTGTAAACCTTGTACCCCTTGTTTACTCCGATGGTTATTAGTAATGTTAATTACTTACCAGTTTCTGAAGTGTTTTAACTGCTCTTACCAGACATTCCTGTACCCTTTCCCTTACTTCCCTGCTACTATGTAACAGAGCTGCTCCCATGGGGGCTAAATCAAACTAACAAAAGCAACCCATTAGAAAGGTATGCCACAGAATGAGGCAACTCCCATGGATGCTGTGCCACACTAGAACAAAGAAACTCCCAGGAAGCTGTGCAACCAAGTAATATGCAAACTAAGGCATGCAAGACACCAAAACAAAGAGCTAACAGAGGAATAAAAGGACAAGGAAACATATTCTAGCAAGCTATGATGAAAGATCATCTCCCTGCATCACCTAAGCCTGCTTAGAAATCATCTTCCTACATCACCATGACCTAAAGGACTGGAAAGGACTGACACCCCTAGACAGCAAACCAGAACAGGCCTTCTGGCTACTCTTGTGAGGACAGAAGCCCCAGCTCTGCAGTGTGTGCTGCAAAGCTGAATTGTGCCTCCTTGGAGCTGTCAGTGTGGGAACAGCCTGCAAGCAACTCCTAGGGTCCCCCACCCCAAGAGCTGAATCCTAATAAAGGCATCAAACAGGAGTCTTGTCTCCTGGTCAATTTCTTTCAACTTGTGTGGGAATAAAGTCCTGGTGTAGGGAGTTCTAGAGGGCAATAAGGTCTCCCCAGAACCTCCTTTTCTCCAGGATAAACACCCTCGAGCTGCCTCATCAGACTTGTGCTCCAGATCTTTCCCCATCTCCTTTGTCCTTCTTTGGACCCACTCCAGCACCTCAGTGTCCTCATTTTGAGGGGGACAGAACTGGATACAGCACTTGAGAGGTGGCCTCACTTGTGCCAAGTACAGGTGACTTAGAGCTGGTTCCTTTAGTTAAGCACCAAAAACCACCAGCTGTGTCCACGGTCAGTTACAGGTAGTATTTGGCAAAATGAGTCAAATCCCTGTGAAACCTTCCCAAGGTTTTACTCTTTGAAAACAAAGGTTTTTGAACCACAAGTCCTCTCTGCCAGGTAACTGGAATGCCCAGAGCCCCCAGCAGGCCCAGCATCACTCATTCTTCCTCCTGATGGAGGTAAGGTTGCAACTCCTACCAGCACCAATTTGGCTCTGACAAAATAACCTGTTTTTAACCAACACTTTCATTGCACTGATACATAAGAAAAAGAGAAGGTGAAGAATACTTAAAGCCACAAAATACTTTCTTAACTCTGCCCTCCCAAGGAAATGTCTGCAGGATCAAATGAAAAAAGCCTGCTGCTAAACCAGGCAGAAGTACAGCAAGCTGTAGGTGCAGAGGAGCCCACCGAGCCCGAGATCCTGGCTCTCCCCTGGAGACAAGATACTTCTGTCAGAGAGAGACGATGTATCGCTCCCAGGGATCTTTGAGTTAGATATGTTAAACTGTTGTGCCCCATTGGTGTTCCCGCCTGCTGTCCCACCCCGATACAGGTATCTCGGGCTTCCCCCGCCCCTCTCCTCCCCTATAAATATCCCGGGTTTTCCCCTATTCAGCAGATTAGCTGTTGCTAGCTCCCTTCGCCAAAGCTCTGCCTGAATAAAGGTTTGTGCTTAGCGGAACGCTGGACCAGCTTTCTCGTCCCTGCTTCCCGTGTCACCTGCTCGCCGCCGCTGAGCCGAGCTGGAATCACTCACCTGCCCAAAGTTGCTCACACGCGCTTCGGCCCAGCCCTTTTCAGGGCTGTTTCTCCAGAGAAGTCGTGGTGCTCCGGGCTCTCTGTCGCCATGGCAACTAGCGTCTCAACGTGGGGCATTCAAATGAGCCCTGAAGAAGAGTCCGCCCGCAGCTTTAACTGCGAGGCGAGCCGCCGTTCGAGCTGCCGCCCCTCGAGGAAGCTTCCTTGCGTTTTAGCAAGAGGCGATCCAAGAGGCTGCAACCGGGACTCTCGTCTGACCATCTGGGGCAAGGAAAAGCCCCTGAGGACCGGCCGCCAGGTGACCACCTGCCCAGCAGCTTTTTTTCGCCCGCCTGCATCTGCCGAAGAGAAAATGTAAGTCGATCCCGTGAAGGGTTTTTTTGGGCTTTTTTCTTTTTCTTTGCTGTTTTACTGCTGGGCGGGGAGTGAAAAAGGATGGGAAACCAGTCCTCTGCATTGAGGCTGACCCCACCTGAGAGGGACTTTTATATCCAAGTTGTAAGCACCCTAAAAGCGGGAAATTTTAAGTTTTCTAAAGGGAATTTAAAGAGATTTATTCATTGGGTTTTTAACCATTTTAAGATTAATTCGGATTCTGCTAAATCGTGAATTTTTTGGGATAATGTGGGAAGAAAGTTATATACAGTTCAAGCTAAGAGAGATTTTTCTGTTGCAAAATTTTTTCCTGTGTTTCAAAATATTATTTTCTCATTGGAAAAAGAGGGAAAAAAAGAATAGGGAGTTTTGGGTCCCCAGTTGAACCCCCCAACCCTGTCAACCTCTCCAAGTGTCCCTAAACCCTCTTCCCTATCTGAGAGCCAGTCGGCGGGTGGACATTGCCCCCGGGCACAGGGCTGCTGCCGTCTCCCTGACACCTTCCCACTGTCTCTCTACCCGTACCAGGGTGGCAATGGCCATGCCGCTCTGGGTCTTTCCTCCACCCTCTCCCCTATGCCCTCACACCCGGTTGTGTCCCACCCAGTTCCTAGCGTTAGCACAGATGGTGCCGGCAGCGTGGCCAGCCCCGCCATTTTGTCCCACTCCCACCCCGGTTTTCCCGCCCTCGATGCCCAAAATGGCCACTTTCCCGCCTTCACCCCTTCTCTTCCTGCCGCGTCCTGCGGCTCCTCCCCCCCCACTGCGTCGCTGGGTGTAACTGCGTCGGGCCCTCCCCCATCCATGGGGAACCCCTCCCCGTCGCGGGCCCCGCTCCTGTCCCTTCGTGCTGGGGCCCCGTCCCCAGCGGCGCGCCCGCTCCAGGGTCCCTGTGCTCCGGAGGCCGGGACAGCTCGGGCCAGAGCGGGGCCACCCCGGCTTCCCCACCCGGCCACAAAAGGGCCAGCTCTAGACACCCGAGCCGGCCCCGCGCTGCTACCAAGCACCCCCCATCTCCACTAGGCGATGAGAGAAGTGAATCTTCTTCTTCAGATTCTGAATATGGAGATCACTGGGCTGAGGTGCAGAGGGAAGCCACACGGGCGGGGAACTCTGTTCTGTCCCAGAAAATACTTGCCTTTCCTGTAATAATGAAGAGAGACAGGACAGGGGCACAGGTTGCTGCATGGGAGTCCCTTCATTATAGGGAACTGCAGGAACTTTTCAAAGCTGCCGAGGAACACGGCAGGGGTTCACATTTTTTTAAACACTTACTAGAAGCTTCCTTCTCTGCCCACATCATGGTTCCATATGACATCAAGAATATTATGAACTGCCTGCTCTCTCCAGCAAAGTACATGTTGTGGGAGAGGTAGTGGAAGAAACATTTAAAGCAGTTAGCAGACGTTTATGCAAAAGATGCTAACAGACCCAATTTTACTTTGGAGCAATTAGCAGGAGGAGGAGATTTCCAAAAGCCCCGAGATCAGGCCAGGGATCTGCCTGAAGCAGCCTTACAGGATATAGCTAATGCTGCTAAGATATCTCTTTTTACCACCCCTGATGATAAAGTGCCAACGCAGTGCTTCACCAATATTAAGCAAGGGGCAACTGAGTCTTTTATTAAGTATATTGATAAGCTAAAAGTAGCCATTGAAAAGCAGATAGAAAGCCCTCAAGCGCAAAAAGAATTAATAGTAAAAATAGCAATGGCCAATGCTAATCAGGAGTGCAAAGCAGTTTTGCAAGCCCTCACTCTGGACCCCAAACCAACCATAGATCAGATGGTTGAAGCCTGCACCAAACACTCCTCTGCCTCAAGTGAGAATACAGTGGCACTTGCAGTGGCTAAAGGAGTGGCAGAGGCGATATCTGGAGCTTATGCTGCAGACCCCAACACAAATCGCTGTTTTAACTGCGGCGAGCCTGGACATTTTTTCAAAGACTGTCCAGAGAGACATTCCATACAACCACCTGCCCACCAACAGTTCCCCAGACAGAACTGGCGTTCGGGAAACTTCAGGCAGAGCGCGGAACGGCCCCGCGCTTCGACATCAAATCAAATGCTGCACCACTCCACCCCTCCTGCCAAACCCACCATCCTGCCTCCACGGGGACCCCGATATCAAGCCCAGCAGGTGGAGCGCTCCAGATGGGAACCCGGCGTCAACTGGTAACTAGACTCTCTTTACATATGAAGGGTGTCTGTGTTTACAAAATCCCCACAGGGAAACGTGGACCACCAGGCGGTCCCTCCAACATCTTAATACTTGGGGACCCTACCAACTGTCCAGAACAAATTCATACTGTTCCTGAGGTTCAGACCATATACCCTGGAGATGAAATTTCCATCTCCCTGACCTGCATAGACCCTCCTTATTATTTAAAGGAACAGACTCCTGTGGCACAGGCCTTTTTACTTCCCAGTGACTGCCTGGAACAGGTTCCCCTCAACCCCAGCGCTATGTGGACTCAGGTTGTGGGCTTCAGCCATCCATTGTGGACTGCAGCATGTTTTGTTATGGGGAAAGGATTCAGCACCCAGGAATGCTAGACACTGGAGTAGATGTTACCATCATCGCCCGCTCCGAGTGGCCAGACAATTGGGAATTACAACCTGTAGCAGGCATGATTTCAGGAATTGGAGGGATGACAGCCTCCATGAGGAGCAAACGGAATATTGTCATTGAAGGACCTGAGGGACAAATGGCAACCATTAGGCCATTTGTGGTGAGAGCACCAATCACCCTCTGGGGACGGGATCTTCTGTCCCAATAGGGAGCTTCTCTGCGGATTCCCAGCAGGGATTTTTAGTGGGGGTCACTGAGAAGTGTGCCACGCCTACCATCCCCCAACTCACCTGGAAACAGCACCATCCAGTGTGGGTTGATCAGTGGCCCCTATCTGAGACCAAAGTGCGTGCACTGGAAGCCCTCATAGAAGAGCAGCTTGCCAAGGGCCACATTACAGAGACCAATAGCCCTTGGAACTCCCCTGTCTTTGTCCTATGCAAACCAGGCAAGGAGAGGTGGAGACTCCTTCATGACCTCAGATAAATCAATTATGTCATTGAAGACATGGGACCCCTCCAGCCTGGCATGCCTTCCCCTTCAATGCTCCCCGGGATTGGAAACTGGCTGTCATTGACATCAAGGACTGTTTTTTCAACATACCCCTCCATCCCTGGGACGCCCCCAGATTTGCATTCTCGGTTCCCTCTCCAAACAGACAAGCACCTTTAAAGAGATACCATTGGCTAGTCCTTCCTCAGGGGATGAAAAATTCTCCTACCATCTGCCAATGGTACGTGGCCCGCATCCTGTCACCTGTGAGGACCCTGTTCCTGGATGCCATCATCCTCCACTACATGGATGACATCCTGGTTTGTGCTGCTGACAATGACTATCTGCACCAGACTTTACAAAAAACCATCCAGACAATCGAGGACACTAGATTTGAGATGCGTGAGGACAAGATCCAGCACACCTGCCCTTGGACCTACCTGGGACTCCGGATCCGTGAACGGACCATCGTGCCCCAGCAGCTGACCATCAAAGATGACCCCAAGACCCTGCGGGACCTACATCAGTTCTGCGGGTCCATCAACTGGATACGGCCTCTGCTTGGGGTAACAACAGAAGTCCTTGCGCCCCTATTCAACCTGCTCCGTGGCAGCGAAGCCCTCGATTCACCACACTCCCTCACGCCGGAGGCCCGGGAATCCATCACCAAGGTCCAGGAGGCCCTGTCTTCATGGCAAGCCCACCGTTATGAACCCAGCCTGCCCTTCCAGCTGGTTATCCTGGGTAAGGCCCCACGCTTACACGCGCTCATTTTTCAATGGGACATGGCATTGAAGGATCCACTCCTTATCATCGAGTGGATTTTCACACATAACCAGCCCACTAAGACTATCACCACTCCACAGGAAATCATGGCGGAACTCATTAAAAGAGCTAGAGTCTGTCTCCGTACTCTTGCTGCCTGTGAGTTCACATGCATTTTCCTCCCATTGGCAACTGGAAGTTTGGAGCCTTTGCTCCAAACCAATGAGAGCCTTCAGTTCGCTCTCAATAGCTATTCAGGCCAAATTTCTATACACCCACCTGGCCACAAACTTTTCAAAACCACATTTAATTTGGTCCCCAAATCATTACAGAGCAAAACACTACTCCAGGCCCTGACGGTTTTCACAGATGGCTCAGGGAAATCCCACAAGTCAGTCATGACTTGGAAGGACCCCAGGACACAGAAATGGGAGTCTGATGTCCAAGTGGTTGAGGGATCACCACAAATTGCTGAATTAGCAGCCGTTGTCAGAGCTTTTGAAAAATTCCAAGAACCTTTCAACCTGGTGACTGATTCGGCTTATGTGGCTGGAATAGCTATGAGAGCAGAACATGCATTTCTGAAAGAGGTCTCTAACCCAAATTGATACCAATTGCTTTCTGAATTAGTGTATCTTATCTCCCACAGAAAGCAACCTTACTATGTCATGCATGTGAGGGCGCACACTGACCTCCCAGGTGCCACTGCCAAAGGAAACAGGAGGGCAGACGCCTTAGCCATGCCTGCTGGGGCAGCCAATGTCCCTGACATTTTCGCACAGGCGAAATTGTCCCACCAGTTCTTCCACCAAAACGTGCCTGCACTGATGAGAATGTTCAGACTACCCAGAGACCAGGCTAGTGCAATAGTTGCCACCTGTCCTAATTGCCAATCGTTCCAAATACCAGTCGTTAACTCCGGGGTTAACCCCCGAGGACTTAACAGCTGCCAGATATGGCAAACCGATGTCACTCATGTCCCGTCCTTCGGGAGAGTCAAATATGTAGATGTCTCCGTAGACACCTTCTCTGGCACAGTCTTTGCCTCAGCCCATGCAGGAGAAAATGCCAAGCACACCATCTGACATTTTCTCCTTGCTTTTGCTACCCTGGGAGTCCCAGAACAAATTAAAACAGACAACAGACCTGCTTACACCTCTCACAAACTAAGAGACTTTTTCAATGAGTGGGGGGTGAAACACGCCACGGGCATTCCTCATTCCCCTACAGGGCAATCAATAGTAGAAAGGACCCACCAAAACCTGAAAAGAGTCCTTGATCACCAGTGGGGAGGAACAGAGATCATTCCTCCCATTGAGAGGCTCTGTAAGGCTCTATATGTCATGAACTTTCTAAATTGCTCAGCTACAGAGCCTGACCCCCCTGTAATATGGCACTTCTCTAACTCAACTCATGGCAAACTCACAGAGAAGCCACCAGTGCTGATCAAGGATCCTGAATCACAACTGGTATCAGGACCTTTCCCGTTGATTACCTGGGGGAGAGGGTATGCGTGTGTGTCCACGCCATCAGGACCTAAGTGGCTCCCAGGGAAAAATGTAAAACCTTATTTAGGCCCTACAAACCCTGCACCAAACTCAGAACTTTCAAAGTCTCCTGAGACCCACACAGGTCCAGAAAAACAGCAGCCCACTGCAGCCTGGAAACGGAGACGTCATCGGAGTCCACAGAACCGACCTGCCACCAGACCAACAACCAGACAGAGGCCAAACCGTCCTGCTACCAGAGCTGCAACGAGACGACTGCCAATGTCACGCCTGACACCGTGACAGTACGCAAGTCTTCTTAACTCCCTCCCCCTTCCCCTTCTTGCCCTCGTTGCCCAGCCCAAATTGCCAGTTTACACCAAAATGCACCTCTGTGCTGCTGCTGGTGTCAGCTCATGTGTCCCAAATACACAGAATAACCTTGCTTATAATTGTTTGGTTTTTTGTTTGTTTTTTTTTTAAAAGAGGGGGGAGATGGGAGAGGAAAGGGAAAAAGAAAATAGCTCCCCCCCCCCCCAAAAATCAGAGTTAATCTTTTATGTCCTGTTGTAGAAAATGGAGAGCAAAACCATCCTTGAGTTCCGGATGTTCCTGATTATCTGGATGCTCCTGAAAACATCAGCTGTGGATGCCTGGCTAATAGCACAGCCCCAAGAGAACATGTGGATCACCCTGGCAAAGATGCTCAAACAAGACCACATGTGCTTGTCCACGGGCAGTGCCACCAACCCTCTAGACTTTTTGCTCCTGGCCCATGGACGTGGCTGCAAAGAATTTAACGGACTGTGCTGCTTTGACCACCCCAGCCCCAGTGAAGGCATCCACGCCCGCATCCAGAGACCCCAACACGCAGTCTGGTCCAGGAACTCCAGACTGAAAAGGAGCCCCAGTGGCTTGAGGACCATTTTGGGAACTAAGGGCTCAAAGGATGGGTTGCCTCCCTCCTGAAAAAAGTTTTTTGGGTTTTCCTAATTGTTATTATCTTCCCAAGTATGTTTTCATGTTTTATGAATCTATTAGCTAACTCTCTAGGAGATGCCTTTTTAATAAGTAAAGAAGGGGGAGTTGTGGCTAAGGAGGAGCCTGCTGGGCCTGAGATTCTGGCTCTACCCTGGAGACAAGATACTTCTCTGTAAGAGAGAGACAATGTGTCACTCCCAGGGGTCTTTGAGTTAGATATGTTAAACTGTTGTGTCCCATTGGTGTTCCCGCCTGCTGTCCCATCCCGATACAGGTATCTCGGGCTTCCCCCCGCCCCTCTCCTTCCCCATAAATATCCCAGCTTTTCCCCTGTTCGACGGATTCGCTGTTGCCGGCACCCTTCGCCAAAGCTCTGCCTGAATAAAAGGTTTTGCCTTGGTGGAACGCTGGACCAGCATTCCCATCCCTGCTTCCTGTGTTGCCTGCCTGTCGCTGCTGCCGAGCCGAGCTAAGCTGAGCTGAAATCACTCAACTACCACTGGCCTGCTCGAAGCTGCTCACGCGCCTCGGCCCAGCCCTTATCAGGGCTGAATATCTAGAGAAGTCGCGGTGTTCCGGGCTTTCCGTCGCTGCGGCATTGAAACAAGGAAATGCTCTTGGCACTTGATGTGCACAAATGCACAGCAAGAGAGGAAGAGCAGAGCAGCTACAAGCTGCCAGTACTTGCAGAAGAATGAATGGAAGTAAATTCCTGTTCAGGCTGGAAATTCGGAGAAAATTTGACCCCATCCAGAAGGGTGCTGAAGTGAAGCAGCTGTCTAGTGACAAGAGACAGATGGAGAAGTTAAACCCCAAAGGAAAGGCTTTGAATGTGGAGTTTTTTGGATGTTGGGGTCTTTAGAAACAGATCTTGCGAATCCCATGGGTGATGCAGGCGGCTTGCCAAGGGAGCATCCCTGTCCCCATGCCAGGGAGCTGCTGCTCTGGTCCCACAGGGTGCTTTGGGTTGTACCTGATGGCTCAGCAGAGCTTGGGGAAATGCCTCAATGTTTTTTGGATTTGAATGGCATTTGGGTCAAATCCAATTTCTCCTCTGCGGGATGAAGTCTTGAGCTCTGATGGGTTTCATTTGAACATTTCTTTAATCTATGCCCCAGGCCAAAACCCCCCAGCAGATCCCCTGCTCCTCCCACTCTGTGTCTGCCCCAGCTATGATCCTTGGAGCTTTTCCCTTCAACTGAAAGAACTGGAAATTGGCTGGGTTTTGTCACCTCTTGGCAACAAAATTGTCTCCTGTTGTGCAGCTCAGGGGGAAAGAAACTTCTTCCTCCATTTTGCTTCAACCAAGTGTTTTGTTCCTCTTGGTGAAGAACTGGGAAGAAACTTTCTTTTTAAGCTGAGGGAGCCAAATTCAATTCCGTTATCCTTTGGGGCAAAATCACCAAGTTATTTATGTTCAAAGTAACTCCAAGAATTTTAAGAAACCTTTTGAGAAAATTTTTCTCTTGGTGACTGATTACAAGTGGGTGCAGGAAGAAATTCTGCCTTGAACCATTCAAAGCAGTAATTTCTTCCCGAAGAGGAGAAGAAATTACATCTTCTGGGTGGAAAAATGAAATGAAATGAAATAAAATAAAATAAATAAAGTAGTAGTGGACCAAAGGAGCTTAAAGCCAATCTCCATGTGCTGCCAATGACTGAATTAAATGCACAGGGCTCCTATCGGCTGTGGCAGACCAAACGCTGTTTTTGGCTTCTTGGGGGTTTTGTCAGAAATCTTTGTAGCACCAATAGTTCATGGACTTCTCTCTGCTGGCTTCAGCCATTCCTGCTGCCCATCATATCTTGCTATTATAAGGCAGCTCTTTTCATGATGTTGTCTTTGAAGTCAGATAGCTGAGCCTTTTTCTACTTCTAGCCCCAGTTTTCAGTAGGACCAACATTTTCTTGTCTGGGAGTGTACTCAGTGGTGGCCACACAAGTGAAGGCAAGGAGGTGGCAGGTGATAATTGATGGAACTTCCTGGAATGGGAAAAACTCAGCATTCAATTTCCATCTCCTTAGAAATCTCTATTTTTCTTTCTTTTCCTGCCTCTCGTGCTCTTTGTGGCTGCTCTGAGTTTAGTCCTTGGAAATGCAATTCTATGGCTCCAAATGATTTGGAGACAGAATAATCTTGTACATAAAACCAACTAAATTGAACTTTCCAATATGAAGGCAGTTTGACATCCAGGCTTGGGGGGAGCTGGCAGTAGTTAGTGCCTGGCCAATGACAGAACACAGAGTTCGTCTGATTGAGGTGAAATTTCATTCACTGGAGACAAAGTCAAATTGCCTCGTATTTGCTCAGCACTACAGATCCATTTGAAGCTGGTTGCCAAGACTTGCTGCAAGTGCTGAGTGATGGGATAAAGCCCTGCAATGGCACCATGAAATGGGAGAGCTGGAGAGAAATCTCAAAGAATGGCATTTCCAAGCATTTTCAGGCACTGATGTTCTGCTGCTGGCTTGGTGCTGTCCAAGGGGCTGATTGGAATGGTTTTAGAGGAACTAAGCTGGGCAGTGGAATGCACCTCAGGCAGAAAATGCATCTCTGGTCTCTGCAAGTGCCTTTATCTCCCTCCATGCTCCTCAGCACTGAAATCCTGCAAGGACTGAGGGAATCTGAGGCTTTGGGAATGGCCAATAGTGAGAGATATTGGGGAGATTTGACTCGGAGATGGAAGCAGCAGCAGAAGGTGCTGTCATCTTCATCCTAGTGCTCTCCTGCGTGCTGATGCATCGTGAAGGAGGCAGGATTCCATCAAGTACCTTCTGTGTCTCCTGTGGCAAATTGTTTCATGTCTTAGAGTTTCAGGCATGTGTTGTGTGGCTGTGCTGCACCCCAGGGCCAGGCTCTGCCTCTCTTTGCTCTGCCTGGTGCTTCCAAGCTGTCCGCTGTGATTTTGATTTGCAAGCCACCTCTCTGACCAGCTTCCACTTTGCTTGAAAAATTCAGCACCATGTTGGTGGCTGAACAAGTCCCAGAGCTGGGGAGAAGGATTTGAGCTGCAATTTGCATCACAGAGTTGTTAGAGTGGGGGAAATGTCGCAACCCTCCTGTGCCTGGAGCTTCTAATCTTGTTGCAAACACTGAAAACCTCTTCAGCTTCTCTCATTCTACCTAAATTTGATTCCTGCTTTCATTTCACACCTCTTTCATGCAGCTTTTTCCTCTGTCCTTGGCTAGAATTGTCAGGCCTGAGAAATTTGGTCGAGCCTTGGGACAGCTCCCATCATCTCTCCCTGCTCCTAATGCTGCTTTGAATTCTCTTGGGAATCTGAGCGTGAGGGAAACTGGGGGGACTTTAGTGAGAGGAAAAGTGAGGCACAGAGGCTGAAGTGCAAATGCAGAGTGTGGGTCACCAGAGTCTGCAATGTTGTGGGGATTTGGGCCATGCAAACAGATGTTTCTTCTCTGAGAATGGTTGATTCCTTCAGTGTGTCTCCTCCGGAAATTCCTGTGCACCAGGCCTGGTGCTGGAGCTGCAGCAGCACAAAGTTGCCAGGGAGCCGTGTGGGACCCAGTGGGAATCATTTCTTTGCTGCTTTTGATGAAAAGTTGTGACATGAATCTCAGTGTCAGGAAGGTGCCCCGTTAATGCTGCTGCAGTGCCCACACACTGTGTCTGGAGACAGCTCAGGAGAAAATGAAGAAAAGCCAGGATGAAATCCCATGTGCTACTGAACTCTATCAGAACCTGCTTGAAGTGTGTGAAGTGACTGGGGAGAGCTGGATAGAAGGGACAGCTCTGAGAAGTGTGTGGTACATCACTGACATCCTTCCAGTGATCTTTGCACACAGACGAAAAAGTATCAGTTTGCATGGCCTGAATCTCTGGGTCTGGAAATCCTGCGTGTTTCACAAGCTGTGCTGAGCTCATCTGGCTCTGAAATATCATCTCTGCACCTTAGGCAGGAAGAGCATCAGAGTTGTGAAGAGATGAATAAAAATCAGTGGTAACCCAGAAGCAAACTTTGGCAATAGACATGTGTGGCAGGTGAGGAGACTGAAAGCTTTCATTCTTGTCCTGGGAGAATGAATTCAGCAATAAAAAATCCTGTCTCGTGGCATTAAAATACTTTAGTTTCAGCTCTGCCCCAGCCCATCAATGTCCCTGTGTGGTTGGGGGTAGGTTGTCCCCCTGTAGCTCTCTGCAGGTTGGTGCTAATTCAAGATGTTCTGGCAGGTTCCAATGTTTTGGTGCGCGAGCAGGGAGTGCAGAAGAGGGATTGCAAGCGCTGACATTTGCTGTGCTAGGAAGTCCAAGGGACAAATTTGTGCCAATTAACGTCTCCCCTTGAAGTAGGAGGAACAATTGATGTTGTGCTTGTAGTAGAGTGTGGTGACAGAGGGGGTTTCCAAAGGAAATGTTGGTGCATGTAGGCCAGAGGCCCCTGTGCTGAGGCTCCCTCCAGGCTGGCTCCAGCCCCTCAGGGTGCCCAGGAAGCAGGCTGCCCGCAGCCCAGTGCAGCCTCCTTAGCCCTGGGGCTAGCCAGGGAAGAGCCATGGATGAGGCTGAGCCCTGCTCCCATGTGGGATGCCATGGGACAGGGCCCACTGGGATTTGCCCCTCCAGCTCCCAAGTGTGTCCAGAGAAACTGCAAGGAGAGGGTGAGCTCTGTCAGTGGGACCCCCTGTGCACAGGGAGCCCACTGCTGGGGTGGCTGTGCCAGCTCCCTCCGGGACATCCAGCCCTGGGAACCTGGAGCGAGTGGAAAGCACAACTTTGCAAATGTGCCCAAAGCAAAGGCAAAGAGAACTGGGGTGTGAAAAACAAAGAATGTTTATTTGTAGAAGAAAAGGAACAAGAATGAACTACACAACATATTTACATTGTAAGAATATTTGTAATAACAACAGCAACGAACTAAAGAACTTATTTACCTAAGAACTTATCTAACAGAACTATATGAAACATATTTACAGAAAACTTAAGCAAGCCCTAAAACATCTATCGTTAAGACAACAACTGTAAAACGTATATACAGAAGCGTGTCATCTCTGTCTGGGATGTGCCTCAGTCCTGGAAGAAAACCAAGTAGCACGGTCAGTGCAGTCAGGCATGGAGGGGTGTTCCATGTGCTCCCGGGCTGGGACACTGGCACAGGGGGACTCTGCTGCCAGAAGTGAGCCTGGCTGGGGCTGGGGGCTGTGGCCCAGGCACTGGAACAGGACTTGTGTGGCCCAAAGCAAGGCCAGGCCAGGCCAGGGATGGCCACCAGAATCCAGTGCATGGGCTAGTGTGTCCCTGAGCAGGGAGTGCCCAGCCCAGCCCAAGCCTGGCAGCAGGGGACCCGCTCTGCCCGTGGGGAGCACCTGCCTGTTCTGCTGCTGGCATCAGTCTTCATCCCAAGACCATGTCCTCCTCCTCGTCTTTTGTATCAACATCCATGTCCTCAACGTAATCATCAATTTCCACCTCCATTTCTTCATCTCCGATATCCTCTTCATCCACTTCCATTTTCTCTTCTCTATCGATCTGTGTATCCACCTCCATCTCCTCTTCTCTGTCTAATCCAGCCTGCAGAGGTAGCAAAATCTCAGTGTGGGGTCCCTTTCCCACACTGTCCCACACAGCTCCACCCCACCCAGACAGTTGCAGGGTGTCCACCTCTGTGGAATAGTACCATACCTTCTTTGGAATAAATGTAGACATCCTGCAGGGATGGATAGAGAACTTCAGGCAACGGGGAACTTTTGGGACTGATGGGGGTATCAGGGAGCAGGTGACTAGGAATGTGACAGGGGTAGGCTTGGAGAAGGATGAAGAGCGTGCTGACACAAGGAGCCAAGGGTTGTATTGTGGCCGTTGCTGGATGCTGGAAGTTCTAGCTGGAGCGTGCACTGTGACATCACTGCCAGGAGCCCAGGCCCAGGCTGAAGAGGACAACGGAGACCATAGAATGATGGAATCCCTGGGTGGCTGGGCTTGGAAGGGACCCTAAAGACCATCTTGTTCCAAGCGGAGCAATCTTCCCCCAGAATATGTTGCTCAGAGCCCTGCTCCCAGCTGGCCTTGGATGTTGCCAAGGATGGAGCATCCCCAGCCTCTGTGCACAGCCTGGGCCAGTGCCCCAGCAGCCTGAGTGTAAAAGAGCAGCTTCATTAGATGCAACTTCAGTCTCACTCCTGCAGTTGAAAGGCTTCTCCTCTCTGTGCCCATCTTTCCTAGAGCTGCAGGGAGGCCTCCCCAGCACCTTCTCTTTCCAGGCTGAGCATCCCCAGCCCCACATGGACAGCAGTCCGATGCGTGGGGGTAAAGGCTAAAGGGTAGCAAAGAGCATCAGGAAGTGAGAGATGGAAGCTTCTGGAGATGGAAGCTTTGCCTCTAAATGTAGAAAATCAATAAAAGTGGAGGGGAAAATGGTGGGACTCTGGCTCTGTTCTAACTGGCGAAGGTTTTCTTTTCTTCTTTTCTGTCATGCTGCCCTAAGTTTTGTTGTTTGAAAGGAGGTTTGGCAAAATATCCATTGTCTTCTCCATTGGTGAAACACTGAACAACATCTGGGCAGACTGATGATGCAGAGCAAAACCTGGAAATATCTCCTGGGGATCCTGATCCTGGGGAATGCAGCTAAAGCCAGCCAAAAGCAATTTCTGGAAAGTCAAGCCTGGTTTACGTCTTCTGGAGTTGGCCTGTGCCAACTTCACCAGTCATTTATAAAAAAGGAAAAAAACTCAAATCAAAATAGACAAAAACACAAAGAAACAAACCCAAAGAAACCAGTCAAACAAATAGATAAGGAACCCCAAATAAAACCAAAGGCAATGAAAAGTTAGGATTAGTTGTAAGGATATCACAGCAGGCAAATGGCTGCTTCCTACAGGATCACCATCCAAAGCCACCTAGAACAACTTCTCCAAAATATAACCCACAGGAGAAATCTAAAAAGTTATCCATGGCAACTTTGGGGGCAGCTCTGCATTACGGTGAAGGATGAGCATGCAGTGGTACAGATGCAGCATTTCCCACCCTCCCGGCTGCTGTTTGCTCTGCTGAAAGACTCTTGCAGGACTGTGGCCCCTCTCCATGCAAAGGAAATCATTGCCACAGCTCTCAGTTGAGGCACTGGCATTTCCAGAGGCAGATTCAGGCACAATCCTACTGCCTGCTGAGCATCTGGGAAAGATCCTGAGCATCTTCAGGCCTAGAAGCAGAAAACAGCTCAGGCTCTTCCTGAACTGGCTTTTCAGGGGAGCTTTCCATAGCTCTGCAAGATTTCTTCATCCCTCAACACGTCTGACTTTATGTCCAATGATGCATTTGGGTTTCTTCCTTCCTCCTGTGTGCCCCTGAGTAACCTTCCACGTGGATGGAGGAGATTGTGTACAGGACAATTGATTCCTGGATTGCCATTTGGCTTCACTGTCGCTCAGTTGAACGTGGTCCTTATCTAAGAAGGACTTGCAAGAAATGGGTAGGAGTTTTGGCTCTGAGAGGAGCAGAAAGCACATTTCCTACACCAAATTGCCAGCTGATGCAGTTTCCCTGCCAAAATAGTGATTCTCATTCATCTTCCTGGGAAGAATGTGAAGAGCCATTCAGAGATCCCAGGTTCAGCTGGCCTGTGGCTTTGTGTACCTCATTTCACATGTCCAATTTCAAGGGCCACTAAAAGAGGCTCATGTTTGCCTTGCTAGCCAGAAGTGCTGTAGGTATTTCCAGGAGAAAAGGAAAAACATCGCTGTCCTGTGGTGTGCTAGAAATGCCACCACAATTGTGAGTCTGTGAGCAAAGAGAGCCAGTGCTTTTTGGCACTGCAAGAGCTGAGAGTGTGGCAGAGCGGTTTTGATACTCTTTTTAGAGTCCTGAAAACATTGTTGCCAAAACAATCTTTCTCTCCTGTCTTCTGTCCTAAACTGTGGAACAGAGAAAATGGAAAGGAGCAGAGGTTTGTTTCAATTGGCTTTTTTATTTTGAAGTCTTCAAATAGTGTCAGCTTGATGCATGATACTTTAGAAATTGGATGAGTTGCACCTATTTCATCCCAGCAGAGAGGTGGGATTGAAGACTCCCAGCAAGAGAAGTACTGGATGTGTAAGAGCTCAGTTTTCCACCCCTCACACCCTGGTATCTCGCTGGACTATTTGAAGCAGCCTCAGCCAGATACATTAAAATACTGCTCCAAACAACAACAGAATGCAAATGTTCCACCAAATGGGCAAAAATAAGAAAAGTGGGTGGGCGGCAGCCCTTTCTGAAGAGCTCGTGTTGATTTTGCAAAGTCAGATGCAAACAAGTTTTGCCATATTTCTTTCCTATTAAAATGGAGATATTGAATAGAAATCGATCTCTGAGGCTGCTAAGTTTAGTATGATTTTCGATGTGGGAGGAATAGACCAGGTTGCAGAGAAGCTGTGATTGTCTGACCCTTGGAAGGGTTCAAGGTCAGGTTGGATGGGGCTTGGAGCAAGCTGGTCTAGGGGAAGGTGTCCTGAGTGTGCTGAGAGTTGGAACAAGAGGAGCTTTAAGGTCCCTTCCAAGGCAACAAATCCTGGGAGTCCATGAAGAGAAACTTGGACTTTTCCTGAGATGCTGCCTTTGCAAGGGCAAGTCCCAAACACCCCAGGTAGTTTGAAATGCCCTGAGCAGAACCCAGCTGTGCTTCCTCATAGGTTGCTGCGGCGGTGGAGGTGGCAGGGGTGCCGCGACTCCCGGAAAAGCGGTCCGCGGTTGGACTGCCCGGGGCACAGACACGTCCTCTGCCCGGCGAGTGATTTCAGCTCAGCTCAGCTCAGCGGCAGCGTGCAGGCGACACGGAGGGAGAGAGCAGAGCGCTGTGTGGCGTTCCGCAGAGAACTGGCCTTTATTACAGCCGGGCCCTCGGCAAAGGGAGCCAGTGACAGCAGCTCTCTGGAACAGGGGATAAACTGGGGTATTTATAGGGGAGGAGAGGGGCTGGGGGGAAACTGGGATACAGGTATTGGGGTGGGATAGCAGGGGAGAACAGCAATGGAGTGTAACAGTTTAACATAACTAACTCAAAGATTGCTGGGAGTGATACTTTACTCACTCTTAGAAAAAAGTATCTTACCTCCAAGGGAGGGCCAGGATCTCTGAATCAGGCAGTTCCCCAGCCTCCGCAGTCAACCATGGAAAAGCAGCTTCTGAACAATAAAGATTGCTCTTGCCGTGCCAACCTCGCTGCATCGTGTGTCTGTCTCGAGTGCCACAGCGGCCCTCTGCAAACAGAGCTGCACCTGACTGAAAATGAATGGGACAGAAATCAGGAACTCTGAAAGTTTGATTTCCTATCAAATACAGCCCAGCCAGCCAGCCCCACACAATCCCCATCCCACCGCTCCAAATGTGGATCCCACTTCTCCCAACCTCCTTCTGGCCTGGGGTGACTTTGTGATCCTTGGATCCCCAGGCGTCTGTTCTGTTTCTGCTGCCTATTAAGTTCTGCACCTTCAAGACTGGCTCTGAGAGCCAAGGGGGGGAAGAAGAAGGTGCAGTTTGTTTGCAGAAATGGCACTCACTGCCCCGCACGCTTCCCTGGCCTTTGTGGTCTGCAGCAGGGACAGACAGTGGGACAGAGCTCTCCTTTGCTTCTAGGCACTTCAGTTCAGTTTCCTTTTTAGTTAGTTTTTAGTTTAGTTTAGTTGGTTTTTAGCTAGCTGAGGCACAGGAGTTCCCCAGAGTGTTTTTTGCCTTTTTCCTTGGATCTGTTCAAAGCTGCTCTGGACTGAGAACCCAGACAAACCCCGGAGCTCACGGCTGTGGCCCACGGGGGCCTGGGCCTGGGCCCTTTCCAGCGCCGGAGGAACTGATAAGAGACTGAGCGAGCTGAGCTACACCCCATGGAAAGGACTTTTCTGGCTTTGCCATCTCTTCAAACAGCCAGAGGATTTATTCTTTAATATTATTCATCTTGCTCATGCTTGTAGATACTTGGATTGTTAAGTAAACTGTGTTTTTCCACTTTTCTCCAAGAAAATGTTTTCCTGAAATATTCGGGGGAGGGACAACTTTAATTTGCTTTTTACAGGGAGCCCATTCAGAGGTTTTCTTCCAAATTTGCCCTAAACCACAACACCTTCCAACTCCATCTCACCTGGTGGCGGTGGAGCTGAGTAATTTTGGTGTGGGATTGAGATTTTCTGAGGTGGAACAAGCCCTTTTGAGTTGGGATTGAGCCCTTTTGGGGTAAAATGGAGCTGTTTTCAGTGGGATTGAGTGGTTTTGATGTGACAGATCGATCCCCCCTGGCTTTTAGAGTGCAAAGAGATGGAGATGAGAAGCTGTTGGGGGTTAGGTTTCCTTCTTTTAGTTCTGGCTCAACTGTGGAATTTTTGCCCATTAGTTGTGGGGAAAACCTGACTGCGGGTGGTACTTGAGAAACACAAAGATTTTGACTGGGCCCAGGGGGAAAGGGGGCAGGAAAAGGCGAGGGTGGGCACAGTTTTGCAGCTTCTTCAGCTTCAGAGAAGGACACTTTGCTGGGAGCTGTTGCTGCTGAGAGAAGGGAATTTGCCATCACCCAGATGGAGCTGCTGCTTCTCCTTCTCCTTCTTCCCTCTTTGTTGGTGGCCTCACACCCCCTGTCCTGCTGGGATGTGTGGCAGTGCCAGGCGCCGCCGTGGAGATGCTGATCCACCTCAGCCACCGGCCCGGGATCTCAGCTCATCCCTGCTGTTCCAGCTGAGTGTTCCTCAGAGCCCTGCAGGAGCACTGGGACTGACTGCCAACCCGAGGGGGTTTGTGAAGCAAAGCCTCTCCTCCATCCTTTCCCGTCTTGGCCGAGAAGGCTGTCACGGGGTCCCTGGTTCTGTTTTGTTGTTAACGCTGTAGTTATTGTTGTTTGTGTGCCTTGTTATACACACTAGTAAAGAACTGTTATTCCTATCCCCAGATCTCTGTCTGAGAGCCCCTTGAGTTACAAATCATAATGATTCAGAGGGAGGGGGTCTACATTTTCATTCCAGGGGAGACCCCTGCCCTCCCTAGCAGACACTTGTCTTCCAAAACAAAGACAGATGGGGAGTTTCTCCATCCTCCTTACCTTTGTGGGGCCAGCAGTGTTCTTCGTTCCCCATGCTCTTTTTGTGGGGCCTTTTGTGTCTGTCCCACTCCGCTATGGGGGGGCTGGGCGTTGTGTCTGTGCCCCTCCGACTTTAAGGGACAGGGGATATTTGCTGCCCCCTTTCTTCTCCTGGGAAGCCTTTGTGTGCTCTTTGTCCCCCTCTGATTTGGGGGGTGCCAGTGTTGTCACCATCCTGGCAGCCCCCAGCCGCTCTTTGCCCTTTGCCAGGCCAGGGCTGTTCTCTGTCCCCTTGCAATTTGTGGGGCTGGCACAGGCACAATTCCCCTCTTATTTAGGGGGGCTGGCAGTCTCCCCTTCCCCCTCTGACTTGGCGGCCGCTGTTGGCTCCATCCATCTCTTATTTTGAAGGGGCCAGGTATTTATCTCCCTTCAGTGTTGTGGACCCAGGGATCGTCTCAATCCTCCTCCAGTTTTGAGGGGCCTGGGAGTAGTCTCTGCCTCCCACCGATTTGGGGCAACTGGTGCAGGCTCCAACCCCCTCTGATTTTGAGGGACAACGTGGAAGAAAGGCATCAAAAGCTTGACAAAGGCTGAAGGGAACGCTCTGATTACCCCTTTTGCCAAGAGGTTCCCTTAGCTGAAGTTGCTAACAAGGACCAGACTTGCCAGCCCGAAGTGGGTTTCGGGTTCTTTTATTTCCTGAGCCTTCAGTCTTGCGTGGGACACGGGAACTGGGTGCTGCAGAGGCTGTGGCAAGGCATCAGAAATGGCTGCCCAACACCCAAGGGTGGTAGAAGATCTGCTCCAGCACTGGCCGATCCATGGGGTGCTTGGACAAACAGCAGCGGATCAGATGTTGGCACTCTGGGGAGAGAAGGCAGAAAGCGGCGCTCACTTGCAGAAGGCTCCTGCCCAGCTGCTCCCGGCGCCTGCAGAAGCCGGGCCACGCTGCGTGTGCTGGGAGCTGCCCTTGGCGGGAGAGCGGCACAGCAGGACAAGCGTCCCCTCCTTCAGCCAAGCGTGCCACAGCCAGCCTGCCACGGACCACCTGCTGCAGCCGGCCCTTGAGGGCACATGGACGTCCCGCGCAGCTGCGGGAGGGCCGGGCTGGGCTGCGCGCTGCCACCTGCCAAAGCCTGCCTTCTTCAGGCCCCATACCAACCTGGAGAGGCCTCCTGCGGGAAGAAGAGCTGCCCCAAGACGATGTCTCGCTCCTTCTTGAAGGGTAAGTACCCGCACACCATCTCAAACAGCAGCACGCCCAGGGACCAGATGGTCGCCCCATCGCCGTGGTAGCAGCGAAGGCCGATCCACTCGGGCGGGCAGTCCGTGCATGTTCCTAGGGGAGACGGGCCTTCAAGTCCCCTTAGAATCCAACAAAATCCTTGAAAAGCCACACAAAATTCCAGAAACATCCCAGAAAATCTCCACCAATTTTCACAAAACTCAAGAAAAATCCATCAAAATTATTTAAATTTTCCCAAAATATCACAAAATTCCAGAAAAATACACTAAGTTCTAGAAAAATCCCTCAAAATTCCCTAAATATTCAGAAATCTCTACCACATTCCAGAAACATCCCACAAAATCTCCACAAATTCACACAAAATTCAAGAAAAATCCCTCAAAATCCCTAAATCTCCTCAATATCCAAAAAAATCTCCTCAAAAATCCCACAAAATCTCCACAAATTCACACAAAATTCAACAAAAATCCCTGAAAATCCCTAAATCTCCTCAATATCCCACAAAATTCCACAAAAATCACACAAAACTTCCACAAGTTTCCACAAAATCTAAGAAAAATTCCGCAAAATTCAACTCTCCTCAAAACCACACAAAGTCTTTGAAAAGGCCCACAAAATTCCTGAAAAATCCCTCAAAATTCCCTAAATCTTCTCAAAACCCTACCAAGTTCCAGAAACATCCCACAAAATCTCCACAAATATCCACAAAATCTAAGAAAAATCCCGCAAAATTCTCTGAATCTTCTGAAAACTCTACCAAATTCCAGATACACCCCATAAAATCTCCACCAATTCCCACAAAATTCCCTCTAAACACCACAAAATTCGCGAAATCTTTTCCAAATACCACAAAATTCTTGAAAAGCCCCCCAAAAGTCCAGAAACATCCCACAAAATCTCCTCAATATCCAGCAAAATTCCAGAAACATCCCTCAAAATCCCTAAATCTCCTCAATATCCCACAAAATTCCACAAAAATCACACAAAACCTCCACAGATTTCCACAAAATCTAAGAAAAATTCCTCCAAATTCTTCAGGTTTCCTCAGAATCCCACAGAATCCCAGAAAAATTCACAAAATTCCTGAAAAATCCCACAAAATTCCCCAAAGCTTCTCAAAACCCTACCAAATTCCACATGCATCCTGCAAAATCTCCACAAATGTCCACAAAATTCAAGAAAAATCCCACAAACATCTCTGAATCTCCTCAATATCCCACAAAATACCACAAAAATCCCTCCAAATTCCAGAAAAATCCCACAAAATCCCCACAAATTTCTCCAAAATTCAAGAAAAATCCCTCTAAATTCCCTCAATCTTCTCAAAACCCAACTGAATTCCAGAAACATCCCACAAAATCTCCACAAATAACCACAACATACATGAAAAATCCATCAAAATGCCAAAATCTCCTCAATATCCCACAAAATTCCACAAAAATCACACAAAACCTCCACAAGTTTCCACAAAATCTAGGAAAAATTCCTCAAAATTCTTCCAGTCTCCTCAGAAACCACACAAAGTCCTTCAAAAGGCCCACAAAATTCCTGAAAAATCCCACAGAATCTCCAGCAATTTCCACAGAATCTAAGAAAAATTCATCAAAATTCTTCGTCTCCTCAGAATCCCAGAGTTCCAGAAAAATCCAACAAAATTCCTGAAAAATCAAACAAAATTCACAAAATCTCCTCAATACCCTACCAAATTCTAGAAACATCCCACAAAATCCACACTAATTTCCATAAAATTCAAGCAAAATCCCAAGAAATTCCTGAATTCACCTTAAAACCATACCAAATTCCAGGAACATGCCACAAAATTCCCTAAATCTTCTCAAAACCCAACTGAATTCCAGAAACATCCCACAAAATCTCCACAAATTCCCACAAAATACATGAAAAATCCCTCAAAACCCTTCAATCTCCTCAATATCCCACAAAATTCCACAAAAATCCCACAAAACATCCACAAATTTCCACCAAATCTAAGAAAAATTCCTCAAAATTCTTCAGTTCTCCTCAAAATTATACAAAATAGAAGATATTCCGCAACATTAAAAAAAAATTCCACAAAATTCCATAAAAATCCCAGTAAATTCTTGACATTTTCACAACATCCCAAAAAATTGCAGTAAAGCCCCACAAATTTCCAAAAAAATCCCACAAAATCTCCACAAATTACCACAAAATTCAAGAGAAATCCCTCAAAAATCCCTACATCTCCTCAAAACCCTACTAAATTCCAGGAACACCCTAAGAAATCCCCACAAAATCTAAGAAAAATCCCTCGGAATTCTTCAGTTCTCCTCAAAATTATACAAAATATAAGATATTCCACAACATTAAAAAAAAATTCCACAAAATTCCATAAAAATCCCAGTAAATTCTTGACATTTTCACAACATCCCAAAAAATTGCAGTAAAGCCCCACAAATTTCCAAAAAAATCCCACAAAATCTCCACAAATATCCACAAAATACATGAAAAATCCCTCAAAATGCCAAAATCTCCTCAATATCCCACAAAATTCCAGGAAAATCCCACAAAATCCCCACAAATGTTCCCACAAAATTTAAGAAAAATATCACAAAATTCTTAAAGCCTCCTCAGAATCCCACACAATTCACAGGAAAAATACACAAAATTCCTGAAAAATCCCACAAAATTCACAAAATCTTCTCAAAACCCTACCAAATTGCAGAAACATCCCACAAAATCTACACCAATTCCCACAAAATACATGAAAAATCCCTCAAAATGCCAAAATCTCCTCAATATCCCACAAAATTCCAGGAATATCCCACAAAGTCCCCACTAATTTCCATAAAATTTAAGGAAAATCCCTCAAAATTCCCTAAATCACCTTAAAACCTTACCAAATTCCAGGAACATGCCCCAGAATTCCCTGAATCTTCTCAAAACCCAACTGAATTCCAGAAACATCCCAGAAAATCTCCACAAATAACCACAAAATACATGAAAAATCCCTCAAAACCCTTCAATCTCCTCAATATCCCACAAAATTCCACAAAAGTCTGACAAAACCTCCACAAGTTTCCACAAAATCTTAGAAAAATTCCACAAAATTCTTCAACTCTCCTCAAAACCACACAAAGTCTTTGAAAAGGCCCACAAAATTCCTGAAAAATCCCTCAAAATTCCCTAAATCTTCTCAAAACTCTACCAAATTCCAGAAACGCCCCATAAAATCTCCACAAATTCCCACATAATTCAAGAAAAACACCACAAAATCTGCTAAATCTTTTCAAAAAACCACAATATTCCAGAAACAATCCACAAAATCTCCTCAATATCCAACAAAATTCCACAAAAATCACACAAATCCTCCACAAGTTTCTACAAAATCTTAGAAAAATTCCTCAAAATTCTTCAAGTCTCCTCAGAATCCCACGAAATTCCTGAAAAACCCCACAAAATTCCAGATAAATCCCTCAAAATCTCCTAAATCTTCTGAAAACCCAACTGAATTCCAGAAACATCCCAAAAAATCTCCACAAATAACCACAAAATACATGAAAAATCCCTCAAAATCCCTAAATCTTATCAATATCCCACGAAATTCCACAAAAATCACACAAAATCTCCACAACTTTCCACAAAATCTAAGAAAAATTCCTCAAAATTTTTCAAGTCTCCTCAAAACCACACGAAGTCCTTGAAGAGGCCCAGAAAATTCCAGAAAAATCCCACAAAATCTCCAAAAATTCCCACAAAATCTAAGAAAAATTCCTCAAAATTCTTCAGTTCTCCTCAGATTCTCACAGAATTCCAGGAAAATCCACAAAATTCCTGAATAATCTCACAAAAATTCCTCAAATCTTCTCAAAACCCTGCCAAATACCGGGAACATCCCACAAAATCCCCACTAATTTCCATAAAATTCAAGGAAAATCCCAAGAAATTCCAGAAATCACCTTAAAACCATACCAAATTCCAGGAACATGCCACAAAATTCCCTAAATTTTCTCAAAACCTAACTGAATTCCAGAAACATCCAACAAAACCTCCACAAATTCCCACTAAATACATGAAAAATTTCTCAAAATCCATAAATCTTCTCAATATCCCACAAAATTCCAAAAAAATCACACAAAACCTCCACAAGTTTCCGCAAAATCTAAGAAAAATTCCTCAAAATTCTTCAGGTCTCCTCAGAATCCTACAGACTTCACAGGAAAAATACACAAAATTCCTGAAAAATCTCACAAAAATCCTAAAATTTTCTCAAAACCTTTCCAAATTCCAGGAACATCCCAAAAAATCCCCACAAATTTCCATAAAATTCAAGGTAAATCCCACAAAATTCCCTAAATCACCTTAAAACCATACCAAATTCCAGGAACATGCCACAAAATTCCCAAAATCTTCTCAAAACCCAACTGAATTCCAGAAACATCCCACAAAATCCCCACAAATGTTCAAAAAATCTAAGAAAAATTCCTGATAATTCCTCATTTCTCTGCAGAATGCCACAAAATTTCAGAAAAGTCCTTCAAAGTTCTAGAAACATCCCACAAAATCTCTTCAATATCCAACAAAATTCCAGAAAAGTCCCACAAAATTCCCTAAATCTTCTCAAAACCCAACTGAATTCCAGAAACATCCCACAAAATCTCCACAAATATCCACAAATTCTAAGAAAAATCCCTCAAAATCCCTAAATCTCCTCAATATCCCACAAAATTCCACAAAAATCACACAAAATATCCACAAGTTTATACAAAATCTAAGAAAAATTCCTCAAAATTCTTCAGGTCTCCTCAGAATCCCACTGAATTCCAAAAAAATCCACAAAATTCCTGAAAAATCAAACAAAATTCACAAAATCTTCTCAAAAACCTACCAAATTCCAGGAGCATCCTACAAAATCCCCCCAAATTTCCATAAAATTCAAGGAAAAGCCCTCAAAATTCCTGAAATCACCTTAAAACCATACCAAATTCCAGGAATATGCCACAAAATTCCCTAAATCTTCTCAAAACACAACTGAATTCCAGAAACATCCCACAAAATCTTTACACATTCCCACAAAATACATGAAAAATCCCTCAAAACTCTTCAAGCCGCCTCACAATCCTACAAAATCTAAGAAAAATCCCACAAAATCTCCACAAATGTTCACAAAATTCTAGAAAAATTCCTCAAAATTCTTCAAGCCTCCTCAGAATCCCACACAATTCTCAGGAAAAATACACAAAATTTGTTGGAGTTCAAGCAAGGCTTGTACCCCGGCTGCAGCCAGCACGGCAGCTATCCCCAGCTGCTCGGCCCATATCCCACTGCATCAATGTGATGGATGGCAAATATGGCAATTTATTGCAGGGAAACTTAACATTTTATAGCCTGGGTTCACTGTGTTACTGCCATCTACATATGTCACACCTAGGTGCTATTGGCTAATTGCAGAAGGTTTTACTATCCTAACAGAGAGGGGTGGGTTACTAGCTTTCTGTTACATCCCGAGTTCTTCAGATCGCAAGCCCTCAAACTACAACATATTCCCCTCTCTCTATGAATAATTAATTTGCTAAAATATAAGGTGTATTAGTTTTAAAAATGGATAATGTAAAATTGAGTCCAAAGATTAACACAAGTTTCTCAATTCTCTGTAGATCTTCATCTGCAGTCATCTGTAGCTAAAACAGTCTCTGTTGTTGGGTCACGATTACAGAGACACCTGTGGCAGCACCAGTTGCTCTCAGGTTAAGCAGCATGGCTATGGTTACACCTGTCACCACTTCTCTTTTCTGAAGTCAGGTGAGTCTCTCCACTTGCAGGCTCCACTCTTCATCCAGGTGGTGTAGGACTCTGGGGATGATAACAGCTAATACACAAAAGTCAACAGAGGAGTTAAAGCTTTGGGTGTAAATGCAAGGGCTAGACTATTAGATCATGGGTTTTCAGCTTGTACCACAAGGTTGGGGTTCACTGCTTCAGGCTTTATAACTATAAACAGCACAATTACTATAAGCAGCTTACCATGTAAATGACACCATACTTGCAAACTCACAGCTAAAACTTTAACATTAAATGAACCTTCAAAGATACTTACACTACCTCTTAAAGGAAAACACTTATATTTTATACTAACATAACAATTACTACACAGGCTAAACACTTTATCTTAAACTATTATCTAACTACTTTTAACACACGTGTTCTGGTATATATGTTGTCTAAGTGTGAAAACAATTTGCTAAAAGGATAAACACACAATTACAATTTGCTTTGGATATAGTTAGATGGAGTCTCTACACTTCCCAAATCTTCTACAGAATTTCTCTAACACGATTCAGTCCTGGAACGTTCACTGCTCCCGTGATGTCAGATGGCAGCTGATCGGTGACTGAGAGCTTTGATGTTCACGTTGTTCTTCAAACCCTTCTAAATCTTAAAACAAAGGATAACTGAGAAATTGATAGAAACACCACATGATAATAACAATATAAAATTTCTGTTGGCAACTGTCTGTGTAGTGTTCGGACACAACTGTGTCCTGACAGCTCCACTTCTGATCCAAGTCTGGAGTACCAAGGCTGTGTGATGACTTCTCTGTTCACTGGATCTCGTGTGTTCAGAGGCAGACAGTCTGGTCAGATGGACAGGTGACTTTTTTAAACCTGCCAACAAAACACAGGCACTTTGCTTTTAGGGTGTCAATTCCCCCCGTTTTCTAAAAAAAATAAAAATGAAATGTATTTCTGTTCAACATTAACACAAAACCTTATATACAATTAGTAAAAACCTATAACAGTTAAAAATCAATTAATATAAAAGTACTGTTAATTATTAAAACACTGCACCAGCATTCCGTCGTTAATAAACAAACAAAACCAAAAATCATCAGTGAAGGATTGGGTAATCATCTCCGGAAATGATTTTCCAAGCTCACTTTAAAATTGATCCAGCTGTCGTATTAATAGGGTCAAATTGCAAAGTCAAAAAGTGACTCAAATACTGATTTGGGACAGAAAACATCTGGATCTGTTGATAAACATTCTGTCCAGGTAAAGTTAAGACTTGGCCAGGGCCTTAGACTTTAAACTGGAAAGATGCCTCTTAACTTATTTTTAAAACAAGGTTTTCAATAGCAACAGCTATGAGATGCTTACAGCACAGCAAACTGTTAAAATGCATTTATACAAAGCAAATAGTTAAAAACTTTAGGTACCAAACTAATTAAATTATTCAGCAGTTGGTTTAATTTGAAGCTTCTTCAATGGCAGCTGATCCTTAGCAATGGCACATCTTTTTTTTTTTTTTTTTAAATTCTGGAAACACTGAAAAATAAAAAAGCTATAACAAACGAAACTGCAGGGATTGCAACAACTCAATAGAACTCTTAATAAAGTCCAGGGTGTCACAGACTGCATTCATTTCTGTCTACAAGCAGGTGTTCATCAGTGGTTTATCACAGATGCTTCAGTTGTAGCTGTCTTCATATTTCTAGAAAAATAACTATACTTTGCAATTTAGACAAGTGTTTCCAATAAAACATAAACAATTTAAATTAAACAACATTTAAACTTAACAATATTTATAACAAAAGGAAATAACAAAACTTAACTTTAAAGGAATATCCAAGTTATACAACTTAACTTAAAAACATTAAAGTTAACAGTAACATGGATTCACTATAAAAATTATAAAAATGTAACAAATACATCACAATTCCATGTCATCTAGCTTTAAAAATAACCCACAAAAACTGCAAATGTTACTAAAAATACTAAAAATTCATAACAAGAATTTGCTTAATATACTCTCAAATTAGTTAAAATTTCAAAATGCAGCTTCTCTAGAAAAAACCACAACAACACAGGATTTGGCAAGCTGTCATTTAGCTTTGTCATTTGTCATTTGTCATTTAGCACTTTTCAGAAACATCAAGTCTAATTTTTAAACTAAAATCCAAGACCCAAATTGATATATATGCAGTTATATGTGTTTTATATAACAAAAAGACTCACATTGAAATTACCTTATTAAAATTGTGGAAAAAACAAGCAAATAGATAATACATGCTCTAACTTAACTTTGTCTTGTACAGTAAAGTTCTCTTAACTAATTATTTTTTTTAAACCACAAATCTCTTCTGTAGATAACATTAATTGGAAGGTTTTCTTAGAAGCTGTAAATCACACCATGTTTTAACCTTAGGTTCTAAAACCAATTATTGCAAGGCAACTTCTGTTAAACACTTTAAACCCCCTTTTTTTTTTTTTTAACTTTCAAAGAACCACAATAATTTCTCTAGTAAAATCCTAAAAACTGCAATTGCATAAACTCATAATTACTTAAAACACAAAATTAACTCCAAAAGGGTATATAAACACCTTTTAAAAACTCAATAAATCATGCCTTTGTAACAAACTGGTTATTATCCCAGCGCTTCTTCTCAGAGAGGGAGTGGGGTGGGGGGGGTGTGAACCGCTCATGTCTCGGTCAGAGTCAAAACTGGCTGGTTACTTCCTGTTTGCCGTGCCTTTTTCTTGGGCCCCGGCCCCGCTACCACCTCTGTGGGCCAGCCGTTCCCTCCCCCCTGGTTCCACTCCACCTCTACCTCGCCTTTCACTCCACCTTTCCCTCCGCTTTTTGCTCCCCCCTTCTTCTCTTTGCATTCCAATCTCTGTGCCTCTGTGCCCATCCTCCCGCGTCTTATCCCTTTCATTTCAGCTTCTCTTTCTTTTTCACATTCCTTTTCTCTCCCATCCCCCTGACCATGTTCCTCTTTCAATGCCAGCCTTTGTCCTTTGTTTTTACTTAAGATACTTCTTTCTCGCTCTATGCCTTTTTGTTCAGCACTATTTTTAGACACCAGGGAAGATGTTTCTCTCTGGGCTTTTCCCACGGCACTCCTGGCTTTTTTTGTTAACTTTTTCCAAAAGTCTCTTGCTTTCTGTTGTTTCTCCCAGAGCACACAAGAATTTTGGGACTGAGGGAACTCCCGACCCACCTTCGGCTCTGCTGAGCTGCTGTCGTCTGAAAGCTGTAAAGCTCTGACCCTAAATTTCAGGGTAGCCAGCAAACAGTTCCTTGTCGTTCCCCAAATCTCTTTGGCAAGCGTTTTAGCACATCTGTCCCACACCTTAGGGTGGATAAACCTTACAAACTCATTTACGACTTCAACAACCCAAAGTCTTGCAATAGCAAGCAAATTAGGTTTACAACTGAATTGCAATCTAACCTTTTTCGATGATTCCATCATCCTTCTTGGCCCAGGCTTTTCCTGACAAGAATAGACTCACTATCTTGACCGCTGCTCCTTGACTCAGGGTATCCTGGCTTTCTTCTTATCCCACTTTTCTTCCTCCCGGGCTTCGGCACCAAAAATTCCTCAATATTCCCACAAAATTCACAAAATCTTCTCAAAACCCTACCAAATTCCAGAAACATCCCACAAAACCTACACAAAATTCCACAAAATCTAAGAAAAATCCCACAAAATTCACTAAATCTCCTCAATACCGTAACGAATTCCAGGAATATCCCACAAAATCCCCACAAATTTCCATAAAATTCAAGCAAAATCCCCCAAAATTCCCTAAATAATCTTAAAACCATACCAAATTCCAGGAACATGCCACAAAATTCCCTAAATCTCCTCAAAACCCAACTGAATTCCAGAAACATCCCACAAAATCTCCACAAATTCCCACAAAATACATGAAAAATCCCTCAAAATCCATAAATCTCCTCAATATCCCATAAAATTCCACAAAAATCACACAAAACCTCCACAAGTTTTTACAAAATCTAAGAAAAATTCCTCAAAATTCTTCAGGTCTCCTCAGAATCCCACAGAATTCCAGAAAAATCCACAAAATTCCTGAAAAATCCCACAAAAATCCGAAAATTTTCTCAATACCCTAACGAATTGCAAAAACATCCCACAAAATCCCCACTAATTTCCATAAAATTCAAGCAAAATCCTACAAAATTCCCTAAATCACCTTAAAACCATACCAAATTCCAGGAACATGCCACAAAAATTCCCTAAATCTTCTCAAAACCCAACTGAATTCCGGAAACATTCCACAAAATCTCCACAAATGTCCACAAAATCTAAGAAAAATTCCTGATCATTTGTCAATTGACTGCAGAATCCCACAAAATTCCAGAAAAGTCCCTCAAAGTTCCAGAAACATCCCACAAAATCTCCTCAATATCCAACAAAATTCCAGAAAAATCCCACAAAATTTCCGCAATCTTCTGAATACTCTACCAAATTCCACAAAAATCCCACAAAATCTCCACAAATGTTCACAAAATCTTAGAAAAATTCCTCAAAATTCTTCAGGTCTCCTCAGAATCCCACAAAACTCTTGAAAAACCCCACAACATTCCAGAGAAATCCCACAAAATTCCCTAAATCATTTCAAAACCATATGTTGTGGTTTTAAACCAGTAATTAACAAAGAGGGAGAAAAAGAACTATTTATTTCTTGCTGTGAGATATGGATTAAAACAAGAGCAAACTAGGCATAAAACTTAAAAGGAATAAAGAAAGTTTATTGACAAACTACAAGAATAAGAAAACCAGAATAAACTTCCAGAAAAACCTTTTCATTTCTCACTGCCCACCATTCTTTTGTTCACATGACAACAGAGACAAAAACTTTAGAATTTTGATGGTTTAAACAATCTCAATTCTTTTTACAGTCTTTCCATCAGTTTCTGTAAAGAAACAGAAGTTCCTTTCTGTTAATTTATGGAGTTTCTCACAAGAAAGCTATTTTTGTTATAGTTTTCTGTTTCCTTGATATCAGCTGCCCAGAGCTGCTGTTATCAAAGCCCACCCCTCCCATTCCACATTACTCTGAAATGTGTTATGGGTCATGATGTTTAGGGATAGTATTTTTAAGGATAAGTTAGTCAAAGGCAAAAAGTATTCTTCATCTGTTTCTGTGAGCTTCACTAGAAAACAGTTTTCTCATTGCCTCTCAAGGCTTCAAATCTCTCAGCACTTCACTATACCACAATTACTCTACTTTTTACTCAAATTTACACTTTGAACACTCTATTCCTCCCCATACTTCATCATGAATTAAAGGAGTTCTTTTCAGGACTTCATTGTCCATCCCCATAGTTTTAACAGAAAAATATTTCAGCTTAATTAAAGCATCTTCTTAATTCTCTACCTTTCTTGACGCTTCTTTTCTTTCTTGCCACAAATAGTTTATAAAGTCTCTTTTCATGTTGATCACTCTCCTTTTCTCTTTCTAGATAAAAAGATTAATCCGCAAGTTTCATCTGGATAAGAAAGAGTTAAAATCCTGCCCAAGCTTTTATAAATGGTTCGGTGATCTCTGCTGAACAAGAGCTGGAGCTGTCTGCGATAGAAAGTTCCTCATAGCTGCTGTAGAGAGTGTAGTTAGTGTCTCTGCTTGCTGCAGGCTTAGAGCTCTTCTTCTTCTTTACTTGACAGTTTTTTGGTAAATTCCATCATGGCAAAACCTGCAGCCGAGCCAGGAACCGGCCCGGCCCGGCTTGGCTCGGAGCAAGCTCCCGCAGGCCCCATCTCCCGGCCGGGAGAAGGGCAGGCCCAGCCCAGCCCCCGCCCAGCCACGTGGCAGGGCAGAGACCGAGAGGCCGAAGCTCTGCTACCTTTCACAGCCAGAAAAACAAAGAGAGCAACAGAGTTCTGGTTGTACACTTTAAGGTGGGGTTCACAAGTTAATTCCACTTTTCAATAGCTAAAACTGCTGTCAATTCTCAGCAATGACCGATAATTGGTCAGGAGAAAAGACTTCCGGCAGTCCCCAGCAACTTTAACTTTCTGAAAGGTAAAGTAACTCCATGAAACCATACCAATTCACAGGAATGTCCCACAAAATCTCCACCGATTCCCACAAAATCCCACAAAAATCCCTCAAAAATCACTCAAAATTCCCTACATCTTCTGAAAAATCTACCAAATTCCAGAAACGCCCCATAAAATCTTCAAAATTTTCCACAAAATTCAAGAAAAACAACACAAAATTCCCTAAATCTTTTCAAAATACCACAAAATTCTTGAATAGCTCCACAAAATTCCAGAAATATCCCACAAAATTTCCTAAATCATTCCAAAACACAACAAATTCCAGAAACATCCCACAAAATCTCCTCAATATCCAACAAAATTCCAGAAAATCCCACTAAATTCCCTAAGTCTTCTGAAAACTCTACCAAAATTCCACAAAAATCCCACAAAATCTCCACAAATGCCCACAAAATACATGAAAAATCCCACAAAATCCCCAAATCTCCTCAATATCCCACAAAATTCCACAAAAATCCCACACCTTTACAAGTTGCCACAAAATCTTAGAAAAAGTTTTCAAAATTCTTTAAGTCTCCTCAAAACCACACAAAGTCTTTGAAAAGGCCAACAAAATTCCAGAAGAATCCCACAGAATCTCCACAAATTCCCAGAAAATCTAAAAAAAATTCCTCAAAATTCTTCAAGTCTCCTCAGAATCCCACAAAACTCTTGAAAAACCCCACAACATTCCAGAGAAGTCCTACAAAATTCCCTAAATAATTTCAAAACCATACCAATTCACAGGAACGTCCCACAAAATCTCCACCGATTCCCACAAAATCCCTAAAAAATCCCTCAAAATTCCCTAAATCTTCTGAAAACTCTACCAAATTGCAGAAACACCACATAAAATCTCCACAAATTCCCAGAAAATTCAAGAACACCACAAAATTCCCTAAATATTTTCAAAATACCACAAAATTTTTGAAAAGCCCCACAAAATTCCAAAAATATCACAGAAAATTTCCTAAATCATTCCAAAACCCATCAAAATCCAGAAACATCCCACAAAATCTACACAAATCTCCATAAAATTCTAGAAAAATCCCACAAAATTCTCTAAATCACCTTAAAACCATACCAAATTCCAGGAACATGCCACAAAATTCCCTAAATCTCCTCAAAACCCAACTGAATTAAAGAAACATCCCACAAAATCTCCACAAATATCCTACAAAATCTAAGAAAAATTCCTGATAATTTGTCAATTCTCTGCAGAATCCCACAAAATTCCAGAAAAGTCCCTCGAAGTTCCAGAAACATCCCACAAAATTCCCAAAAAATCTTTTCAAAACCTAACAGAATTCAATAAACATCCCACAAAATCTACACAAATTCCACAAAATTCCCTAAAAGTCCCACAAAATTATTGAAAATTTTTCAGGATGCCACGAAATTGCAGTAAAGCCCCACAAAATTCCTCAAAACTCCCACAAAATTCTTCAAAAAACACACATCATATCAGAAAAATCCCACAAATTTCCCCAAATCTTCAGAAAACTCTACCAAATTCCAGAAACATCCCACAAAATCTCCACAAATTTCCACAAAATTAAAAAAAAAACTCATTAAAATTCTTCGTCTTCTCAAAATCCCACAAAATCCTTGAAAAGAGTTACAAAATTCCTGAAAAATCCCACAAAATTCCCTAAATCTTCTCAAAACTCTACGAAATTCCACAACAATCCCACAGAATTCCAGAAAAATCCACAAAATTCAATAAAAATCCCTCTAAATTCACTAAATCTTCTCAAAACCCAACTGAATTCCTGAAACATTCCACAAAATCTCCATAAATTCCCACAAAATACATGAAAAATCCCTCAAAATCCCTAAATCTCCTCAATATCCCACAAAATTCCACAAAAAATCCCAAAAAATCTCCACAAATTTCCACAAAATCTAAGAAAAATTCCTCAAAATTCTTCTAGTCTCCTCTGAAACCCTCAGAATTCTTGAAAAACGCCCACAAATTCCAGAGAAATCCCACAAAATTCCCTAAATTTTTTCAAAACCCCACCAAATTCAAGAAACGTCTCACAAAATCTCCACAAATCTCAAAATCTAAGAAAAAACCTTCAAAATTCTTACATCTTCTCAAAATACCACAGAATACCAGAAAAATACTCAAAATTCCAGAAAAATACCACCAAATTCTTTAAATAATCTCAAAACCTTACCAAATTCCAGAAACATCCCACAAAATCCCTACAAATTTCCAATTACAGAAAAATCCCTCCAAATTCCAGAAAAATCCCACAAATTCTACAAAAATCCCACAAAATTATTTAAATCTTCTCAATATCACACAAAATTCCATAAATATTTTACAGATTCCACAAAAATCCACAAAAATCCCACAAAATTATTTCAATCTGCTCAAGATCCTATAAACATCAACAAAAATCCCTCAAAATTCCCCAAATCTCCTCAAAATGCCACTAAGTTTTTCTCCTGGCCAACAAGTGGCCATTGCTGAGAACTGACAGCAGTTGGGACCATTGAAAAGTGACATCAACCTGGGAACACCACTTGAAGACCTAAGGCCGGCAATTCCTTGCTCTCTTTGCTTTCCGCCTTTTCAAGAGGTACCAGGGCTCCGCTTCAGCCTTCTTCCCCCCAGGCCAGCCAAGGCCACGGGAGGGGAGCGGGGCTGGCCGCAGCTCTGCGCTTCCCGGGGAGGATGGAGACTGGCAAGTGACAGGAGCCCCTTGTCAGAGGCTTGGCTGGGCCTTGCACAGCGGGGCTGCCGGGCCAGGCCGCTCCCTGCCTGGCCTGCACTTGCTGCCGCTGCTCAGTTTCACCACACACTGCCCACTAAAGATATGCAGGGAAAGATATGAGCTTGCAGCGTGCTCAGATAATGGCCACACTCCCCACAGCAGCCACGGAAAAAAATCTTCTAGCGCAGACAGCTCCAGCCGCTGCTCCGGCAGAGATCCTGGGACCATCCACAAGGCCTCGGCAAGAGTTGAACCTGCTCACTACTCAGGTGAGTCTTGCAAATTCATCCTTTTTTCCAGAGATAGGGGAAGAGAGAGAGAGTGATCAACATGGAAAGAGACAGCATAAACTGTTGTGAGGTGCTTCAGGGAGGCAAAGAGTTAGTTTCAGATAAGCATTGTTACAGGAGAGGCATGGCTGTAAGCCAAGCTAGTGAATTTTGACCTCCTGCTTTGGGGGATGGGCGTGGGAGCCCTGGATGAAGTTGTCCCACCCCAAACCCCTTGTGAAGGGTGGCCCAGGGGTTCTGATTGGCTTTGAGTCCCTGGGGGGTTTCTCCCTTGTTGTGTTTCTAGTGGTCCCTGACCCTGAACTCTACACTCAAGGGTGGAGACCCTCAAGAGTTCTGTCCCTCAAAAACCCCTGCCCTGCCTTTGTTGGGGGCTCTCTGTTCTGGATCTGAGTTGTTCCCATGCTGAAGAAATGGTTTCATGAACAGAGGCGCTTCTCGTAGTACATGCCGGTTTCCAGAAAATATCATCCCTGGACCTGATCCTGCAGTTGCGGACTACAACAAATGGTGGAGAATGCACGGCATCCAGCAAGGCACCAGGAGAACAGCAGGAATGTCTCCATGGACACTCTGTAAATCCCTGGCTGATGGCTCGAGAGCCGGAGAGACTCCCGCCTTAGAAAGGAGGAGTCGAGAATACCTGGCAGGAGGGCCAAGTTGGGAGTACCTCAGGGTCATGGGGGAAAAGGGCTTATGGAGGTGAGGGAGCCAAGAGACCAGACACTGGGACAAACATCTAACATCACCCAACGAGACGTATTATGGAGGGTTTTGGTTTTTTTTATATAGATGGGAAGGACCTTTATGGCCGATATTAACATTATGGACGATTATGGACGATTATGGACGGTATGGCCCTTCCTGTGGACTGTTTTTTGGCTTCTGTGAAGTCCCTCATTTTTTTTTGGTGTATACCTCCCTGTATCTTCCCCTCTCCTCTGTTCCTAAGGGCAGGACAAAGGGTGAAAAATGCCAAGATGGCTCGGGGTTGCTGCCGACTCCCCGTCACCCCGGTGTCTTTCTGCCATCCCATCCCCCATTTTCCTGAAGGCAGGCAAGGGACGGGGAACATCCAGAGTGCTGCAGGTCTGCTGCCGTCTGCCCGCTGTTCCGTGTCCTCCTTCACCCCCTGTCTTTCCATATTCTCGTTCCCTGGCCGGGAAAGTCCATCCCGGACCCTGCCCTCTTCCCAAGATGGCACTGCCCACGCGGTCTGGGATTCCTTTTTTCCCGCCTTGCCCCTTCTTTTCTGGCCCTCAACCTTCCCTTCCCCCAGTAACTCCTGCTTCGCTCCCAGCCCTTTCTTCAGCTGCTCCACCCCTGGGGGCTGTGCCTTTTCCATGGTGGGCAACACCCCCTCTGGGGAAATCAAAACTGGAACCGAGCTCTGAAAGCCAGCGTTTCACCAAGAACATCTCAAGTGGCAACGCCCACACCTACGAGACCAGAGCCGAAGCTGGAGATCTAAGAACTCTGCCCCTCGTGAGAGGAGATCTAAGAGCTGCGCCCTTCCTGAAAGAAACTCCAGAACTGGAAGAGACTGAACTAAAAAACCGTTACGTTTGTATTAAGTACCATCACTGTTTAATTTAAGTGTTTGTTTTTAATTTTGTTTTTTTCTGTTTGTTTGTTTGCTTAATATGTTTTGTTATTGAGTTTTTGTGTCCCACAGAGCAAAGCGGGTGCTCTGTGGAGGAGGTAAGATTTTATGCTGTAAGTTTTGGAAACTCAACTCAATATCCCACTAAATTCCATGAACAGCCCAAAAAATCTTGACAACATTCCTCACAATCTAGGAAAAATCCATCAAAATTCTTCAAGCCAACTCAATATCTTGCAAAATTCCAGAAACATCCCACAAGATTCCCAAAAGCTTCTCAAAACCCTACCAAATTCCAGAAACATCACACAAAATTCCCAAAAGCTTCTCAAAACCCTACCAAATTCCAGGAACATCCCACAAAATCTTGACAACTTTCCACACAATCTAGGAAAAATCCATCAAAATCCTTCATGTCTCCCCAAAATCCCTCAAAAATCCACAAAAATCCCACAGAATTTTAGAAACATTTCACCAAATTCCAGAAAACTTCTCAAAACTCTACCAAATTCCAGGAACATCCTAAAAAATCATGACAACTTTGCACACAATCTAGGAAAAAACCCTCAAAATTCTCCATGGCTCCTCAAAATCCCAGAAAAGCCCAGAAAAATTCCCTAAATATTCCAAAAAACCCCAAAGAAATTCCAGGAACATCCCACAAAAATTTTGAAAGCTTCTCAAAACCCTACCAAATTCCAGAAACATCCCACAAAATCTTGACAATTTTTCTCACAATCTAGGAAAAATCACTCAAAATTCTTCATGTCTCCTCAAAATCCCAGAAAAGCCCAGAAAAATTTTTCTAAAGATTCCAAAAAAACCCAACGAAATTCCAGCACCATTCCACAAAATTCCCAAAATCTTCTCAAAACCCTACCAAATTCCAGAAACATCCCACAAAATCTTGACAACTTTCCACACAATCTAGGAAAAAACCCTCAAAATTCTTCAAGTCAACTCAATATCCCACTAAATTCCATGAACACCCCAAAAAATCTTGACAACATTCCTCACAATCTAGGAAAAATCAATCAAAATTCTTCAAGCCAACTCAATATCTTGCAAAATTCCAGAAACATCCCACAAGATTCCCAAAAGCTTCTCAAAACCCTACCAAATTCCAGAAACATCCCAAAAAATCTTGACAACTTTTCACACAATCTAGGAAAAATCCCTCAAAATTCTTCATGTCTCCTCAATATCCCTCAAAATTCCAAAAAAACCCAACGAAATTCCAGTAGCATCCCACAAAATTCCCAAAATCTTCTCAAAACCCCTCAAAATTCCAGAATCATCACACAAAATTCCCAAAAGCTTCTCAAAACCCTACCAAATTCCAGAAACATCCCACAAAATCTTGACAACTTTCCACACAATCTAGGAAAAATCCATCAAAGTCCTTCATGTCTCCCCAAAATCCCTCAAAAATCCACAAAAATCCCACAGAATTTTAGAAGCATTTCACAAAATTCCAGAAAACTTCTCAAACCTCTACCAAATTCCAGGAACATCCTCCAAAATCATGACAACTTTCCACACAATCTAGGAAAAAAACCTCAAAATTCTCCATGGCTCCTCAAAATCCCAGAAAAGCCCAGAAAAAATATTCTAAACATTCCAAAAAAACCCAACGAACTTCCAGGAACATCCCACAAAAGTTTCGAAATCTTCTCAAAACCCTACCAAATTCCAGAAACATCCCACAAAATCTTGACAATTTTCCACACAATCTAGGAAAAATCCCTCAAAATTCTTCATGTCTCCTCAAAATCCCTCAAAATTCCAAAAAAACACAACGGAATTCCAGGAACATCCCACAAAATTCCTAAAATCTACTCAAAACCCCTCAAAATTCCAGAATCTTGACACAAAATTCCCAAAACCTTCTCAAAACCCTACCAAATTCCAGGAACATCTCACAATATCTTGACAACGTTCCACACAAAAAATCTAGGAAAATTCCATCAAAATTATTCAAGCCAACTCAATATCTTGCAAAATTCCAGAAACATCCCACAAGATTCCCAAAAGCTTCTCAAAACCCTACCAAATTCCAGAAACATCCCACAAAATCATGACAATTTTTCTCACAATCTAGGAAAAATCACTCAAAATTCTTCATGTCTCCTCAAAATCCCAGAAAAGCCCAGAAAAATTTTTCTAAAGATTCCAAAAAAACCCAACGAAATTCCAGCACCATTCCACAAAATTCCCAAAATCTTCTCAAAACCCTACCAAATTCCAGAAACATCCCACAAAATCTTGACAACTTTCCACACAATCTAGGAAAAAACCCTCAAAATTCTTCAAGTCAACTCAATATCCCACTAAATTCCATGAACACCCCCAAAAATCTTGACAACATTCCTCACAATCTAGGAAAAATCCATCAAAATTCTTCAAGCCAACTCAATATCTTGCAAAATTCCAGAAACATCCCACAAGATTCCCAAAAGCTTCTCAAAACCCTACCAAATTCCAGAAACATCCCAAAAAATCTTGACAACTTTTCACACAATCTAGGAAAAATCCCTCAAAATTCTTCATGTCTCCTCAATATCCCTCAAAATTCCAAAAAAACCCAACGAAATTCCAGTAGCATCCCACAAAATTCCCAAAATCTTCTCAAAACCCCTCAAAATTCCAGAATCATCACACAAAATTCCCAAAAGCTTCTCAAAACCCTACCAAATTCCAGAAACATCCCACAAAATCTTGACAACATTCCACACAATCTAGGAAAAATCCATCAAAGTCCTTCATGTCTCCCCAAAATCCCTCAAAAATCCACAAAAATCCCACAGAATTTTAGAAGCATTTCACAAAATTCCAGAAAACTTCTCAAACCTCTACCAAATTCCAGGAACATCCTCAAAAATCATGACAACTTTGCACACAATCTAGGAAAAAACCCTCAAAATTCTCCATGGCTCCTCAGAATCCCAGAAAAGCCCAGAAAAAATATTCTAAACATTCCAAAAAAACCCAACGAAATTCCAGGAACATCCCACAAAAATTTCGAAATCTTCTCAAAACCCTACCAAATTCCAGAAACATCCCACAAAATCTTGACAACATTCCACACAATCTAGGAAAAAACCATCAAAATTCTTCAAGCCAACTCAATATCTTGCAAAATTCCAGAAACATCCCACAAGATTCCAGAAATCTTCACAAAACCCTACCAAATTCCAGAAACATCCCACAAAATCTTGACAACTTTCCACACAATCTAGGAAAAATCCATCAAAATCTTTCATGTCTCCCCGAAATCCCTCAAAAATCCACAAAAATCACACAGAATTTTAGAAACATTTCACAAAATTCCAGAAAACTTCTCAAAACCCTACCAAATTCCAGAAACATCCCACAAAATCTTGACAACATTCCACACAAAAAATCTAGGAAAAATCCATCAAAATCCTTCAAGTCAATTCAATATCTTGCAAAGTTCCAGAAACATCCCACAAGATTCCAGAAAGCTTCTCAAAACCCTACCAAATTCCAGAAACATCCCACAAAATCTTGACAATTTTCCACACAATCTAGGAAAAATCCCTCAAAATTCTTCATGTCTCCTCAAAATCCCTCAAAATTCCAAAAAACCACAACGGAATTCCAGGAACATCCCACAAAATTCCTAAAATCTACTCAAAACCCCTCAAAATTCCAGAATCTTGACACAAAATTCCCAAAACCTTCTCAAAACCCTACCAAATTCCAGGAACATCTCACAATATCTTGACAACGTTCCACACAAAAAATCTAGGAAAATTCCATCAAAATTATTCAAGCCAACTCAATATCTTGCAAAATTCCAGAAACATCCCACAAGATTCCCAAAAGCTTCTCAAAACCCTACCAAATTCCAGAAACATCCCACAAAATCATGACAATTTTTCTCACAATCTAGGAAAAATCACTCAAAATTCTTCATGTCTCCTCAAAATCCCAGAAAAGCCCAGAAAAATTTTTCTAAAGATTCCAAAAAAACCCAACGAAATTCCAGCACCATTCCACAAAATTCCCAAAATCTTCTCAAAACCCTACCAAATTCCAGAAACATCCCACAAAATCTTGACAACTTTCCACACAATCTAGGAAAAAACCCTCAAAATTCTTCAAGTCAACTCAATATCCCACTAAATTCCATGAACACCCCAAAAAATCTTGACAACATTCCTCACAATCTAGGAAAAATCCATCAAAATTCTTCAAGCCAACTCAATATCTTGCAAAATTCCAGAAACATCCCACAAGATTCCCGAAATCTTCTCAAAACCCTATCAAATTCCAGAAACATCCCACAAAATCTTGACAATTTTTCTCACAATCTAGGAAAAATCACTCAAAATTCTTCATGTCTCCTCAAAATCCCAGAAAAGCCCAGAAAAATTTTTCTAAAGATTCCAAAAAAACCCAACGAAATTCCAGTAGCATCCCACAAAATTCCCAAAATCTTCTCAAAACCCTACCAAATTCCAGAAACATCCAACAAAATCTTGACAACTTTTCACACAATCTAGGAAAAATCAATCAAAATTCTCCATGGCTCCTCAAAATCCCAGAAAAGCCCAGAAAAATTCCCTAAACATTCCAAAAAAACCCAACGAAATTCCAGAATCATCACACAAAATTCCCAAAAGCTTCTCAAAACCCTACCTAATTCCAGAAACATCCCACAAAATCTTGACAACTTTCCACACAATCTAGGAAAAATCCCTCAAAATTCTTCATGTCTCCTCAAAATCCCTCATAATTATACGGAAATCCCATAAAATTCATCAAAATCTTCCCAAAACCCTAAAAAAATTCCAGAAACATCCCACAAAATCTTGACAACTTTTCACACAATCTAGGAAAAAACCCTCAAAATCCTTCATGTCTCCCCAAAATCTCTCAAAAATCTACAGAAATCCCATAAAATTCATCAAAATCTTCTCAAAACCCAACAAAAGTTTCAGAAACATCCCACAAAATCTCGACAGATTGCCACACAATCTAGGAAATATCCCTCAAAATTCTTCAAGTCTTCTCAACATCCCACAGAATTCCACAAAAATCCCACAAAATTCCAAGAAAATTCCACAAAATTCCCAAAATCTTCTCAAAACCCTACCAAATTCCAGAAACATCTCACCAAATCTCCACAAATTTCCACTCAATCTAGGAAAAATCCATCAAAATTCTTCAAGTCTCCTCAATATCCCACAAAATTCCACAAAAATGCCACAAAATTTTAGAAACATCCTACAAAATCTTGACAAGTTTCCACACAATCTAGAAAAAATCCCTTAAAATTCTTCAACTCTCCTCAATATCCCAGAAAAATTCAGCAAAATTCCCAAAACATTCAAAAAAACCCAATAAAAATTCCAGAAACATCCCAGAAAATCTCCACAAATTTCCACACAATCTAGGAAAAATAACGCAAAATTCAATTCACCTCAATATCCCACAAAATTCCTCAAAATTCCTCAAAATTCCAGGAACATCCCACAAAATCTTGATGACTTTCCACACAATCTAGGAAAAATAACTCAAAATTCTTCATGTCTCCCCATAATCCCTCAAAATTCCATAAAAATCCAAAAAAATTCCCTAAACATTCCGAAAAAATCCAACAAAATTCCAGAAACATCCCACAAAATTCTTGAAATCTTCCCAAAACCCTACCAAATTCCAGAAACATCCCACAAAATTATTTAAATTTTCTCAAAATGCTAACAAATTCCAGAAAAATCCCAGAAAATTATTGAGAGACTGCCACGGATTCACCAGCCTTCACAGAAGTAAACGTGAACGCTGTTTATTTCTATCTTTAGCACACCTTTTATAGGGTTCTACAGGGTCCATGGGCTAAGCAAGTTACTATTGGCTAATGCACACTGGTTTACATTTTTTCTCCTGTACACAAGGATATTGTTTTGCTTTACTCTCTCTTCTGCAGGAAGTTTTCAAGGACTTTAGCCTTTAATATCACGACTTATTTCAAAGGCTGGTTTGTGCAGACAGGCCCTTACTAATATATAAAATAGATCAACACACAATGAGCTGAAATAGAGAATTTCATCTTCATAAGACTTCTCTTAAAATGTTGGTAGGGTCCCTTAACTTTGATGACATTAATTTTCTTTTTGGCCACCATTCCATATTGCATGCCAAATATTTTATTGCTAGAAACTATATTCCAAGGCTGTAGGGGTGTGTTCATAACACAGATACCATATGATATCTTCAGTCATATCATCTGATAATGCCCCTAAAATAAAGCTACTCACACAAGCCTGTGGGGCACAGCATTTGTAAATTTGTATTTCTAATGGAAGTGTCCTTACATTCATTTAGTACGAATGCGTGCAGACCCTCAGTGCTATAAAGTCATTTGGATCCACTAACCCAAGGACACTAGGTAGAGATATTTTCCAGCACAGAATCCTGCTAGGATGCACAAATGTAGACCCTTCTCAGCCTTCCCCAATGACTTTGAGCTACTGGAAATAAGATTATAGGACAGGATGTAAAATTTGGTGGCAGACAGCGAACACTGCTGTTTCTTCTTCTATGGCAGACTGTTCAGGAGGAAGTTTACTTGTAGTAATACTTTTTGGACACAAAAAATAAAAGTAAAATTTAGAAAGGAAGAACCTCTGAGAACAGATGAATGTGGTTTAAAATGGCAGATAAACACAAGATGCAGAGCAGAAATTTTTCTTTCACCTTTTTCAAATAAATTGCAACAGGGGGAAAAGCTCCTACGTCCTTGTTCTGTATGAGACTCTTTTTCTCTTTTACAAACTGTGGAGGAGCAGACCTAGGAATGAGTTGGGGAGGAAAAAGGACTGAACTGTTCTTTACTTTTGCCTCTGGAGAATCAAAGTTGTGGCCTGAAACCTACCTGAGCCAAGTGTATTTTCAGTTTGTAGAAGCTTATTCTGCTATGAATTTCTGTCTCTTGGCTGGATACTCAGCATCTCTAAGTGCAGAATCCTCCCTGGCACCGTATATCCTCGCCTTGTCCCTGCCACCACCACTAAAATATTTTCCTTTCATTGTAAAATGAGTGAGATTTTACTTGGGTGGAATTCTGCAGTGCTAGAGAATGAAGGCTTTTACCTTCTTCATTTTTTTATTATGAATTTCTTATTTATTCTATTCACACCTTCTGAGTGAGCCTTTTGTAAGGGCTTCTGTATTTCACAGAGGCTACACCTATGTGGGTCTGAAGACTTTGATACTATTCCCATCACTTGAAAATCGAACCTGTTCGATTTGTATGGTAGGCAGCCATTCTCCCTTTTCCAACCTTCATAAAATAGTTTATCCACGTTGAAACAAAAAAATACTTGTTGGAGATAGTCGAGACAGTGCATCATGGTGATTACAGGGATGGATAAGAAGACCATCAACTTCTTCATACCATCAAACATGAGACTAAATACTCAGGTCTGCAGCTATAATTTTAATCCACAGTAATCTACAGACAATCCTTTCTTATCTAAAAAAGCTAATACCGTAAAGTTGGAAGCAAGCTGAAGTTGGAAGAGTTAGGTTTCTTCAAAGCTCTTGTTTCCAGCAGGATTGGAGAGCCTTTACCTTTTGTAACAGTAAGGTTTTAAATTTGTAATCCTGACCTTGCAACTAGAAATTGGTGGCTCCGTTGTTGCACTTGCAGCAGCCACATGACAGCAAAGGAAAAGTGCATTGCTCTAACTTGTGTGGAAGCAGTGGCTGCAAATACCATCAGGAAGTGCTGGAATGGCAGGACATTGGATGGATGCTCTTAGCCCACAGACATGGAAATATCTGTTCTAGCCACATGGTAAGTCCATTTATGTAATTCCAAATCTGTTCCAAACATTAGCTGTGCTCCTCTATTCTGTAATCAGCTTGGTGAGGAGGTAGATGAAACTGTTGGGGAAAAAAACCACTTAAATTTAAAGCAGAGTAACTGTTCCATTCTAAATGGTGAAGATAAACCTGTGAGGCTACCAAAGAAATCTTTCTTTGGCTTCCAGTAATAACTTCAAATGGATAACAAATCGATGCTGTATAATCTGCTTTTAATGGATTTCCTTTGGAATGTGTACTTCTTCCTGAATGACATAACTGCAGTATTTTCACACTTGCAATTTCACCCTCAAGTGGCCACAGGAAATGCAGCAGCTTCTGTTTTCTGATGCTTCTGTTTGTTAATGCTTCAAGGTGTTGCTCTGGATTTGTACACAGCCGTCATGACCTTAGAAAGAGAATGTTCTGAAAATAGGAGTAAAAAAGCCAGAGAGCTCCTCCTTGCAGCAGACACGGGCAACATTGGATCCTAATTGTTTTTGCAAAGCATCCTAATGGGGAGAGGCAGAATGGAAACTTCAAGAATGGAAACTTCAGAAGGTGTGTGGCTGCTTCCTACCTTAGGCTGGATTCAGGAAGGGCAGTGTTCCAGAGAGCAAAGTCAAGAGTTTGAATCAAGGAAGTGTGAGCTGCCCAGAAAGTCAGGGCCCACACTGCTCATGTGTATCAGGGGAAGGTGAGAATCAGGCCCATCTGCTGATAGAAATGCAAGTTCCAGCTTTAGCAGCCAAAGGATGTGCAAATAAATGGCTTCTATGTATTGGAGAGCATTAAGCATGAAGTTAGTGTTTCATCCAGTTGTTTGAAGGCAATGTGGGATTCCAGAGCTTAGTGTTTGAATTGCAACTTGAATTTCCTTCTTTGCTGTTATTTAGACTGCTCTGAAGTAGTAATGAGAAGAAAAAATGAAAGCAAATGTTGTTTGATGGGGACTGTGGTAGGGCTTTCTTGACAGATTTGAAATGGCTTGAATTCATTAAAATCTCCAGGTGAGTGGAAGGTTGTATCCATTCCTCTCTCTTATTAAAGCCAATTTTCCAAGAGGGATCTAAAATTGCATTTGAGGGTTGGGGTGTGGTTTTTTTCCCTCCTTTCATGTGCAACCTAAAAACTCCAGTTTCACAGGCCTATTTAACATTTGATCCATCAAAATCAGTCCTTTGCTTTGTATTTTGGGAACTTGTTAATCTTGGGGAATTTGTCATCTTCTCAGGGCATTGAAGGTCAATCAAATGCTGCAGGTGTCATTCTTCCTTTACTATGGTCTATGTCCTGGGGTTTGACTCTTCACCAGAGCTATTTTTTGATTTTGCAGCCTAGCAGTTCTACGGTGGGGCTCTGTGCAGGTGAATTCACTTGAGAACGATGGGTAAATCAGCTCCTGGGAAGATGTGCACTGCCTGGCCCCGATGCTTCAGCATGCTTGAGGTCAGGTTGGCTGTCTCTGACTGTCTAATAATAGTGCATAATAATATATTAAGTATTCATTTTAATTGCTGATCAATAAGACTTTTTTTAAGCTAAATCTGCATGCTAGTTTCTAAACCACTCCAGTCTGTTTCATCAATGACCTTCCTGATTTTAGCTTAAACTTTCTAGTTTCTGCTGTTGTTATTTTCTGCCCTGCCCCTGTGAGAGGAAGGGATGGTGGCTGGAGGTTTGGCAATCAGCGAGGGCCTGGCCACCACTCCAGTTCTGTACACTCAGCCTTGGAGGTGTGATCAGGAATCTGCTGTTAGTTCCCAGTTTTGTATTGCAAAGACTGACCATGCTGCCAGCAGTGTGTTTTAGGAGTGAATTTTCATTTGTTTGGTCAAACTGAAAAGCAGCCTTAATTTTTAGATGGAATTCTTTGTGGATGAGGCTGTGAAGAATATGGTGTTTATACTCACATCCTACTGGCAGTACGGTAGAACAACTCCTAACGGATTTGGTAATAAAGACCTAGTTTTTCTTCACTAAACCTGCCCTAGCACAATTCATAAGCTGGTGATAGCTATCTCTGGAGTGGAAAATCTTTATTGAGTTTCTTGACAATTTAATAGACCTTGTCAAGCTTTGTTGTTTAGTTTCTGTTGATCCAGAGACACTTGGGGCTACTTTTGCTTCCTAAGAGATTAAACTAGCAAGCACTTAGAATCAGATATTGGGCAGATGGGTGCAGGAGACTTTGTAATTTACCATGGAAAAACATAATAATGATGAATATTTCAGAGGGAAATGATCGTATTTCACATACTATGTGAAATGCTTTTATGTGATTTTTTTCATTTTTCTTTTATTTTTTAATCCTGGATAAATTAAATGAGGCTTTTGGGGAAAGCATGAGCTGGAATTTCTATTGAGTTTGATAACCTCTGATTCTGCTCTCGTTTCTCTATCTGCTGGAACTTGTAGCAAACTAGCTATGTCCAAGTTTAATTCTGTAATAATTATCTTTCAAATCAAGCCTTTCTCACTTGGTGTTGATGCATTTGGGAGAGGGAGCGGGGAATGGAGAAAAAAGAGCTCCTTTCATGAATACAATTGAAATTTCATATTGCTGATTTCACCCTTTACAAGATTCAAGGGAGCATTGGATCAGGTTGGAACTGAGGGGACGATTCATGACTCTGGCATAAAAACTACATTTCATTCCACATATTAGGAGTTTTCTGTTGCCCACAAGAAAGTTCAGGGAAAAAAAAAAAAAAAGAGAAATGGGTTTCCAATTTCCTGTGCTATTTTCAGTTGACTCCTCTTTCTGGAGATGCCTTAGCAACTGTCGGACATCTGAAAAACTTGGAACTGCAACTTTATTGTTGAGGCTCTGATGAACATTGCTTCTGTCATCAAGTTCTTGTGTTAATACTTTGAACTTAGCTGAGTAATGATGGTATCAGCAGTCTCTGATAAAGCCATGCCTTCCTAATTAATAATGCATTCTTAATAAAAAAAAAATCTATTTCTTCATGTATTTAATTACCTAGTGAGTATAAGACTGAATGAAGTTAATACCGCGCAGATTTCAAGCAAAACACTGCTTTTTAATGTGCTTCAGTATAGGCTATGCGCAAGTAAATAGACATGATTTTTAAGCTTCAGTTACCTTGAATTACCCTATGCATATTCAAATTCAGATTGATGAATGCTGAACCAGAAGCAGACATCATCTAGTTAATTTAAGTTCTTTGAATTCAGAGGCAAACTATTTTCATAGCTTTGTTTTGAGGGTGGGTTGTTTTTGATGGCTTTTTTTTTCCTAAGGAAATGGCAAGCATTTATTTATCCAGCTCCCTCCACATTTTCTACTATGGTTATTGCCAGTGATGCCTGCGGTGATGAGTGGTCAATGACCCTCACCCAGGGTGAGCTGCAGGAGCCTTACAGACGTGCCTGTTCTTTCTCACAGTGGTAGAACAAGTGCCCAGCCAGGAGCTCAGGCCCCTTCTGCTGCAGGGTATTGTCCAAAGGGTGCCCAAGAGGCCCTCAAGGTCTGCCCCATCCCTCCTGCCACACCTCCCCCCCCCACCTCACCTCTCCCCAGCGTCTCTGAATTCTTCTTCCGAGTGACCATCCCATGGACATTCCTATGATGAACACGCCAATCAGCTGGAATGTCATGGATGCCCTCAGGATCTGCTCAGGGTCCGTCTCCTCCAGGTCGCAATCCTCCAGAAACACAGGAGGGGCATCCGTGCTCTGCTCCGGTTTGGTGGAAGGGTCGAGGGGATGGGCCAAGAGCAGCAGCACGTAAAGCTGCAGCAGCGAGGCAGAGCCGTGAGCAGCCATAGTGCTCTGCCAGCAGCACAAACGCTCTGGGTGTCTCTCTGCAACCAGGTCTGCCTGGGCTCTGGGGCGCAGCAACAGCTGGGGACAGTTGCCAGCCACCGTGCCGTCCCCAGAGGCTGTGATGTCACAGAAGCACAGAAGGCACTGGCTGCAGAGAGCCCTGAGAAGAGAATGTTGAGTCCAAGCTGTGAGCCATGGCGGCAACCATGGCCAGCAGAGCGGGGCCCGAGCGCTGCGGCCTGGCTTGCCTTGCACACCTGCCACAAGGATGACTCCAGCAGCAGCCCCCTGTCAGGCCATTGCAGTATCTAATGGCCCTTTCTGGGCACAAGTTCTTCCCAATGCCCAGCGTAAACCTCCCTTGGCACAGCTTCCAAGCCTTGTTGGCATCTGCTCTCTCTTGTCCTTGCCCATCTGGCTGGCACTGCCGTGTTGCTCACTGGCCTGTCTGTGGGAGAAGAGGCTGTGCCAATGAGTGCTGCTCAACTTTGAGGCCATTCAAAGGAGTATGGGATTGTGCCTGCTGTGGGAAGGAAGATGCGTGCACATGGCCATTTCCCATAGGTTTTACCCCAGATTTTCATGAACAGCTGTCCTAGTGAAAGTCAAGTCTGTTTAGTGAGTATTTGAGGGGTTCCAGAACACAATGCCATCTCAGGGAAATTCTGCTGGTTTAGTTCTACTGAGGTTTGGAGATGAGTTGCAAATCCTGAAAATGTTCTCCTTGCCGAGGTCATAATTTCACCGTTTAGACTGTGGGGATATTGATTGCTCAGTGTTGAGGACCTAATGTAAATTTCAGCACCAGAAATTTTCAACATCCAGTGATTGTCCTTGAGACAAAAATATTTTAAATCTTTTCTGTGGACAGGAATTGCTTCTGTGTTACTTCCCATCATCCATTAAAAATTTGATGCCTGGAAAAAGTCCCGAGTGCTGTGTGATTTCCTTGGTAGTTTTCTTTGGAATGGCTTCCCCCCCCTTTTCTGAAGCTGGCCACAGAAAGGTGATAGATGGGTGAGAAGTTGTGAAAGGCCAACTGGTGTAGATCTTTGCCTCCTGTTTAGAGGTCTGTGGTGAGCTGTGAGTCAAAGAGATGATCTGACATGATGGTGAAAACAGAATTGTAGTGGTTTTAAAGCAGTAACTAAAAAATTACTAGAAAACTTACTTATTTCTTGCTGTGAGATATGCATTAGAGCTAGAGCAAAACAGGCTTAAAACTTAAAAGGAATAAAGAAAGTTTATTAACAAATGTACCAGAATAAGAACACCAGAATAAACTTCCAGAAAACCCTTTTATCCCCCACTACCCACCATTCCCTCGTTCACATGACAATGTAGAGACAAAAAACTTTGGAAGTTTGGTGTTTAAAACAGTCCCAATTCTTGCTAGAGTCTCTTTATCAGTCTTTGTAGAGAAACAGAAGTCTTCTACTGCTAATCTATGGAGTTTCTCACAAGAAAAGTATTTCTGTTATAGCTTTCTATTTCTTTGATGCCAGCTGCCCGGAAATCTGTCATCAGTTCACTCCTCCCATTTCACATCACTCTGAGGTGTGTATGAGCCAAGAGTCTAGGGATATCATTTTTTAAGGATGAATTATTCAAAGGCAAAAGTCCTCTTCATCTGTCTCTGTGAGCTTCGCTGGAAAACAGTTTTCTCATTGCCCTCAAGGCCTCAGATCTTCACTCCACTCTGTTCCAGATACACCTCACTGTATCACAATTACTCTACTTTTTGCTCAAAATCCACACTTTGAACACTCCATTCCTCCCAACATACTCTGTCATGAATTAAAGGAGGTTTTTTCAGAACATTATTGTCCATCTCCATAGCTTTAACAGAAAAATATTTCAGCTTATAAAGCATCTCCTTATTCTCTCTTCCCCATCTAAAACTTAACTCTTTTCTTCACTGTCTTTGATGGTTTTTATGATGTCTTCTTCATGTTGATTGTCTCTGTCTCTCTGGGAAAAAGGAGCATTCTATACGGTTTATCTAGGTAGTAAAAGAATTAAGGTCTTGGAAAAGCTGCAAGTGTTCATGGTGTCAGGTTTCAGTCCAGCAGCAGAAACTACAAATAAACCAGGCTGGCTGGCTCCGTTTCTCCCCCCTCACCCTCTGCGGCCTTATCCGACCTGGACGGGGGGGGAAAGAGGCTGAGACAGAGCCTTGTTACCTTGTCAGAGGCCAGAAACCCAAAGAGAACAAGAGAGCTCTGGCTTTACATCTTAAGGCGGTGTTCACAAGGTGATCTCACTTTTCAATGGTCAAAACTGCTGTCAATTCTTAGAAATGACCGATAATTGGTCAGGAGAAAAAAACTCTCATCAGCCTCCAGCAGCTTCAACTTCCTTAGCTCTCAAAACTATCTTAAAGGTGAAGTCACCCCATGACATGGAGTCTGGACAAAAGATGTTTTTGAAATTAATAGTCATAGAAATAATGAAAGTTGGTGTTGCTTTTTAATTCTCAAGACATTTTAGTGGAATTGAAGGGATTTTAAAGGACCAACTCCCATAGGAACCTTCTGAAGTCACAGCTTTAATCAGTGCCTCTGTTTTTTGTTGTCAGCTTAGTTGTGGAGAGGAATACCTTGTTGTCTGCAAATGCTCAATGGCTTCAGAATTAAAAACAAGACCTGACGGGTCTTATCAGATTTTGCTTTGTTTCTGTACAGGATCTTGTGTTTATATTTGTGTTTCTGGCTCCGAGAGGTAACTGCTGTAATGCAGCTCCACACCTCAAAGCAGGGGGTGCGACAGAGTTGGTTTTTTGCTTTTGTTTACCCATTTAAAAAAAAAAAAAAAATTAAAAATGAATGATTCCAGAGGCAGATTTTTATAGCCTTTCCTTTTACATTTTTCATGTTAATTGACCAATTCCAATATGAATGGAAAGTTACTCCTAAAGAAACACAAGGCCAGTTTTCCGCAAGGAAAGAATTCCTCATGTAATCTTTCCTACCTCTGTGGGGAGAATATAGGTCAAGTTTTCTACTTACTTATTCTGCCCAGCCATTGTCAGGGGACATAGCCTCCTCCTCTCTATTGCTTTTTCTGGTTTTCTGCTAGGGATCAGAGTTATTCACATTTTCCTCCTTGCTCTCTGAAATTTGTCTCCTCGTGGTATCATGTATCAGAAAGGGTCTTGTCCGCTCTTCCTGGGTACTTGTGTTGCTTAGCTTTACTTCAATTGTCATTAAAAAGTTGATACCAAACCTGTGATACCACACTTCATCATCCATTTAATTGCTGCAAAAAAAAATGCTGTTTTCACCATTAGCTTTCTAAATCTCTGCAAACTGATTTAATCACCGGCCTTTAAATCTTTTCCTGTAACTCCTCCCTGGTGTTATGTCCAAAAGAAGCCACCCCAATGCTCAATTGGCATATATTTGTCACTGCATCCCAGCCTTGTGACCACAGCTGTCTTATCATTTTTTTCTGTGTTCTCATGCTTAATTAATTCTTGGCTTTAATTTCAGGTTGCGAACTCTGCAGCAGTGACTAATTTCCTGTGGGTTTTCACAGCAGAGTCCTGACCTGGGAATACTCAAGTGATCCCCACAGTAAAACAGACAAGGTGAAGAACTCTGTTTGAGTTCTGTTAGGGGGATTCCTGGGATACAGCTGCAGTGGTGCTGGACAGCTGCCTGTAAGATGTGTTCATATCCTTGTGAATTTTTAGTGCCCTCCAGCCCAGATATGGTTTTACCATTCCATATTTAAAAATGGAATTAGTTGAGAACATTTCCAAGACAAAGGCAAAGTTCTTAATTTAATGCCATAAAGGAATTAACACCTTATCCCACAATTGTAGCTTATTTGGGACTCAAATATTACAAACAGGCCTCCCCACAAATGAAGATTGATCTTTACGTGCAGTATGCAGAACGCTTTCCATACACAGATTTCTTGGGGCGTTTGGGGGAGTCTAATTGCAATCTGAGGGCTCTTAAATGTCTTCCTGAGAGTTGCTCAGTTGCTCTGTGTTGGTACTGCTGCATATTGTTTTGCTTTTTTTTCCCCAGTCTCTTGGATTGCTCCAGATACTTGTGATTGTTGTGCTTTGAGCTTGATGACAGAAGACAGGAACTGTAGCACTTGCTCTGCTAGATCAGATTTAGAAAACCAAACCCTATTGTTGGGATGTAATTCCTTCTGTGTAAATTCGAGTTAAGGTTAATGTCATATAAGCTCCACTGTTATCCTTTCTAAGTCGTGAGCCGTGCAGCAAAGAGCATTAGAAAAGCTTCATTTGATCCCAGCTCTTGGGCCTTTGGGGAGAACAAATAAGAGAGGATTGAAGGCAAAAGTGTGTTGTTAGAGTTTGGCAGGAAAAATTTCAACCTAAGGCTTAAGGAGCTGTCCCTGATGAAAGACAAGTAACTGGATGTGTATTTGTGATTGAAACACAAGAAGTTTTAATGCATTTTTATCCTTTTGGTGTCCAAAAGGTCATCTTAATACTCAAGTTTAACACAGAATAATGTGATGGAAAAGTGATAACATTTGGATAGAATAGGTTTAAATGCTGTTGCATTGCTTCAATTTCTTCTTACATTACTTCTTCCTTTTAGCTTGGAGAATCTTAATTGCAAGAGAATTTTGACTTATCATTTCTGTCTCAGGCTAAATGCAGTGAGACAACCAAACTTTCTGGTTTTCTCAAATGTCTGAGCTTTTCTGTATCTCTGTGTTTGCAGACCGTTGTTGCCTGCAGAGACAGGTTTCTTAAACCACTCAACAAGGCAACATAAACTCCTCCCTGTTTATGGCAGAATGGTGAATGCTTCTAATTGAAAGGGATGACCGAATGGACAGTGAGGCAGGAACCTGCACAGCAATGTGTTCAGACTGGTTTAATATCTCTGCTGCCCCAAAAGTGTTGATAATGCAGCATGAAGCTGAGTTATGTGTCAGACCACAAAGCGTGGGGATGCCGTGTCAGATGGAAAAATCATCAAGGGACTCAGACATTATCCTGTGATCTTCAAATAACCTCTTAGAGTAAAAACATTTGGAACATGTTGATAACTATTTTGTCTTTTAAGCAGTATTCTGGTTATTTACTGTCAACTAATGATGACTTTGAAGTTGCTCAGAGCGTGGCAGAGCTAATCATTGCATTGGCCTATGAAAGTGCAACCCAGAAAATGGCTGTTGAAATGTAATTTGTATTTTTTTCCATCCATTTCTAGATATGCCTTAGAGTAGTAAGCTGTAATGCAAGGGGGCTCCTCCGTGTGCTTCTAAGAGCCACTGTGTTGTGGTTTTAAACCAGTAATTAACAAAAGGGGAAAAAAAAAAAATTACTTATTTCTTGCTGTGAGATATGGATCAAAACAAGAGCAAACCAGGCATAAAATTTAAAAGGAATAAAGAAAGTTTATTGACAAACTACAAGAATAAGAACACCAGAATAAACTTCCTGAAAAAAACCTTTTCATTTCTTACTGCCCACCATTCTTTTGTTCACATGACAACAGAGACAAAAACTTTAGAATTTTGATGGTTTAAACAGTCCTAATTCCTTCTACAGTCTTTTCACCAGTCTCTGTAGAGAAACAGAAGTTTCTTTCTGTTAATTTATGGAGTTTTTCACAAGAAAACTATTTTTGTTATAGTTTTCCTTTTCCCTGATATCAGCTGCCCAGAGCTGCTGTTATCAGAGCCCACTCCTCCCATCTCACATCACCCTGAGGTGTGTTATGGGTCATGAGTTTAGGGATAGCATTTTTAAGGATAAGTTAGTCAAAGGCAAAAAGTCTTCTTCATCTGTTTCTGTGAGCTTCACTAGAAAACAGTTTTCTCATTGCCTCTCAAGGCTTCAAATCTCCCAGCACTTCACTATACCATAATTACTCTACTTTTTACTCAAATTTACACTTTGAACACTCTATTCCTCCCCATACTCCGTCATGAATTAAAGGAGTTCTTTTCAGGACTTCATTGTCCATCCCCATAGTTTTAACAGAAAGATATTTCAGCTTAATTAAAGCATCTTCTTAATTCTCTACCTTTCTTGAAGCTTCTTTTCCTTCTTGTCACTGGTAGTTTATAAAGTCTCTCTTCATGTTGATCACTCTCTTTTTCTCTCTCTGGATAAAAAGATTAATCCGCAAGTCTCATCTGGGTAAGAAAGAGTTAAAATCCTGCCCAAGCTTTTGTAGATGGTTCGGTGATCTCTGCTGAACAGGAGCTGGAGCTGTCTGCGATGTAAAGTTCTTCATAGCTGCTCTGGAGAGTGTGGTTGGTGTCTCTGCTTGCTGCAGGCCCAGAGCCCCTCTCCTTCTTCACTCGGCAGTTTTTGGTGAAGTCCATCACGGCAAAACCTGCAGCCAAGCCAGGAACCGGCCCGGCCCGGCTTGGCTCGGGGCAAGCCCCTGCAGGCCCCATCTCCCGGCCGGGAGACGCGGCAGGCCCAGCCCGGCCCCCCCCCCAGCCGCATGGCCTGGACAGGGAACCGGAGGCAGCCGGAGGTCTGCTACCTTTGACAACCAGGAAACAAAGAGAACAAGAGAGCTCTGGTTTTACACTTTAAGGTGGGGTTCACAAGTTGATCCCACTTTTCAATGGCTAAAACTGCTGTCAATTCTCAGCAATGGCCGATAATTGGTCAGGAGAAAAGACTCCAGGCAGTCCCCAGCAACTCCAACTTTCCTTAAAGGTAAAGTAACTCCATGACACACTGATTCCAAAATTTTCTGTTGCTGCTGAATGCAGGGCTTGCTCTATATCAATTTTGAAACTCTGTGTCTTGTACTGAATAAAAATGTTGTCAATGCAGTGTAGTGCAAGAAAGTTACAAAAGTACCATTCAAGAATTTAAATGCATGTAGTCTGTGGTTGTATGATATTATCTGTAAATAAGGTCTGATAGGCTTTAAACACAGTTGAAAAAACCTGATTCCACGAGCCATGCTAATTTAAGCAGCAGATTTTACCCTGCAAAATATCCTTTTTAACATTAAAGAAACTCAGTTTTTAAATATGACTAGTTGGAAAGAAATAATTTCTGTATAACGTAGAGAAGGACATGAGTTCAAGGATTTTTGCCATAGAATTTGTGGAAGCTAATTTTAGAGTTCCTTTTTGTGAGCTATTTGTAAGCAGTCCACAGTCTGAAATGTGTCTCTGGGTTCATGTATCTGTCATAAAATCTCAAACTCTGTTTAGCTACTGCCAGCTTTCTATCTACTTGTGTGATAAATCAATACCTGAGGATCACACAGATAGTCAAGGAGATTCCCACATCCCATCCCTCAGCTTGGATTCTCTATGGCCATGTGTTATTCAGCTCATCAGGATGTCTCTTGACTACCAGGGATGGTCAATATTAATTTCACTGTATATCATAAAATGTGTTTTTATACCTTTTCCCAGAGCCTTCCTTTCTTTGGTGTCTTGTTCTACCCTCTGTTGTCTCTTTTCTGGGAAATTCTTTTTCTCATGACTCTGCAAGCTTGGTCCAGTGTCAGGAAAACTCACCAGAGGACAAAACATTGGCTATTCAAGGAGATTTTATTACCTCTTGTTTTTCAGTTCAGGTATTTATGTAAACAAATACAATTTAGATCCTTCTCCAAACCAGGGATTTGAGAGACACACAGATAAGGGTACGAATTTTGACCTGGGGGAAATCTACTTTGGTCTTATTTCATATTGTCTTGGACAAAGACATGAGTCATAGACAAAGGACAGTGATTTTTTACTCAGCTAAGTCCTGGGGAAGTCAAAATAATTGTCAAGAAGTTGAACAGTCTGTCTGGTGGTCAGTTCTAATATGTTCTCGGAAGTGCCACCTGATAGGCCATGAAGCACAAGCAATGTCAGAGACACTTCTGAAGTAGCTGTGGGGAGACGATTTTGTCCTCAGCCGCATTAGGCTGCCCTAGGAAAACATCCTCACATCCCAGCCTGTCCTGGGAAACCAGAAAAAGGGGCTGCTTCCCTGGCACACCTTTGGAGCTGACGTGGAACGGTCGAAGCTTTCAGACTGCAAGAGGAATGTATCTTTCCCTCGCTCGCTTACTGGACAGTTGCTAGCTGTTGTCAGGAAGAAGTTCAGGCACGGCTTTCTTGTGCTGCTACTTACTGCTCTTGCTACTCTCTCTGGGAATACTTGTGCTTTCCTTCTGGCTCTAATGATGAAAAACGCCTTGTGGTGAGCGGAAACTTGTAACACGCAATCTCTATGGAAGTGCTACTCTTCATTTTTTCTGATCATGTCCTCCGACTGCGCATCTAATTTTTAGCTGCAAGAGCATGCTCAGCTATGTCTGATAGAGAACAAGCAGTGGCCGATGTTTTAATTCTCTACACTCCTCACACAAGCTCAGCGCTCTGTTACGTCCTCAGAGGAGGCCATTCTGCTTTGCCACTCCTCCATGCTTGTGCTGCACACCACCCCTCTATCTTGTGCACTTTTTTCCCTCAGGTCAATCTGCAAAGACACTTTTTCTTGTTTGCAGTATGCCACTCATTCGTGCAGCCCTCGCATAGGAAAAGAAACTAGGAGAAAAGCCCTTTTGCAGCAATAATCCTTCTGTGGTCACGATTTTCAACACATAACCACAAGTTGGTCGACGACAAGGGCACGTGGAGCAAATGCTTTCTCCTGGTCCATTTTTCTGTGCATGTAACTCCACTACTCTGACATTTCATTCTTTGTCTTCTGGAATCTGTACAGAACTGAAGCCTAGACTAGGTGTTCAGCTTTACCGCTTTGCTGTACGTATACAGCACACAACCTCTGTGTGTGTGCCCGGGTTTTCCTGAGTACAATGTACAATGACACTTTTTCTGTCTTGTAGAGTCCAAACTGCGCACAGAGTTCTTGAGCAGAGAAAGAAGCCAGCACAGAAATACTTTTGCTGCATGAGTTATTCTGTCATCAAGACTCTGCACACAGCATCACAATCTTTATAATGACGAGGGGTCGTAAAGAACATACCTTTTCTTGCCCCGTTTCATCCTAATCTTTGTCCTTGCAAGATTGTAATGTGTGCGGTGGTCCTTCAAGCTGAGAAACACAGTGTAGAGTAAAGGGCACAGCAATTTGACGGTAGTTTACAGCTTCTATGAGAAGGAGCACTTTCCCTTGATTGTAGTGCATATCAAAATTTCCATAAGTTGCAGGGTCGAGTTCCAGCAAGTATGTTGTTACATGGCAATTTCTCCATGTGAGATGTAGTCAAGAAGTTTGTCGGTAAGATTCAAGTGTCTTTTGGCAGAAGCCGTGTACTGGAGTGCTTGGCTGCTAGCACAGTGTTCATGGTGAAGAACAGGGGGCGATTTGCCTCTCGGAGACTGAAAGCCTGGCTCGTTAATAGAGGTGAAAAGCGAAGCCACTTGTGCAGCGCACGGGTTGCAAAAGTCACGTCACTGCTAGTGTCTTGCCTGCTGAATTCAATTTGGCAGTTATAAGGATTAAAGAGCAGCCAGAGCTATTTGTGCTGCTTGTACACCTCAGTGGAAACTATTGCGCCTACCTTTAGACTCTGAGATCCAGAGAACACAATGGTAGAGGCAGTGGAGAATGGAAGGAAAGAGTGAAGTTTGATGAGTGAGTTTGATGTGACTTATGTGGAGCATGTAGAAAATGTAGCCCCGTACTGGTTTTTACACCTGGAGCCTATTTCTGTAAGACATTTCAGCTGGACATTTTTGATCAAGAGGCCAGAGTGAAAAAATTGACAGCAGGTGTCACTGGGAAAGAAAAAGCAGCAAGGCGTCGTGTGCCATTTAAATGCTGCTCTAAGAAGGGCGTACTTTAGCAGCATCTCTCTTTTGACACTTCTATCTGTGTAATCTCTAGCTGCTTGGACACAGCAACACTGAAAAGAATTGTACTGCAAATACCAAGTTACACAGGGAAAAAGGGTAGGTCAGCAAATGCCTTCTGTCCTGGCACATCTCTCAGTCAGAACTCCAGCTGAAAAATTTTGCTGTAATGATGGACTTTGCCACTTGGAGAGAATTGATATAGTTGGGAAGAAACATTCAAAGCCCTAGTGCATTTCGTCTACTTTACGAACTGCAAAGGCACTATAAAGGCCAGCACTAGCTTTTTGTTAGACTTTTTCTTTTTGAGTAGCTGCTGGACGTTTTGAAGCGGTTTGGGATCTGCTAGAGTGCAAGATAATACATAGAGTTTGAGGCAAGTGATAGACACATTTTATATCTCCAGGGAGGTGGATGCAGTTGATGTATCTCTGGATACATCAACGGGCACAACGAATCGTGTGTGCGGGATAGTGACCATTCACTAGTGCTGGAAATGCACGAGCACTGCCAAAAGGCAAAGGAAGGCGCTTAGCATCCGGCTTGTGTTCAAAGCTTTCAGACTGCCAGAGGACCGTAGCTGTGGTAACCCAGTGTGCTCATTTGACGTTAGATGTCACCTGCAAAAACTTCACCCGCATTTGGTTTATGCTGCTACCTGTTGTTAGGCGACAACAAGGGCATATGTAGCAAATGCTTTTTAGTGGCCCATTTTGCTAGGCCACGCTCTTCTGTTGCTCTTTAGTGCTTGCCAAACTCCTATGTGCGTGCTGCTGCTTCCATCTGACAAGGAGCACAGCCTTCTGACAGCAGCTTTCAACTTCTCTAAGCAAGAGCTTGGCCATTTAGATGTGCTGCAAATCTGTGGGTGTGTAAGGTGCAGGTGCAAGCTCCTGACAAAGGTGTTCTCCAGGTTGAGTTTCTATCTGCCAGACGCATTGGGAATGTTTTCCTCTGGCATTCGCACCAAGAGTCGCAGATTGCTTAACTGAGGAGCTCTGAGAATGGAACGGCAAGAGGTGTTCCGCTTACGTCATAAACAGTGCTCCAGAGCGCTTGACAACGACCACAACGAAGCGTTTGTGTGGGATAGTGACCATTCACGCCTAGTGCTGGCAATGCACAAGCACTGCCAAAAGGCAAAGGAAGGCGCTTAGCATGCGGCTTGTGCACAAAGCTTTCAGACTGCCAGAAGACCGTAGCTGTGGTAAGCCCGCTTGCTGATTTGACGTTTGCTGTCGCCTTCAAGAACTTCACCCGCATCTGGTTTATGCTACTACCTGTTGATAGGCGACAACAAGGGCACATGTATCAAACACTTTTTCCTGTTTCATTTTGCTAGGCCACACTCTTCTGCGGCTCTTTAGTGCTTGCCAAACTCCTGTGTGCGTGCTGTTGCTTCCATCTGACAAGGAGCACAGCCTTCTGACAGCAGCTTTCAACTTGCCTAAGAAAGAGCTTGGCCATTGAAATGTGCTGCAAATCTGTGGGTGTGTAAGGTGCAGGTGCAAGCTCCTGACAAAGGTGTTCTCCAGGTTCAGTTTCTATCTTCCAGACGCATTGGAAATGTTTTCCTCTCTCATTCGCACCAAGAGTGGCAGGTTGCTTAACTGAGGAGCTCTGAGAATGGAACGGCAGGAGGTGTTCCGCTTACGTCAGAAACAGTGCTCCAGAGCGCATGGCAACGGGCACAACGAAACGTGTCTTCGGGATAGTGACCATTCACGCCTAGTGCTGGCAATGCACGAGCACTGCCAAAAGGCAAAGGAAGGCGCTTAGCATGCGGCTTGTGCACAAAGCTTTCAGACTATCAGAGGACCAGAGCTGTGGTAACCTGGCTTGCTCATTTGACGTTAGCTGTCGCCTGCAAGAACTTCACTCGCATCTGGTTTATGCTGCTAGCTGTTGTTAGGCGATAACAAGGGCACATGTAGCAAATGCTTTTTGATGGCCCATTTTGCTAGGCCGCGCTCTTGTCTGGCTCCTTAGTGCTTGCCAAACTCCAATGTGCGTGCTGCTGCTTCCATCTGACAAGGAGCACAGCCTTCTGACAGCAGCTTTCAGGTTGCGTACAATACAGATTGTCCATTTAGATGTGATGCAAATCCATATGTGTGTAAGGTGCAGGAGCAAGCTCCTGACAAATGTGTACTCCCGGTACAGTTTCTCCCTGCCAGACACATGAAAATGTTTTCCTCTGGCATTCGCACCAAGAGTCGCATATTGCTTAACTCAGGAATTCTGAGATTGGAACCGCAAGAAGTGTTCCGCTTGCCTCATAAACAGTGCTCCAGAGCGCTTGGAAATGGGCACAACGAAGCGTGTGTGCGGGACAGTGACCATACTTTCCCAGGGCTGGCAATGCACAAGCACTGCCAAAAGGCAAAGGAAGGCGCTTAGCATGCGGCTTGTGCACAAAGCTTTCAGACTGCCAGAGGACCGTAGCTGTGGTAAGCCCGCTTGCTCAATTGAGGTTAGATGTCACTTGCAAGATCTTAAGCCGCATCTGGTTTATGCTGCTAGCTGTTGTTAGGCGACAACAAGGGCACATGTAGCAAATGCTTTTTCCTGGCCAATTTTGCTAGGCCACACTCTTCTGTTGCTCTTTAGTGCTTGCCAAACTCCAATGTGCGTGCTGATGCTTCCATCTGACAAGGAGCACAGCCTGCTGACAGCAGCTTTCAGGTTGCGTACAATAGAGATTGGCCATTTAGATGTGATGCAAATCTGGGTGTGCGGAAGGTGCAGGAGCAAGCTCCTGACAAATGTGTTCTCCAGGTTCAGTTTCTCCCTGCCAGACACATTGGAAATGTTTTGTCTGGCATTCGCACCAAGAGTCGCAGATTGCTTTACTCAGGAGCTCTGAGAATGGAACGGCAAGAGGTGTTCCGCTTGCGTCATAAACAGTGCTGCAGAGCGCTTGGGAACGGGCACAACGAAGCGTTTGTGCGGGACAGTGACCATACATGCCCAGGGCTGGCAATGCACGAGCACTGCCAAAAGGCAAAGGAAGGCGCTTAGCATGCGGCTTGTGCTCAAAGCTTTCAGAGTGCCAGAGGACCGTAGCTGTGGTAAGCCCTCTTGCTCAATTGACCTTAGCTGTCTTCTGGAAGAACTTGATCGCCATCTGCTGTATGCTGCTACCTGTTGTTAGGCGACAACAAGGGCACATGTAGCAAATACTTTTTCCTGGCCCATTTTGCTAGGCCATGCTCTTCTGCGGCTCTTTAGTGCTTGCCAAACTCGAAGGTGCCTGCTGCTGCTTCCATCTGACAAGGAGCACAGCCTTCTGACAGCAGCTTTCAGGTTGCGTACAATAGAGCTTGTCCATTTAGATGTGATGCAAATCCATATGTGTGTAAGGTGCAGGTGCAAGCTCCTGACAAATGTGTTCTCCCGGTACAGTTTCTCCCTGCTAGACACATGGAAATGTTTTCCTCTGGCATTCGCACCAAGAGTCGCAAATTGCTTAACTCAGGAGCTCTGAGAATGGAACGGTAAGAGGTGTTCCGCTTGCGTCACAAACAGTACTCCAGAACGCTTGGCAACGGGCACAACGAAGCGTTTGTGCGGGATAGCCACCATTCACGCCCAGGGCTGGCAATGCACAAGCACTGCCAAAAGGCAAAGGAAGGCGCTTAGCATGCGGCTTGTGCACAAAGCTTTCAGAGTGCCAGAGGACCGTAGCTGTGGTAAGCCCGCTTGCTCAATTGAGGTTAGATGTCACTTGCAAGATCTTAAGCCGCATCTGGTTTATGCTGCTACCTGTTGTTAGGCGACAACAAGGGCACATGTAGCAAATGCTTTTTCCTGGCCCATTTTGCAAGGCCACGCTCTTCTGCGGCTCTTTAGTGCTTGCCAAACTCCAATGTGCGTGCTGCTGCTTCCATCTGACAAGGAGCACAGCTTTCCGACAGCAGCCTTCAGCTTGCCTAAGAAAGAGCTTGGCCATTGAAATGTGCTGCAAATTTATGCGTGCGGAAGGTGCAGGTGCAAGCTCCTGACAAATGGGTTCTCCAGGTTCAGTTTCTCCCTGCCAGACACATTGGAAATGTTTTGTCTGGCATTCGCACCAAGAGTCGCAGATTGCTTAACTCAGGAGCTCTGAGAATGGAACGGCAAGAGGTGTTCCGCTTGCGTCATAAACAGTGCTCCAGAGCGCTTGGCAACGGCCACAACGAAGCGTGTGTGCGGGATAGCCACCATTTACGCCCAGGTCTGGCAATGCACAAGCACTGCCAAAAGGCAAAGGAAGGCGCTTAGCATGCGGCTTGTGCACAAAGCTTTCAGAGTGCCAGAGGACCGTAGCTGTGGTAAGCCCGCTTGCCCAATTGACGTTAGCTGTCACTTGCAAGATCTTAAGCCGCATCTGGTTTATGCTGCTACCTGTTGTTAAGCGACAACAAGGGCACATGTATCAAACACTTTTTCCTGGCTCATTTTGCAAGGCCACGCTCTTCTGCGGCTCTTTAGTGCTTGCCAAACTCGAAGGTGCCTGCTGCTGCTTCCATCTGACAAGGAGCACAGCCTTCTGACACCAGCTTTCAGGTTGCGTACAATAGAGATTGTCCATTTAGATGTGATGCAAATCCATATGTGTGTAAGGTGCAGGAGCAAGCTCCTCACAAATGTGTACTCCCGGTACAGTTTCTCTCTGCCAGACACATTGGAAATGTTTTGTCTGGCATTCGCACCAAGAGTCGCAGATTGCTTAACTCAGGAGCTCTGAGAATGGAACGGCAAGAGGTGTTCCGCTTGCGTCATAAACAGTGCTCCAGAGCGCTAGGCAACGGCCACAACGAAGCGTGTGTGTGGGATAGCCACCATTTACGACCAGGGCTGGCAATGCACAAGCACTGCCAAAAGGCAAAGGAAGGCGCTTAGCATGCGGCTTGTGCTCAAAGCTTTCAGAGTGCCAGAGGACCGTAGCTGTGGTAAGCCCGCTTGCTCAATTGACGTTAGCTGTCACTTGCAAGATCTTGAGTGCCATCTGGTGTATGCTGCTACCTGTTGTTAGGCGACAACAAGGGCACATGTATCAAACGCTTTTTCCTGGCCAATTTTGCTAGGCCACGCTCTTCTGCGGCTCTTTAGTGCTTGCCAAACTCCAATGTGCGTGCTGCTTCTTCCATCTGACAAGGAGCACAGCTTTCCGACAGCAGCCTTCAGCTTGCCTAAGAAAGAGCTTGGCCATTGAAATGTGCTGCAAATTTATGCGTGCGGAAGGTGCAGGTGCAAGCTCCTGACAAATGGGTTCTCCAGGTTCAGTTTCTCTCTCGAGTGAATTTATAACAATTTGGTGCCCCGTGACTCGGATGCAATCTGTGGGACGGACGCCTCCCGGGAGGCGCCTCCGCTAGGGTTTAGCGGCCCGGGGGGGGTGCCCGGTTCCTACTTCGATTGCACCGACGAACGTAAAATTCAGGCAATAAGCAAAAGGGAGACCGGTCGACCCCTTAAATTCTGTGCACAGAGTCCGGACGAAGACGCGGGACGTGGGACGCGTGAGTATAACGGGGATCCGTCTGGGCGGGGTCGGGATCCCGGAGTGTGGTGAGTGTGTGTGTGTCTGAGAGGGGAACCGGCAGCCGGATTCCCCAAGCGAGACCGGACCCCCTATTAGTGCGGTTCCCATTGACCCGCGAGGGCGTGGGCCACGAACGGGGGGAAGCGAAAAGAGTTGTGTGATTGAAGGCACTCCGGAAGAATGGGACAGGGGAGGAGCAAGCCGCCTGTACCTGTTAAACTCCCACCAGTACCTAAAGATAGTCCGTTGGGTTTTATACTAGATAATTGGGAACATTTCCCGGGGACAGAAAATAAAGATAGGGCAAAAATGATCTACTATTGTGTAGTAATATGGGGAGGAAAGGAAATTTCAAGGAATGTGTTTTGGCCTATATTTGGATCATCCGAAGAGTGGGTTAAACAAAAGTTAAATTCCTGGGTAAAAACAAAGATTCCTTTTAACCCAGAGGAAAGTGCTTATGCAAAAATCTGGGTAGAAAATCCCGAGGTTTTTTTATTTACATTGACAGAAAATTCGGGGGAGGGGAAGAGAAAGAAAAGGAAATCTCGAAAAGAAGATACTATGATAATTCCCCCTCCATTTGTACCACCAGCACCCCGAGCCCCTACCCCTCCACCTCGAGCCCCTACCCCTCCACCTCGAGCCCCTACCCCCCCACCTCGAGCCCCTACCTCTCCACCCCGAGCCTCTACCCCTCCACCTCGAGCCCTACCCCCTCCACCTCGAGCTCTACCCCCTCCACCACCTCGAGCCCTACCCCCTCCCCCTCCGAATCCTGAGGAGGAGGATTTATACATGTCAGATATGCCAGAGGTGGGGCCTGTCACCAGGAATAGAGCCAGAAGGAGACAGGAACACTTATTCCCATTAAGAGAGATGCCTATGGGGGGCCCTCAAGCCGGAATAGGGTTTATATCTGTCCCTCTTAGTTCAGGGGATGTTAGAGACTTTAAAAAGGAGATGGGGCGTTTACTGGAAGATCCATTGGGGGTTGCAGAAAGAGTTGATCAATTTTTAGGACCTAATATATACACATGGGAAGAATTACAATCTATCTTGAGTATTTTATTTACTGCAGAAGAAAGAAACATGATTAGAAGGGAAGGCATGCGTATCTGGGATGCTCAGCATGTTCAGGGACCACAGGCAGATGTAAAATGGCCCCTTCAGAATCCCCATTGGGATCATCAAAATCCAGCCCACAGAGAAAATATGCAGGATTTAAGAACTATTATAATTCAAGGAATTAGGGAGGCAGTCCCAAGGGGTCATAATATCAATAAAGCATTCAATGAGAGGCAAAAGAAAGATGAAACTCCTACGGAATGGTTGGAAAGGCTAAGAAAGAACTTTCAACTATATTCCGGAATGGATCCAGATACCCAATTGGGACAAGCACTGCTTAAAGCACAATTTGTAGCAAAATCCTCGGAGGATATTCGGAGAAAGATAGAAAAATTGGATGGGTGGCAAGACAGGGGTTTGGATGAGCTTCTGAGGGAAGCCCAAAAAGTGTATGTTAGGAGGGAAGAAGAGGCTCAGAAGCGGCAATATAAGATGATGGTGGCTGCTGTAAGAGAGGGTAGAGATCAAACATGGAAAGAGAAACAACAGAGACCGATTAGAGATTCAAAGGAAGGACAGAACACTAAAACTTGTTTTTATTGTGGAAAGAAAGGACATTTTAAGAAGGAATGCAGGATGAGAATCCAGGATGAAAAGATGTTTAAAGAAGACTAGGGATGTCAGGGGCTCTTTATTATTAATGGGGACAAAGAACACCAGAAAGAGCCCTTGATAAAGTTAAAAGTAGGTCCCCAACAAGAAGAAATAACCTTTTTGGTGGATACTGGAGCTGAAAGATCAACTATTCAGTTTTTACCTAAAGGATGCAAAATATCAAAAGAGACTGCCACAGTAGTGGGGGCAAGGGGGGAGCCCTTTGAAGTAGGGGTTATTAAAGATGTGATGATAGAATCAGAATCAAAAGTCGGGTTGGGAAATTTTTTGTTAGTACCAGAAGCAGATTATAATTTGTTAGGACGGGATTTAATTATTGAATTGGGAATACATTTAGATATAGTTGATAAGGAGTGGAAAATAAAACTATGCCCTTTAAGAGTAGAAGATGAAGACAAAATAAATCCAGAAGTGTGGTATACACCTGAAAGTGTGGGGCAGTTAAAAATAACCCCATTCTCGGTCACTATTAAAAATCCAGAAATCCCAGTCAGAATAAAACAATATCCCTTGTCACCTGAGGGACGAAAAGGGTTGAAACCAGAAATTGACAGATTGTTAAGTAAGGGATTATTAGAACCATGTATGTCACCTTTTAATACACCCATATTGCCAGTAAAGAAACCAGATGGGACTTATCGTTTGGTACAAGATCTAAGAGAAATTAATAAACGTACAGTGGCACGGTTCCCTGTAGTAGCAAATCCGTATACATTATTAAGCAAATTGGGACCTGACACTCAGTGGTACAGTGTTATAGATTTAAAGGATGCATTCTGGGCTTGCCCTCTTGATGAAGCTAGCCGAGATTATTTTGCATTTGAATGGGAAGATCCAGACACAGGGAGGAGACAACAACTGAGATGGACAGTATTGCCCCAGGGATTCACAGAATCCCCCAATTTGTTTGGGCAAGCATTGGAGCAGATTTTACAGGACTATCAGACAGACCCAGGAGTAACTTTGATACAATACGTGGATGATTTGCTTTTAGCTGGGAAAGAGGAAGAAGATGTAAGGAGAGAGAGTATTAAATTGTTAAATTTCCTAGGTCAAAAGGGATTGAAAGTATCTAAGGCAAAGCTTTAATTTGTGGAAGAAGAAGTAAAATATTTAGGCCATTATCTTAGAAAAGGGGAGAAAAGAATAGATCCTGAAAGGATACAAGGAATTTTGTCACTACCAATTCCTAAAAATAAAAGACAGATACGTCAGATCTTGGGATTAACAGGGTATTGTAGACAGTGGATTGAAAATTATAGCAGTAAAGCTAAATTTTTATATCAAAAATTGACACAGGAAGGAGCAATAAAATGGAGTTCAGAAGATACAGAAAAACTCCGAGAATTACAAGAAAGTTTAATACATGCTCCTGTTTTGAGTCTCCCAGATTTGAGGAGACCTTTTTACTTGTTTGTAAATGTAGAAAATGGGATTGCCTTTGGAGTCTTAACTCAGGAATGGGCAGGGAAAAAGAAACCAATAGGGTATTTATCAAAGATCTTAGACCCTGTGAGTAAAAGCTGGCCAGCCTGTCTACAAGCAGTAGCAGGATGTGCCCTACTGGTGGAGAAAGCTAGAAAAATCACTTTTAATAGCAATTTGAAGGTAATGTCCCCCCATAACATTCGGGGTGTGCTACAACAAAAGGCGGAAAAATGGATTTCAGATGCTAGACTTTTAAAATATGAAGGAATTTTAATTGAAGCCCCAAACTTAATATTAGAAACCACAACTGTACAAAACCCAGCTGCATTTTTGTATGGAGAACCTGAAGGAAAATTTTTGACACATGACTGTATAACTACAATTGAGGAACAAACCAAAATTAGACCTGATTTGGAAGAAGAGGAATTAGAAAGCGGAGAAAAGTTGTTTGTAGATGGGTCCTCCAGAGTGATAGAAGGAGAGAGGAAAACAGGCTATGCTATAATAAGAGGACCTGATATGCAAGTTTTAGAATCAGGCCCATTAGATAAATCTTGGTCAGCCCAAGCCTGTGAATTGTATGCAGTATTAAGGGCATTGAAATTACTAGAAGGAAAGGAAGGGACAATATATACAGATTCTAGATATAGTTATGGGGTGGTGCATACGTTTGGTAAATTGTGGGAAGAAAGAGGTTTAATAAACTCACAAGGGAAAAATTTAGTTCATCAAAAACTTATAATTGCAGTACTAAAGGCCCTGAGAAGACCCAAGAGGTTAGCAGTGGTTTATTTGAAAGGACACCAGAAGGGAATAGACTTAAGGAGTAGAGGAAATAATGCTGCTGATCAGGAGGCAAAACAGGCGGCATTACGAACAATACGAACAATGATCCTAGAAGAAAAAGAGGGGCAGGAAGAAACTCTAGAACATAAGGATAATGACTTAAGAAGTAGATTTACGGAGGAAGAAAGGTCAAAACTCCCAGAGACAGGAGCAATAGAAAACTCAGAGGGGAGATGGTTTCTCCCAGACGGCCGGGAGATACTACCAAAAGCTATAGCTAAAAGAATACTAGAAAGGATACATCAAAGAACACATTGGGGAGCACAAGGGTTAATAGACTATTTTGCAGCAAAGTATATGTGCACAGGAATCCGAAATTTAGCTAAGCAAATTACTAGAAGTTGTCTCCCATGTTTAAAAACAAATAGGAAAAATCTCAGAAAATTACCTTATGGAGGGAGACCTTTAGCAAAAAGACCCTTTGCAAATATTCAAATTGACTTTACAGAGCTACCAAAGGTAGGGAGATTTAAATACCTCCTAGTCTTAGTGGATCATCTCACTCACTTCGTAGAAGCTTTCCCAACATCTAGGGAAACTTCACGAACAGTTGTAAAAGTGTTATTGGAAGAAATAATTCCCAGATATGGGGTACCAGAGACAATAGATTCTGATAAAGGTCCCCATTTTACATCTAAAATAACTCAAGAAGTTTCAGAAGCATTAGGAATAAAGTGGGAACAACACACCCCTTGGCACCCTCAAAGTTCTGGAAGAGTAGAAAGGATGAATGGGGAAATAAAAAAACAACTTACTAAGCTAGTAATGGAAACAAAATTATCATGGGTTAAATGTGTTCCACTAGCCCTTCTGAATATTCGAACCCAGCCAAGGGCAGATTTGGGAATTTCCCCTTTTGAGATGTTATATGGTATGCCCTATAATATAGAGGAAGTCCAAACACATCCAAATGTGAGTGATCAATACATCAATAAGTACTTAATAAAATTAATGCAATTTAAAAAAGCATTGTGGGAAAAAGGAATGCTGGCTCAGAGACCACCATTGGATTTTATATTACACCAGGTACAACCTGGAGAGTGGGTGTTGATAAGAAGCTGGAAAGAAAATCCCTTAACACCAAAGTGGGAGGGACCGTATCAAGTCCTACTAACAACTGATTCTGCAGTTCGAACAGCTGAGAAGGGGTGGACACATGCCAGTCGTATAAAGGGACCTGTGAAGCCACCAGAAGATAACGACTGAGAAGTAGTTAGCCCGGCTGGGACCTGAGACTTAAAATATTCTGAACAAAGTAACATCTAAGGACTATTAACCAACTTAGAAACTTATGAATAGTAAATGTCATAAAGGTTTTATATAGAATATAAAATACCCCTATCTAGTAGTAAGGAAATATAATAGAAGTGTTAAAATAGGCTGTACTTTATGTCAGAATTGTTATCCTTTTGTTAAACTGTTATCCTTTTGTTTGTTTTAATGTATAATATGTGAAGAACATTAGTGGACCCACTGTCATAGAGGCTACCTACCGAGAGGGGTGTAAATCTTGCTACACTGCCCAGAGGAAAATCACTAATTGGGCCTTAATAACTAGAATACGAACAGGAGAATTTGAAACAGAATCAGAGGAGTGGTGGACTATTTATGCAAAAGGAGCTAACCCCTTGTATTATTGTTACCATCCTAATGCACCTGCACCTTTTGTAGCAAATAAAATAACTGGGTTGTGTAGATAGTGGCTTCAAGAATTGAAGTGCAATATCCCTTTAATAAAGCATAAAAGTTGGAAAAATACATACAAAGAATTAATAAAAAAAAGGAGTAATTTCCCTCCCGAAGAATACTCTTGCTGCCAAGAAGATGGTACACCCCGTGTCCCGTGGCAACCGGGTCGACGATGGGAAAGGCAGAGGAGTAATAAACTGTGGAGGGAAACACTCCAATATACATGGGACCAAGACGTCATGGACCTGGAAATGCCACAGGAATGGGAATGATACAACCCAGCAAAATAATTTGTGGAAAATCCAAATTGAAAACATGCAAAGGAAAAGCCTCTATTATGGTAGGGGAAGCCAATGCTCATTAATAACATTTACAATTTTAATTAGCACATTTGACATTTGTATGGGTAAGACTCACGAACCTTTTAATTGGTCTTTAATTCGATGGGAAGACCAGGTTATTATTCAATCACAGATCACCTCTGGAGCCCCTAGCTTTCAAGTTACACTAGATTCTCTTATTAAGTGGAAGAGTACTAATAGTATCCCACCCGGGCGGGTACTATATATGTGCCCAGCTTCTAATCCAGGCAGAGGGTATTGTAATTACCCTGGGGAATTTTACTGTAAATACTGGGGTTGTGAGACAGTTTCCATGGGGTGGAAAGTACAGAACCCAGATAAGTATCTAAAGGTGGAACGAGGTCCACATGGATGTATAAAGCCCTGGATAGGCCCCTCGGGGGAAATAACATATACTGGGACTTGCAGATTTCATTACATCAATATTACACAGTCCCAAGACCCTGGGTGGTTATTGGGACGAACCTGGGGTCTCAGGGTATGGGAACCCGGAAAAGATCGGGGAGTGCACCTTCTTATAAAAAAAGAGATGGTTCCACATGATTCGGGATCTGTTGGACCAAATCCAGTAGTGTGGGGAGCAATAGACCCCAAAATAAGAGATCAGAATAACCATTCAGAAAAATTAGAAAATAGCACACAAGTAACAACCACAGTAGAGACACCCCAAGAATATGGAAATGAAGTTCTTTGGAGAATGTTGCAAGCTACCTTTAAAGTATTAAATGATACACACCCAAATTTAACCAGAGAATGTTGGTTATGCTACAACATTAATCCACCTTTTTATGAAGCTATAGGCTCCATAGCAGAACCCAAAAGAGTAAATGGCACTAATCCTGCAGCCTGTTTATGGAAATCGGGGAGGGAAGATACCCCAGGAATAACATTATCTAGAGTCACTGGAAAAGGAAAATGTGTGGGAAATGTCCCCCCAGATAAGAATAATTTATGTCAGACAAAAATACAGATTAATGACCCTCGCAAGCCAGCTCAATGGCTAATTCCAGCACCAAATACCAAATGGGTTTGTAACACCTTAGGAGTAACCCCATGTGTTTCTGTAACAGCTTTTAATGAAACCTATGAATTTTGTATACAAGTAATAATAGTTCCCCGGATTATTTATCATTCTGAAGAATATATGTATACACAATACCAAAACTCAGAACACCATTTGGTGAAAAAAGAACCCCTCACAGTATTAACAGTAGCAGTATTACTAGGCATAGGAGGGGCTGGATTAGGAACGGGTGTAGCTTCTCTAGTTAATCAACACCAGGGGCTTAAAGAGCTTAGAATTTCAGTAGATGAAGATTTAAGGAGAATTGATGAATCTATAAAAGACCTCACAGACTCCCTAGATTCACTGGCTGAAGTGGCTTTGCAAAATAGAAGAGGATTAAATCTATTATTTTTACAACAAGGAGGCCTGTGTGCAGCACTTAAAGAAGAATGTTGTGTGTATGTAAATAGAAGCGGGATAGTAAAAGAAACCATGGCCAAATGACAAGAAGGACTGGAAAAGAGAAAGAGAGAACGAGAAATGCAACAGAGTTGGTACGAATCCTGGTTTAATTATTCCCCCTGGCAAACAACCTTACTATCTACCATAGCAGGACCGATAATTTTACTGATCTTAGGACTTACTTTTGGCCCTTGCATTCTTAATAAAGTTATTAACATCGCAAAAAGCAGGTTAGAAGCCGCTCACCTTATGTTAATACAAACTAAATATGAAACCTTAAATGGGGAAGAACCCGAAGATTATTTAGAATTAAGTAAAAGAGAATTGCAAAGATTTAGCGAACAAAAGTAGGGAATAGAAAAAGGGGGGATTGTGATAAACAGAGACCCTTTTGTTCGACTAAACATACAGATATGAAGTGATGTTATGTTTTGTAAAAACAAGATTATATTGAAGGTTGTTAATTACGTTTTTTTTATCATTGACGTTTGTATAGTTACGTTGGTATAGCTACGTTTTTTTTATAATCACTGACGTTTGTATAGCTACGTTTGTATAGTTACTGACGTTTGTATAATGGCCTTGCTAAGATTCCTTGAATTCCAGAAAGTTACTGAGCTAAGCTTTTACAGAGAACAGTGAAGAAAGGTTAAAGGAAGATAAGGTAAAGAACGATCTAAACCAATGAAGGCGCATGCGTAGAAATGACTGAGGAAGAACACGTCACCGGAGAGCCGGACGGATTAAAAGAGAACACACAGAACCCGGAAGCACGGCCGTGGCAAAGCGGAATTGCTTCCAGGCTGTCCAGCGCTGTAATTTTGCTTATTGCTTGCTTGCTACAATTAATAAAACTTTTTTATTACACTTTAACACTCTCTCGAGTGAATTTATAACATCTGTCATTGGCACCGAGAGTCGCAGATTGCTTAACTCAGGAGCTCTCAGAATGGAACGGCAAGAGGTGTTCCGCTTGCGTCATAAACAGTGCTCCAGAGCGCTTGGCAACGGGCACAATGAAGCGTTTGTGCGGAACAGTGACCATTCATGCCCAGAGCTGGCAATGCACGAGCACTGCCGAAATGCAAAGGAAGACGCTGAGCATGCGGCTTGTGCACAAAGCTTTCAGAGTGCCAGAGGACCGTAGCTGTGGTAAGCCCGCTTGCTCAATTGACCTTAGCTGTCACGTGCAAGATCTTAAGCCGCATCTGCTGTATGCTGCTACCTGTTGTTAGGCGACAACAAGGGCACATGTAGCAAATGCTTTTTCCTGGCCCATTTTGCTAGGCCACGCTCTTCTGCGGCTCTTTAGTGCTTGCCAAACTCCAATGTGCGTGCTGCTGCTTCCATCTGACAAGGAGCACAGCTTTCCGACAGCAGCCTTCAGCTTGCCTAAGAAAGAGCTTGGCCATTGAAATGTGCTGCAAATTTATGCGTGCGGAAGGTGCAGGTGCAAGCTCCTGACAAATGGGTTCTCCAGGTTCAGTTTCTCCCTGCCAGACACATTGGAAATGTTTTGTCTGGCATTCGCACCAAGAGTCGCAGATTGCTTAACTCAGGAGCTCTGAGAATGGAACGGCAAGAGGTGTTCCGCTTGCGTCATAAACAGTGCTCCAGAGCGCTTGGCAACGGGCACAACGAAGCGTGTGTGCGGGATAGCCACCATTTACGCCCAGGTCTGGCAATGCACAAGCAATGCCAAAAGGCAAAGGAAGGCGCTTAGCATGCGGCTTGTGCACAAAGCTTTCAGAGTGCCAGAGGACCGTAGCTGTGGTAAGCCCGCTTGCTCAATTGACATTAGCTGTCGTCTGGAAGAACTTGAGCGCCATCTGGTGTATGCTGCTACCTGTTGTTAGGCGACAACAAGGGCACATGTATCAAACACATTTTCCTGGCTCATTTTGCAAGGCCACGCTCTTCTGCGGCTCTTTAGTGCTTGCCAAACTCGAAGGTGCCTGCTGCTGCTTCCATCTGACAAGGAGCACAGCCTTCTGACAGCAGCTTTCAGGTTGCGTACAATACAGATTGTCCATTTAGATGTGATGCAAATCCATATGTGTGTAAGGTGCAGGAGCAAGCTCCTGACAAATGTGTACTCCCGGTACAGTTTCTCCCTGCCAGACACATGAAAATGTTTTCCTCTGGCATTCGCACCAAGAGTCGCATATTGCTTAACTCAGGAATTCTGAGACTGGAACCGCAAGAAGTGTTCCGCTTGCGTCATAAACAGTGCTCCAGAGCGCTTGGAAATGGGCACAACGATGCGTTTGTGCGGGACAGTGACCATACTTTCCCAGGGCTGGCAATGCACAAGCACTGCCAAAAGGCAAAGGAAGGCGCTTAGCATGCGGCTTGTGCACAAAGCTTTCAGACTGCCAGAGGACCGTAGCTGTGGTAAGCCCGCTTGCTCAATTGAGGTTAGCTGTCACTTGCAAGATCTTAAGCCGCATCTGGTTTATGCTGCTACCTGTTGTTAGGCGACAACAAGGGCACATGTATCAAACACTTTTTCCTGGCCCATTTTGCAAGGCCACGCTCTTCTGCGGCTCTTTAGTGCTTGCCAAACTCGAAGGTGCCTGCTGCTGCTTCCATCTGACAAGGAGCACAGCCTTCTGACACCAGCTTTCAGGTTGCGTACAATAGAGATTGTCCATTTAGATGTGATGCAAATCCATATGTGTGTAAGGTGCAGGAGCAAGCTCCTCACAAATGTGTACTCCCGGTACAGTTTCTCCCTGCCAGACACATTGGAAATGTTTTGTCTGGCATTCGCACCAAGAGTCGCAGATTGCTTAACTCAGGAGCTCTGAGAATGGAACGGCAAGAGGTGTTCCGCTTGCGTCATAAACAGTGCTCCAGAGCGCTTGGCAACGGCCACAACGAAGCGTGTGTGTGGGATAGCCACCATTTACGCCCAGGCCTGGCAATGCACAAGCACTGCCAAAAGGCAAAGGAAGGCGCTTAGCATGCGGCTTGTGCACAAAGCTTTCAGACTGCCAGAGGACCGTAGCTGTGGTAAGCCCGCTTGCTCAATTGAGGTTAGCTGTCACTTGCAAGATCTTAAGCCGCATCTGGTTTATGCTGCTACCTGTTGTTAGGCGACAACAAGGGCACATGTAGCAAATGCTTTTTCCTGGCCCATTTTGCTAGGCCACGCTCTTCTGTTGCTCTTTAGTGTTTGCCAAACTCCAATGTGCGTGCTGATGCTTCCATCTGACAAGGAGCACAGCCTTCTGACAGCAGCTTTCAGGTTGCGTACAATAGAGATTGTCCATTTAGATGTGATGCAAATCTGGGTGTGCGGAAGGTGCAGGAGCAAGCTCCTGACAAATGGGTTCTCCAGGTTCAGTTTCTCCCTGCCAGACACATTGGAAATGTTTTGTCTGTCATTGGCACCGAGAGTCGCAGATTGCTTAACTCAGGAGCTCTCAGAATGGAACGGCAAGAGGTGTTCCGCTTGCGTCATAAACAGTGCTCCAGAGCGCTTGGCAACGGGCACAATGAAGCGTTTGTGCGGAACAGTGACCATTCATGCCCAGAGCTGGCAATGCACGAGCACTGCCGAAAGGCAAAGGAAGACGCTGAGCATGCGGCTTGTGCACAAAGCTTTCAGACTGCCAGAGGACCGTAGCTGTGGTAAGCCCGCTTGCTCAATTGACCTTAGCTGTCACGTGCAAGATCTTAAGCCGCATCTGGTTTATGCTGCTACCTGTTGTTAGGCGACAACAAGGGCACATGTAGCAAATGCTTTTTCCTGGCCCATTTTGCAAGGCCACGCTCTTCTGCGGCTCTTTAGTGCTTGCCAAACTCGAAGGTGCCTGCTGCTGCTTCCATCTGACAAGGAGCACAGCCTGCTGACAGCAGCTTTCAGGTTGCGTACAATAGAGATTGTCCATTTAGATGTGATGCAAATCCATATGTGTGTAAGGTGCAGGAGCAAGCTCCTGACAAATGGGTACTCCCGGTGCAGTTTCTCCCTGCCAGACACATGGAAATGTTTTCCTCTGGCATTCGCACCAAGAGTCGCAAATTGCTTAACTCAGGAGCTCTGAGAATGGAACGGTAAGAGGTGTTCCGCTTGCGTCACAAACAGTACTCCAGAACGCTTGGCAACGGGCACAACGAAGCGTTTGTGCGGGATAGCCACCATTCACGCCCAGGGCTGGCAATGCACAAGCACTGCCAAAAGGCAAAGGAAGGCGCTTAGCATGCGGCTTGTGCACAAAGCTTTCAGAGTGCCAGAGGTCCGTAGCTGTGGTAAGCCCGCTTGCTCAATTGACCTTAGCTGCCCTCTGGAAGATCTTGAGCGCCATCTGGTGTATGCTGCTACCTGTTGTTAGGCGACAAGGGCACATGTATCAAACGCTTTTTCCTGGCCAATTTTGCTAGGCCACTCTCTTCTGCGGCTCTTTAGTGCTTGCCAAACTCCAATGTGCGTGCTGCTTCTTCCATCTGACAAGGAGCACAGCTTTCCGACAGCAGCCTTCAGCTTGCCTAAGAAAGAGCTTGGCCATTGAAATGTGCTGCAAATCTTTGCGTGCGGAAGGTGCAGGTGCAAGCTCCTGACAAATGGGTTCTCCCGGTGCAGTTTCTCCCTGCCAGACACATTGGAAATATTTTCTTCTGGCATTCGCACCAAGAGTCGCAAATTGCTTAACTCAGGAGCTCTGAGAATGGAACGGCAAGAGGTGTTCCGCTTCCGTCACAAACAGTACTCCAGAGCGCTTGGCAACGGGCACAACGAAGCGTTTGTGCGGGATAGCCACCATTCACGCCCAGGGCTGGCAATGCACAAGCACTGCCAAAAGGCAAAGGAAGGCGCTTAGCATGCGGCTTGTGCTCAAAGCTTTCAGAGTGCCAGAGGACCGTAGCTGTGGTAAGCCCGCTTGCTCAATTGACGTTAGCTGTCACTTGCAAGATCTTGAGCGCCATCTGCTGTATGCTGCTACCTGTTGTTAGGCGACAACAAGGGCACATGTATCAAACGCATTTTCCTGGCTCATTTTGCAAGGCCACCCTCTTCTGCGGCTCTTTAGTGCTTGCCAAACTCGAAGGTGCCTGCTGCTGCTTCCATCTGACAAGGAGCACAGCCTTCTGACAGCAGCTTTCAGGTTGCGTACAATAGAGATTGTCCATTTAGATGTGATGCAAATCCATATGTGTGTAAGGTGCAGGAGCAAGCTCCTCACAAATGTGTACAACCCGGTGCAGTTTCTCCCTGCCAGACACATGGAAATGTTTTCTTCTGGCATTCGCACGAAGAGTCGCAAATTGCTTAACTCAGGAGCTCTGAGAATGGAACGGCAAGAGGTGTTCCGCTTGCGTCATAAACAGTGCTCCAGAGTCCCTGGAAATGGGCACAACGATGTGTTTGTGCGGGACAGTTACCATACTTTCCCAGGGCTGGCAATGCACAAGCACTGCCAAAAGGCAAAGGAAGGCGCTTAGCATGTGGCTTGTGCACAAAGCTTTCAGAGTGCCAGAGGACCGTAGCTGTGGTAAGCCCGCTTGCTCAATTGACGTTAGCTGTCACTTGCAAGATCTTGAGCGCCATCTGGTGTATGCTGCTACCTGTTGTTAAGCGACAACAAGGGCACATGTAGCAAACACTTTTTCCTGGCCAATTTTGCTAGGCCACGCTCTTCTGCGGCTCTTTAGTGCTTGCCAAACTCCAATGCGCGTGCTGCTTCTTCCATCTGACAAGGAGCACAGCTTTCCGACAGCAGCCTTCAGCTTGCCTAAGAAAGAGCTTGGCAATTGAAATGTGCTGCAAATTTATGCGTGTGGAAGGTGCAGGTGCAAGCTCCTGACAAATGGGTTCTCCAGGTTCAGTTTCTCCCTGCCAGACACATTGGAAATGTTTTGTCTGGCATTCGCACCAAGAGTCGCAGATTGCTTAACTCAGGAGCTCTGAGAATGGAACGGCAAGAAGTGTTCCGCTTGCGTCATAAACAGTGCTGCAGAGCGCTTGGCAACGGGCACAACGAAGCGTGTGTGCGGGATAGCCACCATTTACACCCAGGGCTGGCAATGCACAAGCACTGCCAAAAGGCAAAGGAAGGCGCTTAGTATGCGGCTTGTGCACAAAGCTTTCAGAGTGCCAGAGGACCGTAGCTGTGGTAAGCCCGCTTGCTCAATTGACCTTAGCTGTCGTCTGGAAGAACTTGAGCGCCATCTGCTGTATGCTGCTACCTGTTGTTAGGCGACAACAAGGGCACATGTATCAAACACTTTTTCCTGGCTCATTTTGCAAGGCCACGCTCTTCTGCGGCTCTTAATGCTTGCCAAACTCGAAGGTGCCTGCTGCTGCTTCCATCTGACAAGGAGCACAGCCTTCTGACAGCAGCTTTCAGGTTGCGTACAATAGAGATTGTCCATTTAGATGTGCTGCAAATCCATATGTGTGTAAGGTGCAGGAGCAAGCTCCTGACAAATGTGTACTCCCGGTACAGTTTCTCCCTGCCAGACACATGAAAATGTTTTCCTCTGGCATTCGCACCAAGAGTCGCAGATTGCTTAACTCAGGAATTCTGAGACTGGAACCGCAAGAAGTGTTCCGCTTGCGTCATAAACAGTGCTCCAGAGCGCTTGGAAATGGGCACAACGATGCGTTTGTGCGGGACAGTGGCCATCCTTTCCCAGGGCTGGCAATGCACAAGCACTGCCAAAAGGCAAAGGAAGGCGCTTAGCATGCGGCTTGTGCACAAAGCTTTCAGACTGCCAGAGGACCGTAGCTGTGGTAAGCCCGCTTGCTCAATTGAGGTTAGCTGTCACTTGCAAGATCTTAAGCCGCATCTGGTTTATGCTGCTACCTGTTGTTAGGCGACAACAAGGGCACATGTATCAAACACTTTTTCCTGGCCCATTTTGCAAGGCCACGCTCTTCTGCGGCTCTTTAGTGCTTGCCAAACTCGAAGGTGCCTGCTGCTGCTTCCATCTGACAAGGAGCACAGCCTTCTGACACCAGCTTTCAGGTTGCGTACAATAGAGATTGTCCATTTAGATGTGATGCAAATCCATATGTGTGTAAGGTGCAGGAGCAAGCTCCTCACAAATGTGTACTCCCGGTACAGTTTCTCCCTGCCAGACACATTGGAAATGTTTTCCTCTGGCATTCGCACCAAGAGTCGCAAATTGCTTAACTCAGGAGCTCTGAGAATGGAACGGCAAGAGGTGTTCCGCTTGCGTCACAAACAGTACTCCAGAGCGCTTGGCAACGGGCACAACAAAGCGTTTGTGCGGGATAGCCACGATTCACGCCCAGGGCTGGCAATGCACAAGCACTGCCAAAAGGCAAAGGAAGGCGCTTAGCATGCGGCTTGTGCACAAAGCTTTCAGAGTGCCAGAGGACCGTAGCTGTGGTAAGCCCGCTTGCTCAATTGACCTTAGCTGTCTTCTGGAAGAACTTGAGCGCCATCTGGTGTATGCTGCTACCTGTTGTTAGGCGACAACAAGGGCACATGTATCAAACACATTTTCCTGGCCCATTTTGCAAGGCCACGCTCTTCTGCGGCTCTTTAGTGCTTGCCAAACTCGAAGGTGCCTGCTGCTGCTTCCACCTGACAAGGAGCACAGCCTTCTGACACCAGCTTTCAGGATGCATACAATAGAGATTGTCCATTTAGATGTGATGCAAATCCATATGTGTGTAAAGTGCAGGTGCAAGCTCCTGACAAATGGGTTCTCCCGGTGTTGCTGTATTTTATATTTTAGTAAAGGCCTGTATGCACAAACCAGCCTTTGAAATAAGTTGTGATATTAAGGGCTAAAGTCCTTGAAACCTTCATGCAGAAGAGAGAGTAAAGCAAAACAATATCCCTGTGTGTAAGAGAAAAAATTGTAAACTGTGTGTGTTAGCCAATAATATCTTGCTCTGCCTGCAGACCCTGTAGAACCCTATAAATGTGTGCTAAAGATAGAAATAAATTGGCATTCACAATTACTTCTGTGAAGACTGGTGAAGAGCTGGCGGTCTCTCAATATTTGGCGCTCTGAACGGGACACCCTGCGGGCAGGGGGGCTTCAGTGGATCCACACACGGTGGGACGGAGCCTTGGACCGAGGTTGGTGGAGCGGATCTGAGTGCAGATAGATGCTGCCTTGCATCGGTACCAGATAGGCGGCTTGCGAATCAACGGGGGTGAGTCGCTGGGGGAGTCCGAAGGCTGGGGCGTGGTAGAAGGGTCGCAACCTTCCCCCCTGCCGCCGAGCCGCTAGAATGGATGTGGAATTTGGGGCGGCAGATAAACTGCTTCTCTGCATCCTCGTTAAACGAGGCAGAGCAGCCAGGGAAAAGGACCTGAATATGCTCATTATATGGGCTAATTGTCTTGAGCATTTGCAGTGCTCACACTGCTTTTTGCGGTGCAAGAACGGACTGATATATCGGCTCTGACATGGGAAACGGCAATTACGGAAAAGAGCAAGGACACTGTGTTTCTCGGTCGAACTTGGCAGATTGTAATTAATACCTTGAAAAGCAGAAAAGTGAGATATGCTGAAGCTGTGAGCCCCGTAATTCTACCTGCGTCACAGCGGCAGATGCCTTTACCTCCCACTGCTGGGCAAGTACTCCTATCATGCTGCCCTTGGAGAGAGGGAGGGAGAGTTAGGGAGAAGAAAATAATGAGAAAAAAAGTTCCACAGGGAACGCTGAAACAACGAACAGAATCTGTTCAGTTATGGCAGGATGTGATACATCCAGAACTATTTGCTTCATTTTTGGAGTCACTTTTAGCACTACAACCTTATTTAAGTTCCATCTTTACCACCCTGGAAGAAAAGAAGCCAAATTTAAATTGGTTTCCACCCGAACCAGAGGGACATGGGGGACCACTGAGGTAGGCGCAGAGAACAAAGGCACCCTGGGGGTAGAAGCAGCGCAAGAAAAGTTCCAAGGCCACTCTGAACAATTACAGAAACAACTGAGCAGAAACAGGTGGCTCAGACAGCTTCAAAGAGAGACAAACTATCAAAAAATCTCAAACTATATGGTATCTAGTTCAAAATTCATCCTTGTAATTAGAAGCTGATAAACTGCAATGATTGCCGTTGTTAGCACCTGGCCGTGAGAGACTTTTCGTGTAAAATCGCCTGCTTTTGCAAAATCGTGCCTTTTTTCCTCTATCGGCGAACAACAAGAGAGATTGGGAGAAAAAACTGCATTTGTTAAAGTTAACTTTCTGAGGTTTTTTTTTTTTCTTTCTCTCCGTTTTTCCTCGCTGCGAGAGTATGTGGAGAATGTGAAGAAAGATAAGAGCAGAGCTGCAGCAGCGGCGGGGGGGGCGGTCGATCCCCCCGCTCCCTCTCTGAGGGGGGGCACTGGGATGGTGCCTGGTTTGTTGCAGGGTCGTGATTTATTGGGTTTTCGGAGTGTTTTTGTATACCCTTTTGGAGTTAATTTTGTGTTTTAAGTAATCATGAGTTTATGCAATTGCAGTTTTTAGAGTTTTACTAGAAGAATTATTGTGGTTCTTTGAAGGTTTGAAAAAAAAAAAATAAAAAAATAGAAAAAAAAAAAAAAAGGGAAAAAAGTGCTTAACAGAAGTTGCCTTGCAATAATTGGTTTTAGAACCCAAGGTTAAAATATGGTGTGATTTACAACTTTTAGGAAAACCTTCTTCCAATTAATGTTATCTACAGAAGAGATTTGTGGTTTAAAAAATAATTAGTTAAGAGAACTTTGCTGTATAAGACAAAGTTAAGTTAAGGTATATATTGTCTATTTGCTTGGTTTTTTCTACAATTTTAATAAGGTAATTTTAATGTGAGTCCTTTTGTTATATAAAACACATATAACTGCATATATACCAATTTGGATTTTGGGTTTTAGTTTAAAAATTGGACCTGATGCCTTTGAAAAGTGCTACAAAAGCTGAATGGCAACTTGCCAAATCCCATGTTGTGGTGGTTTTTCTCTAGAAAAACTGCACTTTAACATTCTAACCAATTTAAGCATATACTAGGCAAATTTCTATTATGAATAAGTATTTTTAGTAACATTTGCAGTTATTGTGGGTTATTTTCAAAGCTAGATGACATAAAATTGTGATGGATCTGTTACATTTTTATAATCTTTATAGTGAATCCATGTTATTGTTATATTGTGTTTAAAAGGTATATATCAAACTTTTAGTTGCTTTTTTGTAGTAACAGAATAAGACTAAGTTATGTTTTTATTTAACATAAATTAAGTGTTTATAGAATTAAGGATAGTCAAGTTTTATAATGTTTAAGCTTAAATGCTTTTAAGTTAAGTTTTCTAACTTAGATATTCTTTTAAAGTTAAGTTTATTATTTCCTTTTGTCATATATAATTATTGTTGAGTTTAGATATTGTTTGATTGAAATTGTTTTGTGTTTTGTTGGAGAGACTTGTTTAAACTGCAAAGTATAGTTGTTTTCCTAGAGTGAAGAGGACGGCCACAGCTGAAACAGCTGTGATGGAACACTTGTGAACACCTGCTTGTGGATAGAAGTGAATGCAGTCTGTGACACCCTTGACTTCATCAGGAGTTCCATTGGTTGTTGCAATCTCTGCAATTTTTGTTTGTTATAGTTTTCTTATTTTTAGTGTTTCCAGAATTTTAAGAAGATGTGCCATTGCTGAGGATCAGCTGCCATGGGAGAGGCTTCAGATTAAACCAACTGCTGCATGGTTTAATTGGTCTGGTACCTGAGGCTTCTGATCATTTGCTTTGTGCAAATGCATTTTAACAGTTTGCTGTACTGTAAGCATCTCATAGCTGCTAGTATTGAGAACCTTGTTTTAGAAATTAATTAAGAGGCATCTTTCCAGTTTAAAGCCAGGCCCTGGCCAAGCCTTGACTTTACCTGGATAGAATGTTTGCCAACAGATCCAGATGTTTTCTGTCCCAAATCAATGTTTGAGTCACTTTTTGACTCAACAATTTGACGCTATTAATATGACAGCTGGATCAATTTTAAAGTGGGCTTGGAGAATCATTTCCGGAGGTGATTAACCAATCCTTCACTGATTTTTGTTTCTGTTTGTTTGCTAACTATGGGATGCTAGTGCAGTGTTTTAGTAATTAATAGTAGTTTTATATACCCTATTAATAATGTTTAAGATTTAATTGATTTTTAACTAGTATAAGTTTTTATTAATTGTGTATATGGTTTTGTGTTGATGTTGTTGATGTTTATAATAGAAGTACATCTCATTTTTATTTTTTTTAAAGAAAACGGGGGAGATTGATGCCCTAAAAGCATTTAATTAGTGTAATTCATTAACTTCAAGGAGAGAAGTGTCTGTGTTTTGTTGGCAGGTTCAGAAAGGTCACCTGTCCATCTGACCAGACTGTGTGCCTCTGAACACACGAGATCCAGTGAACAGAGAAGTCATCACACAGCCTTGGTATTCCAGACATGGATCAGAAGTGGACCTGTCAGGACACAGTTGTGTCTGAACACTATATAGACAGTTGCCAACAGAGATTTTATGTTGTTATTATGATGCTGTGTCTCTACCAATTTTCAGGTATCCTTTGTTTTAAGATTTAGAAGGATCTGAAGAACAACTTGAACATCAAAGCCCTCAGTCACCGATCAACTGCCAGCTGACATCACGAGAGCAGTGAACGTTCCAGGACTGAATCGTGCTGGAGAAATTCTGTAGAAGATCTAAGAAGTGTAGAGACTCCATCTAACTGTATATAAAGCAAACTGTAGTTGTGTGTTTACCCTTTTAGCAAATTGCTTTCACGCTTAGACTACATATATACCAGAGCACGTGTGTTAAAAGTAGTTAGATAACAGTTTAAGTGTTTAGCTTGTGTAGTAATTGTTATGTTAGTATAAAGTATAAGTATTCCCCCTTCAAGAGGTAGTGTAAGCATCTTTGAAAGTTCATTTAACAATTGAAGTTCTAGCTGTGAGTTTGCAAATATGGTGTCATTTACATGGTAAAATGCTTATGGTAATTGTGTTGTGTATAGTCATGACCAACTGTCTGCTAACTAACATCCAAAAGTGACAGAACATATGGGTCACTCTGGCACATTGAACTGGCCAAAGGTCAATGTGCTTGAGCCTAGCCACCCCTGGAGATCCTTTTGCACCTGTCTCATAGGAGTCCCTGAATGGGATCCTCCAGCATTTAAAGGTTTAATTAGTAATGAGACTCAACTGAATCGATTGGCAATGTTGCAAGAGTGCAGTCGCACTGTTGGCTTCACATTAAGACAACTTGAAGCCTGTTAGCAAGCAAAAATTACCAAAGTTCTTAATGTTACCATAGAACCCTCAGAAGAATTAGATTTGTTAAGTTCCACCAATACCTCAGGTGGATAGATAATGTTTGAACCTCCAACAAAAAGTCATTCTAACAAAGTAATGTGGCACTGAGCTGCAGTCAACCCTATAGCTGATCTCGTTACTACCACTGTAAGTAAAGCCTTTATTTGTGGTGCAATCTCACAGAACAATTACCACAGCGATTACCTAGTTCCATCTTCCTAATCTGTGGAGATAGAGCATGGAATTAGATTCCTGCTAATCCACATAGAAGACCCTGTTATCTTGGGAAACTCACTTTGTTCCACCCAAGCTTACATCAATTGTTGAATATAGCTAGCAAAATGAAAAACATCAAACAGTCAAAGCGAAGCCTGAATGAATTAAGGCCTAGCAACTCTAAAAAGGCTCGCTTGTTAGACTAAGAAAGAATTGAACTTAACATCTACAATGTTAAGTGAGCTTTCAGCCGATGTGAGTAGTGTATATCATGTAGTACTATGAAATCAAGTTGCAATTGGCCTTTTGCTCTTAGCACAAGGACATGATTGTGGAGAGTTTGAAGGCATGTGCTGCTTGGATCTTACTGATCATTCAGCTTCCATCCATGAGCAACTACAACAGCTACAGGATGGGTTACATGCCCTGAAAGAAGATAGTGATCCCATCAGAAGTTGGTTCACCAGCTGGGGCATCACTAGATGGTTGAGGTCTCTTGTGCTAGAAGGGGGATGGACTTTACTTATAGTGTTAATTGGGATGACAGTCTAAATTGTATGTTATCTTATCCAAAGCCTGGTTAGTGCAAAAAGAGAAAGGGGGAATTGTTGCTATATTTTATATTTTAGTAAAGGCCTGTATGCACAAACCAGCCTTTGAAATAAGTTGTGATATTAAGGGCTAAAGTCCTTGAAACCTTCATGCAGAAGAGAGAGTAAAGCAAAACAATATCCCTGTGTGTAAGAGAAAAAATGTAAACTGTGTGTGTTAGCCAATAATATCTTGCTCTGCCTGCAGACCCTGTAGAACCCTATAAAAGTGTGCTAAAGATAGAAATAAATTGGCATTCACAATTACTTCTGTGAAGACTGGTGAAGAGCTGGCGGTCTCTCAATATCCCGGTACAGTTTCTCCCGGCCAGACACATGGAAATGTTTTCCTCTGGCATTCGCACCAAGAGTCGCAGATTGCTTAACTCAGGAATTCTGAGACTGGAACCGCAAGAAGTGTTCCGCTTGCGTCATAAACAGTGCTCCAGAGCCCTTGGAAATGGGCACAACGATGCGTTTGTGCGGGACAGTGACCATACTTTCCCAGGGCTGGCAATGCACAAGCACTGCCAAAAGGCAAAGGAAGGCGCTTAGCATGCGGCTTGTGCACAAAACTTTCAGAGTGCCAGAGGACCGTAGCTGTGGTAAGCCCGCTTGCTCAATTGACGTTAGCTGTCGTCTGGAAGAACTTGAGCGCCATCTGCTGTATGCTGCTACCTGTTGTTAGGCGACAACAAGGGCACATGTATCAAACACTTTTTCCTGGCCCATTTTGCTAGGCCACGCTCTTCTGCGGCTCTTTAGTGCTTGCCAAACTCGAAGGTGCCTGCTGCTGCTTCCATCTGACAAGGAGCACAGCCTTCTGACAGCAGCTTTCAGGATGCATACAATAGAGATTGTCCATTTAGATGTGATGCAAATCCATATGTGTGTAAGGTGCAGGTGCAAGCTCCTGACAAATGGGTTCTCCAGGTTCAGTTTCTCCCTGCCAGACACATTGGAAATGTTTTGTCTGGCATTCGCACCAAGAGTCGCAGATTGCTTAACTCAGGAGCTCTGAGAATGGAACGGCAAGAGGTGTTCCGCTTGCGTCATAAACAGTGCTCCAGAGCGCTTGGCAACGGGCACAACGAAGCGTGTGTGCGGGATAGTGACCATTCACGCCCAGGGCTGGCAATGCACAAGCACTGCCAAAAGGCAAAGGAAGGCGCTTAGCATGCGGCTTGTGCACAAAGCTTTCAGAGTGCCAGAGGACCGTAGCTGTGGTAAGCCCGCTTGCTCAATTGACCTTAGCTGTCGTCTGGAAGAACTTGAGCGCCATCTGCTGTATGCTGCTACCTGTTGTTAAGCGACAACAAGGGCACATGTATCAAACAATTTTTCCTGGCCCATTTTGCAAGGCCACGCTCTTCTGCGGCTCTTTAGTGCTTGCCAAACTCGAAGGTGCCTGCTGCTGCTTCCATCTGACAAGGAGCACAGCCTTCTGACACCAGCTTTCAGGATGCATACAATAGAGATTGTCCATTTAGATGTGATGCAAATCCATATGTGTGTAAGGTGCAGGAGCAAGCTCCTGACAAATGTGTACTCCCGGTACAGTTTCTCCCTGCCAGACACATGAAAATGTTTTCTTCTGGCATTCGCACCAAGAGTCGCAGATTGCTTAACTCAGGAATTCTGAGACTGGAACCGCAAGAAGTGTTCCGCTTTCCTCATAAACAGTGCTGCAGAGCCCTTGGAAATGGGCACAACGATGCGTTTGTGCGGGACAGTGACCATACTTTCCCAGGGCTGGCAATGCACAAGCACTGCCAAAAGGCAAAGGAAGGCGCTTAGCATGCGGCTTGTGCACAAAGCTTTCAGAGTGCCAGAGGACCGTAGCTGTGGTAAGCCCGTTTGCTCAATTGACGTTAGCTGTCACTTGCAAGATATTAAGCCGCATCTGGTGTATGCTGCTACCTGTTGTTAGGCGACAACAAGGGCACATGTAGCAAATGCTTTTTCCTGCCTCATTTTGCTAGGCCACGCTCTTCGGCGGCTATTTAGTGCTTGCCAAACTCCAATGTGCGTGCTGCTGCTTCCATCTGACAAGGAGCACAGCTTTCCGACAGCAGCCTTCATCTTGCCTAAGAAAGAGCTTGGTCATTGAAATGTGCTGCAAATCTTTGCGTGCAGAAGGTGCAGGTGCAAGCTCCTGACAAATGCGTTCTCCAGGTTCAGTTTCTCCCTGCCAGACACATTGGAAATGTTTTGTCTGGCATTCGCACCAAGAGTCGCAGATTGCTTAACTCAGGAGCTCTGAGAATGGAAAGGCAAGAAGTGTTCCGCTTGCGTCATAAACAGTGCTCCAGAGCGCTTGGCAACGGGCACAACGAAGCGTGTGTGCGGGATAGCCACCATTCACGCCCAGGGCTGGCAATGCACAAGCACTGCCAAAAGGCAAAGGAAGGCGCTTAGCATGCGGCTTGTGCACAAAGCTTTCAGACTGCCAGAGGACCGTAGCTGTGGTAAGCCCGCTTGCTCAATTGACCTTAGCTGTCGTCTGGAAGAACTTGAGCGCCATCTGCTGTATGCTGCTACCTGTTGTTAGGCGACAACAATGGCACATGTATCAAACACATTTCCTGGCTCATTTTGCTAGGCCACGCTCTTCTGCGGCTCTTTAGTGCTTGCCAAACTCGAAGGTGCCTGCTGCTGCTTCCATCTGACAAGGAGCACAGCTTTCTGACACCAGCTTTCAGGTTGCGTACAGTAGTGATTGTCCATTTAGATGTGATGCAAATCCATATGTGTGTAAGGTGCAGGAGCAAGCTCCTCACAAATGTGTACTCCCGGTACAGTTTCCCCCTGCCAGACACATGGAAATGTTTTCCTCTGGCATTCGCACCAAGAGTCGCAAATTGCTTAACTCAGGAGCTCTGAGAATGGAACGGTAAGAGGTGTTCCGCTTGCGTCACAAAGAGTACTCCAGAGCGCTTGGCAACGGGCACAACGAAGCGTTTGTGCGGGATAGCCACCATTCACGCCCAGGGCTGGCAATGCACAAGCACTGCCGAAAGGCAAAGGAAGGCGCTTAGCATGCGGCTTGTGCACAAAGCTTTCAGAGTGCCAGAGGACCGTAGCTGTGGTAAGCCCGCTTGCTCAATTGACCTTAGCTGTCGTCTGGAAGAACTTGAGCGCCATCTGCTGTATGCTGCTACCTGTTGTTAAGCGAAAACAAGGGCACATGTATCAAACACTTTTTCCTGGCCCATTTTGCAAGGCCACGCTCTTCTGCGGCTCTTTAGTGCTTGCCAAACTCGAAGGTGCCTGCTGCTGCTTCCATCTGACAAGGAGCACAGCCTTCTGACACCAGCTTTCAGGATGCATACAATAGAGATTGTCCATTTAGATGTGATGCAAATCCATATGTGTGTAAGGTGCAGGAGCAAGCTCCTGACAAATGTGTACTCCCGGTACAGTTTCTCCCTGCCAGACACATGAAAATGTTTTCTTCTGGCATTCGCACCAAGAGTCGCAGATTGCTTAACTCAGGAATTTTGAGACTGGAACCGCAAGAAGTGTTCCGCTTGCCTCATAAACAGTGCTCCAGAGCCCTTGGAAATGGGCACAACGATGCGTTTGTGCGGAACAGTGACCATACTTTCCCAGGGCTGGCAATGCACAAGCACTGCCAAAAGGCAAAGGAAGGCGCTTAGCATGCAGCTTGTGCACAAATCTTTCAGACTGCCAGAGGACCGTAGCTGTGGTAAGCCCGCTTGCCCAATTGACGTTAGCTGTCACTTGCAAGATCTTAAGCCGCATCTGGTTTATGCTGCTACCTGTTGTTAGGCGACAACAAGGGCACATGTAGCAAATGCTTTTTCCTTGCCCATTTTGCTAGGCCACGCTCTTCTGCGGCTCTTTAGTGCTTGCCAAACTCCAATGTGCATGCTGCTGCTTCCATCTGACAAGGAGCACAGCTTTCCGACAGCAGCCTTAGGCTTGCCTAAGAAAGAGCTTGGCCATTGAAATGTGATGCAAATCTGTGCGTGCGGAAGGTGAAGGTGCAACCTCCTGACAAATGGGTTCTCCAGGTTCAGTTTCTCCCTGCCAGACACATTGGAAATGTTTTCCTCTGGCATTCGCATCGAGAGTCGCAAATTGCTTAACTCAGGAGCTCTGAGAACGGAACGGCAAGAGGTGTTCCGCTTACGTCATAAACAGTGCTGCAGAGCGCTTGGGAACGGGCACAACGAAGCGTGTCTGCGGGATAGCCACCATTCACGCCCAGGGCTGGCAATGCACGAGCACTGCCAAAAGGCAAAGGAAGGCGCTTAGCATGCGGCTTGTGCACAAAGCTTTCAGAGTGCCAGAGGACCGTAGCTGTGGTAAGCCCGCTTGCCCAATTGACGTTAGCTGTCACTTGCAAGATCTTAAGCCGCATCTGGTTTATGCTGCTACCTGTTGTTAGGCGACAACAAAGGCACATGTAGCAAATGCTTTTTCCTGGCCCATTTTGCTAGGCCACGCTCTTCTGCGGCTCTTTAGTGCTTGCCAAACTCCAATGTGCGTGCTGCTGCTTCCATATGACAAGGAGCACAGCCTTCTGACAGCAGACTTCAGCTTGCCTAAGAAAGAGCTTGGCCATTGAAATGTGCTGCAAATCTGTGCGTGCGGAAGGTGAAGGTGCAAGCTACTGACAAATGGGTTCTCCAGGTTCAGTTTCTCCCTGCCAGACACATTGGAAATGTTTTGTCTGGCATTCGCATCGAGAGTCGCAGATTGCTTAACTCAGGAGCTCTGAGAATGGAACGGCAAGAGGTGTTCCGCTTGCGTCATAAACAGTGCTCCAGAGCGCTTGGCAACGGCCACAACGAAGCGTGTGTGCGGGATACCCACCATTCACGCCCAGGGCTGGCAATGCACAAGCACTGCCAAAAGGCAAAGGAAGGCGCTTGGCATGCGGCTTGTGCACAAAGCTTTCAGAGTGCCAGAGGACCGTAGCTGTGGTAAGCCCGCTTGCTCAATTGACCTTAGCTGTCACTTGCAAGATCTTAAGCCGCATCTGGTTTATGCTGCTACCTGTTGTTAGGCGACAACAGGGGCACATGTAGCAAATGCTTTTTCCTGGCCCATTTTGCTAGGCCACGCTCTTCTGCGGCTCTTTAGTGCTTGCCAAACTCCAATGTGCGTGCTGCTGCTTCCATCTGACAAGGAGCACAGCTTTCCGACAGCAGCCTACAGCTTGCCTAAGAAAGAGCTTGGCCATTGAAATGTGCTGCAAATCTGTGCGTGCGGAAGGTGAAGGTGCAAGCTACTGACAAATGGGTTCTCCAGGTTCAGTTTCTCCCTGCCAGACACATTGGAAATGTTTTGTCTGGCATTCGCATCGAGAGTCGCAGATTGCTTAACTCAGGAGCTCTGAGAATGGAACGGCAAGAGGTGTTCCGCTTGCGTCATAAACAGTGCTCCAGAGCGCTTGGCAACGGCCACAACGAAGCGTGTGTGCGGGATACCCACCATTCACGCCCAGGGCTGGCAATGCACAAGCACTGCCAAAAGGCAAAGGAAGGCGCTTGGCATGCGGCTTGTGCACAAAGCTTTCAGAGTGCCAGAGGACCGTAGCTGTGGTAAGCCCGCTTGCTCAATTGACCTTAGCTGTCACTTGCAAGATCTTAAGCCGCATCTGGTTTATGCTGCTACCTGTTGTTAGGCGACAACAGGGGCACATGTAGCAAATGCTTTTTCCTGGCCCATTTTGCTAGGCCACGCTCTTCTGCGGCTCTTTAGTGCTTGCCAAACTCCAATGTGCGTGCTGCTGCTTCCATCTGACAAGGAGCACAGCTTTCCGACAGCAGCCTACAGCTTGCCTAAGAAAGAGCTTGGCCATTGAAATGTGCTGCAAATCTGTGCGTGCGGAAGGTGCAGGTGCAAGCTCTTGACAAATGGGTTCTCCAGGTTCAGTTTCTTCCTGCCAGACACATTGGAAATGTTTTGTCTGGCATTGGCACCGAGAGTCGCAGATTGCTTAACTCAGGAGCTCTGAGAATGGAACGGCAATTTGTGTTCCGATTGCGTCATAAACAGTGCTCCAGAGCGCTTGGCAACGGGCACAATGAAGCGTTTGTGCAGGACAGTGGCCATTCATGCCCAGAGCTGGCAATGCACGAGCACTGCCGAAAGGCAAAGGAAGGCGCTGAGCATGCGGCTTGTGCACAAAGCTTTCAGACTGCCAGAGGACCGTAGCTGTGGTAAGCCCGCTTGCTCAATTGATGTTAGCTGTCACTTGCAAGATCTTAAGCCGCATCTGGTTTATGCTGCTACCTGTTGTTAGGCGACAACAAGGGCCCATGTATCAAACACTTTTTCCTTGCCCATTTTGCTAGGCCACGCTCTTCTGCGGCTCTTTAGTGCTTGCCAAACTCCAATGAGCGTGCTGCTTCTTCCATCTGACAAGGAGCACAGATTTCCGACAGCAGCCTTCAGCTTGCCTAAGAAAGAGCTTGGCCATTGAAATGTGCTGCAAATCTTTGCGTGCGGAAGGTGCAGGTGCAAGCTCCTGACAAATGGGTTCTCCAGGTTCAGTTTCTCCCTGCCAGACACATTGGAAATGTTTTCTCTGGAACTCGCACCAAGAGTCGCAGATTGCTTAACTCAGGAGTTCGGAGAATGGAACGGCAAGAGGTGTTCTGCATACGTCATAAACAGTGCTCCAGAGTGCTTAGCAACAGGCACAACGAAGCGTGTCTGCAGTATAGCCACCATTCACGCCCAGGGTTGGCAATTTACAAGCAGTGTCAAAAGGCAAAGGAAGGCGCTTAGCATGCGGATTGTGCTCAAAGATTTCAGACTGCCAGAGGACCGTAGCTGTGGTAAGCCCGCTTGCTCAATTGAGGTTAGATGTCACTTGCAAGATCTTAAGCCGCATCTGGTTTATGCTGCTACCTGTTGTTAGGCGACAAGGGCACATGTAGCAAATGCTTTTTCCTGGCTCATTTTGCAAGGCCACGCTCTTCTGCGGCTCTTTAGTGCTTGCCAAACTCGAAGGTGCCTGCTGCTGCTTCCATCTGACAAGGAGCACAGCCTTCTGACAGCAGCTTTCAGGTTGCGTACAATAGAGATTGTCCATTTAGATGTGATGCAAATCCATATGTGTGTAAGGTGCAGGTGCAAGCTCCTGACAAAGTTGTTCTCCCGGTACAGTTTCTCCCTGCCAGACACATGGAAATGTATTCCTCTGGCATTCGCACCAAGAGTCGCAGATTGCTTAACTCAGGAGTTCTGAGAATGGAACGGCAAGAAGTGTTCCGCTTGCGTCATAAACAGTGCTCCAGAGGGCTTGGGAACGGGCACAACGAAGCGTTTGTGCAGGATAGCCACCATTCACGCCCAAGGCTGGCAATGCACGAGCACTGCCAAAAGGCAATGAAGGCGCTTAGCATGCGGCTTGTGCGCAAAGCTTTCAGACTTCAGAGGACCGTAGCTGTGGTAAGCCCGCTTGCTCAATTGACCTTAGCTGTCGTCTGGAAGAACTTGAGCGCCATCTGCTGTATGCTGCTACCTGTTGTTAGGCGACAACAAGGGCACATGTATCAAACAATTTTTCCTTGCCCATTTTGCTAGGCCACGCTCTTCTCCGGCTCTTTAGTACTTTCCAAACTCCTATGTGCCTGCTGCTGCTTCCGTCTGACAAGGAGCACAGCCTCCTGACAGCAGCTTTCAACTTGCCTAAGAAAAAGCTTGGCCATTTAGATGTGCTGCAAATCTGCATGTGTGTAAGGTGCAGGAGCAAGCTCCTGACAAATGGGTTCCCCAGGTTCAGTTTCTCCCTGCCAGACACATGAAAATGTTTTCTTCTGGCATTCGCACCAAGAGTCGCAGATTGCTTAACTCAGGAATTTTGAGACTGGAACCGCAAGAAGTGTTCCGCTTGCCTCATAAACAGTGCTCCAGAGCCCTTGGAAATGGGCACAACGATGCGTTTGTGCGGAACAGTGACCATACTTTCCCAGGGCTGGCAATGCACAAGCACTGCCAAAAGGCAAAGGAAGGCGCTTAGCATGCAGCTTGTGCACAAATCTTTCAGACTGCCAGAGGACCGTAGCTGTGGTAAGCCCGCTTGCCCAATTGACGTTAGCTGTCACTTGCAAGATCTTAAGCCGCATCTGGTTTATGCTGCTACCTGTTGTTAGGCGACAACAAGGGCACATGTAGCAAATGCTTTTTCCTTGCCCATTTTGCTAGGCCACGCTCTTCTGCGGCTCTTTAGTGCTTGCCAAACTCCAATGTGCATGCTGCTGCTTCCATCTGACAAGGAGCACAGCTTTCCGACAGCAGCCTTAGGCTTGCCTAAGAAAGAGCTTGGCCATTGAAATGTGATGCAAATCTGTGCGTGCGGAAGGTGAAGGTGCAACCTCCTGACAAATGGGTTCTCCAGGTTCAGTTTCTCCCTGCCAGACACATTGGAAATGTTTTCCTCTGGCATTCGCATCGAGAGTCGCAAATTGCTTAACTCAGGAGCTCTGAGAACGGAACGGCAAGAGGTGTTCCGCTTACGTCATAAACAGTGCTGCAGAGCGCTTGGGAACGGGCACAACGAAGCGTGTCTGCGGGATAGCCACCATTCACGCCCAGGGCTGGCAATGCACGAGCACTGCCAAAAGGCAAAGGAAGGCGCTTAGCATGCGGCTTGTGCACAAAGCTTTCAGAGTGCCAGAGGACCGTAGCTGTGGTAAGCCCGCTTGCCCAATTGACGTTAGCTGTCACTTGCAAGATCTTAAGCCGCATCTGGTTTATGCTGCTACCTGTTGTTAGGCGACAACAAAGGCACATGTAGCAAATGCTTTTTCCTGGCCCATTTTGCTAGGCCACGCTCTTCTGCGGCTCTTTAGTGCTTGCCAAACTCCAATGTGCGTGCTGCTGCTTCCATATGACAAGGAGCACAGCCTTCTGACAGCAGACTTCAGCTTGCCTAAGAAAGAGCTTGGCCATTGAAATGTGCTGCAAATCTGTGCGTGCGGAAGGTGAAGGTGCAAGCTACTGACAAATGGGTTCTCCAGGTTCAGTTTCTCCCTGCCAGACACATTGGAAATGTTTTGTCTGGCATTCGCATCGAGAGTCGCAGATTGCTTAACTCAGGAGCTCTGAGAATGGAACGGCAAGAGGTGTTCCGCTTGCGTCATAAACAGTGCTCCAGAGCGCTTGGCAACGGCCACAACGAAGCGTGTGTGCGGGATACCCACCATTCACGCCCAGGGCTGGCAATGCACAAGCACTGCCAAAAGGCAAAGGAAGGCGCTTGGCATGCGGCTTGTGCACAAAGCTTTCAGAGTGCCAGAGGACCGTAGCTGTGGTAAGCCCGCTTGCTCAATTGACCTTAGCTGTCACTTGCAAGATCTTAAGCCGCATCTGGTTTATGCTGCTACCTGTTGTTAGGCGACAACAGGGGCACATGTAGCAAATGCTTTTTCCTGGCCCATTTTGCTAGGCCACGCTCTTCTGCGGCTCTTTAGTGCTTGCCAAACTCCAATGTGCGTGCTGCTGCTTCCATCTGACAAGGAGCACAGCTTTCCGACAGCAGCCTACAGCTTGCCTAAGAAAGAGCTTGGCCATTGAAATGTGCTGCAAATCTGTGCGTGCGGAAGGTGAAGGTGCAAGCTACTGACAAATGGGTTCTCCAGGTTCAGTTTCTCCCTGCCAGACACATTGGAAATGTTTTGTCTGGCATTCGCATCGAGAGTCGCAGATTGCTTAACTCAGGAGCTCTGAGAATGGAACGGCAAGAGGTGTTCCGCTTGCGTCATAAACAGTGCTCCAGAGCGCTTGGCAACGGCCACAACGAAGCGTGTGTGCGGGATACCCACCATTCACGCCCAGGGCTGGCAATGCACAAGCACTGCCAAAAGGCAAAGGAAGGCGCTTGGCATGCGGCTTGTGCACAAAGCTTTCAGAGTGCCAGAGGACCGTAGCTGTGGTAAGCCCGCTTGCTCAATTGACCTTAGCTGTCACTTGCAAGATCTTAAGCCGCATCTGGTTTATGCTGCTACCTGTTGTTAGGCGACAACAGGGGCACATGTAGCAAATGCTTTTTCCTGGCCCATTTTGCTAGGCCACGCTCTTCTGCGGCTCTTTAGTGCTTGCCAAACTCCAATGTGCGTGCTGCTGCTTCCATCTGACAAGGAGCACAGCTTTCCGACAGCAGCCTACAGCTTGCCTAAGAAAGAGCTTGGCCATTGAAATGTGCTGCAAATCTGTGCGTGCGGAAGGTGCAGGTGCAAGCTCTTGACAAATGGGTTCTCCAGGTTCAGTTTCTTCCTGCCAGACACATTGGAAATGTTTTGTCTGGCATTGGCACCGAGAGTCGCAGATTGCTTAACTCAGGAGCTCTGAGAATGGAACGGCAATTTGTGTTCCGATTGCGTCATAAACAGTGCTCCAGAGCGCTTGGCAACGGGCACAATGAAGCGTTTGTGCAGGACAGTGGCCATTCATGCCCAGAGCTGGCAATGCACGAGCACTGCCGAAAGGCAAAGGAAGGCGCTGAGCATGCGGCTTGTGCACAAAGCTTTCAGACTGCCAGAGGACCGTAGCTGTGGTAAGCCCGCTTGCTCAATTGATGTTAGCTGTCACTTGCAAGATCTTAAGCCGCATCTGGTTTATGCTGCTACCTGTTGTTAGGCGACAACAAGGGCCCATGTATCAAACACTTTTTCCTTGCCCATTTTGCTAGGCCACGCTCTTCTGCGGCTCTTTAGTGCTTGCCAAACTCCAATGAGCGTGCTGCTTCTTCCATCTGACAAGGAGCACAGATTTCCGACAGCAGCCTTCAGCTTGCCTAAGAAAGAGCTTGGCCATTGAAATGTGCTGCAAATCTTTGCGTGCGGAAGGTGCAGGTGCAAGCTCCTGACAAATGGGTTCTCCAGGTTCAGTTTCTCCCTGCCAGACACATTGGAAATGTTTTCTCTGGAACTCGCACCAAGAGTGGCAGATTGCTTAACTCAGGAGTTCGGAGAATGGAACGGCAAGAGGTGTTCTGCATACGTCATAAACAGTGCTCCAGAGTGCTTAGCAACAGGCACAACGAAGCGTGTCTGCAGTATAGCCACCATTCACGCCCAGGGCTGGCAATTTACAAGCAGTGTCAAAAGGCAAAGGAAGGCGCTTAGCATGCGGCTTGTGCTCAAAGATTTCAGACTGCCAGAGGACCGTAGCTGTGGTAATACCGATTGCTCAATTGAGGTTAGATGTCACTTGCAAGATCTTAAGCCGCATCTGGTTTATGCTGCTACCTGTTGTTAGGCGACAAGGGCACATGTAGCAAATGCTTTTTCCTGGCTCATTTTGCAAGGCCACGCTCTTCTGCGGCTCTTTAGTGCTTGCCAAACTCGAAGGTGCCTGCTGCTGCTTCCATCTGACAAGGAGCACAGCCTTCTGACAGCAGCTTTCAGGTTGCGTACAATAGAGATTGTCCATTTAGATGTGATGCAAATCCATATGTGTGTAAGGTGCAGGTGCAAGCTCCTGACAAAGTTGTTCTCCCGGTACAGTTTCTCCCTGCCAGACACATGGAAATGTATTCCTCTGGCATTCGCACCAAGAGTCGCAGATTGCTTAACTCAGGAGTTCTGAGAATGGAACGGCAAGAAGTGTTCCGCTTGCGTCATAAACAGTGCTCCAGAGGGCTTGGGAACGGGCACAACGAAGCGTTTGTGCAGGATAGCCACCATTCACGCCCAAGGCTGGCAATGCACGAGCACTGCCAAAAGGCAATGAAGGCGCTTAGCATGCGGCTTGTGCGCAAAGCTTTCAGACTTCAGAGGACCGTAGCTGTGGTAAGCCCGCTTGCTCAATTGACCTTAGCTGTCGTCTGGAAGAACTTGAGCGCCATCTGCTGTATGCTGCTACCTGTTGTTAGGCGACAACAAGGGCACATGTATCAAACAATTTTTCCTTGCCCATTTTGCTAGGCCACGCTCTTCTCCGGCTCTTTAGTACTTTCCAAACTCCTATGTGCCTGCTGCTGCTTCCGTCTGACAAGGAGCACAGCCTCCTGACAGCAGCTTTCAACTTGCCTAAGAAAAAGTTTGGCCATTTAGATGTGCTGCAAATCTGCATGTGTGTAAGGTGCAGGTGCAAGCTCCTGACAAATGGGTTCCCCAGGTTCAGTTTCTCCCTGCCAGACACATGAAAATGTTTTCTTCTGGCATTCGCACCAAGAGTCGCAGATTGCTTAACTCAGGAATTTTGAGACTGGAACCGCAAGAAGTGTTCCGCTTGCCTCATAAACAGTGCTCCAGAGCCCTTGGAAATGGGCACAACGATGCGTTTGTGCGGAACAGTGACCATACTTTCCCAGGGCTGGCAATGCACAAGCACTGCCAAAAGGCAAAGGAAGGCGCTTAGCATGCAGCTTGTGCACAAATCTTTCAGACTGCCAGAGGACCGTAGCTGTGGTAAGCCCGCTTGCCCAATTGACGTTAGCTGTCACTTGCAAGATCTTAAGCCGCATCTGGTTTATGCTGCTACCTGTTGTTAGGCGACAACAAGGGCACATGTAGCAAATGCTTTTTCCTTGCCCATTTTGCTAGGCCACGCTCTTCTGCGGCTCTTTAGTGCTTGCCAAACTCCAATGTGCATGCTGCTGCTTCCATCTGACAAGGAGCACAGCTTTCCGACAGCAGCCTTAGGCTTGCCTAAGAAAGAGCTTGGCCATTGAAATGTGATGCAAATCTGTGCGTGCGGAAGGTGAAGGTGCAACCTCCTGACAAATGGGTTCTCCAGGTTCAGTTTCTCCCTGCCAGACACATTGGAAATGTTTTCCTCTGGCATTCGCATCGAGAGTCGCAAATTGCTTAACTCAGGAGCTCTGAGAACGGAACGGCAAGAGGTGTTCCGCTTACGTCATAAACAGTGCTGCAGAGCGCTTGGGAACGGGCACAACGAAGCGTGTCTGCGGGATAGCCACCATTCACGCCCAGGGCTGGCAATGCACGAGCACTGCCAAAAGGCAAAGGAAGGCGCTTAGCATGCGGCTTGTGCACAAAGCTTTCAGAGTGCCAGAGGACCGTAGCTGTGGTAAGCCCGCTTGCCCAATTGACGTTAGCTGTCACTTGCAAGATCTTAAGCCGCATCTGGTTTATGCTGCTACCTGTTGTTAGGCGACAACAAAGGCACATGTAGCAAATGCTTTTTCCTGGCCCATTTTGCTAGGCCACGCTCTTCTGCGGCTCTTTAGTGCTTGCCAAACTCCAATGTGCGTGCTGCTGCTTCCATATGACAAGGAGCACAGCCTTCTGACAGCAGACTTCAGCTTGCCTAAGAAAGAGCTTGGCCATTGAAATGTGCTGCAAATCTGTGCGTGCGGAAGGTGAAGGTGCAAGCTACTGACAAATGGGTTCTCCAGGTTCAGTTTCTCCCTGCCAGACACATTGGAAATGTTTTGCCTGGCATTCGCATCGAGAGTCGCAGATTGCTTAACTCAGGAGCTCTGAGAATGGAACGGCAAGAGGTGTTCCGCTTGCGTCATAAACAGTGCTCCAGAGCGCTTGGCAACGGCCACAACGAAGCGTGTGTGCGGGATACCCACCATTCACGCCCAGGGCTGGCAATGCACAAGCACTGCCAAAAGGCAAAGGAAGGCGCTTGGCATGCGGCTTGTGCACAAAGCTTTCAGAGTGCCAGAGGACCGTAGCTGTGGTAAGCCCGCTTGCTCAATTGACCTTAGCTGTCACTTGCAAGATCTTAAGCCGCATCTGGTTTATGCTGCTACCTGTTGTTAGGCGACAACAGGGGCACATGTAGCAAATGCTTTTTCCTGGCCCATTTTGCTAGGCCACGCTCTTCTGCGGCTCTTTAGTGCTTGCCAAACTCCAATGTGCGTGCTGCTGCTTCCATCTGACAAGGAGCACAGCTTTCCGACAGCAGCCTACAGCTTGCCTAAGAAAGAGCTTGGCCATTGAAATGTGCTGCAAATCTGTGCGTGCGGAAGGTGAAGGTGCAAGCTACTGACAAATGGGTTCTCCAGGTTCAGTTTCTCCCTGCCAGACACATTGGAAATGTTTTGTCTGGCATTCGCATCGAGAGTCGCAGATTGCTTAACTCAGGAGTTCGGAGAATGGAACGGCAAGAAGTGTTCCGCTTACGTCATAAACAGTGCTCCAGAGCGCTTGGCATCAGGCGCAACGAAGCGTGTCTGCGGGATAGCCACCATTCACGCCCAGGGCTGGCAATGCACAAGCACTGCCAAAAGGCAAAGGAAGGCGCTTAGCATGCGGCTTGTGCTCAAAGCTTTCAGACTGCCAGAGGACCGTAGCTGTGGTAAGCCCGCTTGCTCAATTGAGGTTAGATGTCACTTGCAAGATCTTAAGCCGCATCTGGTTTATGCTGCTACCTGTTGTTAGGCGACAACAAGTGCACATGAAGCAAATGCTGTTTCCTGGCTCATTTTGCAAGGCCACCCTCTTCTGTGGCTCTTTACTGCTTGCCAAACTCCAATGTGTGTGCTGCTGCTTCCATCTGACAAGGAGCACAGCCTTCTGACAGCAGCTTTCAGGTTGCGTACAATAGAGATTGTCCATTTAGATGTGATGCAAATCCATATGTGTGTAAGGTACAGGTGCAAGCTCCTGACAAATGTGTTCTCCCGGTACAGTTTCTCCCTGCCAGACACATGGAAATGTTTTCCTCTGGCATTCGCACCAAGAGTCGCAGATTGCTTAACTCAGGAGCTCTGAGAATGGAACGGCAAGAGGTGTTCCGCTTGCGTCATAAACAGTGCTCCAGAGCGCTTGGCAACGGGCACAACGAAGCGTTTGTGCAGGATCGCCACCATTCACGCCTATTGCTGGCAATGCACGAGCACTGCCAAAAGGCAAAGGAAGGCGCTTAGCATGCGGCTTGTGCACAAAGCTTTCAGAGTGCCAGAGGACCGTAGCTGTGGTAAGCCCGCTTGCTCAATTGACCTTAGCTGTCGTCTGGAAGAACTTGAGCGCCATCTGCTGTATGCTGCTACCTGTTGTTAGGCGACAACAAGGGCATATGTAGCAAATGCTTTTTCCTTGCCCATTTTGCTAGGCCACGCTCTTCTGCGGCTCTTTAGTGCTTGCCAAACTCCTATGTGCATGCTGCTGCTTCCATCTGAAAAGGAGCACAGCTTTCTAACAGCAGCCTTCAGCTTGTCTAAGAAAGAGCTTGGCCATTGAAATGTGCTGCAAATCTCTGTGTGCAGAAGGTGCAGGTGCAAGCTCCTGAGAAATGGGTTGTCCAGGTTCAGTTTCTCCCTGCCAGACACATGGAAATGTTTTTTCTGGCACTCGCACCAAGAGTCCTAGATTGCTTAACTCAGGAGTTCGGAGAATGGAACGGCAAGAGGTGTTCCGCTTACGTCATAAACAGTGCTCCAGAGCGCTTGGCATCAGGCACAACGAAGCGTGTCTGCGGGATAGCCACCATTCACGCCCAGGGCTGGCAATGCACAAGCACTGCCAAAAGACAAAGGAAGGCTCTTAGTTGTGCACAAAGCTTTCAGCCTGCCAGAGGACCGTAGCTGTGGTATGCCCGCTTGCTCAATTGACGTTAGCTGTCACTTGTAAGATCTTAAGCCGCATCTGGTTTATGCTGCTACCTGTTGTTAGACGACAACAGGGGCACATGTAGCAAATGCTTTTTCCTGGTTCATTTTGCAAGGCCATACTCTTCTGCGGCTCTTTACTGCTTGCCAAACTCCAATGTGTGTGCTGCTGCTTCCATCTGACAAGGAGCACAGCCTTCTGACAGCAGCTTTCAGGTTGCGTACAATAGAGATTGTCCATTTAGATGTGATGCAAATCCATATGTGTGTAAGGTGCAGGTGCAAGCTCCTGACAAATGTGTTCTCCCGGTACAGTTTCTCCCTGCCAGACACATGGAAATGTTTTCCTCTGGCATTCGCACCACGAGTTGCAGACTGCTTAACTCAGGAGCCCTGAGAATGGAACGGCAAGAGGTGTTCCGCTTGCGTCATAAACAGTGCTCCAGAGTGCATGGCAACGGGCACAATGAAACGTGTGTGCGGGATAGTGACCATTCACGCCTAGTGCTGGCAATGCACGAGCACTGCCAAAAGGCAAAGGGAGGCGCTTAGCATGCGGCTTGTGCGCAAAGCTTTCAGACTGCCAGAGGACCGCAACTGTGGTAAGGCCGCTTGCTCATTTGACCTTAGATGTCGCTTGGCAAAACTTCACCTGCATCTGGTTTATGATGCTACCTGTTGTTAGGCGACAACAAGGGCACATGTATCAAACACTTTTTCCTTACCCATTTTGCTAGGCCACGCTCTTCTGCGGCTCTTTAGTGCTTGCCAAACTCGAAGGTGCCTGCTGCTGCTTCCATCTGACAAGGAGCACAGCCTTCTGACAGCAGCTTTCAGGTTGCGTACAATAGAGATTGTCCATTTAGATGTGATGCAAATCCATATGTGTGTAAGGTGCAGGTGCAAGCTCCTGACAAATGTGTTCTCCCGGTACAGTTTCTCCCTGCCAGACACATGGAAATGTTTTCCTCTGGCATTCGCACCACGAGTTGCAGACTGCTTAACTCAGGAGCTCTGAGAATGGAACGGCAAGAGGTGTTCCGCTTGCGTCATAAACAGTGCTCCAGAGTGCATGGCAACGGGCACAATGAAACGTGTGTGCAGGATAGTGACCATTCACGCCTATTGCTGGCAATGCACGAGCACTGCCAAAAGGCAAAGGAAGGCGCTTAGCATGCGGCTTGTGCTCAAATCTTTCAGACTGCCAGTGGACCGCAACTGTGGTAAGGCCGCTTGCTCAATTGACCTTAGCTGTCGTCTGGAAGAACTTGAGCGCCATCTGCTGTATGCTGCTACCTGTTGTTAGGCGACAACAAGGGCACATGTATCAAACACTTTTTCCTTGCCCATTTTGCTAGGCCACGCTCTTCTGCGGCTCTTTAGTACCTGCCAAACTCCTATGTGCCTGCTGGTGCTTCCGTCTGACAAGGAGCACAGCCTCCTGACAGCAGCTTTCAACTTGCCTAAGAAAAAGTTTGGCCATTTAGATGTGCTGCAAATCTGCATGTGTGTAAGGTGCAGGTGCAAGCTCCTGACAAATGGGTTCCCCAGGTTCAGTTTCTCCCTGCCAGACACATTGGAAATGTTTTTTCTGGCACTCGCACCCAGAGTCGCAGATTGCTTAACTCAGGAGTTCGGAGAATGGAACGGCAAGAAGTGTTCCGCTTACGTCATAAACAGTGCTCCAGAGCGCTTGGCATCAGGCACAACGAAGCGTGTCTGCGGGATACCCACCATTCACGCCCAGGGCTGGCAATGCACAAGCACTGCCAAAAGGCAAAGGAAGGCGCTTAGCATGCGGCTTGTGCTCAAAGCTTTCAGACTGCCAGAGGACCGTAGCTGTGGTAAGCCCGCTTGCTCAATTGAGGTTAGCTGTCACTTGCAAGATCTTAAGCCGCATCTGGTTTATGCTGCTAGCTGTTGTTAGGCGACAACAAGTGCACATGAAGCAAATGCTGTTTCCTGGCTCATTTTGCAAGGCCACGCTCTTCTGTGGCTCTTTACTGCTTGCCAAACTCCAATGTGTGTGCTGCTGCTTCCATCTGACAAGGAGCACAGCCTTCTGACAGCAGCTTTCAGGTTGCGTACAATAGAGATTGTCCATTTAGATGTGATGCAAATCCATATGTGTGTAAGGTGCAGGTGCAAGCTCCTGACAAATGTGTTCTCCCGGTACAGTTTCTCCCTGCCAGACACATGGAAATGTTTTCCTCTGGCATTCGCACCACGAGTTGCAGACTGCTTAACTCAGGAGCTCTGAGAATGGAACGGCAAGAGGTGTTCCGCTTGCGTCATAAACAGTGCTCCAGAGTGCATGGCAACGGGCACAATGAAACGTGTGTGCGGGATAGTGACCATTCACGCCTATTGCTGGCAACGCACGAGCACTGCCAAAAGGCAAAGGAAGGCGCTTGGCATGCGGCTTGTGCGCAAAGCTTTCAGACTGCCAGAGGACCGCAACTGTGGTAAGGCCGCTTGCTCATTTGACGTTAGATGTCGCTTGGCAAAACTTCACCTGCATCTGGTTTATGATGCTACCTGTTGTTAGGCGACAACAAGGGCACATGTATCAAACACTTTTTCCTTACCCATTTTGCTAGGCCACACTCTTCTGCGGCTCTTTAGTGCTTGCCAAACTCGAAGGTGCCTGCTGCTGCTTCCATCTGACAAGGAGCACAGCCTTCTGACAGCAGCTTTCAGGTTGCGTACAATAGAGATTGTCCATTTAGATGTGATGCAAATCCATATGTGTGTAAGGTGCAGGTGCAAGCTCCTGACAAATGTATTCTCCCGGTACAGTTTCTCCCTGCCAGACACATGGAAATGTTTTCCTCTGGCATTCGCACCACGAGTTGCAGACTGCTTAACTCAGGAGCTCTGAGAATGGAACGGCAAGAGGTGTTCCGCTTGCGTCATAAACAGTGCTCCAGAGTGCATGGCAACGGGCACAATGAAACGTGTGTGCGGGATAGTGACCATTCACGCCTATTGCTGGCAATGCACGAGCACTGCCAAAAGGCAAAGGGAGGCGCTTAGCATGCGGCTTGTGCGCAAAGCTTTCAGACTGCCAGAGGACCGCAACTGTGGTAAGGCCGCTTGCTCATTTGACGTTAGATGTCGCTTGGCAAAACTTCACCTGCATCTGGTTTATGATGCTACCTGTTGTTAGGCGACAACAAGGGTACATGTATCAAACACTTTTTCCTTACCCATTTTGCTAGGCCACGCTCTTCTGCGGCTCTTTAGTGCTTGCCAAACTCGAAGGTGCCTGCTGCTGCTTCCATCTGACAAGGAGCACAGCCTTCTGACAGCAGCTTTCAGGTTGCGTACAATAGAGATTGTCCATTTAGATGTGATGCAAATCCATATGTGTGTAAGGTGCAGGTGCAAGCTCCTGACAAATGTGTTCTCCCGGTACAGTTTCTCCCTGCCAGACACATGGAAATGTTTTCCTCTGGCATTCGCACCACGAGTTGCAGACTGCTTAACTCAGGAGCTCTGAGAATGGAACGGCAAGAGGTGTTTCGCTTGCGTCATAAACAGTGCTCCAGAGTGCATGGCAACGGGCACAATGAAACGTGTGTGCGGGATAGTGACCATTCACGCCTACTGCTGGCAATGCACGAGCACTGCCAAAAGGCAAAGGGAGGCGCTTAGCATGCGGCTTGTGCACAAAGCTTTCAGACTGCCAGAGGACGGCAACTGTGGTAAGGCCGCTTGCTCATTTGACCTTAGATGTCGCTTGGCAAAACTTCACCTGCATCTGGTTTATGATGCTACCTGTTGTTAGGCGACAACAAGGGCACATGTATCAAACACTTTTTCCTTACCCATTTTGCTAGGCCACGCTCTTCTGCGGCTCTTTAGTGCTTGCCAAACTCCTATGTGCGTGCTGCTGCTTCCACCTGACAAGGAGCACAGCCTTCAGACAGCAGCTTTCAACTTGCCTAAGAAAAAGCTTGGCCATTTAGATGTGCTGCAAATCTGCATGTGTGTAAGGTGCAGGTGCAAGCTCCTGACAAAGTTGTTCTCCAGGTTCAGTTTCTCCCTGCCAGACACATTGGAAATGTTTTCCTCTGGCATTCGCACCAAGAGTCGCAGATTGCTTAACTGAGGAGCTCTGAGAATGGAACGGCAAGAGGTGTTACGCTTGCATCATAAACAGTGCTCCAGAGCGCTTGGCAACGGGCACCATGAAACGTGTGTGCGGGATAGTGACCATTCACGCCTAGTGTTGGCAATGCACGAGCACTGCCAAAAGGCAAAGGGAGGCGCTTAGCATGCGGCTTGTGCGCAAAGCTTTCAGACTGCCAGAGGACCGCATCTGTGGTAATGCCGCTTGCTCATTTGACTTTAGATGTCGCTTGGCAAAACTTCACCCGCATGCGGTTTATGATGCTACCTGTTGTTAGGTGACAAAAAGGGCACATTTAGCAAATGCTTTTTCCTGCCTCATTTTGCTAGGCCACTCTCTTCTTTGGCACTTTACTGCTTGCCAAAGTCCAATCGGCGTGCTGCTGCTTCCATCAGACAAGGAGCACAGCCTTCTGACAGCAGCTTTCAACTTGCCTAAGAAAGAGCTTGTCTATTTAGATGTGCTGCAAATCTGCGTGTGTGTAAGGTGCAGATGCAAGCTCCTGACAAAGTTGTTCTCCAGGTTCAGTTTCTCCCTGCCAGACACATTGGAAATGTTTTCCTCTGGCATTCGCACCAAGAGTCGCAGATTGCTTAACTCAGGAGCTCTGAGAATGGAACGGCAAAAGGTGTTCTGCTTGGGTCATAAACAGTGGTCCAGAGCACTTGGAAATGGGCACAACTATGCGTTTGTGCGGGAGAGTGACCATACATGCCCAGGGCTGGCAATGCACAAGCACTGCCAAAAGGCAAAGGAAGGCTCTTAGTTGTGCACAAAGCTTTCAGCCTCCCAGAGGACAGTAGCTGTGGTATGCCCGCTTGCTCAATTGACGTTAGCTGTCACTTGTAAGATCTTAAGCCGCATCTGGTTTATGCTGCTACCTGTTGTTAGGCGACAACAAGGGCATATGTAGCAAATGCTTTTTCCTGGTTCATTTTGCAAGGCCATACTCTTCTGCGGCTCTTTACTGCTTGCCAAACTCCAATGTGTGTGCTGCTGCTTCCATCTGACAAGGAGCACAGCCTTCTGACAGCAGCTTTCAGGTTGCGTACAATAGAGATTGTCCATTTAGATGTGATGCAAATCCATATGTGTGTAAGGTGCAGGTGCAAGCTCCTGACAAATGTGTTCTCCCGGTACAGTTTCTCCCTGCCAGACACATGGAAATGTTTTCCTCTGGCATTCGCACCACGAGTTGCAGACTGCTTAACTCAGGAGCTCTGAGAATGGAACAGCAAGAGGTGTTCCGCTTGCGTCATAAACAGTGCTCCAGAGTGCATGGCAACGGGCACAATGAAACGTGTGTGCGGGATAGTGACCATTCACGCCTATTGCTGGCAATGCACGAGCACTGCCAAAAGGCAAAGGGAGGCGCTTAGCATGCGGCTTGTGCACAAAACTTTCAGACTGCCAGAGGACCGCAACTGTGGTAAGGCCGCTTGCTCATTTGACCTTAGATGTCGCTTGGCAAAACTTCACCTACATCTGGTTTATGATGCTACCTGTTGTTAGGCGACAACAAGGGCACATGTATCAAACACTTTTTCTTTACCCATTTTGCTAGGCCACGCTCTTCTGCGGCTCTTTAGTGCTTGCCAAACTCGAAGGTGCCTGCTGCTGCTTCCATCTGACAAGGAGCACAGCCTTCTGACAGCAGCTCTCAGGTTGCGTACAATAGACATTGTCCATTTAGATGTGATGCAAATCCATATGTGTGTAAGGTGCAGGTGCAAGCTCCTGACAATTGGGTTCTCCCGGTACAGTTTCTCCCTGCCAGACACATGGAAATGTATTCCTCTGGCATTCGCACCAAGAGTCGCAGATTGCTTAACTCAGGAGTTCTGAGAATGGAACGGCAAGAAGTGTTCCGCTAGCGTCATAAACAGTGCTCCAGAGCGCTTGGGAACGGGCACAACGAAGCGTTTGTGCAGGATCGCCACCATTCACGCCCAGGGCTGGCAATGCACGAGCACTGCCAAAAGGCAAAGGAAGGCCCTTAGCATGCGGCTTGTGAACAAAGCTTTCAGAGTGCCAGAGGACCGTAGCTGTGGTAAGCCTGCTTGCTCAATTGACCTTAGCTGTCGTCTGGAAGAACTTGAGCGCCATCTGCTGTATGCTGCTACCTGTTGTTAGGCGACAACAAGGGCACATGTATCAAACACTTTTTCCTTGCCCATTTTGCTAGGCCACGCTCTTCTGCGGCTCTTTAGTACTTGCCAAACTCCTATGTGCCTGCTGCTGCTTCCGTCTGACAAGGAGCACAGCCTCCTGACAGCAGCTTTCAACTTGCCTAAGAAAAAGTTTGGCCATTTAGATGTGCTGCAAATCTGCATGTGTGTAAGGTGCAGGTGCAAGCTCCTGACAAATGGGTTCCCCAGGTTCAGTTTCTCCCTGCCAGACACATTGGAAATGTTTTTTCTGGCACTCGCACCAAGAGTGCTAGATTGCTTAACTCAGGAGTTCGGAGAATGGAACGGCAAGAAGTGTTCCGCTTACGTCATAAACAGTGCTCCAGAGCGCTTGGCATCAGGCACAACGAAGCGTGTCTGCGGGATACCCACCATTCACGCCCAGGGCTGGCAATGCACAAGCACTGCCAAAAGGCAAAGGAAGACGCTTAGCATGCGGCTTGTGCTCAAAGCTTTCAGACTGCCAGAGGACCGTAGCTGTGGTAAGCCCGCTTGCTCAATTGAGGTTAGCTGTCACTTGCAAGATCTTAAGCCGCATCTGGTTTATGCTGCTACCTGTTGTTAGGCGACAACAAGGGCATATGTAGCAAATGCTTTTTCCTTGCCCATTTTGCTAGGCCACGCTCTTCTGCGGCTCTTTAGTGCTTGCCAAACTCCAATGTGCATGCTGCTGCTTCCATCTGACAAGGAGCACAGCTTTCTAACAGCAGCCTTCAGCTTGCCTAAGAAAGAGCTTGGCCATTGAAATGTGCTGCAAATCTCTGTGTGCAGAAGGTGCAGGTGCAAGCTCCTGAGAAATGGGTTCTCCAGGTTCAGTTTCTCCCTGCCAGACACTTTGGAAATGTTTTTTCTGGCACTCGCACCAAGAGTGCTAGATTGCTTAACTCAGGAGTTCGGAGAATGGAACGGCAAGAAGTGTTCCGCTTACGTCATAAACAGTGCTCCAGAGCGCTTGGCAACAGGCACAACGAAGCGTGTCTACAGGATAGCCACCATTCACGCCCAGGGCTGGCAATGCACAAGCACTGCCAAAAAGCAAAGGAAGGCGCTTAGCATGTGGCTTGTGCGCAAAGATTTCATACTGCCAGAGGACCGTAGCTGTGGTAAGCCCGCTTGCTCAATTGAGGTTAGCTGTCACGTGCAAGATCTTAAGCCGCATCTGGTTTATGCTGCTAGCTGTTGTTAGGCGACAACAAGTGCACATGAAGCAAATGCTGTTTCCTGGCTCATTTTGCAAGGCCACGCTCTTCTGTGGCTCTTTACTGCTTGCCAAACTCCAATGTGTGTGCTGCTGCTTCCATCTGACAAGGAGCACAGCCTTCTGACAGCAGCTTTCAGGTTGCGTACAATAGAGATTGTCCATTTAGATGTGATGCAAATCCATATGTGTGTAAGGTGCAGGTGCAAGCTCCTGACAAATGTGTTCTCCCGGTACAGTTTCTCCCTGCCAGACACATGGAAATGTTTTCCTCTGGCATTCGCACCAAGAGTCGCAGACTGCTTAACTCAGGAGCTCTGAGACTGGAACGGCAAGAAGTGTTCCGCTTGCGTCATAAACAGTGCTCCAGAGCGCTTGGCAACGGGCACAACGAAGCGTTTGTGCAGGATCGCCACCATTCACACCTATTGCTGGCAATGCACGAGCAATGCCAAAAGGCAAAGGAAGGCGCTAAGCATGCGGCTTGTGCACAAAGCTTTCAGACTGCGAGAGGACCGTAGCTGTGGTAAGCCTGCTTGCTCAATTGACCTTAGCTGTCGTCTGGAAGAACTTGAGCGCCATCTGCTGTATGCTGCTACCTGTTGTTAGGCGACAACAAGGGCACATGTAGCAAATGCTTTTTCCTTGCCCATTTTGCTAGGCCACGCTCTTCGGCGGCTCTTTAGTGCTTGCCAAACTCCTATGTGCATGCTGCTGCTTCCATCTGAAAAGGAGCACAGCTTTCTAACAGCAGCCTTCAGCTTGCCTAAGAAAGAGCTTGGCCATTGAAATGTGCTGCAAATCTCTGTGTGCAGAAGGTGCAGGTGCAAGCTCCTGAGAAATGGGTTCTCCAGGTTCAGTTTCTCCCTGCCAGACACATGGAAATGTTTTTTCTGGCACTCGCACCAAGAGTCCTAGATTGCTTAACTCAGGAGTTCGGAGAATGGAACGGCAAGAGGTGTTCCGCTTACGTCATAAACAGTGCTCCAGAGCGCTTGGCATCAGGCACAACGAAGCGTGTCTGCGGGATAGCCACCATTCACGCCCAGGGCTGGCAATGCACAAGCACTGCCAAAAGGCAAAGGAAGGCGCTTAGCATGCGGCTTGTGCTCAAAGCTTTCAGAGTGCCAGAGGACCGTAGCTGTGGTAAGCCCGCTTGCTCAATTGAGGTTAGATGTCACTTGCAAGATCTTAAGCCGCATCTGGTTTATGCTGCTACCTGTTGTTAGGCGACAACAAGTGCACATGAAGCAAATGCTGTTTCCTGGCTCATTTTGCAAGGCCACCCTCTTCTGTGGCTCTTTACTGCTTGCCAAACTCCAATGTGTGTGCTGCTGCTTCCATCTGACAAGGAGCACAGCCTTCTGACAGCAGCTTTCAGGTTGCGTACAATAGAGATTGTCCATTTAGATGTGATGCAAATCCATATGTGTGTAAGGTGCAGGTGCAAGCTCCTGACAAATGTGTTCTCCCGGTACAGTTTCTCCCTGCCAGACACATGGAAATGTTTTCCTCTGGCATTCGCACCAAGAGTCGCAGATTGCTTAACTCAGGAGTTCTGAGACTGGAACGGCAAGAAGTGTTCCGCTTGCGTCATAAACAGTGCTCCAGAGCGCTTGGCAACGGGCACAACGAAGCGTTTGTGCAGGATCGCCACCATTCACGCCTATTGCTGGCAATGCACGAGCACTGCCAAAAGGCAATGAAGGCGCTAAGCATGCGGCTTGTGAACAAAGCTTTCAGAGTGCCAGAGGACCGTAGCTGTGGTAAGCCTGCTTGCTCAATTGACCTTAGCTGTCGTCTGGAAGAACTTGAGCGCCATCTGCTGTATGCTGCTACCTGTTGTTAGGCGACAACAAGGGCACATGTATCAAACACTTTTTCCTTTCCCATTTTGCTAGGCCACGCTCTTCTGCGGCTCTTTAGTACTTGCCAAACTCCTATGTGCCTGCTGCTGCTTCCGTCTGACAAGGAGCACAGCCTCCTGACAGCAGCTTTCAACTTGCCTAAGAAAAAGTTTGGCCATTTAGATGTGCTGCAAATCTGCATGTGTGTAAGGTGCAGGTGCAAGCTCCTGACAAATGGGTTCCCCAGGTTCAGTTTCTCCCTGCCAGACACATTGGAAATGTTTTTTCTGGCACTCGCACCAAGAGTGCTAGATTGCTTAACTCAGGAGTTCGGAGAATGGAACGGCAAGAAGTGTTCCGCTTACGTCATAAACAGTGCTCCAGAGCGCTTGGCATCAGGCACAACGAAGCGTGTCTGCGGGATACCCACCATTCACGCCCAGGGCTGGCAATGCACAAGCACTGCCAAAAGGCAAAGGAAGACGCTTAGCATGCGGCTTGTGCTCAAAGCTTTCAGACTGCCAGAGGACCGTAGCTGTGGTAAGCCCGCTTGCTCAATTGAGGTTAGCTGTCACTTGCAAGATCTTAAGCCGCATCTGGTTTATGCTGCTACCTGTTGTTAGGCGACAACAAGGGCATATGTAGCAAATGCTTTTTCCTTGCCCATTTTGCTAGGCCACGCTCTTCTGCGGCTCTTTAGTGCTTGCCAAACTCCAATGTGCATGCTGCTGCTTCCATCTGACAAGGAGCACAGCTTTCTAACAGCAGCCTTCAGCTTGCCTAAGAAAGAGCTTGGCCATTGAAATGTGCTGCAAATCTCTGTGTGCAGAAGGTGCAGGTGCAAGCTCCTGAGAAATGGGTTCTCCAGGTTCAGTTTCTCCCTGCCAGACACTTTGGAAATGTTTTTTCTGGCACTCGCACCAAGAGTGCTAGATTGCTTAACTCAGGAGTTCGGAGAATGGAACGGCAAGAAGTGTTCCGCTTACGTCATAAACAGTGCTCCAGAGCGCTTGGCAACAGGCACAACGAAGCGTGTCTACAGGATAGCCACCATTCACGCCCAGGGCTGGCAATGCACAAGCACTGCCAAAAAGCAAAGGAAGGCGCTTAGCATGTGGCTTGTGCGCAAAGATTTCATACTGCCAGAGGACCGTAGCTGTGGTAAGCCCGCTTGCTCAATTGAGGTTAGCTGTCACGTGCAAGATCTTAAGCCGCATCTGGTTTATGCTGCTAGCTGTTGTTAGGCGACAACAAGTGCACATGAAGCAAATGCTGTTTCCTGGCTCATTTTGCAAGGCCACGCTCTTCTGTGGCTCTTTACTGCTTGCCAAACTCCAATGTGTGTGCTGCTGCTTCCATCTGACAAGGAGCACAGCCTTCTGACAGCAGCTTTCAGGTTGCGTACAATAGAGATTGTCCATTTAGATGTGATGCAAATCCATATGTGTGTAAGGTGCAGGTGCAAGCTCCTGACAAATGTGTTCTCCCGGTACAGTTTCTCCCTGCCAGACACATGGAAATGTTTTCCTCTGGCATTCGCACCAAGAGTCGCAGACTGCTTAACTCAGGAGCTCTGAGACTGGAACGGCAAGAAGTGTTCCGCTTGCGTCATAAACAGTGCTCCAGAGCGCTTGGCAACGGGCACAACGAAGCGTTTGTGCAGGATCGCCACCATTCACACCTATTGCTGGCAATGCACGAGCAATGCCAAAAGGCAAAGGAAGGCGCTAAGCATGCGGCTTGTGCACAAAGCTTTCAGACTGCGAGAGGACCGTAGCTGTGGTAAGCCTGCTTGCTCAATTGACCTTAGCTGTCGTCTGGAAGAACTTGAGCGCCATCTGCTGTATGCTGCTACCTGTTGTTAGGCGACAACAAGGGCACATGTAGCAAATGCTTTTTCCTTGCCCATTTTGCTAGGCCACGCTCTTCGGCGGCTCTTTAGTGCTTGCCAAACTCCTATGTGCATGCTGCTGCTTCCATCTGAAAAGGAGCACAGCTTTCTAACAGCAGCCTTCAGCTTGCCTAAGAAAGAGCTTGGCCATTGAAATGTGCTGCAAATCTCTGTGTGCAGAAGGTGCAGGTGCAAGCTCCTGAGAAATGGGTTCTCCAGGTTCAGTTTCTCCCTGCCAGACACATGGAAATGTTTTTTCTGGCACTCGCACCAAGAGTCCTAGATTGCTTAACTCAGGAGTTCGGAGAATGGAACGGCAAGAGGTGTTCCGCTTACGTCATAAACAGTGCTCCAGAGCGCTTGGCATCAGGCACAACGAAGCGTGTCTGCGGGATAGCCACCATTCACGCCAAGGGCTGGCAATGCACAAGCACTGCCAAAAGGCAAAGGAAGGCGCTTAGCATGCGGCTTGTGCTCAAAGCTTTCAGACTGCCAGAGGACCGTAGCTGTGGTAAGCCCGCTTGCTCAATTGAGGTTAGATGTCACTTGCAAGATCTTAAGCCGCATCTGGTTTATGCTGCTACCTGTTGTTAGGCGACAACAAGTGCACATGAAGCAAATGCTGTTTCCTGGCTCATTTTGCAAGGCCACCCTCTTCTGTGGCTCTTTACTGCTTGCCAAACTCCAATGTGTGTGCTGCTGCTTCCATCTGACAAGGAGCACAGCCTTCTGACAGCAGCTTTCAGGTTGCGTACAATAGAGATTGTCCATTTAGATGTGATGCAAATCCATATGTGTGTAAGGTGCAGGTGCAAGCTCCTGACAAATGTGTTCTCCCGGTACAGTTTCTCCCTGCCAGACACATGGAAATGTTTTCCTCTGGCATTCGCACCAAGAGTCGCAGATTGCTTAACTCAGGAGCTCTGAGAATGGAACGGCAAGAGGTGTTCCGCTTGCGTCATAAACAGTGCTCCAGAGCGCTTGGCAACGGGCACAACGAAGCGTTTGTGCAGGATCGCCACCATTCACGCCTATTGCTGGCAATGCACGAGCACTGCCAAAAGGCAAAGGAAGGCGCTTAGCATGCGGCTTGTGCACAAAGCTTTCAGAGTGCCAGAGGACCGTAGCTGTGGTAAGCCCGCTTGCTCAATTGACCTTAGCTGTCGTCTGGAAGAACTTGAGCGCCATCTGCTGTATGCTGCTACCTGTTGTTAGGCGACAACAAGGGCATATGTAGCAAATGCTTTTTCCTTGCCCATTTTGCTAGGCCACGCTCTTCTGCGGCTCTTTAGTGCTTGCCAAACTCCTATGTGCATGCTGCTGCTTCCATCTGAAAAGGAGCACAGCTTTCTAACAGCAGCCTTCAGCTTGTCTAAGAAAGAGCTTGGCCATTGAAATGTGCTGCAAATCTCTGTGTGCAGAAGGTGCAGGTGCAAGCTCCTGAGAAATGGGTTGTCCAGGTTCAGTTTCTCCCTGCCAGACACATGGAAATGTTTTTTCTGGCACTCGCACCAAGAGTCCTAGATTGCTTAACTCAGGAGTTCGGAGAATGGAACGGCAAGAGGTGTTCCGCTTACGTCATAAACAGTGCTCCAGAGCGCTTGGCATCAGGCACAACGAAGCGTGTCTGCGGGATAGCCACCATTCACGCCCAGGGCTGGCAATGCACAAGCACTGCCAAAAGACAAAGGAAGGCTCTTAGTTGTGCACAAAGCTTTCAGCCTGCCAGAGGACCGTAGCTGTGGTATGCCCGCTTGCTCAATTGACGTTAGCTGTCACTTGTAAGATCTTAAGCCGCATCTGGTTTATGCTGCTACCTGTTGTTAGACGACAACAGGGGCACATGTAGCAAATGCTTTTTCCTGGTTCATTTTGCAAGGCCATACTCTTCTGCGGCTCTTTACTGCTTGCCAAACTCCAATGTGTGTGCTGCTGCTTCCATCTGACAAGGAGCACAGCCTTCTGACAGCAGCTTTCAGGTTGCGTACAATAGAGATTGTCCATTTAGATGTGATGCAAATCCATATGTGTGTAAGGTGCAGGTGCAAGCTCCTGACAAATGTGTTCTCCCGGTACAGTTTCTCCCTGCCAGACACATGGAAATGTTTTCCTCTGGCATTCGCACCACGAGTTGCAGACTGCTTAACTCAGGAGCTCTGAGAATGGAACGGCAAGAGGTGTTCCGCTTGCGTCATAAACAGTGCTCCAGAGTGCATGGCAACGGGCACAATGAAACGTGTGTGCGGGATAGTGACCATTCACGCCTAGTGCTGGCAATGCACGAGCACTGCCAAAAGGCAAAGGGAGGCGCTTAGCATGCGGCTTGTGCGCAAAACTTTCAGACTGCCAGAGGACCGCAACTGTGGTAAGGCCGCTTGCTCATTTGACCTTAGATGTCGCTTGGCAAAACTTCACCTGCATCTGGTTTATGATGCTACCTGTTGTTAGGCGACAACAAGGGCACATGTATCAAACACTTTTTCCTTACCCATTTTGCTAGGCCACACTCTTCTGCGGCTCTTTAGTGCTTGCCAAAGTCGAAGGTGCCTGCTGCTGCTTCCATCTGACAAGGAGCACAGCCTTCTGACAGCAGCTTTCAGGTTGCGTACAATAGAGATTGTCCATTTAGATGTGATGCAAATCCATATGTGTGTAAGGTGCAGGTGCAAGCTCCTGACAAATGTGTTCTCCCGGTACAGTTTCTCCCTGCCAGACACATGGAAATGTTTTCCTCTGGCATTCGCACCACGAGTTGCAGACTGCTTAACTCAGGAGCTCTGAGAATGGAACGGCAAGAGGTGTTCCGCTTGCGTCATAAACAGTGCTCCAGAGTGCATGGCAACGGGCACAATGAAACGTGTGTGCAGGATAGTGACCATTCACGCCTATTGCTGGCAATGCACAAGCACTGCCAAAAGGCAAAGGAAGGCGCTTAGCATGCGGCTTGTGCTCAAAGCTTTCAGACTGCCAGAGGACCGCAACTGTGGTAAGGCCGCTTGCTCAATTGACCTTAGCTGTCGTCTGGAAGAACTTGAGCGCCATCTGCTGTATGCTGCTACCTGTTGTTAGGCGACAACAAGGGCACATGTATCAAACACTTTTTCCTTGCCCATTTTGCTAGGCCACGCTCTTCTGCGGCTCTTTAGTACCTGCCAAACTCCTATGTGCCTGCTGGTGCTTCCGTCTGACAAGGAGCACAGCCTCCTGACAGCAGCTTTCAACTTGCCTAAGAAAAAGTTTGGCCATTTAGATGTGCTGCAAATCTGCATGTGTGTAAGGTGCAGGTGCAAGCTCCTGACAAATGGGTTCCCCAGGTTCAGTTTCTCCCTGCCAGACACATTGGAAATGTTTTTTCTGGCACTCGCACCCAGAATGCTAGATTGCTTAACTCAGGAGTTCGGAGAATGGAACGGCAAGAAGTGTTCCGCTTACGTCATAAACAGTGCTCCAGAGCGCTTGGCATCAGGCACAACGAAGCGTGTCTGCGGGATACCCACCATTCACGCCCGGGGCTGGCAATGCACAAGCACTGCCAAAAGGCAAAGGAAGGCGCTTAGCATGCGGCTTGTGCTCAAAGCTTTCAGACTGCCAGAGGACCGTAGCTGTGGTAAGCCCGCTTGCTCAATTGAGGTTAGCTGTCACTTGCAAGATCTTAAGCCGCATCTGGTTTATGCTGCTAGCTGTTGTTAGGCGACAACAAGTGCACATGAAGCAAATGCTGTTTCCTGGCTCATTTTGCAAGGCCACGCTCTTCTGTGGCTCTTTACTGCTTGCCAAACTCCAATGTGTGTGCTGCTGCTTCCATCTGACAAGGAGCACAGCCTTCTGACAGCAGCTTTCAGGTTGCGTACAATAGAGATTGTCTATTTAGATGTGATGCAAATCCATATGTGTGTAAGGTGCAGGTGCAAGCTCCTGACAAATGTGTTCTCCCGGTACAGTTTCTCCCTGCCAGACACATGGAAATGTTTTCCTCTGGCATTCGCACCAAGAGTCGCAGACTGCTTAACTCAGGAGCTCTGAGAATGGAACGGCAAGAGGTGTTCCGCTTGCGTCATAAACAGTGCTCCAGAGTGCATGGCAACGGGCACAATGAAACGTGTGTGCGGGATAGTGACCATTCACGCCTATTGCTGGCAATGCACGAGCACTGCCAAAAGGCAAAGGGAGGCGCTTAGCATGCGGCTTGTGCGCAAAGCTTTCAGACTGCCAGAGGACCGCAACTGTGGTAAGGCCGCTTGCTCATTTGACGTTAGATGTCGCTTGGCAAAACTTCACCTGCATCTGGTTTATGATGCTACCTGTTGTTAGGCGACAACAAGGGCACATGTATCAAACACTTTTTCCTTACCCATTTTGCTAGGCCACGCTCTTCTGCGGCTCTTTAGTGCTTGCCAAACTCGAAGGTGCCTGCTGCTGCTTCCATCTGACAAGGAGCACAGCCTTCTGACAGCAGCTTTCAGGTTGCGTACAATAGAGATTGTCCATTTAGATGTGATGCAAATCCATATGTGTGTAAGGTGCAGGTGCAAGCTCCTGACAAATGTGTTCTCCCGGTACAGTTTCTCCCTGCCAGACACATGGAAATGTTTTCCTCTGGCATTCGCACCACGAGTTGCAGACTGCTTAACTCAGGAGCTCTGAGAATGGAACGGCAAGAGGTGTTCCGCTTGCGTCATAAACAGTGCTCCAGAGTGCATGGCAACGGGCACAATGAAACGTGTGTGCGGGATAGTGACCATTCACGCCTAGTGCTGGCAATGCACGAGCACTGCCAAAAGGCAAAGGGAGGCGCTTAGCATGCGGCTTGTGCGCAAAACTTTCAGACTGCCAGAGGACCGCAACTGTGGTAAGGCCGCTTGCTCATTTGACCTTAGATGTCGCTTGGCAAAACTTCACCTGCATCTGGTTTATGATGCTACCTGTTGTTAGGCGACAACAAGGGTACATGTATCAAACACTTTTTCCTTACCCATTTTGCTAGGCCACGCTCTTCTGCGGCTCTTTAGTGCTTGCCAAACTCGAAGGTGCCTGCTGCTGCTTCCATCTGACAAGGAGCACAGCCTTCTGACAGCAGCTTTCAGGTTGCGTACAATAGAGATTGTCCATTTAGATGTGATGCAAATCCATATGTGTGTAAGGTGCAGGTGCAAGCTCCTGACAAATGTGTTCTCCCGGTACAGTTTCTCCCTGCCAGACACATGGAAATGTTTTCCTCTGGCATTCGCACCACGAGTTGCAGACTGCTTAACTCAGGAGCTCTGAGAATGGAACGGCAAGAGGTGTTTCGCTTGCGTCATAAACAGTGCTCCAGAGTGCATGGCAACGGGCACAATGAAACGTGTGTGCGGGATAGTGACCATTCACGCCTACTGCTGGCAATGCACGAGCACTGCCAAAAGGCAAAGGGAGGCGCTTAGCATGCGGCTTGTGCACAAAGCTTTCAGACTGCCAGAGGACGGCAACTGTGGTAAGGCCGCTTGCTCATTTGACCTTAGATGTCGCTTGGCAAAACTTCACCTGCATCTGGTTTATGATGCTACCTGTTGTTAGGCGACAACAAGGGCACATGTATCAAACACTTTTTCCTTACCCATTTTGCTAGGCCACGCTCTTCTGCGGCTCTTTAGTGCTTGCCAAACTCCTATGTGCGTGCTGCTGCTTCCACCTGACAAGGAGCACAGCCTTCAGACAGCAGCTTTCAACTTGCCTAAGAAAAAGCTTGGCCATTTAGATGTGCTGCAAATCTGCATGTGTGTAAGGTGCAGGTGCAAGCTCCTGACAAATGGGTTCCCCAGGTTCAGTTTCTCCCTGCCAGACACATTGGAAATGTTTTTTCTGGCACTCGCACCAAGAGTGCTAGATTGCTTAACTCAGGAGTTCGGAGAATGGAACGGCAAGAAGTGTTCCGCTTACGTCATAAACAGTGCTCCAGAGCGCTTGGCATCAGGCACAACGAAGCGTGTCTGCGGGATACCCACCATTCACGCCCAGGGCTGGCAATGCACAAGCACTGCCAAAAGGCAAAGGAAGACGCTTAGCATGCGGCTTGTGCTCAAAGCTTTCAGACTGCCAGAGGACCGTAGCTGTGGTAAGCCCGCTTGCTCAATTGAGGTTAGCTGTCACTTGCAAGATCTTAAGCCGCATCTGGTTTATGCTGCTACCTGTTGTTAGGCGACAACAAGGGCATATGTAGCAAATGCTTTTTCCTTGCCCATTTTGCTAGGCCACGCTCTTCTGCGGCTCTTTAGTGCTTGCCAAACTCCAATGTGCATGCTGCTGCTTCCATCTGACAAGGAGCACAGCTTTCTAACAGCAGCCTTCAGCTTGCCTAAGAAAGAGCTTGGCCATTGAAATGTGCTGCAAATCTCTGTGTGCAGAAGGTGCAGGTGCAAGCTCCTGAGAAATGGGTTCTCCAGGTTCAGTTTCTCCCTGCCAGACACTTTGGAAATGTTTTTTCTGGCACTCGCACCAAGAGTGCTAGATTGCTTAACTCAGGAGTTCGGAGAATGGAACGGCAAGAAGTGTTCCGCTTACGTCATAAACAGTGCTCCAGAGCGCTTGGCAACAGGCACAACGAAGCGTGTCTACAGGATAGCCACCATTCACGCCCAGGGCTGGCAATGCACAAGCACTGCCAAAAAGCAAAGGAAGGCGCTTAGCATGTGGCTTGTGCGCAAAGATTTCATACTGCCAGAGGACCGTAGCTGTGGTAAGCCCGCTTGCTCAATTGAGGTTAGCTGTCACGTGCAAGATCTTAAGCCGCATCTGGTTTATGCTGCTAGCTGTTGTTAGGCGACAACAAGTGCACATGAAGCAAATGCTGTTTCCTGGCTCATTTTGCAAGGCCACGCTCTTCTGTGGCTCTTTACTGCTTGCCAAACTCCAATGTGTGTGCTGCTGCTTCCATCTGACAAGGAGCACAGCCTTCTGACAGCAGCTTTCAGGTTGCGTACAATAGAGATTGTCCATTTAGATGTGATGCAAATCCATATGTGTGTAAGGTGCAGGTGCAAGCTCCTGACAAATGTGTTCTCCCGGTACAGTTTCTCCCTGCCAGACACATGGAAATGTTTTCCTCTGGCATTCGCACCAAGAGTCGCAGACTGCTTAACTCAGGAGCTCTGAGACTGGAACGGCAAGAAGTGTTCCGCTTGCGTCATAAACAGTGCTCCAGAGCGCTTGGCAACGGGCACAACGAAGCGTTTGTGCAGGATCGCCACCATTCACACCTATTGCTGGCAATGCACGAGCAATGCCAAAAGGCAAAGGAAGGCGCTAAGCATGCGGCTTGTGCACAAAGCTTTCAGACTGCGAGAGGACCGTAGCTGTGGTAAGCCTGCTTGCTCAATTGACCTTAGCTGTCGTCTGGAAGAACTTGAGCGCCATCTGCTGTATGCTGCTACCTGTTGTTAGGCGACAACAAGGGCACATGTAGCAAATGCTTTTTCCTTGCCCATTTTGCTAGGCCACGCTCTTCGGCGGCTCTTTAGTGCTTGCCAAACTCCTATGTGCATGCTGCTGCTTCCATCTGAAAAGGAGCACAGCTTTCTAACAGCAGCCTTCAGCTTGCCTAAGAAAGAGCTTGGCCATTGAAATGTGCTGCAAATCTCTGTGTGCAGAAGGTGCAGGTGCAAGCTCCTGAGAAATGGGTTCTCCAGGTTCAGTTTCTCCCTGCCAGACACATGGAAATGTTTTTTCTGGCACTCGCACCAAGAGTCCTAGATTGCTTAACTCAGGAGTTCGGAGAATGGAACGGCAAGAGGTGTTCCGCTTACGTCATAAACAGTGCTCCAGAGCGCTTGGCATCAGGCACAACGAAGCGTGTCTGCGGGATAGCCACCATTCACGCCAAGGGCTGGCAATGCACAAGCACTGCCAAAAGGCAAAGGAAGGCGCTTAGCATGCGGCTTGTGCTCAAAGCTTTCAGACTGCCAGAGGACCGTAGCTGTGGTAAGCCCGCTTGCTCAATTGAGGTTAGATGTCACTTGCAAGATCTTAAGCCGCATCTGGTTTATGCTGCTACCTGTTGTTAGGCGACAACAAGTGCACATGAAGCAAATGCTGTTTCCTGGCTCATTTTGCAAGGCCACCCTCTTCTGTGGCTCTTTACTGCTTGCCAAACTCCAATGTGTGTGCTGCTGCTTCCATCTGACAAGGAGCACAGCCTTCTGACAGCAGCTTTCAGGTTGCGTACAATAGAGATTGTCCATTTAGATGTGATGCAAATCCATATGTGTGTAAGGTGCAGGTGCAAGCTCCTGACAAATGTGTTCTCCCGGTACAGTTTCTCCCTGCCAGACACATGGAAATGTTTTCCTCTGGCATTCGCACCAAGAGTCGCAGATTGCTTAACTCAGGAGCTCTGAGAATGGAACGGCAAGAGGTGTTCCGCTTGCGTCATAAACAGTGCTCCAGAGCGCTTGGCAACGGGCACAACGAAGCGTTTGTGCAGGATCGCCACCATTCACGCCTATTGCTGGCAATGCACGAGCACTGCCAAAAGGCAAAGGAAGGCGCTTAGCATGCGGCTTGTGCACAAAGCTTTCAGAGTGCCAGAGGACCGTAGCTGTGGTAAGCCCGCTTGCTCAATTGACCTTAGCTGTCGTCTGGAAGAACTTGAGCGCCATCTGCTGTATGCTGCTACCTGTTGTTAGGCGACAACAAGGGCATATGTAGCAAATGCTTTTTCCTTGCCCATTTTGCTAGGCCACGCTCTTCTGCGGCTCTTTAGTGCTTGCCAAACTCCTATGTGCATGCTGCTGCTTCCATCTGAAAAGGAGCACAGCTTTCTAACAGCAGCCTTCAGCTTGTCTAAGAAAGAGCTTGGCCATTGAAATGTGCTGCAAATCTCTGTGTGCAGAAGGTGCAGGTGCAAGCTCCTGAGAAATGGGTTGTCCAGGTTCAGTTTCTCCCTGCCAGACACATGGAAATGTTTTTTCTGGCACTCGCACCAAGAGTCCTAGATTGCTTAACTCAGGAGTTCGGAGAATGGAACGGCAAGAGGTGTTCCGCTTACGTCATAAACAGTGCTCCAGAGCGCTTGGCATCAGGCACAACGAAGCGTGTCTGCGGGATAGCCACCATTCACGCCCAGGGCTGGCAATGCACAAGCACTGCCAAAAGACAAAGGAAGGCTCTTAGTTGTGCACAAAGCTTTCAGCCTGCCAGAGGACCGTAGCTGTGGTATGCCCGCTTGCTCAATTGACGTTAGCTGTCACTTGTAAGATCTTAAGCCGCATCTGGTTTATGCTGCTACCTGTTGTTAGACGACAACAGGGGCACATGTAGCAAATGCTTTTTCCTGGTTCATTTTGCAAGGCCATACTCTTCTGCGGCTCTTTACTGCTTGCCAAACTCCAATGTGTGTGCTGCTGCTTCCATCTGACAAGGAGCACAGCCTTCTGACAGCAGCTTTCAGGTTGCGTACAATAGAGATTGTCCATTTAGATGTGATGCAAATCCATATGTGTGTAAGGTGCAGGTGCAAGCTCCTGACAAATGTGTTCTCCCGGTACAGTTTCTCCCTGCCAGACACATGGAAATGTTTTCCTCTGGCATTCGCACCACGAGTTGCAGACTGCTTAACTCAGGAGCTCTGAGAATGGAACGGCAAGAGGTGTTCCGCTTGCGTCATAAACAGTGCTCCAGAGTGCATGGCAACGGGCACAATGAAACGTGTGTGCGGGATAGTGACCATTCACGCCTAGTGCTGGCAATGCACGAGCACTGCCAAAAGGCAAAGGGAGGCGCTTAGCATGCGGCTTGTGCGCAAAACTTTCAGACTGCCAGAGGACCGCAACTGTGGTAAGGCCGCTTGCTCATTTGACCTTAGATGTCGCTTGGCAAAACTTCACCTGCATCTGGTTTATGATGCTACCTGTTGTTAGGCGACAACAAGGGCACATGTATCAAACACTTTTTCCTTACCCATTTTGCTAGGCCACACTCTTCTGCGGCTCTTTAGTGCTTGCCAAAGTCGAAGGTGCCTGCTGCTGCTTCCATCTGACAAGGAGCACAGCCTTCTGACAGCAGCTTTCAGGTTGCGTACAATAGAGATTGTCCATTTAGATGTGATGCAAATCCATATGTGTGTAAGGTGCAGGTGCAAGCTCCTGACAAATGTGTTCTCCCGGTACAGTTTCTCCCTGCCAGACACATGGAAATGTTTTCCTCTGGCATTCGCACCACGAGTTGCAGACTGCTTAACTCAGGAGCTCTGAGAATGGAACGGCAAGAGGTGTTCCGCTTGCGTCATAAACAGTGCTCCAGAGTGCATGGCAACGGGCACAATGAAACGTGTGTGCAGGATAGTGACCATTCACGCCTATTGCTGGCAATGCACAAGCACTGCCAAAAGGCAAAGGAAGGCGCTTAGCATGCGGCTTGTGCTCAAAGCTTTCAGACTGCCAGAGGACCGCAACTGTGGTAAGGCCGCTTGCTCAATTGACCTTAGCTGTCGTCTGGAAGAACTTGAGCGCCATCTGCTGTATGCTGCTACCTGTTGTTAGGCGACAACAAGGGCACATGTATCAAACACTTTTTCCTTGCCCATTTTGCTAGGCCACGCTCTTCTGCGGCTCTTTAGTACCTGCCAAACTCCTATGTGCCTGCTGGTGCTTCCGTCTGACAAGGAGCACAGCCTCCTGACAGCAGCTTTCAACTTGCCTAAGAAAAAGTTTGGCCATTTAGATGTGCTGCAAATCTGCATGTGTGTAAGGTGCAGGTGCAAGCTCCTGACAAATGGGTTCCCCAGGTTCAGTTTCTCCCTGCCAGACACATTGGAAATGTTTTTTCTGGCACTCGCACCCAGAATGCTAGATTGCTTAACTCAGGAGTTCGGAGAATGGAACGGCAAGAAGTGTTCCGCTTACGTCATAAACAGTGCTCCAGAGCGCTTGGCATCAGGCACAACGAAGCGTGTCTGCGGGATACCCACCATTCACGCCCGGGGCTGGCAATGCACAAGCACTGCCAAAAGGCAAAGGAAGGCGCTTAGCATGCGGCTTGTGCTCAAAGCTTTCAGACTGCCAGAGGACCGTAGCTGTGGTAAGCCCGCTTGCTCAATTGAGGTTAGCTGTCACTTGCAAGATCTTAAGCCGCATCTGGTTTATGCTGCTAGCTGTTGTTAGGCGACAACAAGTGCACATGAAGCAAATGCTGTTTCCTGGCTCATTTTGCAAGGCCACGCTCTTCTGTGGCTCTTTACTGCTTGCCAAACTCCAATGTGTGTGCTGCTGCTTCCATCTGACAAGGAGCACAGCCTTCTGACAGCAGCTTTCAGGTTGCGTACAATAGAGATTGTCTATTTAGATGTGATGCAAATCCATATGTGTGTAAGGTGCAGGTGCAAGCTCCTGACAAATGTGTTCTCCCGGTACAGTTTCTCCCTGCCAGACACATGGAAATGTTTTCCTCTGGCATTCGCACCAAGAGTCGCAGACTGCTTAACTCAGGAGCTCTGAGAATGGAACGGCAAGAGGTGTTCCGCTTGCGTCATAAACAGTGCTCCAGAGTGCATGGCAACGGGCACAATGAAACGTGTGTGCGGGATAGTGACCATTCACGCCTATTGCTGGCAATGCACGAGCACTGCCAAAAGGCAAAGGGAGGCGCTTAGCATGCGGCTTGTGCGCAAAGCTTTCAGACTGCCAGAGGACCGCAACTGTGGTAAGGCCGCTTGCTCATTTGACGTTAGATGTCGCTTGGCAAAACTTCACCTGCATCTGGTTTATGATGCTACCTGTTGTTAGGCGACAACAAGGGCACATGTATCAAACACTTTTTCCTTACCCATTTTGCTAGGCCACACTCTTCTGCGGCTCTTTAGTGCTTGCCAAACTCGAAGGTGCCTGCTGCTGCTTCCATCTGACAAGGAGCACAGCCTTCTGACAGCAGCTTTCAGGTTGCGTACAATAGAGATTGTCCATTTAGATGTGATGCAAATCCATATGTGTGTAAGGTGCAGGTGCAAGCTCCTGACAAATGTGTTCTCCCGGTACAGTTTCTCCCTGCCAGACACATGGAAATGTTTTCCTCTGGCATTCGCACCACGAGTTGCAGACTGCTTAACTCAGGAGCTCTGAGAATGGAACGGCAAGAGGTGTTCCGCTTGCGTCATAAACAGTGCTCCAGAGTGCATGGCAACGGGCACAATGAAACGTGTGTGCGGGATAGTGACCATTCACGCCTAGTGCTGGCAATGCACGAGCACTGCCAAAAGGCAAAGGGAGGCGCTTAGCATGCGGCTTGTGCGCAAAACTTTCAGACTGCCAGAGGACCGCAACTGTGGTAAGGCCGCTTGCTCATTTGACCTTAGATGTCGCTTGGCAAAACTTCACCTGCATCTGGTTTATGATGCTACCTGTTGTTAGGCGACAACAAGGGTACATGTATCAAACACTTTTTCCTTACCCATTTTGCTAGGCCACGCTCTTCTGCGGCTCTTTAGTGCTTGCCAAACTCGAAGGTGCCTGCTGCTGCTTCCATCTGACAAGGAGCACAGCCTTCTGACAGCAGCTTTCAGGTTGCGTACAATAGAGATTGTCCATTTAGATGTGATGCAAATCCATATGTGTGTAAGGTGCAGGTGCAAGCTCCTGACAAATGTGTTCTCCCGGTACAGTTTCTCCCTGCCAGACACATGGAAATGTTTTCCTCTGGCATTCGCACCACGAGTTGCAGACTGCTTAACTCAGGAGCTCTGAGAATGGAACGGCAAGAGGTGTTTCGCTTGCGTCATAAACAGTGCTCCAGAGTGCATGGCAACGGGCACAATGAAACGTGTGTGCGGGATAGTGACCATTCACGCCTACTGCTGGCAATGCACGAGCACTGCCAAAAGGCAAAGGGAGGCGCTTAGCATGCGGCTTGTGCACAAAGCTTTCAGACTGCCAGAGGACGGCAACTGTGGTAAGGCCGCTTGCTCATTTGACCTTAGATGTCGCTTGGCAAAACTTCACCTGCATCTGGTTTATGATGCTACCTGTTGTTAGGCGACAACAAGGGCACATGTATCAAACACTTTTTCCTTACCCATTTTGCTAGGCCACGCTCTTCTGCGGCTCTTTAGTGCTTGCCAAACTCCTATGTGCGTGCTGCTGCTTCCACCTGACAAGGAGCACAGCCTTCAGACAGCAGCTTTCAACTTGCCTAAGAAAAAGCTTGGCCATTTAGATGTGCTGCAAATCTGCATGTGTGTAAGGTGCAGGTGCAAGCTCCTGACAAATGGGTTCCCCAGGTTCAGTTTCTCCCTGCCAGACACATTGGAAATGTTTTTTCTGGCACTCGCACCAAGAGTGCTAGATTGCTTAACTCAGGAGTTCGGAGAATGGAACGGCAAGAAGTGTTCCGCTTACGTCATAAACAGTGCTCCAGAGCGCTTGGCATCAGGCACAACGAAGCGTGTCTGCGGGATACCCACCATTCACGCCCAGGGCTGGCAATGCACAAGCACTGCCAAAAGGCAAAGGAAGACGCTTAGCATGCGGCTTGTGCTCAAAGCTTTCAGACTGCCAGAGGACCGTAGCTGTGGTAAGCCCGCTTGCTCAATTGAGGTTAGCTGTCACTTGCAAGATCTTAAGCCGCATCTGGTTTATGCTGCTACCTGTTGTTAGGCGACAACAAGGGCATATGTAGCAAATGCTTTTTCCTTGCCCATTTTGCTAGGCCACGCTCTTCTGCGGCTCTTTAGTGCTTGCCAAACTCCAATGTGCATGCTGCTGCTTCCATCTGACAAGGAGCACAGCTTTCTAACAGCAGCCTTCAGCTTGCCTAAGAAAGAGCTTGGCCATTGAAATGTGCTGCAAATCTCTGTGTGCAGAAGGTGCAGGTGCAAGCTCCTGAGAAATGGGTTCTCCAGGTTCAGTTTCTCCCTGCCAGACACTTTGGAAATGTTTTTTCTGGCACTCGCACCAAGAGTGCTAGATTGCTTAACTCAGGAGTTCGGAGAATGGAACGGCAAGAAGTGTTCCGCTTACGTCATAAACAGTGCTCCAGAGCGCTTGGCAACAGGCACAACGAAGCGTGTCTACAGGATAGCCACCATTCACGCCCAGGGCTGGCAATGCACAAGCACTGCCAAAAAGCAAAGGAAGGCGCTTAGCATGTGGCTTGTGCGCAAAGATTTCATACTGCCAGAGGACCGTAGCTGTGGTAAGCCCGCTTGCTCAATTGAGGTTAGCTGTCACGTGCAAGATCTTAAGCCGCATCTGGTTTATGCTGCTAGCTGTTGTTAGGCGACAACAAGTGCACATGAAGCAAATGCTGTTTCCTGGCTCATTTTGCAAGGCCACGCTCTTCTGTGGCTCTTTACTGCTTGCCAAACTCCAATGTGTGTGCTGCTGCTTCCATCTGACAAGGAGCACAGCCTTCTGACAGCAGCTTTCAGGTTGCGTACAATAGAGATTGTCCATTTAGATGTGATGCAAATCCATATGTGTGTAAGGTGCAGGTGCAAGCTCCTGACAAATGTGTTCTCCCGGTACAGTTTCTCCCTGCCAGACACATGGAAATGTTTTCCTCTGGCATTCGCACCAAGAGTCGCAGACTGCTTAACTCAGGAGCTCTGAGACTGGAACGGCAAGAAGTGTTCCGCTTGCGTCATAAACAGTGCTCCAGAGCGCTTGGCAACGGGCACAACGAAGCGTTTGTGCAGGATCGCCACCATTCACACCTATTGCTGGCAATGCACGAGCAATGCCAAAAGGCAAAGGAAGGCGCTAAGCATGCGGCTTGTGCACAAAGCTTTCAGACTGCGAGAGGACCGTAGCTGTGGTAAGCCTGCTTGCTCAATTGACCTTAGCTGTCGTCTGGAAGAACTTGAGCGCCATCTGCTGTATGCTGCTACCTGTTGTTAGGCGACAACAAGGGCACATGTAGCAAATGCTTTTTCCTTGCCCATTTTGCTAGGCCACGCTCTTCGGCGGCTCTTTAGTGCTTGCCAAACTCCTATGTGCATGCTGCTGCTTCCATCTGAAAAGGAGCACAGCTTTCTAACAGCAGCCTTCAGCTTGCCTAAGAAAGAGCTTGGCCATTGAAATGTGCTGCAAATCTCTGTGTGCAGAAGGTGCAGGTGCAAGCTCCTGAGAAATGGGTTCTCCAGGTTCAGTTTCTCCCTGCCAGACACATGGAAATGTTTTTTCTGGCACTCGCACCAAGAGTCCTAGATTGCTTAACTCAGGAGTTCGGAGAATGGAACGGCAAGAGGTGTTCCGCTTACGTCATAAACAGTGCTCCAGAGCGCTTGGCATCAGGCACAACGAAGCGTGTCTGCGGGATAGCCACCATTCACGCCAAGGGCTGGCAATGCACAAGCACTGCCAAAAGGCAAAGGAAGGCGCTTAGCATGCGGCTTGTGCTCAAAGCTTTCAGACTGCCAGAGGACCGTAGCTGTGGTAAGCCCGCTTGCTCAATTGAGGTTAGATGTCACTTGCAAGATCTTAAGCCGCATCTGGTTTATGCTGCTACCTGTTGTTAGGCGACAACAAGTGCACATGAAGCAAATGCTGTTTCCTGGCTCATTTTGCAAGGCCACCCTCTTCTGTGGCTCTTTACTGCTTGCCAAACTCCAATGTGTGTGCTGCTGCTTCCATCTGACAAGGAGCACAGCCTTCTGACAGCAGCTTTCAGGTTGCGTACAATAGAGATTGTCCATTTAGATGTGATGCAAATCCATATGTGTGTAAGGTGCAGGTGCAAGCTCCTGACAAATGTGTTCTCCCGGTACAGTTTCTCCCTGCCAGACACATGGAAATGTTTTCCTCTGGCATTCGCACCAAGAGTCGCAGATTGCTTAACTCAGGAGCTCTGAGAATGGAACGGCAAGAGGTGTTCCGCTTGCGTCATAAACAGTGCTCCAGAGCGCTTGGCAACGGGCACAACGAAGCGTTTGTGCAGGATCGCCACCATTCACGCCTATTGCTGGCAATGCACGAGCACTGCCAAAAGGCAAAGGAAGGCGCTTAGCATGCGGCTTGTGCACAAAGCTTTCAGAGTGCCAGAGGACCGTAGCTGTGGTAAGCCCGCTTGCTCAATTGACCTTAGCTGTCGTCTGGAAGAACTTGAGCGCCATCTGCTGTATGCTGCTACCTGTTGTTAGGCGACAACAAGGGCATATGTAGCAAATGCTTTTTCCTTGCCCATTTTGCTAGGCCACGCTCTTCTGCGGCTCTTTAGTGCTTGCCAAACTCCTATGTGCATGCTGCTGCTTCCATCTGAAAAGGAGCACAGCTTTCTAACAGCAGCCTTCAGCTTGTCTAAGAAAGAGCTTGGCCATTGAAATGTGCTGCAAATCTCTGTGTGCAGAAGGTGCAGGTGCAAGCTCCTGAGAAATGGGTTGTCCAGGTTCAGTTTCTCCCTGCCAGACACATGGAAATGTTTTTTCTGGCACTCGCACCAAGAGTCCTAGATTGCTTAACTCAGGAGTTCGGAGAATGGAACGGCAAGAGGTGTTCCGCTTACGTCATAAACAGTGCTCCAGAGCGCTTGGCATCAGGCACAACGAAGCGTGTCTGCGGGATAGCCACCATTCACGCCCGGGGCTGGCAATGCACAAGCACTGCCAAAAGGCAAAGGAAGGCGCTTAGCATGCGGCTTGTGCTCAAAGCTTTCAGACTGCCAGAGGACCGTAGCTGTGGTAAGCCCGCTTGCTCAATTGAGGTTAGCTGTCACTTGCAAGATCTTAAGCCGCATCTGGTTTATGCTGCTAGCTGTTGTTAGGCGACAACAAGTGCACATGAAGCAAATGCTGTTTCCTGGCTCATTTTGCAAGGCCACGCTCTTCTGTGGCTCTTTACTGCTTGCCAAACTCCAATGTGTGTGCTGCTGCTTCCATCTGACAAGGAGCACAGCCTTCTGACAGCAGCTTTCAGGTTGCGTACAATAGAGATTGTCTATTTAGATGTGATGCAAATCCATATGTGTGTAAGGTGCAGGTGCAAGCTCCTGACAAATGTGTTCTCCCGGTACAGTTTCTCCCTGCCAGACACATGGAAATGTTTTCCTCTGGCATTCGCACCAAGAGTCGCAGACTGCTTAACTCAGGAGCTCTGAGAATGGAACGGCAAGAGGTGTTCCGCTTGCGTCATAAACAGTGCTCCAGAGTGCATGGCAACGGGCACAATGAAACGTGTGTGCGGGATAGTGACCATTCACGCCTATTGCTGGCAATGCACGAGCACTGCCAAAAGGCAAAGGGAGGCGCTTAGCATGCGGCTTGTGCGCAAAGCTTTCAGACTGCCAGAGGACCGCAACTGTGGTAAGGCCGCTTGCTCATTTGACGTTAGATGTCGCTTGGCAAAACTTCACCTGCATCTGGTTTATGATGCTACCTGTTGTTAGGCGACAACAAGGGCACATGTATCAAACACTTTTTCCTTACCCATTTTGCTAGGCCACACTCTTCTGCGGCTCTTTAGTGCTTGCCAAACTCGAAGGTGCCTGCTGCTGCTTCCATCTGACAAGGAGCACAGCCTTCTGACAGCAGCTTTCAGGTTGCGTACAATAGAGATTGTCCATTTAGATGTGATGCAAATCCATATGTGTGTAAGGTGCAGGTGCAAGCTCCTGACAAATGTGTTCTCCCGGTACAGTTTCTCCCTGCCAGACACATGGAAATGTTTTCCTCTGGCATTCGCACCACGAGTTGCAGACTGCTTAACTCAGGAGCTCTGAGAATGGAACGGCAAGAGGTGTTCCGCTTGCGTCATAAACAGTGCTCCAGAGTGCATGGCAACGGGCACAATGAAACGTGTGTGCGGGATAGTGACCATTCACGCCTAGTGCTGGCAATGCACGAGCACTGCCAAAAGGCAAAGGGAGGCGCTTAGCATGCGGCTTGTGCGCAAAACTTTCAGACTGCCAGAGGACCGCAACTGTGGTAAGGCCGCTTGCTCATTTGACCTTAGATGTCGCTTGGCAAAACTTCACCTGCATCTGGTTTATGATGCTACCTGTTGTTAGGCGACAACAAGGGTACATGTATCAAACACTTTTTCCTTACCCATTTTGCTAGGCCACGCTCTTCTGCGGCTCTTTAGTGCTTGCCAAACTCGAAGGTGCCTGCTGCTGCTTCCATCTGACAAGGAGCACAGCCTTCTGACAGCAGCTTTCAGGTTGCGTACAATAGAGATTGTCCATTTAGATGTGATGCAAATCCATATGTGTGTAAGGTGCAGGTGCAAGCTCCTGACAAATGTGTTCTCCCGGTACAGTTTCTCCCTGCCAGACACATGGAAATGTTTTCCTCTGGCATTCGCACCACGAGTTGCAGACTGCTTAACTCAGGAGCTCTGAGAATGGAACGGCAAGAGGTGTTTCGCTTGCGTCATAAACAGTGCTCCAGAGTGCATGGCAACGGGCACAATGAAACGTGTGTGCGGGATAGTGACCATTCACGCCTACTGCTGGCAATGCACGAGCACTGCCAAAAGGCAAAGGGAGGCGCTTAGCATGCGGCTTGTGCACAAAGCTTTCAGACTGCCAGAGGACGGCAACTGTGGTAAGGCCGCTTGCTCATTTGACCTTAGATGTCGCTTGGCAAAACTTCACCTGCATCTGGTTTATGATGCTACCTGTTGTTAGGCGACAACAAGGGCACATGTATCAAACACTTTTTCCTTACCCATTTTGCTAGGCCACGCTCTTCTGCGGCTCTTTAGTGCTTGCCAAACTCCTATGTGCGTGCTGCTGCTTCCACCTGACAAGGAGCACAGCCTCCTGACAGCAGCTTTCAACTTGCCTAAGAAAAAGCTTGGCCATTTAGATGTGCTGCAAATCTGCATGTGTGTAAGGTGCAGGTGCAAGCTCCTGACAAAGTTGTTCTCCAGGTTCAGTTTCTCCCTGCCAGACACATTGGAAATGTTTTCCTCTGGCATTCGCACCAAGAGTCGCAGATTGCTTAACTGAGGAGCTCTGAGAATGGAACGGCAAGAGGTGTTACGCTTGCATCATAAACAGTGCTCCAGAGCGCTTGGCAACGGGCACCATGAAACGTGTGTGCGGGATAGTGACCATTCACGCCTAGTGTTGGCAATGCACGAGCACTGCCAAAAGGCAAAGGGAGGCGCTTAGCATGCGGCTTGTGCGCAAAGCTTTCAGACTGCCAGAGGACCGCATCTGTGGTAATGCCGCTTGCTCATTTGACGTTAGATGTCGCTTGGCAAAACTTCACCCGCATGCGGTTTATGATGCTACCTGTTGTTAGGTGACAAAAAGGGCACATTTAGCAAATGCTTTTTCCTGCCTCATTTTGCTAGGCCACTCTCTTCTTTGGCACTTTACTGCTTGCCAAAGTCCAATCGGCGTGCTGCTGCTTCCATCAGACAAGGAGCACAGCCTTCTGACAGCAGCTTTCAACTTGCCTAAGAAAGAGCTTGTCTATTTAGATGTGCTGCAAATCTGCGTGTGTGTAAGGTGCAGATGCAAGCTCCTGACAAAGTTGTTCTCCAGGTTCAGTTTCTCCCTGCCAGACACATTGGAAATGTTTTCCTCTGGCATTCGCACCAAGAGTCGCAGATTGCTTAACTCAGGAGCTCTGAGAATGGAACGGCAAAAGGTGTTCCGCTTGGGTCATAAACAGTGGTCCAGAGCGCTTGGAAATGGGCACAACTATGCGTTTGTGCGGGAGAGTGACCATACATGCCCAGGGCTGGCAATGCACAAGCACTGCCAAAAGGCAAAGGAAGGCTCTTAGTTGTGCACAAAGCTTTCAGCCTCCCAGAGGACAGTAGCTGTGGTATGCCCGCTTGCTCAATTGACGTTAGCTGTCACTTGTAAGATCTTAAGCCGCATCTGGTTTATGCTGCTACCTGTTGTTAGGCGACAACAAGGGCATATGTAGCAAATGCTTTTTCCTGGTTCATTTTGCAAGGCCATACTCTTCTGCGGCTCTTTACTGCTTGCCAAACTCCAATGTGTGTGCTGCTGCTTCCATCTGACAAGGAGCACAGCCTTCTGACAGCAGCTTTCAGGTTGCGTACAATAGAGATTGTCCATTTAGATGTGATGCAAATCCATATGTGTGTAAGGTGCAGGTGCAAGCTCCTGACAAATGTGTTCTCCCGGTACAGTTTCTCCCTGCCAGACACATGGAAATGTTTTCCTCTGGCATTCGCACCACGAGTTGCAGACTGCTTAACTCAGGAGCTCTGAGAATGGAACGGCAAGAGGTGTTCCGCTTGCGTCATAAACAGTGCTCCAGAGTGCATGGCAACGGGCACAATGAAACGTGTGTGCGGGATAGTGACCATTCACGCCTATTGCTGGCAATGCACGAGCACTGCCAAAAGGCAAAGGGAGGCGCTTAGCATGCGGCTTGTGCACAAAACTTTCAGACTGCCAGAGGACCGCAACTGTGGTAAGGCCGCTTGCTCATTTGACCTTAGATGTCGCTTGGCAAAACTTCACCTACATCTGGTTTATGATGCTACCTGTTGTTAGGCGACAACAAGGGCACATGTATCAAACACTTTTTCTTTACCCATTTTGCTAGGCCACGCTCTTCTGCGGCTCTTTAGTGCTTGCCAAACTCGAAGGTGCCTGCTGCTGCTTCCATCTGACAAGGAGCACAGCCTTCTGACAGCAGCTCTCAGGTTGCGTACAATAGACATTGTCCATTTAGATGTGATGCAAATCCATATGTGTGTAAGGTGCAGGTGCAAGCTCCTGACAATTGGGTTCTCCCGGTACAGTTTCTCCCTGCCAGACACATGGAAATGTATTCCTCTGGCATTCGCACCAAGAGTCGCAGATTGCTTAACTCAGGAGTTCTGAGAATGGAACGGCAAGAAGTGTTCCGCTAGCGTCATAAACAGTGCTCCAGAGCGCTTGGGAACGGGCACAACGAAGCGTTTGTGCAGGATCGCCACCATTCACGCCCAGGGCTGGCAATGCACGAGCACTGCCAAAAGGCAAAGGAAGGCCCTTAGCATGCGGCTTGTGCACAAAGCTTTCAGACTGCAAGAGGACCGCAGCTGTGGTAAGCCTGCTTGCTCAATTGACCTTAGCTGTCGTCTGGAAGAACTTGAGCGCCATCTGCTGTATGCTGCTCCCTGTTGTTAGGCGACAACAAGGGCACATGTATCAAACACTTTTTCCTTGCCCATTTTGCTAGGCCACGCTCTTCTGCGGCTCTTTAGTGCTTGCCAAACTCCTATGTGCGTGCTGCTGCTTCCACCTGACAAGGAGCACAGCCTTCAGACAGCAGCTTTCAACTTGCCTAAGAAAAAGCTTGGCCATTTAGATGTGCTGCAAATCTGCATGTGTGTAAGGTGCAGGTGCAAGCTCCTGACAAATGGGTTCCCCAGGTTCAGTTTCTCCCTGCCAGACACATTGGAAATGTTTTTTCTGGCACTCGCACCAAGAGTGCTAGATTGCTTAACTCAGGAGTTCGGAGAATGGAACGGCAAGAAGTGTTCCGCTTACGTCATAAACAGTGCTCCAGAGCGCTTGGCATCAGGCACAACGAAGCGTGTCTGCGGGATACCCACCATTCACGCCCAGGGTTGGCAATGCACAAGCACTGCCAAAAGGCAAAGGAAGGCGCTTAGCATGCGGCTTGTGCTCAAAGCTTTCAGACTGCCAGAGGACCGTAGCTGTGGTAAGCCCGCTTGCTCAATTGAGGTTAGCTGTCACTTGCAAGATCTTAAGCCGCATCTGGGTTATGCTGCTACCTGTTGTTAGGCGACAACAAGGGCATATGTAGCAAATGCTTTTTCCTTGCCCATTTTGCTAGGCCACGCTCTTCTGCGGCTCTTTAGTGCTTGCCAAACTCCAATGTGCATGCTGCTGCTTCCATCTGACAAGGAGCACAGCTTTCTAACAGCAACTTCAGCTTGCCTAAGAAAGAGCTTGGCCATTGAAATGTGCTGCAAATCTCTGTGTGCAGAAGGTGCAGGTGCAAGCTCCTGAGAAATGGGTTCTCCAGGTTCAGTTTCTCCCTGCCAGACACATTGGAAATGTTTTTTCTGGCACTCGCACCAAGAGTCCTAGATTGCTTAACTCAGGAGTTCCGAGAATGGAAAGGCAAGAGGTGTTCCGCTTACGTCATAAACAGTGCTCCGGAGCGATTGGCAACAGGCACAACGAAGCGTGTCTACAGGATAGCCACCATACATGCCCAGGGCTGGCAATGCACAAGCGCTGCCAAAAAGCAAAGGAAGGCGCTTAGCATGCGCCTTCTGCTCAAAGATTTCATACTGCCAGAGGACCGTAGCTGTGGTAAGCCCGCTTGCTCAATTGAGGTTAGATGTCACTTGCAAGATCTTAAGCCGCATCTGGTTTATGCTGCTACCTGTTGTTAGGCGACAACAAGGGCACATGAAGCAAATGCTTTTTCCTGGCTCATTTTGCAAGGCCACGCTCTTCTGTGGCTCTTTACTGCTTGACAAACTCCAATGTGTGTGCTGCTGCTTCCATCTGACAAGGAGCACAGCCTTCTGACAGCAGCTTTCAGGTTGCGTACAATAGAGATTGTCCATTTAGATGTGATGCAAATCCATATGTGTGTAAGGTGCAGGTGCAAGCTCCTGACAAATGTGTTCTCCCGGTACAGTTTCTCCCTGCCAGACACATGGAAATGTTTTCCTCTGGCATTGGCACCAAGAGTCGCATATTGCTTAACTCAGGAGTTCTGAGACTGGAACGGCAAGAAGTGTTCCGCTTGCGTCATAAACAGTGCTCCAGAGCGCTTGGCAACGGGCACAACGAAGCGTTTGTGCAGGATCGCCACCATTCACGCCTATTGCTGGCAATGCACGAGCACTGCCAAAAGGCAATGAATGCGCTAAGCATGCGGCTTGTGAACAAAGCTTTCAGACTGCGAGAGGACCGTAGCTGTGGTAAGCCTGCTTGCTCAATTGACCTTAGCTGTCGTCTGGAAGATCTTGAGCGCCATCTGCTGTATGCTGCTACCTGTTGTTAGGCGACAACAAGGGCACATGTATCAAACGCTTTTTCCTTGCCCATTTTGCTAGGCCACGCTCTTCTGCGGCTCTTTAGTGCTTGCCAAACTCCTATGTGCATGCTGCTGCTTCCATCTGACAAGGAGCACAGCTTTCTAACAGCAGCCTTCAGCTTGTCTAAGAAAGAGCTTGGCCATTGAAATGTGCTGCAAATCTCTGTGTGCAGAAGGTGCAGGTGCAAGCTCTTGAGAAATGGGTTCTCCAGGTTCAGTTGCTCCCTGCCAGACACATGGAAATGTTTTTTCTGGCACTCGCACCAAGAGTCCTAGATTGCTTAACTCAGGAGTTCGGAGAATGGAACGGCAAGAGGTGTTCCGCTTACGTCATAAACAGTGCTCCAGAGCGCTTGGCATCAGGCACAACGAAGCGTGTCTGCGGGATAGCCACCATTCACGCCCAGGGCTGGCAATGCACAAGCACTGCCAAAAGGCAAAGGAAGGCTCTTAGTTGTGCACAAAGCTTTCAGCCTGCCAGAGGACAGTAGCTGTGGTATGCCCGCTTGCTCAATTGACGTTAGCTGTCACTTGTAAGATCTTAAGCCGCATCTGGTTTATGCTGATACCTGCTGTTAGACGACAACAAGGGCACATGTAGCAAATGCTGTTTCGTGGCTCATTTTGCAAGGCCACGCTCTTCTGTGGCTCTTTACTGCTTGCCAAACTCCAATGTGTGTGCTGCTGCTTCCATCTGACAAGGAGCACAGCCTTCTGACAGCAGCTTTCAGGTTGCGTACAATAGAGATTGTCCATTTAGATGTGATGCAAATCCATATGTGTGTAAGGTGCAGGTGCAAGCTCCTGACAAATGTGTTCTCCCGGTACAGTTTCTCCCTGCCAGACACATGGAAATGTTTTCCTCTGGCATTCGCACCACGAGTTGCAGACTGCTTAACTCAGGAGCTCTGAGAATGGAACGGCAAGAGGTGTTCCGCTTGCGTCATAAACAGTGCTCCAGAGTGCATGGCAACGGGCACAATGAAACGTGTGTGCGGGACAGTGACCATTCACGCCTATTGCTGGCAATGCACAAGCACTGCCAAAAGGCAAAGGGAGGCGCTTAGCATGTGGCTTGTGCACAAAGCTTTCAGACTGCGAGAGGACCGTAGCTGTGGTAAGCCTGCTTGCTCAATTGACCTTAGCTGTCGTCTGGAAGAACTTGAGCGCCATCTGCTGTATGCTGCTCCCTGTTGTTAGGCGACAACAAGGGCACATGTATCAAACACTTTTTCCTTGCCCATTTTGCTAGGCCACGCTCTTCTGCGGCTCTTTAGTACCTGCCAAACTCCTATGTGCCTGCTGGTGCTTCCGTCTGACAAGGAGCACAGCCTCCTGACAGCAGCTTTCAACTTGCCTAAGAAAAAGTTTGGCCATTTAGATGTGCTGCAAATCTGCATGTGTGTAAGGTGCAGGTGCAAGCTCCTGACAAATGGGTTCCCCAGGTTCAGTTTCTCCCTGCCAGACACATTGGAAATGTTTTTTCTGGCACTCGCACCCAGAGTGCTAGATTGCTTAACTCAGGAGTTCGGAGAATGGAACGGCAAGAAGTGTTCCGCTTACGTCATAAACAGTGCTCCAGAGCGCTTGGCATCAGGCACAACGAAGCGTGTCTGCGGGATACCCACCATTCACGCCCGGGGCTGGCAATGCACAAGCACTGCCAAAAGGCAAAGGAAGGCGCTTAGCATGCGGCTTGTGCTCAAAGCTTTCAGACTGCCAGAGGACCGTAGCTGTGGTAAGCCCGCTTGCTCAATTGAGGTTAGCTGTCACTTGCAAGATCTTAAGCCGCATCTGGTTTATGCTGCTAGCTGTTGTTAGGCGACAACAAGTGCACATGAAGCAAATGCTGTTTCCTGGCTCATTTTGCAAGGCCACGCTCTTCTGTGGCTCTTTACTGCTTGCCAAACTCCAATGTGTGTGCTGCTGCTTCCATCTGACAAGGAGCACAGCCTTCTGACAGCAGCTTTCAGGTTGCGTACAATAGAGATTGTCTATTTAGATGTGATGCAAATCCATATGTGTGTAAGGTGCAGGTGCAAGCTCCTGAGAAATGTGTTCTCCCGGTACAGTTTCTCCCTGCCAGACACATTGGAAATGTTTTCCTCTGGCATTCGCACCACGAGTTGCAGACTGCTTAACTCAGGAGCTCTGAGAATGGAACGGCTAGAGGTGTTCCGCTTGCGTCATAAACAGTGCTCCAGAGTGCATGGCAACGGGCACAATGAAACGTGTGTGCGGGATAGTGACCATTCACGCCTATTGCTGGCAACGCACGAGCACTGCCAAAAGGCAAAGGGAGGCGCTTAGCATGCGGCTTGTGCGCAAAGCTTTCAGACTGCCAGAGGACCGCAACTGTGGTAAGGCCGCTTGCTCATTTGACGTTAGATGTCGCTTGGCAAAACTTCACCTGCATCTGGTTTATGATGCTACCTGTTGTTAGGCGACAACAAGGGCACATGTATCAAACACTTTTTCCTTACCCATTTTGCTAGGCCACACTCTTCTGCGGCTCTTTAGTGCTTGCCAAACTCGAAGGTGCCTGCTGCTGCTTCCATCTGACAAGGAGCACAGCCTTCTGACAGCAGCTTTCAGGTTGCGTACAATAGAGATTGTCCATTTAGATGTGATGCAAATCCATATGTGTGTAAGGTGCAGGTGCAAGCTCCTGACAAATGTGTTCTCCCGGTACAGTTTCTCCCTGCCAGACACATGGAAATGTTTTCCTCTGGCATTCGCACCACGAGTTGCAGACTGCTTAACTCAGGAGCTCTGAGAATGGAACGGCAAGAGGTGTTCCGCTTGCGTCATAAACAGTACTCCAGAGTGCATGGCAACGGGCACAATGAAACGTGTGTGCGGGATAGTGACCATTCACACCTATTGCTGGCAATGCACGAGCACTGCCAAAAGGCAAAGGGAGGCGCTTAGCATGCGGCTTGTGCGCAAAGCTTTCAGACTGCCAGAGGACCGCAACTGTGGTAAGGCCGCTTGCTCATTTGACGTTAGATGTCGCTTGGCAAAACTTCACCTGCATCTGGTTTATGATGCTACCTGTTGTTAGGCGACAACAAGGGTACATGTATCAAACACTTTTTCCTTACCCATTTTGCTAGGCCACGCTCTTCTGCGGCTCTTTAGTGCTTGCCAAACTCGAAGGTGCCTGCTGCTGCTTCCATCTGACAAGGAGCACAGCCTTCTGACAGCAGCTTTCAGGTTGCGTACAATAGAGATTGTCCATTTAGATGTGATGCAAATCCATATGTGTGTAAGGTGCAGGTGCAAGCTCCTGACAAATGTGTTCTCCCGGTACAGTTTCTCCCTGCCAGACACATGGAAATGTTTTCCTCTGGCATTCGCACCACGAGTTGCAGACTGCTTAACTCAGGAGCTCTGAGAATGGAACGGCAAGAGGTGTTTCGCTTGCGTCATAAACAGTGCTCCAGAGTGCATGGCAACGGGCACAATGAAACGTGTGTGCGGGATAGTGACCATTCACGCCTACTGCTGGCAATGCACGAGCACTGCCAAAAGGCAAAGGGAGGCGCTTAGCATGCGGCTTGTGCACAAAGCTTTCAGACTGCCAGAGGACGGCAACTGTGGTAAGGCCGCTTGCTCATTTGACCTTAGATGTCGCTTGGCAAAACTTCACCTGCATCTGGTTTATGATGCTACCTGTTGTTAGGCGACAACAAGGGCACATGTATCAAACACTTTTTCCTTACCCATTTTGCTAGGCCACGCTCTTCTGCGGCTCTTTAGTGCTTGCCAAACTCCTATGTGCGTGCTGCTGCTTCCACCTGACAAGGAGCACAGCCTTCAGACAGCAGCTTTCAACTTGCCTAAGAAAAAGCTTGGCCATTTAGATGTGCTGCAAATCTGCATGTGTGTAAGGTGCAGGTGCAAGCTCCTGACAAAGTTGTTCTCCAGGTTCAGTTTCTCCCTGCCAGACACATTGGAAATGTTTTCCTCTGGCATTCGCACCAAGAGTCGCAGATTGCTTAACTGAGGAGCTCTGAGAATGGAACGGCAAGAGGTGTTACGCTTGCATCATAAACAGTGCTCCAGAGCGCTTGGCAACGGGCACCATGAAACGTGTGTGCGGGATAGTGACCATTCACGCCTAGTGTTGGCAATGCACGAGCACTGCCAAAAGGCAAAGGGAGGCGCTTAGCATGCGGCTTGTGCGCAAAGCTTTCAGACTGCCAGAGGACCGCATCTGTGGTAATGCCGCTTGCTCATTTGACGTTAGATGTCGCTTGGCAAAACTTCACCCGCATGCGGTTTATGATGCTACCTGTTGTTAGGTGACAAAAAGGGCACATTTAGCAAATGCTTTTTCCTGCCTCATTTTGCTAGGCCACTCTCTTCTTTGGCACTTTACTGCTTGCCAAAGTCCAATCGGCGTGCTGCTGCTTCCATCAGACAAGGAGCACAGCCTTCTGACAGCAGCTTTCAACTTGCCTAAGAAAGAGCTTGTCTATTTAGATGTGCTGCAAATCTGCGTGTGTGTAAGGTGCAGATGCAAGCTCCTGACAAAGTTGTTCTCCAGGTTCAGTTTCTCCCTGCCAGACACATTGGAAATGTTTTCCTCTGGCATTCGCACCAAGAGTCGCAGATTGCTTAACTCAGGAGCTCTGAGAATGGAACGGCAAAAGGTGTTCCGCTTGGGTCATAAACAGTGGTCCAGAGCGCTTGGAAATGGGCACAACTATGCGTTTGTGCGGGAGAGTGACCATACATGCCCAGGGCTGGCAATGCACAAGCACTGCCAAAAGGCAAAGGAAGGCTCTTAGTTGTGCACAAAGCTTTCAGCCTCCCAGAGGACAGTAGCTGTGGTATGCCCGCTTGCTCAATTGACGTTAGCTGTCACTTGTAAGATCTTAAGCCGCATCTGGTTTATGCTGCTACCTGTTGTTAGGCGACAACAAGGGCATATGTAGCAAATGCTTTTTCCTGGTTCATTTTGCAAGGCCATACTCTTCTGCGGCTCTTTACTGCTTGCCAAACTCCAATGTGTGTGCTGCTGCTTCCATCTGACAAGGAGCACAGCCTTCTGACAGCAGCTTTCAGGTTGCGTACAATAGAGATTGTCCATTTAGATGTGATGCAAATCCATATGTGTGTAAGGTGCAGGTGCAAGCTCCTGACAAATGTGTTCTCCCGGTACAGTTTCTCCCTGCCAGACACATGGAAATGTTTTCCTCTGGCATTCGCACCACGAGTTGCAGACTGCTTAACTCAGGAGCTCTGAGAATGGAACGGCAAGAGGTGTTCCGCTTGCGTCATAAACAGTGCTCCAGAGTGCATGGCAACGGGCACAATGAAACGTGTGTGCGGGATAGTGACCATTCACGCCTATTGCTGGCAATGCACGAGCACTGCCAAAAGGCAAAGGGAGGCGCTTAGCATGCGGCTTGTGCACAAAACTTTCAGACTGCCAGAGGACCGCAACTGTGGTAAGGCCGCTTGCTCATTTGACCTTAGATGTCGCTTGGCAAAACTTCACCTACATCTGGTTTATGATGCTACCTGTTGTTAGGCGACAACAAGGGCACATGTATCAAACACTTTTTCTTTACCCATTTTGCTAGGCCACGCTCTTCTGCGGCTCTTTAGTGCTTGCCAAACTCGAAGGTGCCTGCTGCTGCTTCCATCTGACAAGGAGCACAGCCTTCTGACAGCAGCTCTCAGGTTGCGTACAATAGAGATTGTCCATTTAGATGTGATGCAAATCCATATGTGTGTAAGGTGCAGGTGCAAGCTCCTGACAATTGGGTTCTCCCGGTACAGTTTCTCCCTGCCAGACACATGGAAATGTATTCCTCTGGCATTCGCACCAAGAGTCGCAGATTGCTTAACTCAGGAGTTCTGAGAATGGAACGGCAAGAAGTGTTCCGCTAGCGTCATAAACAGTGCTCCAGAGCGCTTGGGAACGGGCACAACGAAGCGTTTGTGCAGGATCGCCACCATTCACGCCCAGGGCTGGCAATGCACGAGCACTGCCAAAAGGCAAAGGAAGGCCCTTAGCATGCGGCTTGTGCACAAAGCTTTCAGACTGCAAGAGGACCGCAGCTGTGGTAAGCCTGCTTGCTCAATTGACCTTAGCTGTAGTCTGGAAGAACTTGAGCGCCATCTGCTGTATGCTGCTCCCTGTTGTTAGGCGACAACAAGGGCACATGTATCAAACACTTTTTCCTTGCCCATTTTGCTAGGCCACGCTCTTCTGCGGCTCTTTAGTGCTTGCCAAACTCCTATGTGCGTGCTGCTGCTTCCACCTGACAAGGAGCACAGCCTTCAGACAGCAGCTTTCAACTTGCCTAAGAAAAAGCTTGGCCATTTAGATGTGCTGCAAATCTGCATGTGTGTAAGGTGCAGGTGCAAGCTCCTGACAAATGGGTTCCCCAGGTTCAGTTTCTCCCTGCCAGACACATTGGAAATGTTTTTTCTGGCACTCGCACCAAGAGTGCTAGATTGCTTAACTCAGGAGTTCGGAGAATGGAACGGCAAGAAGTGTTCCGCTTACATCATAAACAGTGCTCCAGAGCGCTTGGCATCAGGCACAACGAAGCGTGTCTGCGGGATACCCACCATTCACGCCCAGGGCTGGCAATGCACAAGCACTGCCAAAAGGCAAAGGAAGGCGCTTAGCATGCGGCTTGTGCTCAAAGCTTTCAGACTGCCAGAGGACCGTAGCTGTGGTAAGCCCGCTTGCTCAATTGAGGTTAGCTGTCACTTGCAAGATCTTAAGCCGCATCTGGTTTATGCTGCTACCTGTTGTTAGGCGACAACAAGGGCATATGTAGCAAATGCTTTTTCCTTGCCCATTTTGCTAGGCCACGCTCTTCTGCGGCTCTTTAGTGCTTGCCAAACTCCAATGTGCATGCTGCTGCTTCCATCTGACAAGGAGCACAGCTTTCTAACAGCAACTTCAGCTTGCCTAAGAAAGAGCTTGGCCATTGAAATGTGTTGCAAATCTCTGTGTGCAGAAGGTGCAGGTGCAAGCTCCTGAGAAATGGGTTCTCCAGGTTCAGTTTCTCCCTGCCAGACACATTGGAAATGTTTTTTCTGGCACTCGCACCAAGAGTCCTAGATTGCTTAACTCAGGAGTTCGGAGAATGGAAAGGCAAGAAGTGTTCCGCTTACGTCATAAACAGTGCTCCGGAGCGATTGGCAACAGGCACAACGAAGCGTGTCTACAGGATAGCCACCATACATGCCCAGGGCTGGCAATGCACAAGCGCTGCCAAAAAGCAAAGGAAGGCGCTTAGCATGCGGCTTGTGCTCAAAGATTTCATACTGCCAGAGGACTGTAGCTGTGGTAAGCCCGCTTGCTCAATTGAGGTTAGATGTCACTTGCAAGATCTTAAGCGGCATCTGGTTTATGCTGCTACCTGTTGTTAGGCAACAACAAGGGCACATGAAGCAAATGCTTTTTCCTGGCTCATTTTGCAAGGCCACGCTCTTCTGTGGCTCTTTACTGCTTGACAAACTCCAATGTGTGTGCTGCTGCTTCCATCTGACAAGGAGCACAGCCTTCTGACAGCAGCTTTCAGGTTGCGTACAATAGAGATTGTCCATTTAGATGTGATGCAAATCCATATGTGTGTAAGGTGCAGGTGCAAGCTCCTGACAAATGTGTTCTCCCGGTACAGTTTCTCCCTGCCAGACACATGGAAATGTTTTCCTCTGGCATTCGCACCAAGAGTCGCAGATTGCTTAACTCAGGAGTTCTGAGACTGGAACGGCAAGAAGTGTTCCGCTTGCGTCATAAACAGTGCTCCAGAGCGCTTGGCAACGGGCACAACGAAGCGTTTGTGCAGGATCGCCACCATTCACGCCTATTGCTGGCAATGCACGAGCACTGCCAAAAGGCAATGAAGGCGCTAAGCATGCGGCTTGTGAACAAAGCTTTCAGACTGCGAGAGGACCGTAGCTGTGGTAAGCCTGCTTGCTCAATTGACCTTGCTGTCGTCTGGAAGAACTTGAGCGCCATCTGCTGTATGCTGCTACCTGTTGTTAGGCGACAACAAGGGCACATGTATCAAACACTTTTTCCTTGCCCATTTTGCTAGGCCACGCTCTTCTGCGGCTCTTTAGTACTTGCCAAACTCCTATGTGCCTGCTGCTGCTTCCGTCTGACAAGGAGCACAGCCTCCTGACAGCAGCTTTCAACTTGCCTAAGAAAAAGTTTGGCCATTTAGATGTGCTGCAAATCTCTGTGTGCAGAAGGTGCAGGTGCAAGCTCCTGACAAATGGGTTCCCCAGGTTCAGTTTCTCCCTGCCAGACACATTGGAAATGTTTTTTCTGGCACTCGCACCAAGAGTGCTAGATTGCTTAACTCAGGAGTTCGGAGAATGGAACGGCAAGAAGTGTTCCGCTTACGTCATAAACAGTGCTCCAGAGCGCTTGGCATCAGGCACAACGAAGCGTGTCTGCGGGATAGCCACCATTCACGCCCAGGGCTGGCAATGCACAAGCACTGCCAAAAGGCAAAGGAAGACGCTTAGCATGCGGCTTGTGCTCAAAGCTTTCAGACTGCCAGAGGACCGTAGCTGTGGTAAGCCCGCTTGCTCAATTGAGGTTAGCTGTCACTTGCAAGATCTTAAGCCGCATCTGGTTTATGCTGCTACCTGTTGTTAGGCGACAACAAGGGCATATGTAGCAAATGCTTTTTCCTTGCCCATTTTGCTAGGCCACGCTCTTCTGCGGCTCTTTAGTGCTTGCCAAACTCCAATGTGCATGCTGCTGCTTCCATCTGACAAGGAGCACAGCTTTCTAACAGCAGCCTTCAGCTTGCCTAAGAAAGAGCTTGGCCATTGAAATGTGCTGCAAATCTCTGTGTGCAGAAGGTGCAGGTGCAAGCTCCTGAGAAATGGGTTCTCCAGGTTCAGTTGCTCCCTGCCAGACACATTGGAAATGTTTTTTCTGGCACTCGCACCAAGAGTGCTAGATTGCTTAACTCAGGAGTTCGGAGAATGGAACGGCAAGAAGTGTTCCGCTTACGTCATAAACAGTGCTCCAGAGCGCTTGGCAACAGGCACAACGAAGCGTGTCTACAGGATAGCCACCATTCACGCCCAGGGCTGGCAATGCACAAGCACTGCCAAAAAGCAAAGGAAGGCGCTTAGCATGTGGCTTGTGCGCAAAGATTTCATACTGCCAGAGGACCGTAGCTGTGGTAAGCCCGCTTGCTCAATTGAGGTTAGCTGTCACGTGCAAGATCTTAAGCCGCATCTGGTTTATGCTGCTAGCTGTTGTTAGGCGACAACAAGTGCACATGAAGCAAATGCTGTTTCCTGGCTCATTTTGCAAGGCCACGCTCTTCTGTGGCTCTTTACTGCTTGCCAAACTCCAATGTGTGTGCTGCTGCTTCCATCTGACAAGGAGCACAGCCTTCTGACAGCAGCTTTCAGGTTGCGTACAATAGAGATTGTCCATTTAGATGTGATGCAAATCCATATGTGTGTAAGGTGCAGGTGCAAGCTCCTGACAAATGTGTTCTCCCGGTACAGTTTCTCCCTGCCAGACACATGGAAATGTTTTCCTCTGGCATTCGCACCAAGAGTCGCAGACTGCTTAACTCAGGAGCTCTGAGACTGGAACGGCAAGAAGTGTTCCGCTTGCGTCATAAACAGTGCTCCAGAGCGCTTGGCAACGGGCACAACGAAGCGTTTGTGCAGGATCGCCACCATTCACACCTATTGCTGGCAATGCACGAGCAATGCCAAAAGGCAAAGGAAGGCGCTAAGCATGCGGCTTGTGCACAAAGCTTTCAGACTGCGAGAGGACCGTAGCTGTGGTAAGCCTGCTTGCTCAATTGACCTTAGCTGTCGTCTGGAAGAACTTGAGCGCCATCTGCTGTATGCTGCTACCTGTTGTTAGGCGACAACAAGGGCACATGTAGCAAATGCTTTTTCCTTGCCCATTTTGCTAGGCCACGCTCTTCGGCGGCTCTTTACTGCTTGCCAAACTCCTATGTGCATGCTGCTGCTTCCATCTGAAAAGGAGCACAGCTTTCTAACAGCAGCCTTCAGCTTGCCTAAGAAAGAGCTTGGCCATTGAAATGTGCTGCAAATCTCTGTGTGCAGAAGGTGCAGGTGCAAGCTCCTGAGAAATGGGTTCTCCAGGTTCAGTTTCTCCCTGCCAGACACATGGAAATGTTTTCCTCTGGCACTCGCACCAAGAGTCCTAGATTGCTTAACTCAGGAGTTCGGAGAATGGAACGGCAAGAGGTGTTCCGCTTACGTCATAAACAGTGCTCCAGAGCGCTTGGCATCAGGCACAACGAAGCGTGTCTGCGGGATAACCACCATTCACGCCCAGGGCTGGCAATGCACAAGCACTGCCAAAAGGCAAAGGAAGGCTCTTAGTTGTGCACAAAGCTTTCAGCCTGCCAGAGGACCGTAGCTGTGGTATGCCCGCTTGCTCAATTGACGTTAGCTGTCACTTGTAAGGTCTTAAGCCGCATCTGGTTTATGCTGCTACCTGTTGTTAGACGACAACAGGGGCACATGTAGCAAATGCTTTTTCCTGGTCCATTTTGCAAGGCCATACTCTTCTGCGGCTCTTTACTGCTTGCCAAACTCCAATGTGTGTGCTGCTGCTTCCATCTGACAAGGAGCACAGCCTTCTGACAGCAGCTTTCAGGTTGCGTACAATAGAGATTGTCCATTTAGATGTGATGCAAATCCATATGTGTGTAAGGTGCAGGTGCAAGCTCCTGACAAATGTGTTCTCCCGGTACAGTTTCTCCCTGCCAGACACATGGAAATGTTTTCCTCTGGCATTCGCACCACGAGTTGCAGACTGCTTAACTCAGGAGCTCTGAGAATGGAACGGCAAGAGGTGTTCCGCTTGCGTCATAAACAGTGCTCCAGAGTGCATGGCGACGGGCACAATGAAACGTGTGTGCGGGATAGTGACCATTCACGCCTATTGCTGGCAATGCACGAGCACTGCCAAAAGGCAAAGGGAGGCGCTTAGCATGCGGCTTGTGCACAAAGCTTTCAGACTGCCAGAGGACCGCAACTGTGGTAAGGCCGCTTGCTCATTTGACCTTAGATGTCGCTTGGCAAAACTTCACCTGCATCTGGTTTATGATGCTACCTGTTGTTAGGCGACAACAAGGGCACATGTATCAAACACTTTTTCCTTACCCATTTTGCTAGGCCACGCTCTTCTGCGGCTCTTTAGTGCTTGCCAAACTCGAAGGTGCCTGCTGCTGCTTCCATCTGACAAGGAGCACAGCCTTCTGACAGCAGCTCTCAGGTTGCGTACAATAGAGATTGTCCATTTAGATGTGATGCAAATCCATATGTGTGTAAGGTGCAGGTGCAAGCTCCTGACAATTGGGTTCTCCCGGTACAGTTTCTCCCTGCCAGACACATGGAAATGTATTCCTCTGGCATTCGCACCAAGAGTCGCAGATTGCTTAACTCAGGAGTTCTGAGAATGGAACGGCAAGAAGTGTTCCGCTAGCGTCATAAACAGTGCTCCAGAGCGCTTGGGAACGGGCACAACGAAGCGTTTGTGCAGGATCGCCACCATTCACGCCCAGGGCTGGCAATGCACGAGCAATGCCAAAAGGCAAAGGAAGGCCCTTAGCATGCGGCTTGTGCACAAAGCTTTCAGACTGCAAGAGGACCGCAGCTGTGGTAAGCCTGCTTGCTCAATTGACCTTAGCTGTAGTCTGGAAGAACTTGAGCGCCATCTGCTGTATGCTGCTCCCTGTTGTTAGGCGACAACAAGGGCACATGTATCAAACACTTTTTCCTTGCCCATTTTGCTAGGCCACGCTCTTCTGCGGCTCTTTAGTGCTTGCCAAACTCCTATGTGCGTGCTGCTGCTTCCACCTGACAAGGAGCACAGCCTTCAGACAGCAGCTTTCAACTTGCCTAAGAAAAAGCTTGGCCATTTAGATGTGCTGCAAATCTGCATGTGTGTAAGGTGCAGGTGCAAGCTCCTGACAAAGTTGTTCTCCAGGTTCAGTTTCTCCCTGCCAGACACATTGGAAATGTTTTCCTCTGGCATTCGCACCAAGAGTCGCAGATTGCTTAACTGAGGAGCTCTGAGAATGGAACGGCAAGAGGTGTTCCGCTTGCATCATAAACAGTGCCCCAGAGCGCAGGGCAACGGGCACAATGAAACGTGTGTGCGGGATAGTGACCATTCACGCCTAGTGCTGGCAATGCACGAGCACTGCCAAAAGGCAAAGGGAGGCGCTTAGAATCCGGCTTGTGCGCAAAGCTTTCAGACTGCCACAGGACCGCATCTGTGGTAATGCCGCTTGCTCATTTGACGTTAGATGTCGCTTGGCAAAACTTCACCCGCATGTGGTTTATGATGCTACCTGTTGTTAGGTGACAACAAGGGCACATTTAGCAAATGCTTTTTCCTGCCTCATTTTGCTAGGCCACTCTCTTCTTTGGCACTTTAGTGCTTGCCAAAGTCCAATCGGCGTGCTGCTGCTTCCATCTGACAAGGAGCACAGCTTTCTGACAGCAGCTTTCAACTTGCCTAAGAAAGAGCTTGTCTATTTAGATGTGCTGCAAATCTGCGTGTGTGTAAGGTGCAGATGCAAGCTCCTGACAAAGTTGTTCTCCAGGTTCATTTTCTCCCTGCCAGACACATTGGAAATGTTTTCCTCTGGCATTCGCACCAAGAGTCGCAGATTGCTTAACTCAGGAGCTCTGAGAATGGAACGGCAAGAGGTGTTCCGCTTGCGTCATAAACAGTGGTCCAGAGCGCTTGGAAATGGGCACAACTATGCGTTTGTGCGGGAGAGTGACCATACATCCCCAGGGCTGGCAATGCACGAGCACTGCCAAAAGGCAAAGGAAGGCGCTTAGCATGCGGCTTGTGCACAAAGCTTTCAGACTGCCAGAGGACCGTAGCTGTGGTAAGCCCGCTTGCTCAATTGACCTTAGCTGTCGTCTGGAAGAACTTGAGCGCCATCTGCTGTATGCTGCTACCTGTTGTTAGGCGACAACAAGGGCACATGTATCAAACACTTTTTCCTTGCCCATTTTGCTAGGCCACGCTCTTCTGCGGCTCTTTAGTGCTTGCCAAACTCCTATGTGCATGCTGCTGCTTCCACCTGACAAGGAGCACAGCCTTCAGACAGCAGCCTTCAGCTTGTCTAAGAAAGAGCTTGGCCATTGAAATGTGCTGCAAATCTCTGTGTGCAGAAGGTGCAGATGCAAGCTCCTGAGAAATGGGTTCTCCAGGTTCAGTTGCTCCCTGCCAGACACATGGAAATGTTTTCCTCTGGCACTCGCACCAAGAGTCCTAGATTGCTTAACTCAGGAGTTCGGAGAATGGAACGGCAAGAGGTGTTCCGCTTACGTCATAAACAGTGCTCCAGAGCGCTTGGCATCAGGCACAACGAAGTGTGTCTGCGGGATAGCCAGCATTCACGCCCAGGGCTGGCAATGCACAAGCACTGCCAAAAGGCAAAGGAAGGCTCTTAGTTGTGCACAAAGCTTTCAGCCTGCCAGAGGACCGTAGCTGTGGTATGCCCGCTTGCTCAATTGACGTTAGCTGTCACTTGTAAGGTCTTAAGCCGCATCTGGTTTATGCTGCTACCTGTTGTTAGACGACAACAGGGGCACATGTAGCAAATGCTTTTTCCTGGTCCATTTTGCAAGGCCATACTCTTCTGCGGCTCTTTACTGCTTGCCAAACTCCAATGTGTGTGCTGCTGCTTCCATCTGACAAGGAGCACAGCCTTCTGACAGCAGCTTTCAGGTTGCGTACAATAGAGATTGTCCATTTAGATGTGATGCAAATCCATATGTGTGTAAGGTGCAGGTGCAAGCTCCTGACAAATGTGTTCTCCCGGTACAGTTTCTCCCTGCCAGACACATGGAAATGTTTTCCTCTGGCATTCGCACCACGAGTTGCAGACTGCTTAACTCAGGAGCTCTGAGAATGGAACGGCAAGAGGTGTTCCGCTTGCGTCATAAACAGTGCTCCAGAGTGCATGGCGACGGGCACAATGAAACGTGTGTGCGGGATAGTGACCATTCACGCCTATTGCTGGCAATGCACGAGCACTGCCAAAAGGCAAAGGGAGGCGCTTAGCATGCGGCTTGTGCACAAAGCTTTCAGACTGCCAGAGGACCGCAACTGTGGTAAGGCCGCTTGCTCATTTGACCTTAGATGTCGCTTGGCAAAACTTCACCTGCATCTGGTTTATGATGCTACCTGTTGTTAGGCGACAACAAGGGCACATGTATCAAACACTTTTTCCTTACCCATTTTGCTAGGCCACGCTCTTCTGCGGCTCTTTAGTGCTTGCCAAACTCGAAGGTGCCTGCTGCTGCTTCCATCTGACAAGGAGCACAGCCTTCTGACAGCAGCTCTCAGGTTGCGTACAATAGAGATTGTCCATTTAGATGTGATGCAAATCCATATGTGTGTAAGGTGCAGGTGCAAGCTCCTGACAATTGGGTTCTCCCGGTACAGTTTCTCCCTGCCAGACACATGGAAATGTATTCCTCTGGCATTCGCACCAAGAGTCGCAGATTGCTTAACTCAGGAGTTCTGAGAATGGAACGGCAAGAAGTGTTCCGCTAGCGTCATAAACAGTGCTCCAGAGCGCTTGGGAACGGGCACAACGAAGCGTTTGTGCAGGATCGCCACCATTCACGCCCAGGGCTGGCAATGCACGAGCAATGCCAAAAGGCAAAGGAAGGCCCTTAGCATGCGGCTTGTGCACAAAGCTTTCAGACTGCAAGAGGACCGCAGCTGTGGTAAGCCTGCTTGCTCAATTGACCTTAGCTGTAGTCTGGAAGAACTTGAGCGCCATCTGCTGTATGCTGCTCCCTGTTGTTAGGCGACAACAAGGGCACATGTATCAAACACTTTTTCCTTGCCCATTTTGCTAGGCCACGCTCTTCTGCGGCTCTTTAGTGCTTGCCAAACTCCTATGTGCGTGCTGCTGCTTCCACCTGACAAGGAGCACAGCCTTCAGACAGCAGCTTTCAACTTGCCTAAGAAAAAGCTTGGCCATTTAGATGTGCTGCAAATCTGCATGTATGTAAGGTGCAGGTGCAAGCTCCTGACAAAGTTGTTCTCCAGGTTCAGTTTCTCCCTGCCAGACACATTGGAAATGTTTTCCTCTGGCATTCGCACCAAGAGTCGCAGATTGCTTAACTGAGGAGCTCTGAGAATGGAACGGCAAGAGGTGTTCCGCTTGCATCATAAACAGTGCTCCAGAGTGCATGGCAACGGGCACAATGAAACGTGTGTGCGGGACAGTGACCATTCACGCCTATTGCTGGCAATGCACAAGCACTGCCAAAAGGCAAAGGGAGGCGCTTAGCATGCGGCTTGTGCACAAAACTTTCAGACTGCGAGAGGACCGTAGCTGTGGTAAGCCTGCTTGCTCAATTGACCTTAGCTGTCGTCTGGAAGAACTTGAGCGCCATCTGCTGTATGCTGCTCCCTGTTGTTAGGCGACAACAAGGGCACATGTATCAAACACTTTTTCCTTGCCCATTTTGCTAGGCCACGCTCTTCTGCGGCTCTTTAGTGCTTGCCAAACTCCTATGTGCGTGCTGCTGCTTCCACCTGACAAGGAGCACAGCCTTCAGACAGCAGCTTTCAACTTGCCTAAGAAAAAGCTTGGCCATTTAGATGTGCTGCAAATCTGCATGTGTGTAAGGTGCAGGTGCAAGCTCCTGACAAAGTTGTTCTCCAGGTTCAGTTTCTCCCTGCCAGACACATTGGAAATGTTTTCCTCTGGCATTCGCACCAAGAGTCGCAGATTGCTTAACTGAGGAGCTCTGAGAATGGAACGGCAAGAGGTGTTCCGCTTGCATCATAAACAGTGCCCCAGAGCGCAGGGCAACGGGCACAATGAAACGTGTGTGCGGGATAGTGACCATTCACGCCTAGTGCTGGCAATGCACGAGCACTGCCAAAAGGCAAAGGGAGGCGCTTAGAATCCGGCTTGTGCGCAAAGCTTTCAGACTGCCACAGGACCGCATCTGTGGTAATGCCGCTTGCTCATTTGACGTTAGATGTCGCTTGGCAAAACTTCACCCGCATGTGGTTTATGATGCTACCTGTTGTTAGGTGACAACAAGGGCACATTTAGCAAATGCTTTTTCCTGCCTCATTTTGCTAGGCCACTCTCTTCTTTGGCACTTTAGTGCTTGCCAAAGTCCAATCGGCGTGCTGCTGCTTCCATCTGACAAGGAGCACAGCTTTCTGACAGCAGCTTTCAACTTGCCTAAGAAAGAGCTTGTCTATTTAGATGTGCTGCAAATCTGCGTGTGTGTAAGGTGCAGATGCAAGCTCCTGACAAAGTTGTTCTCCAGGTTCATTTTCTCCCTGCCAGACACATTGGAAATGTTTTCCTCTGGCATTCGCACCAAGAGTCGCAGATTGCTTAACTCAGGAGCTCTGAGAATGGAACGGCAAGAGGTGTTCCGCTTGCGTCATAAACAGTGGTCCAGAGCGCTTGGAAATGGGCACAACTATGCGTTTGTGCGGGAGAGTGACCATACATCCTCAGGGCTGGCAATGCACGAGCACTGCCAAAAGGCAAAGGAAGGCGCTTAGCATGCGGCTTGTGCACAAAGCTTTCAGACTGCCAGAGGACCGTAGCTGTGGTAAGCCCGCTTGCTCAATTGACCTTAGCTGTCGTCTGGAAGAACTTGAGCGCCATCTGCTGTATGCTGCTACCTGTTGTTAGGCGACAACAAGGGCACATGTATCAAACACTTTTTCCTGGCCCATTTTGCTAGGCCACGCTCTTCTGCGGCTCTTTAGTGCTTGCCAAACTCCTATGTGCATGCTGCTGCTTCCATCTGACAAGGAGCACAGCTTTCTAACAGCAGCCTTCAGCTTGTCTAAGAAAGAGCTTGGCCATTGAAATGTGCTGCAAATCTCTGTGTGCAGAAGGTGCAGATGCAAGCTCCTGAGAAATGGGTTCTCCAGGTTCAGTTGCTCCCTGCCAGACACATGGAAATGTTTTCCTCTGGCACTCGCACCAAGAGTCCTAGATTGCTTAACTCAGGAGTTCGGAGAATGGAACGGCAAGAGGTGTTCCGCTTACGTCAGAAACAGTGCTCCAGAGCGCTTGGCATCAGGCACAACGAAGCGTGTCTGCGGGATAGCCATCATTCACGCCCAGGGCTGGCAATGCACAAGCACTGCCAAAAGGCAAAGGAAGGCTCTTAGTTGTGCACAAAGCTTTCAGCCTGCCAGAGGACCGTAGCTGTGGTATGCCCGCTTGCTCAATTGACGTTAGCTGTCACTTGTAAGGTCTTAAGCCGCATCTGGTTTATGCTGCTACCTGTTGTTAGACGACAACAGGGGCACATGTAGCAAATGCTTTTTCCTGGTCCATTTTGCAAGGCCATACTCTTCTGCGGCTCTTTACTGCTTGCCAAACTCCAATGTGTGTGCTGCTGCTTCCATCTGACAAGGAGCACAGCCTTCTGACAGCAGCTTTCAGGTTGCGTACAATAGAGCTTGTCCATTTAGATGTGATGCAAATCCATATGTGTGTAAGGTGCAGGTGCAAGCTCCTGACAAATGTGTTCTCCCGGTACAGTTTCTCCCTGCCAGACACATGGAAATGTTTTCCTCTGGCATTCGCACCACGAGTTGCAGACTGCTTAACTCAGGAGCTCTGAGAATGGAACGGCAAGAGGTGTTCCGCTTGCGTCATAAACAGTGCTCCAGAGTGCATGGCAAAGGGCACAATGAAACGTGTGTGCGGGATAGTGACCATTCACGCCTATTGCTGGCAATGCACGAGCACTGCCAAAAGGCAAAGGGAGGCGCTTAGCATGCGGCTTGTGCACAAAGCTTTCAGACTGCGAGAGGACCGTAGCTGTGGTAAGCCTGCTTGCTCAATTGACCTTAGCTGTCGTCTGGAAGAACTTGAGCGCCATCTGCTGTATGCTGCTCCCTGTTGTTAGGCGACAACAAGGGCACATGTATCAAACACTTTTTCCTTGCCCATTTTGCTAGGCCACGCTCTTCTGCGGCTCTTTAGTACCTGCCAAACTCCTATGTGCCTGCTGGTGCTTCCGTCTGACAAGGAGCACAGCCTCCTGACAGCAGCTTTCAACTTGCCTAAGAAAAAGTTTGGCCATTTAGATGTGCTGCAAATCTGCATGTGTGTAAGGTGCAGGTGCAAGCTCCTGACAAATGGGTTCCCCAGGTTCAGTTTCTCCCTGCCAGACACATTGGAAATGTTTTTTCTGGCACTCGCACCCAGAGTGCTAGATTGCTTAACTCAGGAGTTCGGAGAATGGAACGGCAAGAAGTGTTCCGCTTACGTCATAAACAGTGCTCCAGAGCGCTTGGCATCAGGCACAACGAAGCGTGTCTGCGGGATACCCACCATTCACGCCCGGGGCTGGCAATGCACAAGCACTGCCAAAAGGCAAAGGAAGGCGCTTAGCATGCGGCTTGTGCTCAAAGCTTTCAGACTGCCAGAGGACCGTAGCTGTGGTAAGCCCGCTTGCTCAATTGAGGTTAGCTGTCACTTGCAAGATCTTAAGCCGCATCTGGTTTATGCTGCTAGCTGTTGTTAGGCGACAACAAGTGCACATGAAGCAAATGCTGTTTCCTGGCTCATTTTGCAAGGCCACGCTCTTCTGTGGCTCTTTACTGCTTGCCAAACTCCAATGTGTGTGCTGCTGCTTCCATCTGACAAGGAGCACAGCCTTCTGACAGCAGCTTTCAGGTTGCGTACAATAGAGATTGTCTATTTAGATGTGATGCAAATCCATATGTGTGTAAGGTGCAGGTGCAAGCTCCTGAGAAATGTGTTCTCCCGGTACAGTTTCTCCCTGCCAGACACATGGAAATGTTTTCCTCTGGCATTCGCACCACGAGTTGCAGACTGCTTAACTCAGGAGCTCTGAGAATGGAACGGCAAGAGGTGTTCCGCTTGCGTCATAAACAGTGCTCCAGAGTGCATGGCAACGGGCACAATGAAACGTGTGTGCGGGATAGTGACCATTCACGCCTATTGCTGGCAACGCACGAGCACTGCCAAAAGGCAAAGGGAGGCGCTTAGCATGCGGCTTGTGCGCAAAGCTTTCAGACTGCCAGAGGACCGCAACTGTGGTAAGGCCGCTTGCTCATTTGACGTTAGATGTCGCTTGGCAAAACTTCACCTGCATCTGGTTTATGATGCTACCTGTTGTTAGGCGACAACAAGGGCACATGTATCAAACACTTTTTCCTTACCCATTTTGCTAGGCCACACTCTTCTGCGGCTCTTTAGTGCTTGCCAAACTCGAAGGTGCCTGCTGCTGCTTCCATCTGACAAGGAGCACAGCCTTCTGACAGCAGCTTTCAGGTTGCGTACAATAGAGATTGTCCATTTAGATGTGATGCAAATCCATATGTGTGTAAGGTGCAGGTGCAAGCTCCTGACAAATGTGTTCTCCCGGTACAGTTTCTCCCTGCCAGACACATGGAAATGTTTTCCTCTGGCATTCGCACCACGAGTTGCAGACTGCTTAACTCAGGAGCTCTGAGAATGGAACGGCAAGAGGTGTTCCGCTTGCGTCATAAACAGTGCTCCAGAGTGCATGGCAACGGGCACAATGAAACGTGTGTGCGGGATAGTGACCATTCACGCCTACTGCTGGCAATGCACGAGCACTGCCAAAAGGCAAAGGGAGGCGCTTAGCATGCGGCTTGTGCACAAAGCTTTCAGACTGCCAGAGGACGGCAACTGTGGTAAGGCCGCTTGCTCATTTGACGTTAGATGTCGCTTGGCAAAACTTCACCCGCATGCGGTTTATGATGCTACCTGTTGTTAGGTGACAAAAAGGGCACATTTAGCAAATGCTTTTTCCTGCCTCATTTTGCTAGGCCACTCTCTTCTTTGGCACTTTACTGCTTGCCAAAGTCCAATCGGCGTGCTGCTGCTTCCATCAGACAAGGAGCACAGCCTTCTGACAGCAGCTTTCAACTTGCCTAAGAAAGAGCTTGTCTATTTAGATGTGCTGCAAATCTGCGTGTGTGTAAGGTGCAGATGCAAGCTCCTGACAAAGTTGTTCTCCAGGTTCAGTTTCTCCCTGCCAGACACATTGGAAATGTTTTCCTCTGGCATTCGCACCAAGAGTCGCAGATTGCTTAACTCAGGAGCTCTGAGAATGGAATGGCAAAAGGTGTTCCGCTTGGGTCATAAACAGTGGTCCAGAGCGCTTGGAAATGGGCACAACTATGCGTTTGTGCGGGAGAGTGACCATACATGCCCAGGGCTGGCAATGCACAAGCACTGCCAAAAGGCAAAGGAAGGCTCTTAGTTGTGCACAAAGCTTTCAGCCTGCCAGAGGACCGTAGCTGTGGTATGCCCGCTTGCTCAATTGACGTTAGCTGTCACTTGTAAGGTCTTAAGCCGCATCTGGTTTATGCTGCTACCTGTTGTTAGACGACAACAGGGGCACATGTAGCAAATGCTTTTTCCTGGTCCATTTTGCAAGGCCATACTCTTCTGCGGCTCTTTACTGCTTGCCAAACTCCAATGTGTGTGCTGCTGCTTCCATCTGACAAGGAGCACAGCCTTCTGACAGCAGCTTTCAGGTTGCGTACAATAGAGATTGTCCATTTAGATGTGATGCAAATCCATATGTGTGTAAGGTGCAGGTGCAAGCTCCTGACAAATGTGTTCTCCCGGTACAGTTTCTCCCTGCCAGACACATGGAAATGTTTTCCTCTGGCATTCGCACCACGAGTTGCAGACTGCTTAACTCAGGAGCTCTGAGAATGGAACGGCAAGAGGTGTTCCGCTTGCGTCATAAACAGTGCTCCAGAGTGCATGGCGACGGGCACAATGAAACGTGTGTGCGGGATAGTGACCATTCACGCCTATTGCTGGCAATGCACGAGCACTGCCAAAAGGCAAAGGGAGGCGCTTAGCATGCGGCTTGTGCACAAAGCTTTCAGACTGCCAGAGGACCGCAACTGTGGTAAGGCCGCTTGCTCATTTGACCTTAGATGTCGCTTGGCAAAACTTCACCTGCATCTGGTTTATGATGCTACCTGTTGTTAGGCGACAACAAGGGCACATGTATCAAACACTTTTTCCTTACCCATTTTGCTAGGCCACGCTCTTCTGCGGCTCTTTAGTGCTTGCCAAACTCGAAGGTGCCTGCTGCTGCTTCCATCTGACAAGGAGCACAGCCTTCTGACAGCAGCTCTCAGGTTGCGTACAATAGAGATTGTCCATTTAGATGTGATGCAAATCCATATGTGTGTAAGGTGCAGGTGCAAGCTCCTGACAATTGGGTTCTCCCGGTACAGTTTCTCCCTGCCAGACACATGGAAATGTATTCCTCTGGCATTCGCACCAAGAGTCGCAGATTGCTTAACTCAGGAGTTCTGAGAATGGAACGGCAAGAAGTGTTCCGCTAGCGTCATAAACAGTGCTCCAGAGCGCTTGGGAACGGGCACAACGAAGCGTTTGTGCAGGATCGCCACCATTCACGCCCAGGGCTGGCAATGCACGAGCAATGCCAAAAGGCAAAGGAAGGCCCTTAGCATGCGGCTTGTGCACAAAGCTTTCAGACTGCAAGAGGACCGCAGCTGTGGTAAGCCTGCTTGCTCAATTGACCTTAGCTGTAGTCTGGAAGAACTTGAGCGCCATCTGCTGTATGCTGCTCCCTGTTGTTAGGCGACAACAAGGGCACATGTATCAAACACTTTTTCCTTGCCCATTTTGCTAGGCCACGCTCTTCTGCGGCTCTTTAGTGCTTGCCAAACTCCTATGTGCGTGCTGCTGCTTCCACCTGACAAGGAGCACAGCCTTCAGACAGCAGCTTTCAACTTGCCTAAGAAAAAGCTTGGCCATTTAGATGTGCTGCAAATCTGCATGTATGTAAGGTGCAGGTGCAAGCTCCTGACAAAGTTGTTCTCCAGGTTCAGTTTCTCCCTGCCAGACACATTGGAAATGTTTTCCTCTGGCATTCGCACCAAGAGTCGCAGATTGCTTAACTGAGGAGCTCTGAGAATGGAACGGCAAGAGGTGTTCCGCTTGCATCATAATCAGTGCTCCAGAGTGCATGGCAACGGGCACAATGAAACGTGTGTGCGGGACAGTGACCATTCACGCCTATTGCTGGCAATGCACAAGCACTGCCAAAAGGCAAAGGGAGGCGCTTAGCATGCGGCTTGTGCACAAAGCTTTCAGACTGCGAGAGGACCGTAGCTGTGGTAAGCCTGCTTGCTCAATTGACCTTAGCTGTCGTCTGGAAGAACTTGAGCGCCATCTGCTGTATGCTGCTCCCTGTTGTTAGGCGACAACAAGGGCACATGTATCAAACACTTTTTCCTTGCCCATTTTGCTAGGCCACGCTCTTCTGCGGCTCTTTAGTGCTTGCCAAACTCCTATGTGCGTGCTGCTGCTTCCACCTGACAAGGAGCACAGCCTCCTGACAGCAGCTTTCAACTTGCCTAAGAAAAAGCTTGGCCATTTAGATGTGCTGCAAATCTGCATGTGTGTAAGGTGCAGGTGCAAGCTCCTGACAAAGTTGTTCTCCAGGTTCAGTTTCTCCCTGCCAGACACATTGGAAATGTTTTCCTCTGGCATTCGCACCAAGAGTCGCAGATTGCTTAACTGAGGAGCTCTGAGAATGGAACGGCAAGAGGTGTTCCGCTTGCATCATAAACAGTGCCCCAGAGCGCAGGGCAACGGGCACAATGAAACGTGTGTGCGGGATAGTGACCATTCACGCCTAGTGCTGGCAATGCACGAGCACTGCCAAAAGGCAAAGGGAGGCGCTTAGAATCCGGCTTGTGCGCAAAGCTTTCAGACTGCCACAGGACCACATCTGTGGTAATGCCGCTTGCTCATTTGACGTTAGATGTCGCTTGGCAAAACTTCACCCGCATGTGGTTTATGATGCTACCTGTTGTTAGGTGACAACAAGGGCACATTTAGCAAATGCTTTTTCCTGCCTCATTTTGCTAGGCCACTCTCTTCTTTGGCACTTTAGTGCTTGCCAAAGTCCAATCGGCGTGCTGCTGCTTCCATCAGACAAGGAGCACAGCTTTCTGACAGCAGCTTTCAACTTGCCTAAGAAAGAGCTTGTCTATTTAGATGTGCTGCAAATCTGCGTGTGTGTAAGGTGCAGATGCAAGCTCCTGACAAAGTTGTTCTCCAGGTTCATTTTCTCCCTGCCAGACACATTGGAAATGTTTTCCTCTGGCATTCGCACCAAGAGTCGCAGATTGCTTAACTCAGGAGCTCTGAGAATGGAACGGCAAGAGGTGTTCCGCTTGCGTCATAAACAGTGGTCCAGAGCGCTTGGAAATGGGCACAACTATGCGTTTGTGCGGGAGAGTGACCATACATCCCCAGGGCTGGCAATGCACGAGCACTGCCAAAAGGCAAAGGAAGGCGCTTAGCATGCGGCTTGTGCACAAAGCTTTCAGACTGCCAGAGGACCGTAGCTGTGGTAAGCCCGCTTGCTCAATTGACCTTAGCTGTCGTCTGGAAGAACTTGAGCGCCATCTGCTGTATGCTGCTACCTGTTGTTAGGCGACAACAAGGGCACATGTATCAAACACTTTTTCCTGGCCCATTTTGCTAGGCCACGCTCTTCTGCGGCTCTTTAGTGCTTGCCAAACTCCTATGTGCATGCTGCTGCTTCCACCTGACAAGGAGCACAGCTTTCTAACAGCAGCCTTCAGCTTGTCTAAGAAAGAGCTTGGCCATTGAAATGTGCTGCAAATCTCTGTGTGCAGAAGGTGCAGATGCAAGCTCCTGAGAAATGGGTTCTCCAGGTTCAGTTGCTCCCTGCCAGACACATGGAAATGTTTTCCTCTGGCACTCGCACCAAGAGTCCTAGATTGCTTAACTCAGGAGTTCGGAGAATGGAACGGCAAGAGGTGTTCCGCTTACGTCATAAACAGTGCTCCAGAGCGCTTGGCATCAGGCACAACGAAGTGTGTCTGCGGGATAGCCACCATTCACGCCCAGGGCTGGCAATGCACAAGCACTGCCAAAAGGCAAAGGAAGGCTCTTAGTTGTGCACAAAGCTTTCAGCCTGCCAGAGGACCGTAGCTGTGGTATGCCCGCTTGCTCAATTGACGTTAGCTGTCACTTGTAAGGTCTTAAGCCGCATCTGGTTTATGCTGCTACCTGTTGTTAGACGACAACAGGGGCACATGTAGCAAATGCTTTTTCCTGGTCCATTTTGCAAGGCCATACTCTTCTGCGGCTCTTTACTGCTTGCCAAACTCCAATGTGTGTGCTGCTGCTTCCATCTGACAAGGAGCACAGCCTTCTGACAGCAGCTTTCAGGTTGCGTACAATAGAGATTGTCCATTTAGATGTGATGCAAATCCATATGTGTGTAAGGTGCAGGTGCAAGCTCCTGACAAATGTGTTCTCCCGGTACAGTTTCTCCCTGCCAGACACATGGAAATGTTTTCCTCTGGCATTCGCACCACGAGTTGCAGACTGCTTAACTCAGGAGCTCTGAGAATGGAACGGCAAGAGGTGTTCCGCTTGCGTCATAAACAGTGCTCCAGAGTGCATGGCGACGGGCACAATGAAACGTGTGTGCGGGATAGTGACCATTCACGCCTATTGCTGGCAATGCACGAGCACTGCCAAAAGGCAAAGGGAGGCGCTTAGCATGCGGCTTGTGCACAAAGCTTTCAGACTGCCAGAGGACCGCAACTGTGGTAAGGCCGCTTGCTCATTTGACCTTAGATGTCGCTTGGCAAAACTTCACCTGCATCTGGTTTATGATGCTACCTGTTGTTAGGCGACAACAAGGGCACATGTATCAAACACTTTTTCCTTACCCATTTTGCTAGGCCACGCTCTTCTGCGGCTCTTTAGTGCTTGCCAAACTCGAAGGTGCCTGCTGCTGCTTCCATCTGACAAGGAGCACAGCCTTCTGACAGCAGCTCTCAGGTTGCGTACAATAGAGATTGTCCATTTAGATGTGATGCAAATCCATATGTGTGTAAGGTGCAGGTGCAAGCTCCTGACAATTGGGTTCTCCCGGTACAGTTTCTCCCTGCCAGACACATGGAAATGTATTCCTCTGGCATTCGCACCAAGAGTCGCAGATTGCTTAACTCAGGAGTTCTGAGAATGGAACGGCAAGAAGTGTTCCGCTAGCGTCATAAACAGTGCTCCAGAGCGCTTGGGAACGGGCACAACGAAGCGTTTGTGCAGGATCGCCACCATTCACGCCCAGGGCTGGCAATGCACGAGCAATGCCAAAAGGCAAAGGAAGGCCCTTAGCATGCGGCTTGTGCACAAAGCTTTCAGACTGCAAGAGGACCGCAGCTGTGGTAAGCCTGCTTGCTCAATTGACCTTAGCTGTAGTCTGGAAGAACTTGAGCGCCATCTGCTGTATGCTGCTCCCTGTTGTTAGGCGACAACAAGGGCACATGTATCAAACACTTTTTCCTTGCCCATTTTGCTAGGCCACGCTCTTCTGCGGCTCTTTAGTGCTTGCCAAACTCCTATGTGCGTGCTGCTGCTTCCACCTGACAAGGAGCACAGCCTTCAGACAGCAGCTTTCAACTTGCCTAAGAAAAAGCTTGGCCATTTAGATGTGCTGCAAATCTGCATGTATGTAAGGTGCAGGTGCAAGCTCCTGACAAAGTTGTTCTCCAGGTTCAGTTTCTCCCTGCCAGACACATTGGAAATGTTTTCCTCTGGCATTCGCACCAAGAGTCGCAGATTGCTTAACTGAGGAGCTCTGAGAATGGAACGGCAAGAGGTGTTCCGCTTGCATCATAATCAGTGCTCCAGAGTGCATGGCAACGGGCACAATGAAACGTGTGTGCGGGACAGTGACCATTCACGCCTATTGCTGGCAATGCACAAGCACTGCCAAAAGGCAAAGGGAGGCGCTTAGCATGCGGCTTGTGCACAAAGCTTTCAGACTGCGAGAGGACCGTAGCTGTGGTAAGCCTGCTTGCTCAATTGACCTTAGCTGTCGTCTGGAAGAACTTGAGCGCCATCTGCTGTATGCTGCTCCCTGTTGTTAGGCGACAACAAGGGCACATGTATCAAACACTTTTTCCTTGCCCATTTTGCTAGGCCACGCTCTTCTGCGGCTCTTTAGTGCTTGCCAAACTCCTATGTGCGTGCTGCTGCTTCCACCTGACAAGGAGCACAGCCTTCAGACAGCAGCTTTCAACTTGCCTAAGAAAAAGCTTGGCCATTTAGATGTGCTGCAAATCTGCATGTGTGTAAGGTGCAGGTGCAAGCTCCTGAGAAATGGGTTCTCCAGGTTCAGTTTCTCCCTGCCAGACACATTGGAAATGTTTTCCTCTGGCATTCGCACCAAGAGTCGCAGATTGCTTAACTGAGGAGCTCTGAGAATGGAACGGCAAGAGGTGTTCCGCTTGCATCATAAACAGTGCTCCAGAGCGCAGGGCAACGGGCACAATGAAACGTGTGTGCGGGATAGTGACCATTCACGCCTAGTGCTGGCAATGCACGAGCACTGCCAAAAAGGCAAAGGGAGGCGCTTAGAATCCGGCTTGTGCGCAAAGCTTTCAGACTGCCACAGGACCGCATCTGTGGTAATGCCGCTTGCTCATTTGACGTTAGATGTCGCTTGGCAAAACTTCACCCGCATGTGGTTTATGATGCTACCTGTTGTTAGGTGACAACAAGGGCACATTTAGCAAATGCTTTTTCCTGCCTCATTTTGCTAGGCCACTCTCTTCTTTGGCACTTTAGTGCTTGCCAAAGTCCAATCGGCGTGCTGCTGCTTCCATCAGACAAGGAGCACAGCTTTCTGACAGCAGCTTTCAACTTGCCTAAGAAAGAGCTTGTCTATTTAGATGTGCTGCAAATCTGCGTGTGTGTAAGGTGCAGATGCAAGCTCCTGACAAAGTTGTTCTCCAGGTTCATTTTCTCCCTGCCAGACACATTGGAAATGTTTTCCTCTGGCATTCGCACCAAGAGTCGCAGATTGCTTAACTCAGGAGCTCTGAGAATGGAACGGCAAGAGGTGTTCCGCTTGCGTCATAAACAGTGGTCCAGAGCGCTTGGAAATGGGCACAACTATGCGTTTGTGCGGGAGAGTGACCATACATCCCCAGGGCTGGCAATGCACGAGCACTGCCAAAAGGCAAAGGAAGGCGCTTAGCATGCGGCTTGTGCACAAAGCTTTCAGACTGCCAGAGGACCGTAGCTGTGGTAAGCCCGCTTGCTCAATTGACCTTAGCTGTCGTCTGGAAGAACTTGAGCGCCATCTGCTGTATGCTGCTACCTGTTGTTAGGCGACAACAAGGGCACATGTATCAAACACTTTTTCCTGGCCCATTTTGCTAGGCCACGCTCTTCTGCGGCTCTTTAGTGCTTGCCAAACTCCTATGTGCATGCTGCTGCTTCCACCTGACAAGGAGCACAGCCTTCAGACAGCAGCCTTCAGCTTGTCTAAGAAAGAGCTTGGCCATTGAAATGTGCTGCAAATCTCTGTGTGCAGAAGGTGCAGATGCAAGCTCCTGAGAAATGGGTTCTCCAGGTTCAGTTGCTCCCTGCCAGACACATGGAAATGTTTTCCTCTGGCACTCGCACCAAGAGTCCTAGATTGCTTAACTCAGGAGTTCGGAGAATGGAACGGCAAGAGGTGTTCCGCTTACGTCATAAACAGTGCTCCAGAGCGCTTGGCATCAGGCACAACGAAGTGTGTCTGCGGGATAGCCACCATTCACGCCCAGGGCTGGCAATGCACAAGCACTGCCAAAAGGCAAAGGAAGGCTCTTAGTTGTGCACAAAGCTTTCAGCCTGCCAGAGGACCGTAGCTGTGGTATGCCCGCTTGCTCAATTGACGTTAGCTGTCACTTGTAAGGTCTTAAGCCGCATCTGGTTTATGCTGCTACCTGTTGTTAGACGACAACAGGGGCACATGTAGCAAATGCTTTTTCCTGGTCCATTTTGCAAGGCCATACTCTTCTGCGGCTCTTTACTGCTTGCCAAACTCCAATGTGTGTGCTGCTGCTTCCATCTGACAAGGAGCACAGCCTTCTGACAGCAGCTTTCAGGTTGCGTACAATAGAGATTGTCCATTTAGATGTGATGCAAATCCATATGTGTGTAAGGTGCAGGTGCAAGCTCCTGACAAATGTGTTCTCCCGGTACAGTTTCTCCCTGCCAGACACATGGAAATGTTTTCCTCTGGCATTCGCACCACGAGTTGCAGACTGCTTAACTCAGGAGCTCTGAGAATGGAACGGCAAGAGGTGTTCCGCTTGCGTCATAAACAGTGCTCCAGAGTGCATGGCGACGGGCACAATGAAACGTGTGTGCGGGATAGTGACCATTCACGCCTATTGCTGGCAATGCACGAGCACTGCCAAAAGGCAAAGGGAGGCGCTTAGCATGCGGCTTGTGCACAAAGCTTTCAGACTGCCAGAGGACCGCAACTGTGGTAAGGCCGCTTGCTCATTTGACCTTAGATGTCGCTTGGCAAAACTTCACCTGCATCTGGTTTATGATGCTACCTGTTGTTAGGCGACAACAAGGGCACATGTATCAAACACTTTTTCCTTACCCATTTTGCTAGGCCACGCTCTTCTGCGGCTCTTTAGTGCTTGCCAAACTCGAAGGTGCCTGCTGCTGCTTCCATCTGACAAGGAGCACAGCCTTCTGACAGCAGCTCTCAGGTTGCGTACAATAGAGATTGTCCATTTAGATGTGATGCAAATCCATATGTGTGTAAGGTGCAGGTGCAAGCTCCTGACAATTGGGTTCTCCCGGTACAGTTTCTCCCTGCCAGACACATGGAAATGTATTCCTCTGGCATTCGCACCAAGAGTCGCAGATTGCTTAACTCAGGAGTTCTGAGAATGGAACGGCAAGAAGTGTTCCGCTAGCGTCATAAACAGTGCTCCAGAGCGCTTGGGAACGGGCACAACGAAGCGTTTGTGCAGGATCGCCACCATTCACGCCCAGGGCTGGCAATGCACGAGCAATGCCAAAAGGCAAAGGAAGGCCCTTAGCATGCGGCTTGTGCACAAAGCTTTCAGACTGCAAGAGGACCGCAGCTGTGGTAAGCCTGCTTGCTCAATTGACCTTAGCTGTAGTCTGGAAGAACTTGAGCGCCATCTGCTGTATGCTGCTCCCTGTTGTTAGGCGACAACAAGGGCACATGTATCAAACACTTTTTCCTTGCCCATTTTGCTAGGCCACGCTCTTCTGCGGCTCTTTAGTGCTTGCCAAACTCCTATGTGCGTGCTGCTGCTTCCACCTGACAAGGAGCACAGCCTTCAGACAGCAGCTTTCAACTTGCCTAAGAAAAAGCTTGGCCATTTAGATGTGCTGCAAATCTGCATGTATGTAAGGTGCAGGTGCAAGCTCCTGACAAAGTTGTTCTCCAGGTTCAGTTTCTCCCTGCCAGACACATTGGAAATGTTTTCCTCTGGCATTCGCACCAAGAGTCGCAGATTGCTTAACTGAGGAGCTCTGAGAATGGAACGGCAAGAGGTGTTCCGCTTGCATCATAATCAGTGCTCCAGAGTGCATGGCAACGGGCACAATGAAACGTGTGTGCGGGACAGTGACCATTCACGCCTATTGCTGGCAATGCACAAGCACTGCCAAAAGGCAAAGGGAGGCGCTTAGCATGCGGCTTGTGCACAAAGCTTTCAGACTGCGAGAGGACCGTAGCTGTGGTAAGCCTGCTTGCTCAATTGACCTTAGCTGTCGTCTGGAAGAACTTGAGCGCCATCTGCTGTATGCTGCTCCCTGTTGTTAGGCGACAACAAGGGCACATGTATCAAACACTTTTTCCTTGCCCATTTTGCTAGGCCACGCTCTTCTGCGGCTCTTTAGTGCTTGCCAAACTCCTATGTGCGTGCTGCTGCTTCCACCTGACAAGGAGCACAGCCTTCAGACAGCAGCTTTCAACTTGCCTAAGAAAAAGCTTGGCCATTTAGATGTGCTGCAAATCTGCATGTGTGTAAGGTGCAGGTGCAAGCTCCTGAGAAATGGGTTCTCCAGGTTCAGTTTCTCCCTGCCAGACACATTGGAAATGTTTTCCTCTGGCATTCGCACCAAGAGTCGCAGATTGCTTAACTGAGGAGCTCTGAGAATGGAACGGCAAGAGGTGTTCCGCTTGCATCATAAACAGTGCTCCAGAGCGCAGGGCAACGGGCACAATGAAACGTGTGTGCGGGATAGTGACCATTCACGCCTAGTGCTGGCAATGCACGAGCACTGCCAAAAAGGCAAAGGGAGGCGCTTAGAATCCGGCTTGTGCGCAAAGCTTTCAGACTGCCACAGGACCGCATCTGTGGTAATGCCGCTTGCTCATTTGACGTTAGATGTCGCTTGGCAAAACTTCACCCGCATGTGGTTTATGATGCTACCTGTTGTTAGGTGACAACAAGGGCACATTTAGCAAATGCTTTTTCCTGCCTCATTTTGCTAGGCCACTCTCTTCTTTGGCACTTTAGTGCTTGCCAAAGTCCAATCGGCGTGCTGCTGCTTCCATCAGACAAGGAGCACAGCTTTCTGACAGCAGCTTTCAACTTGCCTAAGAAAGAGCTTGTCTATTTAGATGTGCTGCAAATCTGCGTGTGTGTAAGGTGCAGATGCAAGCTCCTGACAAAGTTGTTCTCCAGGTTCATTTTCTCCCTGCCAGACACATTGGAAATGTTTTCCTCTGGCATTCGCACCAAGAGTCGCAGATTGCTTAACTCAGGAGCTCTGAGAATGGAACGGCAAGAGGTGTTCCGCTTGCGTCATAAACAGTGGTCCAGAGCGCTTGGAAATGGGCACAACTATGCGTTTGTGCGGGAGAGTGACCATACATCCCCAGGGCTGGCAATGCACGAGCACTGCCAAAAGGCAAAGGAAGGCGCTTAGCATGCGGCTTGTGCACAAAGCTTTCAGACTGCCAGAGGACTGTAGCTGTGGTAAGCCCGCTTGCTCAATTGACCTTAGCTGTCGTCTGGAAGAACTTGAGCGCCATCTGCTGTATGCTGCTACCTGTTGTTAGGCGACAACAAGGGCACATGTATCAAACACTTTTTCCTGGCCCATTTTGCTAGGCCACGCTCTTCTGCGGCTCTTTAGTGCTTGCCAAACTCCTATGTGCATGCTGCTGCTTCCATCTGACAAGGAGCACAGCTTTCTAACAGCAGCCTTCAGCTTGTCTAAGAAAGAGCTTGGCCATTGAAATGTGCTGCAAATCTCTGTGTGCAGAAGGTGCAGATGCAAGCTCCTGAGAAATGGGTTCTCCAGGTTCAGTTGCTCCCTGCCAGACACATGGAAATGTTTTCCTCTGGCACTCGCACCAAGAGTCCTAGATTGCTTAACTCAGGAGTTCGGAGAATGGAACGGCAAGAGGTGTTCCGCTTACGTCATAAACAGTGCTCCAGAGCGCTTGGCATCAGGCACAACGAAGTGTGTCTGCGGGATAGCCACCATTCACGCCCAGGGCTGGCAATGCACAAGCACTGCCAAAAGGCAAAGGAAGGCTCTTAGTTGTGCACAAAGCTTTCAGCCTGCCAGAGGACCGTAGCTGTGGTATGCCCGCTTGCTCAATTGACGTTAGCTGTCACTTGTAAGGTCTTAAGCCGCATCTGGTTTATGCTGCTACCTGTTGTTAGACGACAACAGGGGCACATGTAGCAAATGCTTTTTCCTGGTCCATTTTGCAAGGCCATACTCTTCTGCGGCTCTTTACTGCTTGCCAAACTCCAATGTGTGTGCTGCTGCTTCCATCTGACAAGGAGCACAGCCTTCTGACAGCAGCTTTCAGGTTGCGTACAATAGAGATTGTCCATTTAGATGTGATGCAAATCCATATGTGTGTAAGGTGCAGGTGCAAGCTCCTGACAAATGTGTTCTCCCGGTACAGTTTCTCCCTGCCAGACACATGGAAATGTTTTCCTCTGGCATTCGCACCACGAGTTGCAGACTGCTTAACTCAGGAGCTCTGAGAATGGAACGGCAAGAGGTGTTCCGCTTGCGTCATAAACAGTGCTCCAGAGTGCATGGCGACGGGCACAATGAAACGTGTGTGCGGGATAGTGACCATTCACGCCAATTGCTGGCAATGCACGAGCACTGCCAAAAGGCAAAGGGAGGCGCTTAGCATGCGGCTTGTGCACAAAGCTTTCAGACTGCCAGAGGACCGCAACTGTGGTAAGGCCGCTTGCTCATTTGACCTTAGATGTCGCTTGGCAAAACTTCACCTGCATCTGGTTTATGATGCTACCTGTTGTTAGGCGACAACAAGGGCACATGTATCAAACACTTTTTCCTTACCCATTTTGCTAGGCCACGCTCTTCTGCGGCTCTTTAGTGCTTGCCAAACTCGAAGGTGCCTGCTGCTGCTTCCATCTGACAAGGAGCACAGCCTTCTGACAGCAGCTCTCAGGTTGCGTACAATAGAGATTGTCCATTTAGATGTGATGCAAATCCATATGTGTGTAAGGTGCAGGTGCAAGCTCCTGACAATTGGGTTCTCCCAGTACAGTTTCTCCCTGCCAGACACATGGAAATGTATTCCTCTGGCATTCGCACCAAGAGTCGCAGATTGCTTAACTCAGGAGTTCTGAGAATGGAACGGCAAGAAGTGTTCCGCTAGCGTCATAAACAGTGCTCCAGAGCGCTTGGGAACGGGCACAACGAAGCGTTTGTGCAGGATCGCCACCATTCACGCCCAGGGCTGGCAATGCACGAGCAATGCCAAAAGGCAAAGGAAGGCCCTTAGCATGCGGCTTGTGCACAAAGCTTTCAGACTGCAAGAGGACCGCAGCTGTGGTAAGCCTGCTTGCTCAATTGACCTTAGCTGTAGTCTGGAAGAACTTGAGCGCCATCTGCTGTATGCTGCTCCCTGTTGTTAGGCGACAACAAGGGCACATGTATCAAACACTTTTTCCTTGCCCATTTTGCTAGGCCACGCTCTTCTGCGGCTCTTTAGTGCTTGCCAAACTCCTATGTGCGTGCTGCTGCTTCCACCTGACAAGGAGCACAGCCTTCAGACAGCAGCTTTCAACTTGCCTAAGAAAAAGCTTGGCCATTTAGATGTGCTGCAAATCTGCATGTATGTAAGGTGCAGGTGCAAGCTCCTGACAAAGTTGTTCTCCAGGTTCAGTTTCTCCCTGCCAGACACATTGGAAATGTTTTCCTCTGGCATTCGCACCAAGAGTCGCAGATTGCTTAACTGAGGAGCTCTGAGAATGGAACGGCAAGAGGTGTTCCGCTTGCATCATAAACAGTGCTCCAGAGTGCATGGCAACGGGCACAATGAAACGTGTGTGCGGGACAGTGACCATTCACGCCTATTGCTGGCAATGCACAAGCACTGCCAAAAGGCAAAGGGAGGCGCTTAGCATGCGGCTTGTGCACAAAGCTTTCAGACTGCGAGAGGACCGTAGCTGTGGTAAGCCTGCTTGCTCAATTGACCTTAGCTGTCGTCTGGAAGAACTTGAGCGCCATCTGCTGTATGCTGCTCCCTGTTGTTAGGCGACAACAAGGGCACATGTATCAAACACTTTTTCCTTGCCCATTTTGCTAGGCCACGCTCTTCTGCGGCTCTTTAGTGCTTGCCAAACTCCTATGTGCGTGCTGCTGCTTCCACCTGACAAGGAGCACAGCCTTCAGACAGCAGCTTTCAACTTGCCTAAGAAAAAGCTTGGCCATTTAGATGTGCTGCAAATCTGCATGTGTGTAAGGTGCAGGTGCAAGCTCCTGACAAAGTTGTTCTCCAGGTTCAGTTTCTCCCTGCCAGACACATTGGAAATGTTTTCCTCTGGCATTCGCACCAAGAGTCGCAGATTGCTTAACTGAGGAGCTCTGAGAATGGAACGGCAAGAGGTGTTCCGCTTGCATCATAAACAGTGCTCCAGAGCGCAGGGCAACGGGCACAATGAAACGTGTGTGCGGGATAGTGACCATTCACGCCTAGTGCTGGCAATGCACGAGCACTGCCAAAAAGGCAAAGGGAGGCGCTTAGAATCCGGCTTGTGCGCAAAGCTTTCAGACTGCCACAGGACCGCATCTGTGGTAATGCCGCTTGCTCATTTGACGTTAGATGTCGCTTGGCAAAACTTCACCCGCATGTGGTTTATGATGCTACCTGTTGTTAGGTGACAACAAGGGCACATTTAGCAAATGCTTTTTCCTGCCTCATTTTGCTAGGCCACTCTCTTCTTTGGCACTTTAGTGCTTGCCAAAGTCCAATCGGCGTGCTGCTGCTTCCATCAGACAAGGAGCACAGCTTTCTGACAGCAGCTTTCAACTTGCCTAAGAAAGAGCTTGTCTATTTAGATGTGCTGCAAATCTGCGTGTGTGTAAGGTGCAGATGCAAGCTCCTGACAAAGTTGTTCTCCAGGTTCATTTTCTCCCTGCCAGACACATTGGAAATGTTTTCCTCTGGCATTCGCACCAAGAGTCGCAGATTGCTTAACTCAGGAGCTCTGAGAATGGAACGGCAAGAGGTGTTCCGCTTGCGTCATAAACAGTGGTCCAGAGCGCTTGGAAATGGGCACAACTATGCGTTTGTGCGGGAGAGTGACCATACATCCCCAGGGCTGGCAATGCACGAGCACTGCCAAAAGGCAAAGGAAGGCGCTTAGCATGCGGCTTGTGCACAAAGCTTTCAGACTGCCAGAGGACCGTAGCTGTGGTAAGCCCGCTTGCTCAATTGACCTTAGCTGTCGTCTGGAAGAACTTGAGCGCCATCTGCTGTATGCTGCTACCTGTTGTTAGGCGACAACAAGGGCACATGTATCAAACACTTTTTCCTGGCCCATTTTGCTAGGCCACGCTCTTCTGCGGCTCTTTAGTGCTTGCCAAACTCCTATGTGCATGCTGCTGCTTCCATCTGACAAGGAGCACAGCTTTCTAACAGCAGCCTTCAGCTTGTCTAAGAAAGAGCTTGGCCATTGAAATGTGCTGCAAATCTCTGTGTGCAGAAGGTGCAGATGCAAGCTCCTGAGAAATGGGTTCTCCAGGTTCAGTTGCTCCCTGCCAGACACATGGAAATGTTTTCCTCTGGCACTCGCACCAAGAGTCCTAGATTGCTTAACTCAGGAGTTCGGAGAATGGAACGGCAAGAGGTGTTCCGCTTACGTCAGAAACAGTGCTCCAGAGCGCTTGGCATCAGGCACAACGAAGCGTGTCTGCGGGATAGCCATCATTCACGCCCAGGGCTGGCAATGCACAAGCACTGCCAAAAGGCAAAGGAAGGCTCTTAGTTGTGCACAAAGCTTTCAGCCTGCCAGAGGACCGTAGCTGTGGTATGCCCGCTTGCTCAATTGACGTTAGCTGTCACTTGTAAGGTCTTAAGCCGCATCTGGTTTATGCTGCTACCTGTTGTTAGACGACAACAGGGGCACATGTAGCAAATGCTTTTTCCTGGTCCATTTTGCAAGGCCATACTCTTCTGCGGCTCTTTACTGCTTGCCAAACTCCAATGTGTGTGCTGCTGCTTCCATCTGACAAGGAGCACAGCCTTCTGACAGCAGCTTTCAGGTTGCGTACAATAGAGCTTGTCCATTTAGATGTGATGCAAATCCATATGTGTGTAAGGTGCAGGTGCAAGCTCCTGACAAATGTGTTCTCCCGGTACAGTTTCTCCCTGCCAGACACATGGAAATGTTTTCCTCTGGCATTCGCACCACGAGTTGCAGACTGCTTAACTCAGGAGCTCTGAGAATGGAACGGCAAGAGGTGTTCCGCTTGCGTCATAAACAGTGCTCCAGAGTGCATGGCAAAGGGCACAATGAAACGTGTGTGCGGGATAGTGACCATTCACGCCTATTGCTGGCAATGCACGAGCACTGCCAAAAGGCAAAGGGAGGCGCTTAGCATGCGGCTTGTGCACAAAGCTTTCAGACTGCGAGAGGACCGTAGCTGTGGTAAGCCTGCTTGCTCAATTGACCTTAGCTGTCGTCTGGAAGAACTTGAGCGCCATCTGCTGTATGCTGCTCCCTGTTGTTAGGCGACAACAAGGGCACATGTATCAAACACTTTTTCCTTGCCCATTTTGCTAGGCCACGCTCTTCTGCGGCTCTTTAGTACCTGCCAAACTCCTATGTGCCTGCTGGTGCTTCCGTCTGACAAGGAGCACAGCCTCCTGACAGCAGCTTTCAACTTGCCTAAGAAAAAGTTTGGCCATTTAGATGTGCTGCAAATCTGCATGTGTGTAAGGTGCAGGTGCAAGCTCCTGACAAATGGGTTCCCCAGGTTCAGTTTCTCCCTGCCAGACACATTGGAAATGTTTTTTCTGGCACTCGCACCCAGAGTGCTAGATTGCTTAACTCAGGAGTTCGGAGAATGGAACGGCAAGAAGTGTTCCGCTTACGTCATAAACAGTGCTCCAGAGCGCTTGGCATCAGGCACAACGAAGCGTGTCTGCGGGATACCCACCATTCACGCCCGGGGCTGGCAATGCACAAGCACTGCCAAAAGGCAAAGGAAGGCGCTTAGCATGCGGCTTGTGCTCAAAGCTTTTCAGACTGCCAGAGGACCGTAGCTGTGGTAAGCCCGCTTGCTCAATTGAGGTTAGCTGTCACTTGCAAGATCTTAAGCCGCATCTGGTTTATGCTGCTAGCTGTTGTTAGGCGACAACAAGTGCACATGAAGCAAATGCTGTTTCCTGGCTCATTTTGCAAGGCCACGCTCTTCTGTGGCTCTTTACTGCTTGCCAAACTCCAATGTGTGTGCTGCTGCTTCCATCTGACAAGGAGCACAGCCTTCTGACAGCAGCTTTCAGGTTGCGTACAATAGAGATTGTCTATTTAGATGTGATGCAAATCCATATGTGTGTAAGGTGCAGGTGCAAGCTCCTGAGAAATGTGTTCTCCCGGTACAGTTTCTCCCTGCCAGACACATGGAAATGTTTTCCTCTGGCATTCGCACCACGAGTTGCAGACTGCTTAACTCAGGAGCTCTGAGAATGGAACGGCAAGAGGTGTTCCGCTTGCGTCATAAACAGTGCTCCAGAGTGCATGGCAACGGGCACAATGAAACGTGTGTGCGGGATAGTGACCATTCACGCCTATTGCTGGCAACGCACGAGCACTGCCAAAAGGCAAAGGGAGGCGCTTAGCATGCGGCTTGTGCGCAAAGCTTTCAGACTGCCAGAGGACCGCAACTGTGGTAAGGCCGCTTGCTCATTTGACGTTAGATGTCGCTTGGCAAAACTTCACCTGCATCTGGTTTATGATGCTACCTGTTGTTAGGCGACAACAAGGGCACATGTATCAAACACTTTTTCCTTACCCATTTTGCTAGGCCACACTCTTCTGCGGCTCTTTAGTGCTTGCCAAACTCGAAGGTGCCTGCTGCTGCTTCCATCTGACAAGGAGCACAGCCTTCTGACAGCAGCTTTCAGGTTGCGTACAATAGAGATTGTCCATTTAGATGTGATGCAAATCCATATGTGTGTAAGGTGCAGGTGCAAGCTCCTGACAAATGTGTTCTCCCGGTACAGTTTCTCCCTGCCAGACACATGGAAATGTTTTCCTCTGGCATTCGCACCACGAGTTGCAGACTGCTTAACTCAGGAGCTCTGAGAATGGAACGGCAAGAGGTGTTCCGCTTGCGTCATAAACAGTGCTCCAGAGTGCATGGCAACGGGCACAATGAAACGTGTGTGCGGGATAGTGACCATTCACGCCTATTGCTGGCAATGCACGAGCACTGCCAAAAGGCAAAGGGAGGCGCTTAGCATGCGGCTTGTGCGCAAAGCTTTCAGACTGCCAGAGGACCGCAACTGTGGTAAGGCCGCTTGCTCATTTGACGTTAGATGTCGCTTGGCAAAACTTCACCTGCATCTGGTTTATGATGCTACCTGTTGTTAGGCGACAACAAGGGTACATGTATCAAACACTTTTTCCTTACCCATTTTGCTAGGCCACGCTCTTCTGCGGCTCTTTAGTGCTTGCCAAACTCGAAGGTGCCTGCTGCTGCTTCCATCTGACAAGGAGCACAGCCTTCTGACAGCAGCTTTCAGGTTGCGTACAATAGAGATTGTCCATTTAGATGTGATGCAAATCCATATGTGTGTAAGGTGCAGGTGCAAGCTCCTGACAAATGTGTTCTCCCGGTACAGTTTCTCCCTGCCAGACACATGGAAATGTTTTCCTCTGGCATTCGCACCACGAGTTGCAGACTGCTTAACTCAGGAGCTCTGAGAATGGAACGGCAAGAGGTGTTTCGCTTGCGTCATAAACAGTGCTCCAGAGTGCATGGCAACGGGCACAATGAAACGTGTGTGCGGGATAGTGACCATTCACGCCTACTGCTGGCAATGCACGAGCACTGCCAAAAGGCAAAGGGAGGCGCTTAGCATGCGGCTTGTGCACAAAGCTTTCAGACTGCCAGAGGACGGCAACTGTGGTAAGGCCGCTTGCTCATTTGACGTTAGATGTCGCTTGGCAAAACTTCACCCGCATGCGGTTTATGATGCTACCTGTTGTTAGGTGACAAAAAGGGCACATTTAGCAAATGCTTTTTCCTGCCTCATTTTGCTAGGCCACTCTCTTCTTTGGCACTTTACTGCTTGCCAAAGTCCAATCGGCGTGCTGCTGCTTCCATCAGACAAGGAGCACAGCCTTCTGACAGCAGCTTTCAACTTGCCTAAGAAAGAGCTTGTCTATTTAGATGTGCTGCAAATCTGCGTGTGTGTAAGGTGCAGATGCAAGCTCCTGACAAAGTTGTTCTCCAGGTTCAGTTTCTCCCTGCCAGACACATTGGAAATGTTTTCCTCTGGCATTCGCACCAAGAGTCGCAGATTGCTTAACTCAGGAGCTCTGAGAATGGAATGGCAAAAGGTGTTCCGCTTGGGTCATAAACAGTGGTCCAGAGCGCTTGGAAATGGGCACAACTATGCGTTTGTGCGGGAGAGTGACCATACATGCCCAGGGCTGGCAATGCACAAGCACTGCCAAAAGGCAAAGGAAGGCTCTTAGTTGTGCACAAAGCTTTCAGCCTCCCAGAGGACAGTAGCTGTGGTATGCCCGCTTGCTCAATTGACGTTAGCTGTCACTTGTAAGATCTTAAGCCGCATCTGGTTTATGCTGCTACCTGTTGTTAGGCGACAACAAGGGCATATGTAGCAAATGCTTTTTCCTGGTTCATTTTGCAAGGCCATACTCTTCTGCGGCTCTTTACTGCTTGCCAAACTCCAATGTGTGTGCTGCTGCTTCCATCTGACAAGGAGCACAGCCTTCTGACAGCAGCTTTCAGGTTGCGTACAATAGAGATTGTCCATTTAGATGTGATGCAAATCCATATGTGTGTAAGGTGCAGGTGCAAGCTCCTGACAAATGTGTTCTCCCGGTACAGTTTCTCCCTGCCAGACACATGGAAATGTTTTCCTCTGGCATTCGCACCACGAGTTGCAGACTGCTTAACTCAGGAGCTCTGAGAATGGAACGGCAAGAGGTGTTCCGCTTGCGTCATAAACAGTGCTCCAGAGTGCATGGCAACGGGCACAATGAAACGTGTGTGCGGGATAGTGACCATTCACGCCTATTGCTGGCAATGCACGAGCACTGCCAAAAGGCAAAGGGAGGCGCTTAGCATGCGGCTTGTGCACAAAACTTTCAGACTGCCAGAGGACCGCAACTGTGGTAAGGCCGCTTGCTCATTTGACCTTAGATGTCGCTTGGCAAAACTTCACCTGCATCTGGTTTATGATGCTACCTGTTGTTAGGCGACAACAAGGGCACATGTATCAAACACTTTTTCCTTACCCATTTTGCTAGGCCACGCTCTTCTGCGGCTCTTTAGTGCTTGCCAAACTCGAAGGTGCCTGCTGCTGCTTCCATCTGACAAGGAGCACAGCCTTCTGACAGCAGCTCTCAGGTTGCGTACAATAGAGATTGTCCATTTAGATGTGATGCAAATCCATATGTGTGTAAGGTGCAGGTGCAAGCTCCTGACAATTGGGTTCTCCCGGTACAGTTTCTCCCTGCCAGACACATGGAAATGTATTCCTCTGGCATTCGCACCAAGAGTCGCAGATTGCTTAACTCAGGAGTTCTGAGAATGGAACGGCAAGAAGTGTTCCGCTAGCGTCATAAACAGTGCTCCAGAGCGCTTGGGAACGGGCACAACGAAGCGTTTGTGCAGGATCGCCACCATTCACGCCCAGGGCTGGCAATGCACGAGCAATGCCAAAAGGCAAAGGAAGGCCCTTAGCATGCGGCTTGTGCACAAAGCTTTCAGACTGCAAGAGGACCGCAGCTGTGGTAAGCCTGCTTGCTCAATTGACCTTAGCTGTAGTCTGGAAGAACTTGAGCGCCATCTGCTGTATGCTGCTCCCTGTTGTTAGGCGACAACAAGGGCACATGTATCAAACACTTTTTCCTTGCCCATTTTGCTAGGCCACGCTCTTCTGCGGCTCTTTAGTGCTTGCCAAACTCCTATGTGCGTGCTGCTGCTTCCACCTGACAAGGAGCACAGCCTTCAGACAGCAGCTTTCAACTTGCCTAAGAAAAAGCTTGGCCATTTAGATGTGCTGCAAATCTGCATGTATGTAAGGTGCAGGTGCAAGCTCCTGACAAAGTTGTTCTCCAGGTTCAGTTTCTCCCTGCCAGACACATTGGAAATGTTTTCCTCTGGCATTCGCACCAAGAGTCGCAGATTGCTTAACTGAGGAGCTCTGAGAATGGAACGGCAAGAGGTGTTCCGCTTGCATCATAAACAGTGCTCCAGAGTGCATGGCAACGGGCACAATGAAACGTGTGTGCGGGACAGTGACCATTCACGCCTATTGCTGGCAATGCACAAGCACTGCCAAAAGGCAAAGGGAGGCGCTTAGCATGCGGCTTGTGCACAAAGCTTTCAGACTGCGAGAGGACCGTAGCTGTGGTAAGCCTGCTTGCTCAATTGACCTTAGCTGTCGTCTGGAAGAACTTGAGCGCCATCTGCTGTATGCTGCTCCCTGTTGTTAGGCGACAACAAGGGCACATGTATCAAACACTTTTTCCTTGCCCATTTTGCTAGGCCACGCTCTTCTGCGGCTCTTTAGTGCTTGCCAAACTCCTATGTGCGTGCTGCTGCTTCCACCTGACAAGGAGCACAGCCTTCAGACAGCAGCTTTCAACTTGCCTAAGAAAAAGCTTGGCCATTTAGATGTGCTGCAAATCTGCATGTGTGTAAGGTGCAGGTGCAAGCTCCTGACAAAGTTGTTCTCCAGGTTCAGTTTCTCCCTGCCAGACACATTGGAAATGTTTTCCTCTGGCATTCGCACCAAGAGTCGCAGATTGCTTAACTGAGGAGCTCTGAGAATGGAACGGCAAGAGGTGTTCCGCTTGCATCATAAACAGTGCCCCAGAGCGCAGGGCAACGGGCACAATGAAACGTGTGTGCGGGATAGTGACCATTCACGCCTAGTGCTGGCAATGCACGAGCACTGCCAAAAGGCAAAGGGAGGCGCTTAGAATCCGGCTTGTGCGCAAAGCTTTCAGACTGCCACAGGACCACATCTGTGGTAATGCCGCTTGCTCATTTGACGTTAGATGTCGCTTGGCAAAACTTCACCCGCATGTGGTTTATGATGCTACCTGTTGTTAGGTGACAACAAGGGCACATTTAGCAAATGCTTTTTCCTGCCTCATTTTGCTAGGCCACTCTCTTCTTTGGCACTTTAGTGCTTGCCAAAGTCCAATCGGCGTGCTGCTGCTTCCATCAGACAAGGAGCACAGCTTTCTGACAGCAGCTTTCAACTTGCCTAAGAAAGAGCTTGTCTATTTAGATGTGCTGCAAATCTGCGTGTGTGTAAGGTGCAGATGCAAGCTCCTGACAAAGTTGTTCTCCAGGTTCATTTTCTCCCTGCCAGACACATTGGAAATGTTTTCCTCTGGCATTCGCACCAAGAGTCGCAGATTGCTTAACTCAGGAGCTCTGAGAATGGAACGGCAAGAGGTGTTCCGCTTGCGTCATAAACAGTGGTCCAGAGCGCTTGGAAATGGGCACAACTATGCGTTTGTGCGGGAGAGTGACCATACATCCCCAGGGCTGGCAATGCACGAGCACTGCCAAAAGGCAAAGGAAGGCGCTTAGCATGCGGCTTGTGCACAAAGCTTTCAGACTGCCAGAGGACCGTAGCTGTGGTAAGCCCGCTTGCTCAATTGACCTTAGCTGTCGTCTGGAAGAACTTGAGCGCCATCTGCTGTATGCTGCTACCTGTTGTTAGGCGACAACAAGGGCACATGTATCAAACACTTTTTCCTTACCCATTTTGCTAGGCCACGCTCTTCTGCGGCTCTTTAGTGCTTGCCAAACTCGAAGGTGCCTGCTGCTGCTTCCATCTGACAAGGAGCACAGCCTTCTGACAGCAGCTCTCAGGTTGCGTACAATAGAGATTGTCCATTTAGATGTGATGCAAATCCATATGTGTGTAAGGTGCAGGTGCAAGCTCCTGACAATTGGGTTCTCCCGGTACAGTTTCTCCCTGCCAGACACATGGAAATGTATTCCTCTGGCATTCGCACCAAGAGTCGCAGATTGCTTAACTCAGGAGTTCTGAGAATGGAACGGCAAGAAGTGTTCCGCTAGCGTCATAAACAGTGCTCCAGAGCGCTTGGGAACGGGCACAACGAAGCGTTTGTGCAGGATCGCCACCATTCACGCCCAGGGCTGGCAATGCACGAGCAATGCCAAAAGGCAAAGGAAGGCCCTTAGCATGCGGCTTGTGCACAAAGCTTTCAGACTGCAAGAGGACCGCAGCTGTGGTAAGCCTGCTTGCTCAATTGACCTTAGCTGTAGTCTGGAAGAACTTGAGCGCCATCTGCTGTATGCTGCTCCCTGTTGTTAGGCGACAACAAGGGCACATGTATCAAACACTTTTTCCTTGCCCATTTTGCTAGGCCACGCTCTTCTGCGGCTCTTTAGTGCTTGCCAAACTCCTATGTGCGTGCTGCTGCTTCCACCTGACAAGGAGCACAGCCTTCAGACAGCAGCTTTCAACTTGCCTAAGAAAAAGCTTGGCCATTTAGATGTGCTGCAAATCTGCATGTATGTAAGGTGCAGGTGCAAGCTCCTGACAAAGTTGTTCTCCAGGTTCAGTTTCTCCCTGCCAGACACATTGGAAATGTTTTCCTCTGGCATTCGCACCAAGAGTCGCAGATTGCTTAACTGAGGAGCTCTGAGAATGGAACGGCAAGAGGTGTTCCGCTTGCATCATAAACAGTGCTCCAGAGTGCATGGCAACGGGCACAATGAAACGTGTGTGCGGGACAGTGACCATTCACGCCTATTGCTGGCAATGCACAAGCACTGCCAAAAGGCAAAGGGAGGCGCTTAGCATGCGGCTTGTGCACAAAGCTTTCAGACTGCGAGAGGACCGTAGCTGTGGTAAGCCTGCTTGCTCAATTGACCTTAGCTGTCGTCTGGAAGAACTTGAGCGCCATCTGCTGTATGCTGCTCCCTGTTGTTAGGCGACAACAAGGGCACATGTATCAAACACTTTTTCCTTGCCCATTTTGCTAGGCCACGCTCTTCTGCGGCTCTTTAGTGCTTGCCAAACTCCTATGTGCGTGCTGCTGCTTCCACCTGACAAGGAGCACAGCCTTCAGACAGCAGCTTTCAACTTGCCTAAGAAAAAGCTTGGCCATTTAGATGTGCTGCAAATCTGCATGTGTGTAAGGTGCAGGTGCAAGCTCCTGACAAAGTTGTTCTCCAGGTTCAGTTTCTCCCTGCCAGACACATTGGAAATGTTTTCCTCTGGCATTCGCACCAAGAGTCGCAGATTGCTTAACTGAGGAGCTCTGAGAATGGAACGGCAAGAGGTGTTCCGCTTGCATCATAAACAGTGCTCCAGAGCGCAGGGCAACGGGCACAATGAAACGTGTGTGCGGGATAGTGACCATTCACGCCTAGTGCTGGCAATGCACGAGCACTGCCAAAAAGGCAAAGGGAGGCGCTTAGAATCCGGCTTGTGCGCAAAGCTTTCAGACTGCCACAGGACCGCATCTGTGGTAATGCCGCTTGCTCATTTGACGTTAGATGTCGCTTGGCAAAACTTCACCCGCATGTGGTTTATGATGCTACCTGTTGTTAGGTGACAACAAGGGCACATTTAGCAAATGCTTTTTCCTGCCTCATTTTGCTAGGCCACTCTCTTCTTTGGCACTTTAGTGCTTGCCAAAGTCCAATCGGCGTGCTGCTGCTTCCATCAGACAAGGAGCACAGCTTTCTGACAGCAGCTTTCAACTTGCCTAAGAAAGAGCTTGTCTATTTAGATGTGCTGCAAATCTGCGTGTGTGTAAGGTGCAGATGCAAGCTCCTGACAAAGTTGTTCTCCAGGTTCATTTTCTCCCTGCCAGACACATTGGAAATGTTTTCCTCTGGCATTCGCACCAAGAGTCGCAGATTGCTTAACTCAGGAGCTCTGAGAATGGAACGGCAAGAGGTGTTCCGCTTGCGTCATAAACAGTGGTCCAGAGCGCTTGGAAATGGGCACAACTATGCGTTTGTGCGGGAGAGTGACCATACATCCCCAGGGCTGGCAATGCACGAGCACTGCCAAAAGGCAAAGGAAGGCGCTTAGCATGCGGCTTGTGCACAAAGCTTTCAGACTGCCAGAGGACCGTAGCTGTGGTAAGCCCGCTTGCTCAATTGACCTTAGCTGTCGTCTGGAAGAACTTGAGCGCCATCTGCTGTATGCTGCTACCTGTTGTTAGGCGACAACAAGGGCACATGTATCAAACACTTTTTCCTGGCCCATTTTGCTAGGCCACGCTCTTCTGCGGCTCTTTAGTGCTTGCCAAACTCCTATGTGCATGCTGCTGCTTCCATCTGACAAGGAGCACAGCTTTCTAACAGCAGCCTTCAGCTTGTCTAAGAAAGAGCTTGGCCATTGAAATGTGCTGCAAATCTCTGTGTGCAGAAGGTGCAGATGCAAGCTCCTGAGAAATGGGTTCTCCAGGTTCAGTTGCTCCCTGCCAGACACATGGAAATGTTTTCCTCTGGCACTCGCACCAAGAGTCCTAGATTGCTTAACTCAGGAGTTCGGAGAATGGAACGGCAAGAGGTGTTCCGCTTACGTCAGAAACAGTGCTCCAGAGCGCTTGGCATCAGGCACAACGAAGCGTGTCTGCGGGATAGCCATCATTCACGCCCAGGGCTGGCAATGCACAAGCACTGCCAAAAGGCAAAGGAAGGCTCTTAGTTGTGCACAAAGCTTTCAGCCTGCCAGAGGACCGTAGCTGTGGTATGCCCGCTTGCTCAATTGACGTTAGCTGTCACTTGTAAGGTCTTAAGCCGCATCTGGTTTATGCTGCTACCTGTTGTTAGACGACAACAGGGGCACATGTAGCAAATGCTTTTTCCTGGTCCATTTTGCAAGGCCATACTCTTCTGCGGCTCTTTACTGCTTGCCAAACTCCAATGTGTGTGCTGCTGCTTCCATCTGACAAGGAGCACAGCCTTCTGACAGCAGCTTTCAGGTTGCGTACAATAGAGATTGTCCATTTAGATGTGATGCAAATCCATATGTGTGTAAGGTGCAGGTGCAAGCTCCTGACAAATGTGTTCTCCCGGTACAGTTTCTCCCTGCCAGACACATGGAAATGTTTTCCTCTGGCATTCGCACCACGAGTTGCAGACTGCTTAACTCAGGAGCTCTGAGAATGGAACGGCAAGAGGTGTTCCGTTTGCGTCATAAACAGTGCTCAAGAGTGCATGGCGACGGGCACAATGAAACGTGTGTGCGGGATAGTGACCATTCACGCCTATTGCTGGCAATGCACGAGCACTGCCAAAAGGCAAAGGGAGGCGCTTAGCATGCGGCTTGTGCACAAAGCTTTCAGACTGCCAGAGGACCGCAACTGTGGTAAGGCCGCTTGCTCATTTGACCTTAGATGTCGCTTGGCAAAACTTCACCTGCATCTGGTTTATGATGCTACCTGTTGTTAGGCGACAACAAGGGCACATGTATCAAACACTTTTTCCTTACCCATTTTGCTAGGCCACGCTCTTCTGCGGCTCTTTAGTGCTTGCCAAACTCGAAGGTGCCTGCTGCTGCTTCCATCTGACAAGGAGCACAGCCTTCTGACAGCAGCTCTCAGGTTGCGTACAATAGACATTGTCCATTTAGATGTGATGCAAATCCATATGTGTGTAAGGTGCAGGTGCAAGCTCCTGACAAATGTGTTCTCCCGGTACGGTTTCTCCCTGCCAGACACATGGAAATGTTTTCCTCTGGCATTCGCACCAAGAGTCGCATATTGCTTAACTCAGGAGTTCTGAGACTGGAACGGCAAGAAGTGTTCCGATTGCATCATAAACATTGCTCCAGAGCGCTTGGCAACGGGCACAACGAAGCGTTTGTGCAGGATCGCCACCATTCACGCCTATTGCTGGCAATGCACGAGCACTGCCAAAAGGCAATGAATGCGCTAAGCATGCGGCTTGTGAACAAAGCTTTCAGACTGCGAGAGGACCGTAGCTGTGGTAAGCCTGCTTGCTCAATTGACCTTAGCTGTCGTCTGGAAGATCTTGAGCGCCATCTGCTGTATGCTGCTCCCTGTTGTTAGGCGACAACAAGGGCACATGTATCAAACACTTTTTCCTTGCCCATTTTGCTAGGCCACGCTCTTCTGCGGCTCTTTAGTGCTTGCCAAACTCCTATGTGCGTGCTGCTGCTTCCACCTGACAAGGAGCACAGCCTTCAGACAGCAGCTTTCAACTTGCCTAAGAAAAAGCTTGGCCATTTAGATGTGCTGCAAATCTGCATGTGTGTAAGGTGCAGGTGCAAGCTCCTGACAAATGGGTTCCCCAGGTTCAGTTTCTCCCTGCCAGACACATTGGAAATGTTTTTTCTGGCACTCGCACCAAGAGTGCTAGATTGCTTAACTCAGGAGTTCGGAGAATGGAACGGCAAGAAGTGTTCCGCTTACGTCATAAACAGTGCTCCAGAGCGCTTGGCATCAGGCACAACAAAGCGTGTCTGCGGGATACCCACCATTCACGCCCAGGGTTGGCAATGCACAAGCACTGCCAAAAGGCAAAGGAAGGCGCTTAGCATGCGGCTTGTGCACAAAGCTTTCAGACTGCCAGAGGACCGTAGCTGTGGTAAGCCCGCTTGCTCAATTGACCTTAGCTGTCACTTGCAAGATCTTAAGCCGCATCTGGGTTATGCTGCTACCTGTTGTTAGGCGACAACAAGGGCATATGTAGCAAATGCTTTTTCCTTGCCCATTTTGCTAGGCCACGCTCTTCTGCGGCTCTTTAGTGCTTGCCAAACTCCAATGTGCATGCTGCTGCTTCCATCTGAGAAGGAGCACAGCTTTCTAACAGCAACTTCAGCTTGCCTAAGAAAGAGCTTGGCCATTGAAATGTGCTGCAAATCTCTGTGTGCAGAAGGTGCAGGTGCAAGCTCCTGAGAAATGGGTTCTCCAGGTTCAGTTTCTCCCTGCCAGACACATGGAAATGTTTTTTCTGGCACTCGCACCAAGAGTGCTAGATTGCTTAACTCAGGAGTTCTGAGACTGGAACGGCAAGAGGTGTTCCGCTTACGTCATAAACAGTGCTCCAGAGCGCTTGGCATCAGGCACAACGAAGCGTGTCTGCGGGATACCCACCATTCACGCCCAGGGCTGGCAATGCACAAGCACTGCCAAAAGGCAAAGGAAGGCGCTTAGCATGCGGCTTGTGCTCAAAGCTTTCAGACTGCCAGAGGACCGTAGCTGTGGTAAGCCCGCTTGCTCAATTGAGGTTAGCTGTCACGTGCAAGATCTTAAGCCGCATCTGGTTTATGCTGCTAGCTGTTGTTAGGCGACAACAAGTGCACATGAAGCAGATGCTGTTTCCTGGCTCATTTTGCAAGGCCACGCTCTTCTGTGGCTCTTTACTGCTTGCCAAACTCCAATGTGTGTGCTGCTGCTTCCATCTGACAAGGAGCACAGCCTTCTGACAGCAGCTTTCAGGTTGCGTACAATAGAGATTGTCCATTTAGATGTGATGCAAATCCATATGTGTGTAAGGTGCAGGTGCAAGCTCCTGACAAATGTGTTCTCCCGGTACAGTTTCTCCCTGCCAGACACATGGAAATGTTTTCCTCTGGCATTCGCACCAAGAGTCGCAGACTGCTTAACTCAGGAGCTCTGAGACTGGAACGGCAAGAAGTGTTCCGCTTGCGTCATAAACAGTGCTCCAGAGCGCTTGGCAACGGGCACAACGAAGCGTTTGTGCAGGATCGCCACCATTCACACCTATTGCTGGCAATGCACGAGCAATGCCAAAAGGCAAAGGAAGGCGCTTAGCATGCGGCTTGTGCACAAAGCTTTCAGACTGCGAGAGGACCGTAGCTGTGGTAAGCCTGGTTGCTCAATTGACCTTAGCTGTCGTCTGGAAGAACTTGAGCGCCATCTGCTGTATGCTGCTACCTGTTGTTAGGCGACAACAAGGGCACATGTAGCAAATGCTTTTTCCTTGCCCATTTTGCTAGGCCACGCTCTTCGGCGGCTATTTAGTGCTTGCCAAACTCCTATGTGCATGCTGCTGCTTCCATCTGAAAAGGAGCACAGCTTTCTAACAGCAGCCTTCAGCTTGCCTAAGAAAGAGCTTGGCCATTGAAATGTGCTGCAAATCTCTGTGTGCAGAAGGTGCAGGTGCAAGCTCCTGAGAAATGGGTTCTCCAGGTTCAGTTTCTCCCTGCCAGACACATGGAAATGTTTTTTCTGGCACTCGCACCAAGAGTCCTAGATTGCTTAATTCAGGAGTTCGGAGAATGGAACGGCAAGAGGTGTTCCGCTTACGTCATAAACAGTGCTCCAGAGCGCTTGGCATCAGGCACAACGAAGCGTGTCTGCGGGATAGCCACCATTCACGCCCAGGGCTGGCAATGCACAAGCACTGCCAAAAGGCAAAGGAAGGCTCTTAGTTGTGCACAAAGCTTTCAGCCTGCCAGAGGACCGTAGCTGTGGTATGCCCGCTTGCTCAATTGACGTTAGCTGTCACTTGTAAGGTCTTAAGCCGCATCTGGTTTATGCTGCTACCTGTTGTTAGACGACAACAGGGGCACATGTAGCAAATGCTTTTTCCTGGTTCATTTTGCAAGGCCATACTCTTCTGCGGCTCTTTACTGCTTGCCAAACTCCAATGTGTGTGCTGCTGCTTCCATCTGACAAGGAGCACAGCCTTCTGACAGCAGCTTTCAGGTTGCGTACAATAGAGCTTGTCCATTTAGATGTGATGCAAATCCATATGTGTGTAAGGTGCAGGTGCAAGCTCCTGACAAATGTGTTCTCCCGGTACAGTTTCTCCCTGCCAGACACATGGAAATGTTTTCCTCTGGCATTCGCACCACGAGTTGCAGACTGCTTAACTCAGGAGCTCTGAGAATGGAACGGCAAGAGGTGTTCCGCTTGCGTCATAAACAGTGCTCCAGAGTGCATGGCAAAGGGCACAATGAAACGTGTGTGCGGGATAGTGACCATTCACGCCTATTGCTGGCAATGCACGAGCACTGCCAAAAGGCAAAGGGAGGCGCTTAGCATGCGGCTTGTGCACAAAGCTTTCAGACTGCCAGAGGACCGCAACTGTGGTAAGGCCTCTTGCTCATTTGACCTTAGATGTCGCTTGGCAAAACTTCACCTGCATCTGGTTTATGATGCTACCTGTTGTTAGGCGACAACAAGGGCACATGTATCAAACACTTTTTCCTTACCCATTTTGCTAGGCCACGCTCTTCTGCGGCTCTTTAGTGCTTGCCAAACTCGAAGGTGCCTGCTGCTGCTTCCATCTGACAAGGAGCACAGCCTTCTTACAGCAGCTCTCAGGTTGCGTACAATAGACATTGTCCATTTAGATGTGATGCAAATCCATATGTGTGTAAGGTGCAGGTGCAAGCTCCTGACAATTGGGTTCTCCCGGTACAGTTTCTCCCTGCCAGACACATGGAAATGTATTCCTCTGGCATTCGCACCAAGAGTCGCAGATTGCTTAACTCAGGAGTTCTGAGAATGGAACGGCAAGAAGTGTTCCGCTAGCGACATAAACAGTGCTCCAGAGCGCTTGGGAACGGGCACAACGAAGCGTTTGTGCAGGATCGCCACCATTCACGCCTATTGCTGGCAATGCACGAGCACTGCCAAAAGGCAAAGGAAGGCCCTTAGCATGCGGCTTGTGCACAAAGCTTTCAGACTGCAAGAGGACCGCAGCTGTGGTAAGCCTGCTTGCTCAATTGACCTTAGCTGTCGTCTGGAAGAACTTGAGCGCCATGTGGTGTATGCTGCTCCCTGTTGTTAGGCGACAACAAGGGCACATGTATCAAACACTTTTTCCTTGCCCATTTTGCTAGGCCACGCTCTTCTGCGGCTCTTTAGTGCTTGCCAAACTCCTATGTGCCTGCTGCTGCTTCCGTCTGACAAGGAGCACAGCCTTCAGACAGCAGCTGTCAACTTGCCTAAGAAAAAGCTTGGCCATTTAGATGTGCTGCAAATCTGCATGTGTGTAAGGTGCAGGTGCAAGCTCCTGACAAATCGGTTCCCCAGGTTCAGTTTCTCCCTGCCAGACACATTGGAAATGTTTTTTCTGGCACTCGCACCAAGAGTGCTAGATTGCTTAACTCAGGAGTTCGGAGAATGGAACGGCAAGAAGTGTTCCGCTTACGTCATAAACAGTGCTCCAGAGCGCTTGGCATCAGGCACAACGAAGCGTGTCTGCGGGATAGCCACCATTCACGCCCAGGGCTGGCAATGCACAAGCACTGCCAAAAGGCAAAGGAAGGCGCTTAGCATGCGGCTTGTGCTCAAAGCTTTCAGACTGCCAGAGGACCGTAGCTGTGGTAAGCCCGCTTGCTCAATTGAGGTTAGCTGTCACTTGCAAGATCTTAAGCCGCATCTGGTTTATGCTGCTACCTGTTGTTAGGCGACAACAAGGGCATATGTAGCAAATGCTTTTTCCTTTCCCATTTTGCAAGGCCACGCTCTTCTGCGGCTCTTTAGTGTTTGCCAAACTCCAATGTGCATGCTGCTGCTTCCATCTGACAAGGAGCACAGCTTTCTAACAGCAGCCTTCAGCTTGCCTAAGAAAGAGCTTGGCCATTGAAATGTGCTGCAAATCTCTGTGTGCAGAAGGTGCAGGTGCAAGCTCCTGAGAAATGGGTTCTCCAGGTTCAGTTTCTCCCTGCCAGACACTTTGGAAATGTTTTTTCTGGCACTCGCACCAAGAGTGCTAGATTGCTTAACTCAGGAGTTCGGAGAATGGAACGGCAAGAGGTGTTCCGCTTACGTCATAAACAGTGCTCCAGAGCGCTTGGCAACAGGCACAACGAAGCGTGTCTACGGGATAGCCACCATTCACGCCCACGGCTGGCAATGCACAAGCACTGCCAAAAAGCAAAGGAAGGCGCTTAGCATGTGGCTTGTGCTCAAAGATTTCATACTGCCAGAGGACCGTAGCTGTGGTAAGCCCGCTTGCTCAATTGAGGTTAGCTGTCACGTGCAAGATCTTAAGCCGCATCTGGTTTATGCTGCTAGCTGTTGTTAGGCGACAACAAGTGCACATGAAGCAAATGCTGTTTCCTGGCTCATTTTGCAAGGCCACGCTCTTCTGTGGCTCTTTACTGCTTGCCAAACTCCAATGTGCGTGCTGCTGCTTCCATCTGACAAGGAGCACAGCCTTCTGACAGCAGCTTTCAGGTTGCGTACAATAGAGATTGTCCATTTAGATGTGATGCAAATCCATATGTGTGTAAGGTGCAGGTGCAAGCTCCTGACAAATGTGTTCTCCCGGTACAGTTTCTCCCTGCCAGACACATGGAAATGTTTTCCTCTGGCATTCGCACCAAGAGTCGCAGACTGCTTAACTCAGGAGCTCTGAGACTGGAACGGCAAGAAGTGTTCCGCTTGCGTCATAAACAGTGCTCCAGAGCGCTTGGCAACGGGCACAACGAAGCGTTTGTGCAGGATCGCCACCATTCACACCTATTGCTGGCAATGCACGAGCAATGCCAAAAGGCAAAGGAAGGCGCTTAGCATGCGGCTTGTGCACAAAGCTTTCAGACTGCGAGAGGACCGTAGCTGTGGTAAGCCTGGTTGCTCAATTGACCTTAGCTGTCGTCTGGAAGAACTTGAGCGCCATCTGCTGTATGCTGCTACCTGTTGTTAGGCGACAACAAGGGCACATGTAGCAAATGCTTTTTCCTTGCCCATTTTGCTAGGCCACGCTCTTCGGCGGCTATTTAGTGCTTGCCAAACTCCTATGTGCATGCTGCTGCTTCCATCTGAAAAGGAGCACAGCTTTCTAACAGCAGCCTTCAGCTTGCCTAAGAAAGAGCTTGGCCATTGAAATGTGCTGCAAATCTCTGTGTGCAGAAGGTGCAGGTGCAAGCTCCTGAGAAATGGGTTCTCCAGGTTCAGTTTCTCCCTGCCAGACACATGGAAATGTTTTTTCTGGCACTCGCACCAAGAGTCCTAGATTGCTTAATTCAGGAGTTCGGAGAATGGAACGGCAAGAGGTGTTCCGCTTACGTCATAAACAGTGCTCCAGAGCGCTTGGCATCAGGCACAACGAAGCGTGTCTGCGGGATAGCCACCATTCACGCCCAGGGCTGGCAATGCACAAGCACTGCCAAAAGGCAAAGGAAGGCTCTTAGTTGTGCACAAAGCTTTCAGCCTGCCAGAGGACCGTAGCTGTGGTATGCCCGCTTGCTCAATTGACGTTAGCTGTCACTTGTAAGGTCTTAAGCCGCATCTGGTTTATGCTGCTACCTGTTGTTAGACGACAACAGGGGCACATGTAGCAAATGCTTTTTCCTGGTTCATTTTGCAAGGCCATACTCTTCTGCGGCTCTTTACTGCTTGCCAAACTCCAATGTGTGTGCTGCTGCTTCCATCTGACAAGGAGCACAGCCTTCTGACAGCAGCTTTCAGGTTGCGTACAATAGAGCTTGTCCATTTAGATGTGATGCAAATCCATATGTGTGTAAGGTGCAGGTGCAAGCTCCTGACAAATGTGTTCTCCCGGTACAGTTTCTCCCTGCCAGACACATGGAAATGTTTTCCTCTGGCATTCGCACCACGAGTTGCAGACTGCTTAACTCAGGAGCTCTGAGAATGGAACGGCAAGAGGTGTTCCGCTTGCGTCATAAACAGTGCTCCAGAGTGCATGGCAAAGGGCACAATGAAACGTGTGTGCGGGATAGTGACCATTCACGCCTATTGCTGGCAATGCACGAGCACTGCCAAAAGGCAAAGGGAGGCGCTTAGCATGCGGCTTGTGCACAAAGCTTTCAGACTGCCAGAGGACCGCAACTGTGGTAAGGCCTCTTGCTCATTTGACCTTAGATGTCGCTTGGCAAAACTTCACCTGCATCTGGTTTATGATGCTACCTGTTGTTAGGCGACAACAAGGGCACATGTATCAAACACTTTTTCCTTACCCATTTTGCTAGGCCACGCTCTTCTGCGGCTCTTTAGTGCTTGCCAAACTCGAAGGTGCCTGCTGCTGCTTCCATCTGACAAGGAGCACAGCCTTCTTACAGCAGCTCTCAGGTTGCGTACAATAGACATTGTCCATTTAGATGTGATGCAAATCCATATGTGTGTAAGGTGCAGGTGCAAGCTCCTGACAATTGGGTTCTCCCGGTACAGTTTCTCCCTGCCAGACACATGGAAATGTATTCCTCTGGCATTCGCACCAAGAGTCGCAGATTGCTTAACTCAGGAGTTCTGAGAATGGAACGGCAAGAAGTGTTCCGCTAGCGACATAAACAGTGCTCCAGAGCGCTTGGGAACGGGCACAACGAAGCGTTTGTGCAGGATCGCCACCATTCACGCCTATTGCTGGCAATGCACGAGCACTGCCAAAAGGCAAAGGAAGGCCCTTAGCATGCGGCTTGTGCACAAAGCTTTCAGACTGCAAGAGGACCGCAGCTGTGGTAAGCCTGCTTGCTCAATTGACCTTAGCTGTCGTCTGGAAGAACTTGAGCGCCATGTGGTGTATGCTGCTCCCTGTTGTTAGGCGACAACAAGGGCACATGTATCAAACACTTTTTCCTTGCCCATTTTGCTAGGCCACGCTCTTCTGCGGCTCTTTAGTGCTTGCCAAACTCCTATGTGCCTGCTGCTGCTTCCGTCTGACAAGGAGCACAGCCTTCAGACAGCAGCTTTCAACTTGCCTAAGAAAAAGCTTGGCCATTTAGATGTGCTGCAAATCTGCATGTGTGTAAGGTGCAGGTGCAAGCTCCTGACAAATCGGTTCCCCAGGTTCAGTTTCTCCCTGCCAGACACATTGGAAATGTTTTTTCTGGCACTCGCACCAAGAGTGCTAGATTGCTTAACTCAGGAGTTCGGAGAATGGAACGGCAAGAAGTGTTCCGCTTACGTCATAAACAGTGCTCCAGAGCGCTTGGCATCAGGCACAACGAAGCGTGTCTGCGGGATAGCCACCATTCACGCCCAGGGCTGGCAATGCACAAGCACTGCCAAAAGGCAAAGGAAGGCGCTTAGCATGCGGCTTGTGCTCAAAGCTTTCAGACTGCCAGAGGACCGTAGCTGTGGTAAGCCCGCTTGCTCAATTGAGGTTAGCTGTCACTTGCAAGATCTTAAGCCGCATCTGGTTTATGCTGCTACCTGTTGTTAGGCGACAACAAGGGCACATGAAGCAAATGCTTTTTCCTGGCTCATTTTGCAAGGCCACGCTCTTCTGTGGCTCTTTACTTCTTGACAAACTCCAATGTGTGTGCTGCTGCTTCCATCTGACAAGGAGCACAGCCTTCTGACAGCAGCTTTCAGGTTGCGTACAATAGAGATTGTCCATTTAGATGTGATGCAAATCCATATGTGTGTAAGGTGCAGGTGCAAGCTCCTGACAAATGTGTTCTCCCGGTACGGTTTCTCCCTGCCAGACACATGGAAATGTTTTCCTCTGGCATTCGCACCAAGAGTCGCATATTGCTTAACTCAGGAGTTCTGAGACTGGAACGGCAAGAAGTGTTCCGCTTGCGTCATAAACAGTGCTCCAGAGCGCTTGGCAACGGGCACAACGAAGCGTTTGTGCAGGATCGCCACCATTCACGCCTATTGCTGGCAATGCACGAGCACTGCCAAAAGGCAATGAATGCGCTAAGCATGCGGCTTGTGAACAAAGCTTTCAGACTGCGAGAGGACCGTAGCTGTGGTAAGCCTGCTTGCTCAATTGACCTTAGCTGTCGTCTGGAAGATCTTGAGCGCCATCTGCTGTATGCTGCTCCCTGTTGTTAGGCGACAACAAGGGCACATGTATCAAACACTTTTTCCTTGCCCATTTTGCTAGGCCACGCTCTTCTGCGGCTCTTTAGTGCTTGCCAAACTCCTATGTGCGTGCTGCTGCTTCCACCTGACAAGGAGCACAGCCTTCAGACAGCAGCTTTCAACTTGCCTAAGAAAAAGCTTGGCCATTTAGATGTGCTGCAAATCTGCATGTGTGTAAGGTGCAGGTGCAAGCTCCTGACAAATGGGTTCCCCAGGTTCAGTTTCTCCCTGCCAGACACATTGGAAATGTTTTTTCTGGCACTCGCACCAAGAGTGCTAGATTGCTTAACTCAGGAGTTCGGAGAATGGAACGGCAAGAAGTGTTCCGCTTACGTCATAAACAGTGCTCCAGAGCGCTTGGCATCAGGCACAACAAAGCGTGTCTGCGGGATACCCACCATTCACGCCCAGGGTTGGCAATGCACAAGCACTGCCAAAAGGCAAAGGAAGGCGCTTAGCATGCGGCTTGTGCACAAAGCTTTCAGACTGCCAGAGGACCGTAGCTGTGGTAAGCCCGCTTGCTCAATTGACCTTAGCTGTCACTTGCAAGATCTTAAGCCGCATCTGGGTTATGCTGCTACCTGTTGTTAGGCGACAACAAGGGCATATGTAGCAAATGCTTTTTCCTTGCCCATTTTGCTAGGCCACGCTCTTCTGCGGCTCTTTAGTGCTTGCCAAACTCCAATGTGCATGCTGCTGCTTCCATCTGAGAAGGAGCACAGCTTTCTAACAGCAACTTCAGCTTGCCTAAGAAAGAGCTTGGCCATTGAAATGTGCTGCAAATCTCTGTGTGCAGAAGGTGCAGGTGCAAGCTCCTGAGAAATGGGTTCTCCAGGTTCAGTTTCTCCCTGCCAGACACATGGAAATGTTTTTTCTGGCACTCGCACCAAGAGTGCTAGATTGCTTAACTCAGGAGTTCTGAGACTGGAACGGCAAGAGGTGTTCCGCTTACGTCATAAACAGTGCTCCAGAGCGCTTGGCATCAGGCACAACGAAGCGTGTCTGCGGGATACCCACCATTCACGCCCAGGGCTGGCAATGCACAAGCACTGCCAAAAGGCAAAGGAAGGCGCTTAGCATGCGGCTTGTGCTCAAAGCTTTCAGACTGCCAGAGGACCGTAGCTGTGGTAAGCCCGCTTGCTCAATTGAGGTTAGCTGTCACGTGCAAGATCTTAAGCCGCATCTGGTTTATGCTGCTAGCTGTTGTTAGGCGACAACAAGTGCACATGAAGCAGATGCTGTTTCCTGGCTCATTTTGCAAGGCCACGCTCTTCTGTGGCTCTTTACTGCTTGCCAAACTCCAATGTGTGTGCTGCTGCTTCCATCTGACAAGGAGCACAGCCTTCTGACAGCAGCTTTCAGGTTGCGTACAATAGAGATTGTCCATTTAGATGTGATGCAAATCCATATGTGTGTAAGGTGCAGGTGCAAGCTCCTGACAAATGTGTTCTCCCGGTACAGTTTCTCCCTGCCAGACACATGGAAATGTTTTCCTCTGGCATTCGCACCAAGAGTCGCAGACTGCTTAACTCAGGAGCTCTGAGACTGGAACGGCAAGAAGTGTTCCGCTTGCGTCATAAACAGTGCTCCAGAGCGCTTGGCAACGGGCACAACGAAGCGTTTGTGCAGGATCGCCACCATTCACACCTATTGCTGGCAATGCACGAGCAATGCCAAAAGGCAAAGGAAGGCGCTTAGCATGCGGCTTGTGCACAAAGCTTTCAGACTGCGAGAGGACCGTAGCTGTGGTAAGCCCGCTTGCTCAATTGACCTTAGCTGTCGTCTGGAAGAACTTGAGCGCCATCTGCTGTATGCTGCTACCTGTTGTTAGGCGACAACAAGGGCACATGTAGCAAATGCTTTTTCCTTGCCCATTTTGCTAGGCCACGCTCTTCGGCGGCTATTTAGTGCTTGCCAAACTCCTATGTGCATGCTGCTGCTTCCATCTGAAAAGGAGCACAGCTTTCTAACAGCAGCCTTCAGCTTGCCTAAGAAAGAGCTTGGCCATTGAAATGTGCTGCAAATCTCTGTGTGCAGAAGGTGCAGGTGCAAGCTCCTGAGAAATGGGTTCTCCAGGTTCAGTTTCTCCCTGCCAGACACATGGAAATGTTTTTTCTGGCACTCGCACCAAGAGTCCTAGATTGCTTAATTCAGGAGTTCGGAGAATGGAACGGCAAGAGGTGTTCCGCTTACGTCATAAACAGTGCTCCAGAGCGCTTGGCATCAGGCACAACGAAGCGTGTCTGCGGGATAGCCACCATTCACGCCCAGGGCTGGCAATGCACAAGCACTGCCAAAAGGCAAAGGAAGGCTCTTAGTTGTGCACAAAGCTTTCAGCCTGCCAGAGGACCGTAGCTGTGGTATGCCCGCTTGCTCAATTGACGTTAGCTGTCACTTGTAAGGTCTTAAGCCGCATCTGGTTTATGCTGCTACCTGTTGTTAGACGACAACAGGGGCACATGTAGCAAATGCTTTTTCCTGGTTCATTTTGCAAGGCCATACTCTTCTGCGGCTCTTTACTGCTTGCCAAACTCCAATGTGTGTGCTGCTGCTTCCATCTGACAAGGAGCACAGCCTTCTGACAGCAGCTTTCAGGTTGCGTACAATAGAGCTTGTCCATTTAGATGTGATGCAAATCCATATGTGTGTAAGGTGCAGGTGCAAGCTCCTGACAAATGTGTTCTCCCGGTACAGTTTCTCCCTGCCAGACACATGGAAATGTTTTCCTCTGGCATTCGCACCACGAGTTGCAGACTGCTTAACTCAGGAGCTCTGAGAATGGAACGGCAAGAGGTGTTCCGCTTGCGTCATAAACAGTGCTCCAGAGTGCATGGCAAAGGGCACAATGAAACGTGTGTGCGGGATAGTGACCATTCACGCCTATTGCTGGCAATGCACGAGCACTGCCAAAAGGCAAAGGGAGGCGCTTAGCATGCGGCTTGTGCACAAAGCTTTCAGACTGCCAGAGGACCGCAACTGTGGTAAGGCCTCTTGCTCATTTGACCTTAGATGTCGCTTGGCAAAACTTCACCTGCATCTGGTTTATGATGCTACCTGTTGTTAGGCGACAACAAGGGCACATGTATCAAACACTTTTTCCTTACCCATTTTGCTAGGCCACGCTCTTCTGCGGCTCTTTAGTGCTTGCCAAACTCGAAGGTGCCTGCTGCTGCTTCCATCTGACAAGGAGCACAGCCTTCTTACAGCAGCTCTCAGGTTGCGTACAATAGACATTGTCCATTTAGATGTGATGCAAATCCATATGTGTGTAAGGTGCAGGTGCAAGCTCCTGACAATTGGGTTCTCCCGGTACAGTTTCTCCCTGCCAGACACATGGAAATGTATTCCTCTGGCATTCGCACCAAGAGTCGCAGATTGCTTAACTCAGGAGTTCTGAGAATGGAACGGCAAGAAGTGTTCCGCTAGCGACATAAACAGTGCTCCAGAGCGCTTGGGAACGGGCACAACGAAGCGTTTGTGCAGGATCGCCACCATTCACGCCTATTGCTGGCAATGCACGAGCACTGCCAAAAGGCAAAGGAAGGCCCTTAGCATGCGGCTTGTGCACAAAGCTTTCAGACTGCAAGAGGACCGCAGCTGTGGTAAGCCTGCTTGCTCAATTGACCTTAGCTGTCGTCTGGAAGAACTTGAGCGCCATGTGGTGTATGCTGCTCCCTGTTGTTAGGCGACAACAAGGGCACATGTATCAAACACTTTTTCCTTGCCCATTTTGCTAGGCCACGCTCTTCTGCGGCTCTTTAGTGCTTGCCAAACTCCTATGTGCCTGCTGCTGCTTCCGTCTGACAAGGAGCACAGCCTTCAGACAGCAGCTTTCAACTTGCCTAAGAAAAAGCTTGGCCATTTAGATGTGCTGCAAATCTGCATGTGTGTAAGGTGCAGGTGCAAGCTCCTGACAAATCGGTTCCCCAGGTTCAGTTTCTCCCTGCCAGACACATTGGAAATGTTTTTTCTGGCACTCGCACCAAGAGTGCTAGATTGCTTAACTCAGGAGTTCGGAGAATGGAACGGCAAGAAGTGTTCCGCTTACGTCATAAACAGTGCTCCAGAGCGCTTGGCATCAGGCACAACGAAGCGTGTCTGCGGGATAGCCACCATTCACGCCCAGGGCTGGCAATGCACAAGCACTGCCAAAAGGCAAAGGAAGGCGCTTAGCATGCGGCTTGTGCTCAAAGCTTTCAGACTGCCAGAGGACCGTAGCTGTGGTAAGCCCGCTTGCTCAATTGAGGTTAGCTGTCACTTGCAAGATCTTAAGCCGCATCTGGTTTATGCTGCTACCTGTTGTTAGGCGACAACAAGGGCATATGTAGCAAATGCTTTTTCCTTTCCCATTTTGCAAGGCCACGCTCTTCTGCGGCTCTTTAGTGTTTGCCAAACTCCAATGTGCATGCTGCTGCTTCCATCTGACAAGGAGCACAGCTTTCTAACAGCAGCCTTCAGCTTGCCTAAGAAAGAGCTTGGCCATTGAAATGTGCTGCAAATCTCTGTGTGCAGAAGGTGCAGGTGCAAGCTCCTGAGAAATGGGTTCTCCAGGTTCAGTTTCTCCCTGCCAGACACTTTGGAAATGTTTTTTCTGGCACTCGCACCAAGAGTGCTAGATTGCTTAACTCAGGAGTTCGGAGAATGGAACGGCAAGAGGTGTTCCGCTTACGTCATAAACAGTGCTCCAGAGCGCTTGGCAACAGGCACAACGAAGCGTGTCTACGGGATAGCCACCATTCACGCCCACGGCTGGCAATGCACAAGCACTGCCAAAAAGCAAAGGAAGGCGCTTAGCATGTGGCTTGTGCTCAAAGATTTCATACTGCCAGAGGACCGTAGCTGTGGTAAGCCCGCTTGCTCAATTGAGGTTAGCTGTCACGTGCAAGATCTTAAGCCGCATCTGGTTTATGCTGCTAGCTGTTGTTAGGCGACAACAAGTGCACATGAAGCAAATGCTGTTTCCTGGCTCATTTTGCAAGGCCACGCTCTTCTGTGGCTCTTTACTGCTTGCCAAACTCCAATGTGCGTGCTGCTGCTTCCATCTGACAAGGAGCACAGCCTTCTGACAGCAGCTTTCAGGTTGCGTACAATAGAGATTGTCCATTTAGATGTGATGCAAATCCATATGTGTGTAAGGTGCAGGTGCAAGCTCCTGACAAATGTGTTCTCCCGGTACAGTTTCTCCCTGCCAGACACATGGAAATGTTTTCCTCTGGCATTCGCACCAAGAGTCGCAGACTGCTTAACTCAGGAGCTCTGAGACTGGAACGGCAAGAAGTGTTCCGCTTGCGTCATAAACAGTGCTCCAGAGCGCTTGGCAACGGGCACAACGAAGCGTTTGTGCAGGATCGCCACCATTCACACCTATTGCTGGCAATGCACGAGCAATGCCAAAAGGCAAAGGAAGGCGCTTAGCATGCGGCTTGTGCACAAAGCTTTCAGACTGCGAGAGGACCGTAGCTGTGGTAAGCCTGGTTGCTCAATTGACCTTAGCTGTCGTCTGGAAGAACTTGAGCGCCATCTGCTGTATGCTGCTACCTGTTGTTAGGCGACAACAAGGGCACATGTAGCAAATGCTTTTTCCTTGCCCATTTTGCTAGGCCACGCTCTTCGGCGGCTATTTAGTGCTTGCCAAACTCCTATGTGCATGCTGCTGCTTCCATCTGAAAAGGAGCACAGCTTTCTAACAGCAGCCTTCAGCTTGCCTAAGAAAGAGCTTGGCCATTGAAATGTGCTGCAAATCTCTGTGTGCAGAAGGTGCAGGTGCAAGCTCCTGAGAAATGGGTTCTCCAGGTTCAGTTTCTCCCTGCCAGACACATGGAAATGTTTTTTCTGGCACTCGCACCAAGAGTCCTAGATTGCTTAATTCAGGAGTTCGGAGAATGGAACGGCAAGAGGTGTTCCGCTTACGTCATAAACAGTGCTCCAGAGCGCTTGGCATCAGGCACAACGAAGCGTGTCTGCGGGATAGCCACCATTCACGCCCAGGGCTGGCAATGCACAAGCACTGCCAAAAGGCAAAGGAAGGCTCTTAGTTGTGCACAAAGCTTTCAGCCTGCCAGAGGACCGTAGCTGTGGTATGCCCGCTTGCTCAATTGACGTTAGCTGTCACTTGTAAGGTCTTAAGCCGCATCTGGTTTATGCTGCTACCTGTTGTTAGACGACAACAGGGGCACATGTAGCAAATGCTTTTTCCTGGTTCATTTTGCAAGGCCATACTCTTCTGCGGCTCTTTACTGCTTGCCAAACTCCAATGTGTGTGCTGCTGCTTCCATCTGACAAGGAGCACAGCCTTCTGACAGCAGCTTTCAGGTTGCGTACAATAGAGCTTGTCCATTTAGATGTGATGCAAATCCATATGTGTGTAAGGTGCAGGTGCAAGCTCCTGACAAATGTGTTCTCCCGGTACAGTTTCTCCCTGCCAGACACATGGAAATGTTTTCCTCTGGCATTCGCACCACGAGTTGCAGACTGCTTAACTCAGGAGCTCTGAGAATGGAACGGCAAGAGGTGTTCCGCTTGCGTCATAAACAGTGCTCCAGAGTGCATGGCAAAGGGCACAATGAAACGTGTGTGCGGGATAGTGACCATTCACGCCTATTGCTGGCAATGCACGAGCACTGCCAAAAGGCAAAGGGAGGCGCTTAGCATGCGACTTGTGCACAAAGCTTTCAGACTGCCAGAGGACCGCAACTGTGGTAAGGCCTCTTGCTCATTTGACCTTAGATGTCGCTTGGCAAAACTTCACCTGCATCTGGTTTATGATGCTACCTGTTGTTAGGCGACAACAAGGGCACATGTATCAAACACTTTTTCCTTACCCATTTTGCTAGGCCACGCTCTTCTGCGGCTCTTTAGTGCTTGCCAAACTCGAAGGTGCCTGCTGCTGCTTCCATCTGACAAGGAGCACAGCCTTCTTACAGCAGCTCTCAGGTTGCGTACAATAGACATTGTCCATTTAGATGTGATGCAAATCCATATGTGTGTAAGGTGCAGGTGCAAGCTCCTGACAATTGGGTTCTCCCGGTACAGTTTCTCCCTGCCAGACACATGGAAATGTATTCCTCTGGCATTCGCACCAAGAGTCGCAGATTGCTTAACTCAGGAGTTCTGAGAATGGAACGGCAAGAAGTGTTCCGCTAGCGACATAAACAGTGCTCCAGAGCGCTTGGGAACGGGCACAACGAAGCGTTTGTGCAGGATCGCCACCATTCACGCCTATTGCTGGCAATGCACGAGCACTGCCAAAAGGCAAAGGAAGGCCCTTAGCATGCGGCTTGTGCACAAAGCTTTCAGACTGCAAGAGGACCGCAGCTGTGGTAAGCCTGCTTGCTCAATTGACCTTAGCTGTCGTCTGGAAGAACTTGAGCGCCATGTGGTGTATGCTGCTCCCTGTTGTTAGGCGACAACAAGGGCACATGTATCAAACACTTTTTCCTTGCCCATTTTGCTAGGCCACGCTCTTCTGCGGCTCTTTAGTGCTTGCCAAACTCCTATGTGCCTGCTGCTGCTTCCGTCTGACAAGGAGCACAGCCTTCAGACAGCAGCTTTCAACTTGCCTAAGAAAAAGCTTGGCCATTTAGATGTGCTGCAAATCTGCATGTGTGTAAGGTGCAGGTGCAAGCTCCTGACAAATGGGTTCCCCAGGTTCAGTTTCTCCCTGCCAGACACATTGGAAATGTTTTTTCTGGCACTCGCACCAAGAGTGCTAGATTGCTTAACTCAGGAGTTCGGAGAATGGAACGGCAAGAAGTGTTCCGCTTACGTCATAAACAGTGCTCCAGAGCGCTTGGCATCAGGCACAACGAAGCGTGTCTGCGGGATAGCCACCATTCACGCCCAGGGCTGGCAATGCACAAGCACTGCCAAAAGGCAAAGGAAGGCGCTTAGCATGCGGCTTGTGCTCAAAGCTTTCAGACTGCCAGAGGACCGTAGCTGTGGTAAGCCCGCTTGCTCAATTGAGGTTAGCTGTCACTTGCAAGATCTTAAGCCGCATCTGGTTTATGCTGCTACCTGTTGTTAGGCGACAACAAGGGCACATGAAGCAAATGCTTTTTCCTGGCTCATTTTGCAAGGCCACGCTCTTCTGTGGCTCTTTACTTCTTGACAAACTCCAATGTGTGTGCTGCTGCTTCCATCTGACAAGGAGCACAGCCTTCTGACAGCAGCTTTCAGGTTGCGTACAATAGAGATTGTCCATTTAGATGTGATGCAAATCCATATGTGTGTAAGGTGCAGGTGCAAGCTCCTGACAAATGTGTTCTCCCGGTACGGTTTCTCCCTGCCAGACACATGGAAATGTTTTCCTCTGGCATTCGCACCAAGAGTCGCATATTGCTTAACTCAGGAGTTCTGAGACTGGAACGGCAAGAAGTGTTCCGCTTGCGTCATAAACAGTGCTCCAGAGCGCTTGGCAACGGGCACAACGAAGCGTTTGTGCAGGATCGCCACCATTCACGCCTATTGCTGGCAATGCACGAGCACTGCCAAAAGGCAATGAATGCGCTAAGCATGCGGCTTGTGAACAAAGCTTTCAGACTGCGAGAGGACCGTAGCTGTGGTAAGCCTGCTTGCTCAATTGACCTTAGCTGTCGTCTGGAAGATCTTGAGCGCCATCTGCTGTATGCTGCTACCTGTTGTTAGGCGACAACAAGGGCACATGTATCAAACACTTTTTCCTTGCCCATTTTGCTAGGCCACGCTCTTCTGCGGCTCTTTAGTACTTGCCAAACTCCTATGTGCCTGCTGCTGCTTCCGTCTGACAAGGAGCACAGCCTCCTGACAGCAGCTTTCAACTTGCCTAAGAAAAAGTTTGGCCATTTAGATGTGCTGCAAATCTACATGTGTGTAAGGTGCAGGTGCAAGCTCCTGACAAATGGGTTCCCCAGGTTCAGTTTCTCCCTGCCAGACACATTGGAAATGTTTTTTCTGGCACTCGCACCAAGAGTGCTAGATTGCTTAACTCAGGAGTTCGGAGAATGGAACGGCAAAAAGTGTTCCGCTTACGTCATAAACAGTGCTCCAGAGCGCTTGGCATCAGGCACTACGAAGCGTGTCTGCGGGATACCCACCATTCACGCCCAGGGCTGGCAATGCACAAGCACTGCCAAAAGGCAAAGGAAGGCGCTTAGCATGCGGCTTGTGCTCAAAGCTTTCAGACTGCCAGAGGACCGCAACTGTGGTAAGGCCGTTTGCTCATTTGACCTTAGATGTCGCTTGGCAAAACTTCACCCGCATCTGGTTTATGATGCTACCTGTTGTTAGGCGACAACAAGGGCACATGTATCAAACACTTTTTCCTTACCCATTTTGCTAGGCCACGCTCTTCTGCGGCTCTTTAGTGCTTGCCAAACTCGAAGGTGCCTGCTGCTGCTTCCATCTGACAAGGAGCACAGCCTTCTGACAGCAGCTCTCAGGTTGCGTACAATAGACATTGTCCATTTAGATGTGATGCAAATCCATATGTGTGTAAGGTGCAGGTGCAAGCTCCTGACAATTGGGTTCTCCCGGTACAGTTTCTCCCTGCCAGACACATGGAAATGTATTCCTCTGGCATTCGCACCAAGAGTCGCAGATTGCTTAACTCAGGAGTTCTGAGAATGGAACGGCAAGAAGTGTTCCGCTAGCGTCATAAACAGTGCTCCAGAGTGCATGGCAACGGGCACAATGAAACGTGTGTGCGGGATAGTGACCATTCACGCCTATTGCTGGCAATGCACGAGCACTGCCAAAAGGCAAAGGGAGGCGCTTAGCATGCGGCTTGTGCTCAAAGCTTTCAGACTGCCAGAGGACCGTAGCTGTGGTAAGCCCGCTTGCTCAATTGAGGTTAGCTGTCACTTGCAAGATCTTAAGCCGCATCTGGTTTATGCTGCTACCTGTTGTTAGGCGACAACAAGGGCATATGTAGCAAATGCTTTTTCCTTGCCCATTTTGCTAGGCCACGCTCTTCTGCGGCTCTTTAGTGCTTGCCAAACTCCAATGTGCATGCTGCTGCTTCCATCTGACAAGGAGCACAGCCTTCTGACAGCAGCTTTCAGGTTGCGTACAATAGAGTTTGTCCATTTAGATGTGATGCAAATCCATATGTGTGTAAGGTGCAGGTGCAAGCTCCTGACAAATGTGTTCTCCCGGTACAGTTTCTCCCTGCCAGACACATGGAAATGTTTTTTCTGGCACTCGCACCAAGAGTCCTAGATTGCTTAACTCAGGAGTTCGGAGAATGGAACGGCAAGAGGTGTTCCGCTTACGTCATAAACAGTGCTCCAGAGCGCTTGGCATCAGGCACAACGAAGCGTGTCTGCGGGATAGCCACCTTTCACGCCCAGGGCTGGCAATGCACAAGCACTGCCAAAAGGCAAAGGAAGGCTCTTAGTTGTGCACAAAGCTTTCAGCCTGCCAGAGGACAGTAGCTGTGGTATGCCCGCTTGCTCAATTGACGTTAGCTGTCACTTGTAAGATCTTAAGCCGCATCTGGTTTATGCTGATACCTGTTGTTAGACGACAACAGGGGCACATGTAGCAAATGCTTTTTCCTGGTTCATTTTGCAAGGCCATACTCTTCTGCGGCTCTTTACTGCTTGCCAAACTCCAATGTGTGTGCTGCTGCTTCCATCTGACAAGGAGCACAGCCTTCTGACAGCAGCTTTCAGGTTGCGTACAATAGAGATTGTCCATTTAGATGTGATGCAAATCCATATGTGTGTAAGGTGCAGGTGCAAGCTCCTGACAAATGTGTTCTCCCGGTACAGTTTCTCCCTGCCAGACACATGGAAATGTTTTCCTCTGGCATTCGCACCACGAGTTGCAGACTGCTTAACTCAGGAGCTCTGAGAATGGAACGGCAAGAGGTGTTCCGCTTGCGTCATAAACAGTGCTCCAGAGTGCATGGCAACGGGCACAATGAAACGTGTGTGCGGGATAGTGACCATTCACGCCTATTGCTGGCAATGCACGAGCACTGCCAAAAGGCAAAGGGAGGCGCTTAGCATGCGGCTTGTGCACAAAGCTTTCAGACTGCGAGAGGACCGTAGCTGTGGTAAGCCTGCTTGCTCAATTGACCTTAGCTGTCGTCTGGAAGAACTTGAGCGCCATCTGCTGTATGCTGCTCCCTGTTGTTAGGCGACAACAAGGGCACATGTATCAAACACTTTTTCCTTGCCCATTTTGCTAGGCCACGCTCTTCTGCGGCTCTTTAGTGCTTGCCAAACTCCTATGTGCGTGCTGCTGCTTCCACCTGACAAGGAGCACAGCCTTCAGACAGCAGCTTTCAACTTGCCTAAGAAAAAGCTTGGCCATTTAGATGTGCTGCAAATCTGCATGTGTGTAAGGTGCAGGTGCAAGCTCCTGACAAAGTTGTTCTCCAGGTTCAGTTTCTCCCTGCCAGACACATTGGAAATGTTTTCCTCTGGCATTCGCACCAAGAGTCGCAGATTGCTTAACTGAGGAGCTCTGAGAATGGAACGGCAAGAGGTGTTCCGCTTGCATCATAAACAGTGCTCCAGAGCGCAGGGCAACGGGCACAATGAAACGTGTGTGCGGGATAGTGACCATTCACGCCTAGTGCTGGCAATGCACGAGCACTGCCAAAAGGCAAAGGGAGGCGCTTAGAATCCGGCTTGTGCGCAAAGCTTTCAGACTGCCACAGGACCGCATCTGTGGTAATGCCGCTTGCTCATTTGACGTTAGATGTCGCTTGGCAAAACTTCACCCGCATGTGGTTTATGATGCTACCTGTTGTTAGGTGACAACAAGGGCACATTTAGCAAATGCTTTTTCCTGCCTCATTTTGCTAGGCCACTCTCTTCTTTGGCACTTTAGTGCTTGCCAAAGTCCAATCGGCGTGCTGCTGCTTCCATCAGACAAGGAGCACAGCTTTCTGACAGCAGCTTTCAACTTGCCTAAGAAAGAGCTTGTCTATTTAGATGTGCTGCAAATCTGCATGTGTGTAAGGTGCAGATGCAAGCTCCTGACAAAGTTGTTCTCCAGGTTCATTTTCTCCCTGCCAGACACATTGGAAATGTTTTCCTCTGGCATTCGCACCAAGAGTCGCAGATTGCTTAACTGAGGAGCTCTGAGAATGGAACGGCAAGAGGTGTTCCGCTTGCGTCATAAACAGTGCTCCAGAGCGCTTGGAAATGGGCACAACTATGCGTTTGTGCGGGAGAGTGACCATACATCCCCAGGTCTGGCAATGCACGAGCACTGCCAAAAGGCAAAGGAAGGCGCTTAGCATGCGGCTTGTGCACAAAGCTTTCAGACTGCCAGAGGACCGGCAACTGTGGTAAGCCCGCTTGCTCAATTGACCTTAGCTGTCGTCTGGAAGAACTTGAGCGCCATCTGCTGTATGCTGCTACCTGTTGTTAGGCGACAACAAGGGCACATGTATCAAACACTTTTTCCTTGCCCATTTTGCTAGGCCACGCTCTTCTGCGGCTCTTTAGTGCTTGCCAAACTCCAATGTGTGTGCTGCTGCTTCCATCTGACAAGGAGCACAGCCTTCTGACAGCAGCTTTCAGGTTGCGTACAATAGAGATTGTCCATTTAGATGTGATGCAAATCCATATGTGTGTAAGGTGCAGGTGCAAGCTCCTGACAAATGTGTTCTCCCGGTACAGTTTCTCCCTGCCAGACACATGGAAATGTTTTCCTCTGGCATTCGCACCACGAGTTGCAGACTGCTTAACTCAGGAGCTCTGAGAATGGAACGGCAAGAGGTGTTCCGCTTGCGTCATAAACAGTGCTCCAGAGTGCATGGCAACGGGCACAATGAAACGTGTGTGCGGGATAGTGACCATTCACGCCTATTGCTGGCAATGCACGAGCACTGCCAAAAGGCAAAGGGAGGCGCTTAGCATGCGGCTTGTGCACAAAGCTTTCAGACTGCCAGAGGACCGCAACTGTGGTAAGGCCGCTTGCTCATTTGACCTTAGATGTCGCTTGGCAAAACTTCACCTGCATCTGGTTTATGATGCTACCTGTTTTAGGCGACAACAAGGGCACATGTATCAAACACTTTTTCCTTACCCATTTTGCTAGGCCACGCTCTTCTGCGGCTCTTTAGTGCTTGCCAAACTCCAATGTGTGTGCTGCTGCTTCCATCTGACAAGGAGCACAGCCTTCTGACAGCAGCTTTCAGGTTGCGTACAATAGAGATTGTCCATTTAGATGTGATGCAAATCCATATGTGTGTAAGGTGCAGGTGCAAGCTCCTGACAAATGTGTTCTCCCGGTACAGTTTCTCCCTGCCAGACACATGGAAATGTTTTCCTCTGGCATTCGCACCACGAGTTGCAGACTGCTTAACTCAGGAGCTCTGAGAATGGAACGGCAGGAGGTGTTCCGCTTGCGTCATAAACAGTGCTCCAGAGTGCATGGCAAAGGGCACAATGAAACGTGTGTGCGGGATAGTGACCATTCACGCCTATTGCTGGCAATGCACGAGCACTGCCAAAAGGCAAAGGGAGGCGCTTAGCATGCGGCTTGTGCACAAAGCTTTCAGACTGCCAGAGGACCGCAACTGTGGTAAGGCCGTTTGCTCATTTGACCTTAGATGTCGCTTGGCAAAACTTCACCTGCATCTGGTTTATGATGCTACCTGTTGTTAGGCGACAACAAGGGCATATGTAGCAAATGCTTTTTCCTTGCCCATTTTGCTAGGCCACGTTCTTCTGCGGCTCTTTAGTGCTTGCCAAACTCCTATGTGCATGCTGCTGCTTCCATCTGACAAGGAGCACAGCATTCTGACAGCAGCCTTCAGCTTGCGTAAGAAAGAGCTTGGCCATTGAAATGTGCTGCAAATCTCTCTGTGCAGAAGGTGCAGGTGCAAGCTCCTGAGAAATGGGTTCTCCAGGTTCAGTTGCTCCCTGCCAGACACATGGAAATGTTTTTTCTGGCACTCGCACCAAGAGTCCTAGATTGCTTAACTCAGGAGTTCGGAGAATGGAACGGCAAGAGGTGTTCCGCTTACGTCATAAACAGTGCTCCAGAGCGCTTGGCATCAGGCACAACGAAGTGTGTCTGCGGGATATCCACCATTCACGCCCAGGGCTGGCAATGCACAAGCACTGCCAAAAGGCAAAGAAAGGCTCTTAGTTGTGCACAAAGCTTTCCGCCTGCCAGAGGACAGTAGCTGTGGTATGCCCGCTTGCTCAATTGACGTTAGCTGTCACTTGAAAGATCTTAAGCCGCATCTGGTTTATGCTGATACCTGTTGTTAGACGACAACAGGGGCGCATGTAGCAAATGCTTTTTCCTGGCTCATTTTGCAAGGCCATACTCTTCTGCGGCTCTTTACTGCTTGCCAAACTCCAATGTGTGTGCTGCTGCTTCCATCTGACAAGGAGCACAGCCTTCTGACAGCAGCTTTCAGGTTGCGTACAATAGAGATTGTCCATTTAGATGTGATGCAAATCCATATGTGTGTAAGGTGCAGGTGCAAGCTCCTGACAAATGTGTTCTCCCGGTACAGTTTCTCCCTGCCAGACACATGGAAATGTTTTCCTCTGGCATTCGCACCACGAGTTGCAGACTGCTTAACTCAGGAGCTCTGAGAATGGAACGGCAAGAGGTGTTCCGCTTGCGTCATAAACAGTGCTCCAGAGTGCATGGCAACGGGCACAATGAAACGTGTGTGCGGGATAGTGACCATTCACGCCTATTGCTGGCAATGCACGAGCACTGCCAAAAGGCAAAGGGAGGCGCTTAGCATGCGGCTTGTGCACAAAGCTTTCAGACTGCCAGAGGACCGCAACTGTGGTAAGGCCGCTTGCTCATTTGACCTTAGATGTCGCTTGGCAAAACTTCACCTGCATCTGGTTTATGATGCTACCTGTTTTAGGCGACAACAAGGGCACATGTATCAAACACTTTTTCCTTACCCATTTTGCTAGGCCACGCTCTTCTGCGGCTCTTTAGTGCTTGCCAAACTCGAAGGTGCCTGCTGCTGCTTCCATCTGACAAGGAGCACAGCCTTCTGACAGCAGCTTTCAGGTTGCGTACAATAGAGATTGTCCATTTAGATGTGATGCAAATCCATATGTGTGTAAGGTGCAGGTGCAAGCTCCTGACAAATGTGTTCTCCCGGTACAGTTTCTCCCTGCCAGACACATGGAAATGTTTTCCTCTGGCATTCGCACCACGAGTTGCAGACTGCTTAACTCAGGAGCTCTGAGAATGGAACGGCAGGAGGTGTTCCGCTTGCGTCATAAACAGTGCTCCAGAGTGCATGGCAAAGGGCACAATGAAACGTGTGTGCGGGATAGTGACCATTCACGCCTATTGCTGGCAATGCACGAGCACTGCCAAAAGGCAAAGGGAGGCGCTTAGCATGAGGCTTGTGCGCAAAGCTTTCAGACTGCCAGAGGACCGCAACTGTGGTAAGGCCGTTTGCTCATTTGACCTTAGATGTCGCTTGGCAAAACTTCACCTGCATCTGGTTTATGATGCTACCTGTTGTTAGGCGACAACAAGGGCATATGTAGCAAATGCTTTTTCCTTGCCCATTTTGCTAGGCCACGCTCTTCTGCGGCTCTTTACTGCTTGCCAAACTCCAATGTGCGTGCTGCTGCTTCCATCTGACAAGGAGCACAGCCTTCTGACAGCAGCTTTCAGGTTGCGTACAATAGAGTTTGTCCATTTAGATGTGATGCAAATCCATATGTGTGTAAGGTGCAGGTGCAAGCTCCTGACAAATGTGTTCTCCCGGTACAGTTTCTCCCTGCCAGACACATGGAAATGTTTTCCTCTGGCATTCGCACCACGAGTTGCAGACTGCTTAACTCAGGAGCTCTGAGAATGGAACGGCAAGAGGTGTTCCGCTTGCGTCATAAACAGTGCTCCAGAGTGCATGGCAACGGGCACAATGAAACGTGTGTGCGGGATAGTGACCATTCACGCCTATTGCTGGCAATGCACGAGCACTGCCAAAAGGCAAAGGGAGGCGCTTAGCATGCGGCTTGTGCACAAAGCTTTCAGACTGCGAGAGGACCGTAGCTGTGGTAAGCCTGCTTGCTCAATTGACCTTAGCTGTCGTCTGGAAGAACTTGCGCGCCATCTGCTGTATGCTGCTCCCTGTTGTTAGGCGACAACAAGGGCACATGTATCAAACACTTTTTCCTTGCCCATTTTGCTAGGCCACGCTCTTCTGCGGCTCTTTAGTGCTTGCCAAACTCCTATGTGCGTGCTGCTGCTTCCACCTGACAAGGAGCACAGCCTTCAGACAGCAGCTTTCAACTTGCCTAAGAAAAAGCTTGGCCATTTAGATGTGCTGCAAATCTGCATGTGTGTAAGGTGCAGGTGCAAGCTCCTGACAAAGTTGTTCTCCAGGTTCAGTTTCTCCCTGCCAGACACATTGGAAATGTTTTCCTCTGGCATTCGCACCAAGAGTCGCAGATTGCTTAACTCAGGAGCTCTGAGAATGGAACGGCAAGAGGTGTTCCGCTTGCATCATAAACAGTGCTCCAGAGCGCAGGGCAACGGGCACAATGAAACGTGTGTGCGGGATAGTGACCATTCACGCCTAGTGCTGGCAATGCACGAGCACTGCCAAAAGGCAAAGGGAGGCGCTTACCATGAGGCTTGTGCGCAAAGCTTTCAGACTGCCAGAGGACCGCAACTGTGGTAAGGCCGCTTGCTCATTTGACCTTAGATGTCGCTTGGCAAAACTTCACCTGCATCTGGTTTATGATGCTACCTGTTGTTAGGCGACAACAAGGGCATATGTATCAAACACTTTTTCCTTGCCCATTTTGCTAGGCCACGCTCTTCTGCGGCTCTTTAGTGCTTGCCAAACTCCAATGTGCGTGCTGCTGCTTCCACCTGACAAGGAGCACAGCCTTCAGACAGCAGCTTTCAACTTGCCTAAGAAAAAGCTTGTCTATTTAGATGTGCTGCAAATCTGCGTGTGTGTAAGGTGCAGATGCAAGCTCCTGACAAAGTTGTTCTCCAGGTTCATTTTCTCCCTGCCAGACACATTGGAAATGTTTTCCTCTGGCATTCGCACCAAGAGTCGCAGATTGCTTAACTCAGGAGCTCTGAGAATGGAACGGCAAGAAGTGTTCCGCTTGCGTCATAAACAGTGGTCCAGAGCGCTTGGAAATGGGCACAACTATGCGTTTGTGCGGGAGAGTGACCATACATCCCCAGGGCTGGCAATGCACGAGCACTGCCAAAAGGCAAAGGAAGGCGCTTAGCATGCGGCTTGTGCACAAAGCTTTCAGACTGCCAGAGGACCGTAGCTGTGGTAAGCCCGCTTGCTCAATTGACCTTAGCTGTCGTCTGGAAGAACTTGAGCGCCATCTGCTGTATGCTGCTACCTGTTGTTAGGCGACAACAAGGGCATATGTATCAAACACTTTTTCCTTGCCCATTTTGCTAGGCCACGCTCTTCTGCGGCTCTTTAGTGCTTGCCAAACTCGAAGGTGCCTGCTGCTGCTTCCATCTGACAAGGAGCACAGCCTTCTGACAGCAGCTTTCAGGTTGCGTACAATAGAGATTGTCCATTTAGATGTGATGCAAATCCATATGTGTGTAAGGTGCAGGTGCAAGCTCCTGACAAATGTGTTCTCCCGGTACAGTTTCTCCCTGCCAGACACATGGAAATGTTTTCCTCTGGCATTCGCACCACGAGTTGCAGACTGCTTAACTCAGGAGCTCTGAGAATGGAACGGCAGGAGGTGTTCCGCTTGCGTCATAAACAGTGCTCCAGAGTGCATGGCAAAGGGCACAATGAAACGTGTGTGCGGGATAGTGACCATTCACGCCTATTGCTGGCAATGCACGAGCACTGCCAAAAGGCAAAGGGAGGCGCTTAGCATGAGGCTTGTGCGCAAAGCTTTCAGACTGCCAGAGGACCGCAACTGTGGTAAGGCCGTTTGCTCATTTGACCTTAGATGTCGCTTGGCAAAACTTCACCTGCATCTGGTTTATGATGCTACCTGTTGTTAGGCGACAACAAGGGCATATGTAGCAAATGCTTTTTCCTTGCCCATTTTGCTAGGCCACGCTCTTCTGCGGCTCTTTACTGCTTGCCAAACTCCAATGTGCATGCTGCTGCTTCCATCTGACAAGGAGCACAGCCTTCTGACAGCAGCTTTCAGGTTGCGTACAATAGAGTTTGTCCATTTAGATGTGATGCAAATCCATATGTGTGTAAGGTGCAGGTGCAAGCTCCTGACAAATGTGTTCTCCCGGTACAGTTTCTCCCTGCCAGACACATGGAAATGTTTTCCTCTGGCATTCGCACCACGAGTTGCAGACTGCTTAACTCAGGAGCTCTGAGAATGGAACGGCAAGAGGTGTTCCGCTTGCGTCATAAACAGTGCTCCAGAGTGCATGGCAACGGGCACAATGAAACGTGTGTGCGGGATAGTGACCATTCACGCCTATTGCTGGCAATGCACGAGCACTGCCAAAAGGCAAAGGGAGGCGCTTAGCATGCGGCTTGTGCACAAAGCTTTCAGACTGCGAGAGGACCGTAGCTGTGGTAAGCCTGCTTGCTCAATTGACCTTAGCTGTCGTCTGGAAGAACTTGCGCGCCATCTGCTGTATGCTGCTCCCTGTTGTTAGGCGACAACAAGGGCACATGTATCAAACACTTTTTCCTTGCCCATTTTGCTAGGCCACGCTCTTCTGCGGCTCTTTAGTGCTTGCCAAACTCCTATGTGCGTGCTGCTGCTTCCACCTGACAAGGAGCACAGCCTTCAGACAGCAGCTTTCAACTTGCCTAAGAAAAAGCTTGGCCATTTAGATGTGCTGCAAATCTGCATGTGTGTAAGGTGCAGGTGCAAGCTCCTGACAAAGTTGTTCTCCAGGTTCAGTTTCTCCCTGCCAGACACATTGGAAATGTTTTCCTCTGGCATTCGCACCAAGAGTCGCAGATTGCTTAACTGAGGAGCTCTGAGAATGGAACGGCAAGAGGTGTTCCGCTTGCATCATAAACAGTGCTCCAGAGCGCAGGGCAACGGGCACAATGAAACGTGTGTGCGGGATAGTGACCATTCACGCCTATTGCTGGCAATGCACGAGCACTGCCAAAAGGCAAAGGGAGGCGCTTAGCATGCGGCTTGTGCACAAAGCTTTCAGACTGCCAGAGGACCGCAACTGTGGTAAGGCCGCTTGCTCATTTGACCTTAGATGTCGCTTGGCAAAACTTCACCTGCATCTGGTTTATGATGCTACCTGTTTTAGGCGACAACAAGGGCACATGTATCAAACACTTTTTCCTTACCCATTTTGCTAGGCCACGCTCTTCTGCGGCTCTTTAGTGCTTGCCAAACTCGAAGGTGCCTGCTGCTGCTTCCATCTGACAAGGAGCACAGCCTTCTGACAGCAGCTTTCAGGTTGCGTACAATAGAGATTGTCCATTTAGATGTGATGCAAATCCATATGTGTGTAAGGTGCAGGTGCAAGCTCCTGACAAATGTGTTCTCCCGGTACAGTTTCTCCCTGCCAGACACATGGAAATGTTTTCCTCTGGCATTCGCACCACGAGTTGCAGACTGCTTAACTCAGGAGCTCTGAGAATGGAACGGCAGGAGGTGTTCCGCTTGCGTCATAAACAGTGCTCCAGAGTGCATGGCAAAGGGCACAATGAAACGTGTGTGCGGGATAGTGACCATTCACGCCTATTGCTGGCAATGCACGAGCACTGCCAAAAGGCAAAGGGAGGCGCTTAGCATGCGGCTTGTGCACAAAGCTTTCAGACTGCCAGAGGACCGCAACTGTGGTAAGGCCGTTTGCTCATTTGACCTTAGATGTCGCTTGGCAAAACTTCACCTGCATCTGGTTTATGATGCTACCTGTTGTTAGGCGACAACAAGGGCATATGTAGCAAATGCTTTTTCCTTGCCCATTTTGCTAGGCCACGTTCTTCTGCGGCTCTTTAGTGCTTGCCAAACTCCTATGTGCATGCTGCTGCTTCCATCTGACAAGGAGCACAGCATTCTGACAGCAGCCTTCAGCTTGCCTAAGAAAGAGCTTGGCCATTGAAATGTGCTGCAAATCTCTGTGTGCAGAAGGTGCAGGTGCAAGCTCCTGAGAAATGGGTTCTCCAGGTTCAGTTGCTCCCTGCTAGACACATGGAAATGTTTTTTCTGGCACTCGCACCAAGAGTCCTAGATTGCTTAACTCAGGAGTTCGGAGAATGGAACGGCAAGAGGTGTTCCGCTTACGTCATAAACAGTGCTCCAGAGCGCTTGGCATCAGGCACAACGAAGCGTGTCTGCGGGATATCCACCATTCACGCCCAGGGCTGGCAATGCACAAGCACTGCCAAAAGGCAAAGAAAGGCTCTTAGTTGTGCACAAAGCTTTCAGCCTGCCAGAGGACAGTAGCTGTGGTATGCCCGCTTGCTCAATTGACGTTAGCTGTCACTTGTAAGATCTTAAGCCGCATCTGGTTTATGCTGATACCTGTTGTTAGACGACAACAGGGGCGCATGTAGCAAATGCTTTTTCCTGGCTCATTTTGCAAGGCCATACTCTTCTGCGGCTCTTTACTGCTTGCCAAACTCCAATGTGTGTGCTGCTGCTTCCATCTGACAAGGAGCACAGCCTTCTGACAGCAGCTTTCAGGTTGCGTACAATAGAGATTGTCCATTTAGATGTGATGCAAATCCATATGTGTGTAAGGTGCAGGTGCAAGCTCCTGACAAATGTGTTCTCCCGGTACAGTTTCTCCCTGCCAGACACATGGAAATGTTTTCCTCTGGCATTCGCACCACGAGTTGCAGACTGCTTAACTCAGGAGCTCTGAGAATGGAACGGCAAGAGGTGTTCCGCTTGCGTCATAAACAGTGCTCCAGAGTGCATGGCAACGGGCACAATGAAACGTGTGTGCGGGATAGTGACCATTCACGCCTATTGCTGGCAATGCACGAGCACTGCCAAAAGGCAAAGGGAGGCGCTTAGCATGCGGCTTGTGCACAAAGCTTTCAGACTGCCAGAGGACCGCAACTGTGGTAAGGCCGCTTGCTCATTTGACCTTAGATGTCGCTTGGCAAAACTTCACCTGCATCTGGTTTATGATGCTACCTGTTTTAGGCGACAACAAGGGCACATGTATCAAACACTTTTTCCTTACCCATTTTGCTAGGCCACGCTCTTCTGCGGCTCTTTAGTGCTTGCCAAACTCGAAGGAGCCTGCTGCTGCTTCCATCTGACAAGGAGCACAGCCTTCTGACAGCAGCTTTCAGGTTGCGTATAATAGAGATTGTCCATTTAGATGTGATGCAAATCCATATGTGTGTAAGGTGCAGGTGCAAGCTCCTGACAAATGTGTTCTCCCGGTACAGTTTCTCCCTGCCAGACACATGGAAATGTTTTCCTCTGGCATTCGCACCACGAGTTGCAGACTGCTTAACTCAGGAGCTCTGAGAATGGAACGGCAGGAGGTGTTCCGCTTGCGTCATAAACAGTGCTCCAGAGTGCATGGCAAAGGGCACAATGAAACGTGTGTGCGGGATAGTGACCATTCACGCCTATTGCTGGCAATGCACGAGCACTGCCAAAAGGCAAAGGGAGGCGCTTACCATGAGGCTTGTGCGCAAAGCTTTCAGACTGCCAGAGGACCGCAACTGTGGTAAGGCCGCTTGCTCATTTGACCTTAGATGTCGCTTGGCAAAACTTCAACTGCATCTGGTTTATGATGCTACCTGTTGTTAGGCGACAACAAGGGCATATGTATCAAACACTTTTTCCTTGCCCATTTTGCTAGGCCACGCTCTTCTGCGGCTCTTTAGTGCTTGCCAAACTCCTATGTGCGTGCTGCTGCTTCCACCTGACAAGGAGCACAGCCTTCAGACAGCAGCTTTCAACTTGCCTAAGAAAAAGCTTGGCCATTTAGATGTGCTGCAAATCTGCATGTGTGTAAGGTGCAGGTGCAAGCTCCTGACAAATGTGTTCTCCCGGTACAGTTTCTCCCTGCCAGACACATGGAAATATTTTCCTCTGGCATTCGCACCAAGAGTCGCAGATTGCTTAACTGAGGAGCTCTGAGAATGGAACGGCAAGAGGTGTTCTGCTTGCGTCATAAACAGTGCTCCAGAGCGCAGGGCAACGGGCACCATGAAACGTGTGTGCGGGATAGTGACCATTCACGCCTAGTGCTGGCAATGCACGAGCACTGCCAAAAGGCAAAGGGAAGCGCTTAGAATCCGGCTTGTGCGCAAAGCTTTCAGACTGCCACAGGACCGCATCTGTGGTAATGCCGCTTGCTCATTTGACGTTAGATGTCGCTTGGCAAAACTTCACCCGCATGTGGTTTATGATGCTACCTGTTGTTAGGTGACAACAAGGGCACATTTAGCAAATGCTTTTTCCTGCCTCATTTTGCTAGGCCACTCTCTTCTTTGGCACTTTAGTGCTTGCCAAAGTCCAATCGGCGTGCTGCTGCTTCCATCAGACAAGGAGCACAGCTTTCTGACAGCAGCTTTCATCTTGCCTAAGAAAGAGCTTGTCTATTTAGATGTGCTGCAAATCTGCGTGTGTGTAAGGTGCAGATGCAAGCTCCTGACAAAGTTGTTCTCCAGGTTCATTTTCTCCCTGCCAGACACATTGGAAATGTTTTCCTCTGGCATTCGCACCAAGAGTCGCAGATTGCTTAACTCAGGAGCTCTGAGAATGGAACGGCAAGAGGTGTTCCGCTTGCGTCATAAACAGTGGTCCAGAGCGCTTGGAAATGGGCACAACTATGCGTTTGTGCGGGAGAGTGACCATACATCCCCAGGGCTGGCAATGCACGAGCACTGCCAAAAGGCAAAGGAAGGCGCTTAGCATGCGGCTTGTGCACAAAGCTTTCAGACTGCCAGAGGACCGTAGCTGTGGTAAGCCCGCTTGCTCAATTGACCTTAGCTGTCGTCTGGAAGAACTTGTGCGCCATCTGCTGTATGCTGCTACCTGTTGTTAGGCGACAACAAGGGCACATGTATCAAACACTTTTTCCTTGCCCATTTTGCTAGGCCACGCTCTTCTGCGGCTCTTTAGTGCTTGCCAAACTCCTATGTGCATGCTGCTGCTTCCATCTGACAAGGAGCACAGCATTCTGACAGCAGCCTTCAGCTTGCGTAAGAAAGAGCTTGGCCATTGAAATGTGCTGCAAATCTCTCTGTGCAGAAGGTGCAGGTGCAAGCTCCTGAGAAATGGGTTCTCCAGGTTCAGTTGCTCCCTGCCAGACACATGGAAATGTTTTTTCTGGCACTCGCACCAAGAGTCCTAGATTGCTTAACTCAGGAGTTCGGAGAATGGAACGGCAAGAGGTGTTCCGCTTACGTCATAAACAGTGCTCCAGAGCGCTTGGCATCAGGCACAACGAAGTGTGTCTGCGGGATATCCACCATTCACGCCCAGGGCTGGCAATGCACAAGCACTGCCAAAAGGCAAAGAAAGGCTCTTAGTTGTGCACAAAGCTTTCCGCCTGCCAGAGGACAGTAGCTGTGGTATGCCCGCTTGCTCAATTGACGTTAGCTGTCACTTGAAAGATCTTAAGCCGCATCTGGTTTATGCTGATACCTGTTGTTAGACGACAACAGGGGCGCATGTAGCAAATGCTTTTTCCTGGCTCATTTTGCAAGGCCATACTCTTCTGCGGCTCTTTACTGCTTGCCAAACTCCAATGTGTGTGCTGCTGCTTCCATCTGACAAGGAGCACAGCCTTCTGACAGCAGCTTTCAGGTTGCGTACGATAGAGATTGTCCATTTAGATGTGATGCAAATCCATATGTGTGTAAGGTGCAGGTGCAAGCTCCTGACAAATGTGTTCTCCCGGTACAGTTTCTCCCTGCCAGACACATGGAAATGTTTTCCTCTGGCATTCGCACCACGAGTTGCAGACTGCTTAACTCAGGAGCTCTGAGAATGGAACGGCAAGAGGTGTTCCGCTTGCGTCATAAACAGTGCTCCAGAGTGCATGGCAACGGGCACAATGAAACGTGTGTGCGGGATAGTGACCATTCACGCCTATTGCTGGCAATGCACGAGCACTGCCAAAAGGCAAAGGGAGGCGCTTAGCATGCGGCTTGTGCACAAAGCTTTCAGACTGCCAGAGGACCGCAACTGTGGTAAGGCCGCTTGCTCATTTGACCTTAGATGTCGCTTGGCAAAACTTCACCTGCATCTGGTTTATGATGCTACCTGTTTTAGGCGACAACAAGGGCACATGTATCAAACACTTTTTCCTTACCCATTTTGCTAGGCCACGCTCTTCTGCGGCTCTTTAGTGCTTGCCAAACTCGAAGGTGCCTGCTGCTGCTTCCATCTGACAAGGAGCACAGCCTTCTGACAGCAGCTTTCAGGTTGCGTACAATAGAGATTGTCCATTTAGATGTGATGCAAATCCATATGTGTGTAAGGTGCAGGTGCAAGCTCCTGACAAATGTGTTCTCCCGGTACAGTTTCTCCCTGCCAGACACATGGAAATGTTTTCCTCTGGCATTCGCACCACGAGTTGCAGACTGCTTAACTCAGGAGCTCTGAGAATGGAACGGCAGGAGGTGTTCCGCTTGCGTCATAAACAGTGCTCCAGAGTGCATGGCAAAGGGCACAATGAAACGTGTGTGCGGGATAGTGACCATTCACGCCTATTGCTGGCAATGCACGAGCACTGCCAAAAGGCAAAGGGAGGCGCTTAGCATGAGGCTTGTGCGCAAAGCTTTCAGACTGCCAGAGGACCGCAACTGTGGTAAGGCCGTTTGCTCATTTGACCTTAGATGTCGCTTGGCAAAACTTCACCTGCATCTGGTTTATGATGCTACCTGTTGTTAGGCGACAACAAGGGCATATGTAGCAAATGCTTTTTCCTTGCCCATTTTGCTAGGCCACGCTCTTCTGCGGCTCTTTACTGCTTGCCAAACTCCAATGTGCATGCTGCTGCTTCCATCTGACAAGGAGCACAGCCTTCTGACAGCAGCTTTCAGGTTGCGTACAATAGAGTTTGTCCATTTAGATGTGATGCAAATCCATATGTGTGTAAGGTGCAGGTGCAAGCTCCTGACAAATGTGTTCTCCCGGTACAGTTTCTCCCTGCCAGACACATGGAAATGTTTTCCTCTGGCATTCGCACCACGAGTTGCAGACTGCTTAACTCAGGAGCTCTGAGAATGGAACGGCAAGAGGTGTTCCGCTTGCGTCATAAACAGTGCTCCAGAGTGCATGGCAACGGGCACAATGAAACGTGTGTGCGGGATAGTGACCATTCACGCCTATTGCTGGCAATGCACGAGCACTGCCAAAAGGCAAAGGGAGGCGCTTAGCATGCGGCTTGTGCACAAAGCTTTCAGACTGCGAGAGGACCGTAGCTGTGGTAAGCCTGCTTGCTCAATTGACCTTAGCTGTCGTCTGGAAGAACTTGCGCGCCATCTGCTGTATGCTGCTCCCTGTTGTTAGGCGACAACAAGGGCACATGTATCAAACACTTTTTCCTTGCCCATTTTGCTAGGCCACGCTCTTCTGCGGCTCTTTAGTGCTTGCCAAACTCCTATGTGCGTGCTGCTGCTTCCACCTGACAAGGAGCACAGCCTTCAGACAGCAGCTTTCAACTTGCCTAAGAAAAAGCTTGGCCATTTAGATGTGCTGCAAATCTGCATGTGTGTAAGGTGCAGGTGCAAGCTCCTGACAAAGTTGTTCTCCAGGTTCAGTTTCTCCCTGCCAGACACATTGGAAATGTTTTCCTCTGGCATTCGCACCAAGAGTCGCAGATTGCTTAACTCAGGAGCTCTGAGAATGGAACGGCAAGAGGTGTTCCGCTTGCATCATAAACAGTGCTCCAGAGCGCAGGGCAACGGGCACAATGAAACGTGTGTGCGGGATAGTGACCATTCACGCCTAGTGCTGGCAATGCACGAGCACTGCCAAAAGGCAAAGGGAGGCGCTTACCATGAGGCTTGTGCGCAAAGCTTTCAGACTGCCAGAGGACCGCAACTGTGGTAAGGCCGCTTGCTCATTTGACCTTAGATGTCGCTTGGCAAAACTTCACCTGCATCTGGTTTATGATGCTACCTGTTGTTAGGCGACAACAAGGGCATATGTATCAAACACTTTTTCCTTGCCCATTTTGCTAGGCCACGCTCTTCTGCGGCTCTTTAGTGCTTGCCAAACTCCAATGTGCGTGCTGCTGCTTCCACCTGACAAGGAGCACAGCCTTCAGACAGCAGCTTTCCACTTGCCTAAGAAAAAGCTTGTCTATTTAGATGTGCTGCAAATCTGCGTGTGTGTAAGGTGCAGATGCAAGCTCCTGACAAAGTTGTTCTCCAGGTTCATTTTCTCCCTGCCAGACACATTGGAAATGTTTTCCTCTGGCATTCGCACCAAGAGTCGCAGATTGCTTAACTCAGGAGCTCTGAGAATGGAACGGCAAGAAGTGTTCCGCTTGCGTCATAAACAGTGGTCCAGAGCGCTTGGAAATGGGCACAACTATGCGTTTGTGCGGGAGAGTGACCATACATCCCCAGGGCTGGCAATGCACGAGCACTGCCAAAAGGCAAAGGAAGGCGCTTAGCATGCGGCTTGTGCACAAAGCTTTCAGACTGCCAGAGGACCGTAGCTGTGGTAAGCCCGCTTGCTCAATTGACCTTAGCTGTCGTCTGGAAGAACTTGAGCGCCAGTTGCTGTATGCTGCTACCTGTTGTTAGGCGACAACAAGGGCATATGTATCAAACACTTTTTCCTTGCCCATTTTGCTAGGCCACGCTCTTCTGCGGCTCTTTAGTGCTTGCCAAACTCGAAGGTGCCTGCTGCTGCTTCCATCTGACAAGGAGCACAGCCTTCTGACAGCAGCTTTCAGGTTGCGTACAATAGAGATTGTCCATTTAGATGTGATGCAAATCCATATGTGTGTAAGGTGCAGGTGCAAGCTCCTGACAAATGTGTTCTCCCGGTACAGTTTCTCCCTGCCAGACACATGGAAATGTTTTCCTCTGGCATTCGCACCACGAGTTGCAGACTGCTTAACTCAGGAGCTCTGAGAATGGAACGGCAGGAGGTGTTCCGCTTGCGTCATAAACAGTGCTCCAGAGTGCATGGCAAAGGGCACAATGAAACGTGTGTGCGGGATAGTGACCATTCACGCCTATTGCTGGCAATGCACGAGCACTGCCAAAAGGCAAAGGGAGGCGCTTAGCATGAGGCTTGTGCGCAAAGCTTTCAGACTGCCAGAGGACCGCAACTGTGGTAAGGCCGTTTGCTCATTTGACCTTAGATGTCGCTTGGCAAAACTTCACCTGCATCTGGTTTATGATGCTACCTGTTGTTAGGCGACAACAAGGGCATATGTAGCAAATGCTTTTTCCTTGCCCATTTTGCTAGGCCACGCTCTTCTGCGGCTCTTTACTGCTTGCCAAACTCCAATGTGCATGCTGCTGCTTCCATCTGACAAGGAGCACAGCCTTCTGACAGCAGCTTTCAGGTTGCGTACAATAGAGTTTGTCCATTTAGATGTGATGCAAATCCATATGTGTGTAAGGTGCAGGTGCAAGCTCCTGACAAATGTGTTCTCCCGGTACAGTTTCTCCCTGCCAGACACATGGAAATGTTTTCCTCTGGCATTCGCACCACGAGTTGCAGACTGCTTAACTCAGGAGCTCTGAGAATGGAACGGCAAGAGGTGTTCCGCTTGCGTCATAAACAGTGCTCCAGAGTGCATGGCAACGGGCACAATGAAACGTGTGTGCGGGATAGTGACCATTCACGCCTATTGCTGGCAATGCACGAGCACTGCCAAAAGGCAAAGGGAGGCGCTTAGCATGCGGCTTGTGCACAAAGCTTTCAGACTGCGAGAGGACCGTAGCTGTGGTAAGCCTGCTTGCTCAATTGACCTTAGCTGTCGTCTGGAAGAACTTGCGCGCCATCTGCTGTATGCTGCTCCCTGTTGTTAGGCGACAACAAGGGCACATGTATCAAACACTTTTTCCTTGCCCATTTTGCTAGGCCACGCTCTTCTGCGGCTCTTTAGTGCTTGCCAAACTCCTATGTGCGTGCTGCTGCTTCCACCTGACAAGGAGCACAGCCTTCAGACAGCAGCTTTCAACTTGCCTAAGAAAAAGCTTGGCCATTTAGATGTGCTGCAAATCTGCATGTGTGTAAGGTGCAGGTGCAAGCTCCTGACAAAGTTGTTCTCCAGGTTCAGTTTCTCCCTGCCAGACACATTGGAAATGTTTTCCTCTGGCATTCGCACCAAGAGTCGCAGATTGCTTAACTCAGGAGCTCTGAGAATGGAACGGCAAGAGGTGTTCCGCTTGCATCATAAACAGTGCTCCAGAGCGCAGGGCAACGGGCACAATGAAACGTGTGTGCGGGATAGTGACCATTCACGCCTAGTGCTGGCAATGCACGAGCACTGCCAAAAGGCAAAGGGAGGCGCTTAGAATCCGGCTTGTGCGCAAAGCTTTCAGACTGCCACAGGACCGCATCTGTGGTAATGCCGCTTGCTCATTTGATGTTAGATGTCGCTTGGCAAAACTTCACCCGCATGTGGTTTATGATGCTACCTGTTGTCAGGTGACAACAAGGGCACATTTAGCAAATGCTTTTTCCTGCCTCATTTTGCTAGGCCACTCTCTTCTTTGGCACTTTAGTGCTTGCCAAAGTCCAATCGGCGTGCTGCTGCTTCCATCAGACAAAGAGCACAGCTCTCTGACAGCAGCTTTCAACTTGCCTAAGAAAGAGCTTGTCTATTTAGATGTGCTGCAAATCTGCATGTGTGTAAGGTGCAGATGAAAGCTCCTGACAAAGTTGTTCTCCAGGTTCATTTTCTCCCTGCCAGACACATTGGAAATGTTTTCCTCTGGCATTCGCACCAAGAGTCGCAGATTGCTTAACTGAGGAGCTCTGAGAATGGAACGGCAAGAGGTGTTCCGCTTGCGTCATAAACAGTGCTCCAGAGCGCTTGGCAACGGGCACAATGAAACGTGTGTGCGGGATAGTGACCATTCACGCCTATTGCTGGCAATGCACGAGCACTGCCAAAAGGCAAAGGGAGGCGCTTAGCATGCGGCTTGTGCACAAAGCTTTCAGACTGCCAGAGGACCGCAACTGTGGTAAGGCCGCTTGCTCATTTGACCTTAGATGTCGCTTGGCAAAACTTCACCTGCATCTGGTTTATGATGCTACCTGTTTTAGGCGACAACAAGGGCACATGTATCAAACACTTTTTCCTTACCCATTTTGCTAGGCCACGCTCTTCTGCGGCTCTTTAGTGCTTGCCAAACTCCAATGTGCATGCTGCTGCTTCCATCTGACAAGGAGCACAGCCTTCTGACAGCAGCTTTCAGGTTGCGTACAATAGAGTTTGTCCATTTAGATGTGATGCAAATCCATATGTGTGTAAGGTGCAGGTGCAAGCTCCTGACAAATGTGTTCTCCCGGTACAGTTTCTCCCTGCCAGACACATGGAAATGTTTTCCTCTGGCATTCGCACCACGAGTTGCAGACTGCTTAACTCAGGAGCTCTGAGAATGGAACGGCAAGAGGTGTTCCGCTTGCGTCATAAACAGTGCTCCAGAGTGCATGGCAACGGGCACAATGAAACGTGTGTGCGGGATAGTGACCATTCACGCCTATTGCTGGCAATGCACGAGCACTGCCAAAAGGCAAAGGGAGGCGCTTAGCATGCGGCTTGTGCACAAAGCTTTCAGACTGCGAGAGGACCGTAGCTGTGGTAAGCCTGCTTGCTCAATTGACCTTAGCTGTCGTCTGGAAGAACTTGCGCGCCATCTGCTGTATGCTGCTCCCTGTTGTTAGGCGACAACAAGGGCACATGTATCAAACACTTTTTCCTTGCCCATTTTGCTAGGCCACGCTCTTCTGCGGCTCTTTAGTGCTTGCCAAACTCCTATGTGCGTGCTGCTGCTTCCACCTGACAAGGAGCACAGCCTTCAGACAGCAGCTTTCAACTTGCCTAAGAAAAAGCTTGGCCATTTAGATGTGCTGCAAATCTGCATGTGTGTAAGGTGCAGGTGCAAGCTCCTGACAAAGTTGTTCTCCAGGTTCAGTTTCTCCCTGCCAGACACATTGGAAATGTTTTCCTCTGGCATTCGCACCAAGAGTCGCAGATTGCTTAACTCAGGAGCTCTGAGAATGGAACGGCAAGAGGTGTTCCGCTTGCATCATAAACAGTGCTCCAGAGCGCAGGGCAACGGGCACAATGAAACGTGTGTGCGGGATAGTGACCATTCACGCCTAGTGCTGGCAATGCACGAGCACTGCCAAAAGGCAAAGGGAGGCGCTTAGAATCCGGCTTGTGCGCAAAGCTTTCAGACTGCCACAGGACCGCATCTGTGGTAATGCCGCTTGCTCATTTGATGTTAGATGTCGCTTGGCAAAACTTCACCCGCATGTGGTTTATGATGCTACCTGTTGTCAGGTGACAACAAGGGCACATTTAGCAAATGCTTTTTCCTGCCTCATTTTGCTAGGCCACTCTCTTCTTTGGCACTTTAGTGCTTGCCAAAGTCCAATCGGCGTGCTGCTGCTTCCATCAGACAAAGAGCACAGCTCTCTGACAGCAGCTTTCAACTTGCCTAAGAAAGAGCTTGTCTATTTAGATGTGCTGCAAATCTGCATGTGTGTAAGGTGCAGATGAAAGCTCCTGACAAAGTTGTTCTCCAGGTTCATTTTCTCCCTGCCAGACACATTGGAAATGTTTTCCTCTGGCATTCGCACCAAGAGTCGCAGATTGCTTAACTGAGGAGCTCTGAGAATGGAACGGCAAGAGGTGTTCCGCTTGCGTCATAAACAGTGCTCCAGAGCGCTTGGCAACGGGCACAATGAAACGTGTGTGCGGGATAGTGACCATTCACGCCTATTGCTGGCAATGCACGAGCACTGCCAAAAGGCAAAGGGAGGCGCTTAGCATGCGGCTTGTGCACAAAGCTTTCAGACTGCCAGAGGACCGCAACTGTGGTAAGGCCGCTTGCTCATTTGACCTTAGATGTCGCTTGGCAAAACTTCACCTGCATCTGGTTTATGATGCTACCTGTTTTAGGCGACAACAAGGGCACATGTATCAAACACTTTTTCCTTACCCATTTTGCTAGGCCACGCTCTTCTGCGGCTCTTTAGTGCTTGCCAAACTCCAATGTGCATGCTGCTGCTTCCATCTGACAAGGAGCACAGCCTTCTGACAGCAGCTTTCAGGTTGCGTACAATAGAGTTTGTCCATTTAGATGTGATGCAAATCCATATGTGTGTAAGGTGCAGGTGCAAGCTCCTGACAAATGTGTTCTCCCGGTACAGTTTCTCCCTGCCAGACACATGGAAATGTTTTCCTCTGGCATTCGCACCACGAGTTGCAGACTGCTTAACTCAGGAGCTCTGAGAATGGAACGGCAAGAGGTGTTCCGCTTGCGTCATAAACAGTGCTCCAGAGTGCATGGCAACGGGCACAATGAAACGTGTGTGCGGGATAGTGACCATTCACGCCTATTGCTGGCAATGCACGAGCACTGCCAAAAGGCAAAGGGAGGCGCTTAGCATGCGGCTTGTGCACAAAGCTTTCAGACTGCGAGAGGACCGTAGCTGTGGTAAGCCTGCTTGCTCAATTGACCTTAGCTGTCGTCTGGAAGAACTTGCGCGCCATCTGCTGTATGCTGCTCCCTGTTGTTAGGCGACAACAAGGGCACATGTATCAAACACTTTTTCCTTGCCCATTTTGCTAGGCCACGCTCTTCTGCGGCTCTTTAGTGCTTGCCAAACTCCTATGTGCGTGCTGCTGCTTCCACCTGACAAGGAGCACAGCCTTCAGACAGCAGCTTTCAACTTGCCTAAGAAAAAGCTTGGCCATTTAGATGTGCTGCAAATCTGCATGTGTGTAAGGTGCAGGTGCAAGCTCCTGACAAAGTTGTTCTCCAGGTTCAGTTTCTCCCTGCCAGACACATTGGAAATGTTTTCCTCTGGCATTCGCACCAAGAGTCGCAGATTGCTTAACTCAGGAGCTCTGAGAATGGAACGGCAAGAGGTGTTCCGCTTGCATCATAAACAGTGCTCCAGAGCGCAGGGCAACGGGCACAATGAAACGTGTGTGCGGGATAGTGACCATTCACGCCTAGTGCTGGCAATGCACGAGCACTGCCAAAAGGCAAAGGGAGGCGCTTAGAATCCGGCTTGTGCGCAAAGCTTTCAGACTGCCACAGGACCGCATCTGTGGTAATGCCGCTTGCTCATTTGATGTTAGATGTCGCTTGGCAAAACTTCACCCGCATGTGGTTTATGATGCTACCTGTTGTCAGGTGACAACAAGGGCACATTTAGCAAATGCTTTTTCCTGCCTCATTTTGCTAGGCCACTCTCTTCTTTGGCACTTTAGTGCTTGCCAAAGTCCAATCGGCGTGCTGCTGCTTCCATCAGACAAGGAGCACAGCTCTCTGACAGCAGCTTTCAACTTGCCTAAGAAAGAGCTTGTCTATTTAGATGTGCTGCAAATCTGCATGTGTGTAAGGTGCAGATGCAAGCTCCTGACAAAGTTGTTCTCCAGGTTCATTTTCTCCCTGCCAGACACATTGGAAATGTTTTCCTCTGGCATTCGCACCAAGAGTCGCAGATTGCTTAACTGAGGAGCTCTGAGAATGGAACGGCAAGAGGTGTTCCGCTTGCGTCATAAACAGTGCTCCAGAGCGCTTGGCAACGGGCACAATGAAACGTGTGTGCGGGATAGTGACCATTCACGCCTATTGCTGGCAATGCACGAGCACTGCCAAAAGGCAAAGGGAGGCGCTTAGCATGCGGCTTGTGCACAAAGCTTTCAGACTGCCAGAGGACCGCAACTGTGGTAAGGCCGCTTGCTCATTTGACCTTAGATGTCGCTTGGCAAAACTTCACCTGCATCTGGTTTATGATGCTACCTGTTTTAGGCGACAACAAGGGCACATGTATCAAACACTTTTTCCTTACCCATTTTGCTAGGCCACGCTCTTCTGCGGCTCTTTAGTGCTTGCCAAACTCGAAGGTGCCTGCTGCTGCTTCCATCTGACAAGGAGCACAGCCTTCTGACAGCAGCTTTCAGGTTGCGTACAATAGAGATTGTCCATTTAGATGTGATGCAAATCCATATGTGTGTAAGGTGCAGGTGCAAGCTCCTGACAAATGTGTTCTCCCGGTACAGTTTCTCCCTGCCAGACACATGGAAATGTTTTCCTCTGGCATTCGCACCACGAGTTGCAGACTGCTTAACTCAGGAGCTCTGAGAATGGAACGGCAGGAGGTGTTCCGCTTGCGTCATAAACAGTGCTCCAGAGTGCATGGCAAAGGGCACAATGAAACGTGTGTGCGGGATAGTGACCATTCACGCCTATTGCTGGCAATGCACGAGCACTGCCAAAAGGCAAAGGGAGGCGCTTAGCATGAGGCTTGTGCGCAAAGCTTTCAGACTGCCAGAGGACCGCAACTGTGGTAAGGCCGTTTGCTCATTTGACCTTAGATGTCGCTTGGCAAAACTTCACCTGCATCTGGTTTATGATGCTACCTGTTGTTAGGCGACAACAAGGGCATATGTAGCAAATGCTTTTTCCTTGCCCATTTTGCTAGGCCACGCTCTTCTGCGGCTCTTTACTGCTTGCCAAACTCCAATGTGCATGCTGCTGCTTCCATCTGACAAGGAGCACAGCCTTCTGACAGCAGCTTTCAGGTTGCGTACAATAGAGTTTGTCCATTTAGATGTGATGCAAATCCATATGTGTGTAAGGTGCAGGTGCAAGCTCCTGACAAATGTGTTCTCCCGGTACAGTTTCTCCCTGCCAGACACATGGAAATGTTTTCCTCTGGCATTCGCACCACGAGTTGCAGACTGCTTAACTCAGGAGCTCTGAGAATGGAACGGCAAGAGGTGTTCCGCTTGCGTCATAAACAGTGCTCCAGAGTGCATGGCAACGGGCACAATGAAACGTGTGTGCGGGATAGTGACCATTCACGCCTATTGCTGGCAATGCACGAGCACTGCCAAAAGGCAAAGGGAGGCGCTTAGCATGCGGCTTGTGCACAAAGCTTTCAGACTGCGAGAGGACCGTAGCTGTGGTAAGCCTGCTTGCTCAATTGACCTTAGCTGTCGTCTGGAAGAACTTGCGCGCCATCTGCTGTATGCTGCTCCCTGTTGTTAGGCGACAACAAGGGCACATGTATCAAACACTTTTTCCTTGCCCATTTTGCTAGGCCACGCTCTTCTGCGGCTCTTTAGTGCTTGCCAAACTCCTATGTGCGTGCTGCTGCTTCCACCTGACAAGGAGCACAGCCTTCAGACAGCAGCTTTCAACTTGCCTAAGAAAAAGCTTGGCCATTTAGATGTGCTGCAAATCTGCATGTGTGTAAGGTGCAGGTGCAAGCTCCTGACAAAGTTGTTCTCCAGGTTCAGTTTCTCCCTGCCAGACACATTGGAAATGTTTTCCTCTGGCATTCGCACCAAGAGTCGCAGATTGCTTAACTCAGGAGCTCTGAGAATGGAACGGCAAGAGGTGTTCCGCTTGCATCATAAACAGTGCTCCAGAGCGCAGGGCAACGGGCACAATGAAACGTGTGTGCGGGATAGTGACCATTCACGCCTAGTGCTGGCAATGCACGAGCACTGCCAAAAGGCAAAGGGAGGCGCTTACCATGAGGCTTGTGCGCAAAGCTTTCAGACTGCCAGAGGACCGCAACTGTGGTAAGGCCGCTTGCTCATTTGACCTTAGATGTCGCTTGGCAAAACTTCAACTGCATCTGGTTTATGATGCTACCTGTTGTTAGGCGACAACAAGGGCATATGTATCAAACACTTTTTCCTTGCCCATTTTGCTAGGCCACGCTCTTCTGCGGCTCTTTAGTGCTTGCCAAACTCCAATGTGCGTGCTGCTGCTTCCACCTGACAAGGAGCACAGCCTTCAGACAGCAGCTTTCAACTTGCCTAAGAAAAAGCTTGTCTATTTAGATGTGCTGCAAATCTGCGTGTGTGTAAGGTGCAGATGCAAGCTCCTGACAAAGTTGTTCTCCAGGTTCATTTTCTCCCTGCCAGACACATTGGAAATGTTTTCCTCTGGCATTCGCACCAAGAGTCGCAGATTGCTTAACTCAGGAGCTCTGAGAATGGAACGGCAAGAGGTGTTCCGCTTGCGTCATAAACAGTGGTCCAGAGCGCTTGGAAATGGGCACAACTATGCGTTTGTGCGGGAGAGTGACCATACATCCCCAGGGCTGGCAATGCACGAGCACTGCCAAAAGGCAAAGGAAGGCGCTTAGCATGCGGCTTGTGCACAAAGCTTTCAGACTGCCAGAGGACCGTAGCTGTGGTAAGCCCGCTTGCTCAATTGACCTTAGCTGTCGTCTGGAAGAACTTGAGCGCCATCTGCTGTATGCTGCTACCTGTTGTTAGGCGACAACAAGGGCATATGTATCAAACACTTTTTCCTTGCCCATTTTGCTAGGCCACGCTCTTCTGCGGCTCTTTAGTGCTTGCCAAACTCGAAGGTGCCTGCTGCTGCTTCCATCTGACAAGGAGCACAGCCTTCTGACAGCAGCTTTCAGGTTGCGTACAATAGAGATTGTCCATTTAGATGTGATGCAAATCCATATGTGTGTAAGGTGCAGGTGCAAGCTCCTGACAAATGTGTTCTCCCGGTACAGTTTCTCCCTGCCAGACACATGGAAATGTTTTCCTCTGGCATTCGCACCACGAGTTGCAGACTGCTTAACTCAGGAGCTCTGAGAATGGAACGGCAGGAGGTGTTCCGCTTGCGTCATAAACAGTGCTCCAGAGTGCATGGCAAAGGGCACAATGAAACGTGTGTGCGGGATAGTGACCATTCACGCCTATTGCTGGCAATGCACGAGCACTGCCAAAAGGCAAAGGGAGGCGCTTAGCATGAGGCTTGTGCGCAAAGCTTTCAGACTGCCAGAGGACCGCAACTGTGGTAAGGCCGTTTGCTCATTTGACCTTAGATGTCGCTTGGCAAAACTTCACCTGCATCTGGTTTATGATGCTACCTGTTGTTAGGCGACAACAAGGGCATATGTAGCAAATGCTTTTTCCTTGCCCATTTTGCTAGGCCACGCTCTTCTGCGGCTCTTTACTGCTTGCCAAACTCCAATGTGCATGCTGCTGCTTCCATCTGACAAGGAGCACAGCCTTCTGACAGCAGCTTTCAGGTTGCGTACAATAGAGTTTGTCCATTTAGATGTGATGCAAATCCATATGTGTGTAAGGTGCAGGTGCAAGCTCCTGACAAATGTGTTCTCCCGGTACAGTTTCTCCCTGCCAGACACATGGAAATGTTTTCCTCTGGCATTCGCACCACGAGTTGCAGACTGCTTAACTCAGGAGCTCTGAGAATGGAACGGCAAGAGGTGTTCCGCTTGCGTCATAAACAGTGCTCCAGAGTGCATGGCAACGGGCACAATGAAACGTGTGTGCGGGATAGTGACCATTCACGCCTATTGCTGGCAATGCACGAGCACTGCCAAAAGGCAAAGGGAGGCGCTTAGCATGCGGCTTGTGCACAAAGCTTTCAGACTGCGAGAGGACCGTAGCTGTGGTAAGCCTGCTTGCTCAATTGACCTTAGCTGTCGTCTGGAAGAACTTGCGCGCCATCTGCTGTATGCTGCTCCCTGTTGTTAGGCGACAACAAGGGCACATGTATCAAACACTTTTTCCTTGCCCATTTTGCTAGGCCACGCTCTTCTGCGGCTCTTTAGTGCTTGCCAAACTCCTATGTGCGTGCTGCTGCTTCCACCTGACAAGGAGCACAGCCTTCAGACAGCAGCTTTCAACTTGCCTAAGAAAAAGCTTGGCCATTTAGATGTGCTGCAAATCTGCATGTGTGTAAGGTGCAGGTGCAAGCTCCTGACAAAGTTGTTCTCCAGGTTCAGTTTCTCCCTGCCAGACACATTGGAAATGTTTTCCTCTGGCATTCGCACCAAGAGTCGCAGATTGCTTAACTCAGGAGCTCTGAGAATGGAACGGCAAGAGGTGTTCCGCTTGCATCATAAACAGTGCTCCAGAGCGCAGGGCAACGGGCACAATGAAACGTGTGTGCGGGATAGTGACCATTCACGCCTAGTGCTGGCAATGCACGAGCACTGCCAAAAGGCAAAGGGAGGCGCTTAGAATCCGGCTTGTGCGCAAAGCTTTCAGACTGCCACAGGACCGCATCTGTGGTAATGCCGCTTGCTCATTTGATGTTAGATGTCGCTTGGCAAAACTTCACCCGCATGTGGTTTATGATGCTACCTGTTGTCAGGTGACAACAAGGGCACATTTAGCAAATGCTTTTTCCTGCCTCATTTTGCTAGGCCACTCTCTTCTTTGGCACTTTAGTGCTTGCCAAAGTCCAATCGGCGTGCTGCTGCTTCCATCAGACAAGGAGCACAGCTCTCTGACAGCAGCTTTCAACTTGCCTAAGAAAGAGCTTGTCTATTTAGATGTGCTGCAAATCTGCATGTGTGTAAGGTGCAGATGCAAGCTCCTGACAAAGTTGTTCTCCAGGTTCATTTTCTCCCTGCCAGACACATTGGAAATGTTTTCCTCTGGCATTCGCACCAAGAGTCGCAGATTGCTTAACTGAGGAGCTCTGAGAATGGAACGGCAAGAGGTGTTCCGCTTGCGTCATAAACAGTGCTCCAGAGCGCTTGGCAACGGGCACAATGAAACGTGTGTGCGGGATAGTGACCATTCACGCCTATTGCTGGCAATGCACGAGCACTGCCAAAAGGCAAAGGGAGGCGCTTAGCATGCGGCTTGTGCACAAAGCTTTCAGACTGCCAGAGGACCGCAACTGTGGTAAGGCCGCTTGCTCATTTGACCTTAGATGTCGCTTGGCAAAACTTCACCTGCATCTGGTTTATGATGCTACCTGTTTTAGGCGACAACAAGGGCACATGTATCAAACACTTTTTCCTTACCCATTTTGCTAGGCCACGCTCTTCTGCGGCTCTTTAGTGCTTGCCAAACTCGAAGGTGCCTGCTGCTGCTTCCATCTGACAAGGAGCACAGCCTTCTGACAGCAGCTTTCAGGTTGCGTACAATAGAGATTGTCCATTTAGATGTGATGCAAATCCATATGTGTGTAAGGTGCAGGTGCAAGCTCCTGACAAATGTGTTCTCCCGGTACAGTTTCTCCCTGCCAGACACATGGAAATGTTTTCCTCTGGCATTCGCACCACGAGTTGCAGACTGCTTAACTCAGGAGCTCTGAGAATGGAACGGCAGGAGGTGTTCCGCTTGCGTCATAAACAGTGCTCCAGAGTGCATGGCAAAGGGCACAATGAAACGTGTGTGCGGGATAGTGACCATTCACGCCTATTGCTGGCAATGCACGAGCACTGCCAAAAGGCAAAGGGAGGCGCTTAGCATGAGGCTTGTGCGCAAAGCTTTCAGACTGCCAGAGGACCGCAACTGTGGTAAGGCCGTTTGCTCATTTGACCTTAGATGTCGCTTGGCAAAACTTCACCTGCATCTGGTTTATGATGCTACCTGTTGTTAGGCGACAACAAGGGCATATGTAGCAAATGCTTTTTCCTTGCCCATTTTGCTAGGCCACGCTCTTCTGCGGCTCTTTACTGCTTGCCAAACTCCAATGTGCATGCTGCTGCTTCCATCTGACAAGGAGCACAGCCTTCTGACAGCAGCTTTCAGGTTGCGTACAATAGAGTTTGTCCATTTAGATGTGATGCAAATCCATATGTGTGTAAGGTGCAGGTGCAAGCTCCTGACAAATGTGTTCTCCCGGTACAGTTTCTCCCTGCCAGACACATGGAAATGTTTTCCTCTGGCATTCGCACCACGAGTTGCAGACTGCTTAACTCAGGAGCTCTGAGAATGGAACGGCAAGAGGTGTTCCGCTTGCGTCATAAACAGTGCTCCAGAGTGCATGGCAACGGGCACAATGAAACGTGTGTGCGGGATAGTGACCATTCACGCCTATTGCTGGCAATGCACGAGCACTGCCAAAAGGCAAAGGGAGGCGCTTAGCATGCGGCTTGTGCACAAAGCTTTCAGACTGCGAGAGGACCGTAGCTGTGGTAAGCCTGCTTGCTCAATTGACCTTAGCTGTCGTCTGGAAGAACTTGCGCGCCATCTGCTGTATGCTGCTCCCTGTTGTTAGGCGACAACAAGGGCACATGTATCAAACACTTTTTCCTTGCCCATTTTGCTAGGCCACGCTCTTCTGCGGCTCTTTAGTGCTTGCCAAACTCCTATGTGCGTGCTGCTGCTTCCACCTGACAAGGAGCACAGCCTTCAGACAGCAGCTTTCAACTTGCCTAAGAAAAAGCTTGGCCATTTAGATGTGCTGCAAATCTGCATGTGTGTAAGGTGCAGGTGCAAGCTCCTGACAAAGTTGTTCTCCAGGTTCAGTTTCTCCCTGCCAGACACATTGGAAATGTTTTCCTCTGGCATTCGCACCAAGAGTCGCAGATTGCTTAACTCAGGAGCTCTGAGAATGGAACGGCAAGAGGTGTTCCGCTTGCATCATAAACAGTGCTCCAGAGCGCAGGGCAACGGGCACAATGAAACGTGTGTGCGGGATAGTGACCATTCACGCCTAGTGCTGGCAATGCACGAGCACTGCCAAAAGGCAAAGGGAGGCGCTTAGAATCCGGCTTGTGCGCAAAGCTTTCAGACTGCCACAGGACCGCATCTGTGGTAATGCCGCTTGCTCATTTGATGTTAGATGTCGCTTGGCAAAACTTCACCCGCATGTGGTTTATGATGCTACCTGTTGTCAGGTGACAACAAGGGCACATTTAGCAAATGCTTTTTCCTGCCTCATTTTGCTAGGCCACTCTCTTCTTTGGCACTTTAGTGCTTGCCAAAGTCCAATCGGCGTGCTGCTGCTTCCATCAGACAAGGAGCACAGCTCTCTGACAGCAGCTTTCAACTTGCCTAAGAAAGAGCTTGTCTATTTAGATGTGCTGCAAATCTGCATGTGTGTAAGGTGCAGATGCAAGCTCCTGACAAAGTTGTTCTCCAGGTTCATTTTCTCCCTGCCAGACACATTGGAAATGTTTTCCTCTGGCATTCGCACCAAGAGTCGCAGATTGCTTAACTGAGGAGCTCTGAGAATGGAACGGCAAGAGGTGTTCCGCTTGCGTCATAAACAGTGCTCCAGAGCGCTTGGCAACGGGCACAATGAAACGTGTGTGCGGGATAGTGACCATTCACGCCTATTGCTGGCAATGCACGAGCACTGCCAAAAGGCAAAGGGAGGCGCTTAGCATGCGGCTTGTGCACAAAGCTTTCAGACTGCCAGAGGACCGCAACTGTGGTAAGGCCGCTTGCTCATTTGACCTTAGATGTCGCTTGGCAAAACTTCACCTGCATCTGGTTTATGATGCTACCTGTTTTAGGCGACAACAAGGGCACATGTATCAAACACTTTTTCCTTACCCATTTTGCTAGGCCACGCTCTTCTGCGGCTCTTTAGTGCTTGCCAAACTCGAAGGTGCCTGCTGCTGCTTCCATCTGACAAGGAGCACAGCCTTCTGACAGCAGCTTTCAGGTTGCGTACAATAGAGATTGTCCATTTAGATGTGATGCAAATCCATATGTGTGTAAGGTGCAGGTGCAAGCTCCTGACAAATGTGTTCTCCCGGTACAGTTTCTCCCTGCCAGACACATGGAAATGTTTTCCTCTGGCATTCGCACCACGAGTTGCAGACTGCTTAACTCAGGAGCTCTGAGAATGGAACGGCAGGAGGTGTTCCGCTTGCGTCATAAACAGTGCTCCAGAGTGCATGGCAAAGGGCACAATGAAACGTGTGTGCGGGATAGTGACCATTCACGCCTATTGCTGGCAATGCACGAGCACTGCCAAAAGGCAAAGGGAGGCGCTTAGCATGAGGCTTGTGCGCAAAGCTTTCAGACTGCCAGAGGACCGCAACTGTGGTAAGGCCGTTTGCTCATTTGACCTTAGATGTCGCTTGGCAAAACTTCACCTGCATCTGGTTTATGATGCTACCTGTTGTTAGGCGACAACAAGGGCATATGTAGCAAATGCTTTTTCCTTGCCCATTTTGCTAGGCCACGCTCTTCTGCGGCTCTTTACTGCTTGCCAAACTCCAATGTGCATGCTGCTGCTTCCATCTGACAAGGAGCACAGCCTTCTGACAGCAGCTTTCAGGTTGCGTACAATAGAGTTTGTCCATTTAGATGTGATGCAAATCCATATGTGTGTAAGGTGCAGGTGCAAGCTCCTGACAAATGTGTTCTCCCGGTACAGTTTCTCCCTGCCAGACACATGGAAATGTTTTCCTCTGGCATTCGCACCACGAGTTGCAGACTGCTTAACTCAGGAGCTCTGAGAATGGAACGGCAAGAGGTGTTCCGCTTGCGTCATAAACAGTGCTCCAGAGTGCATGGCAACGGGCACAATGAAACGTGTGTGCGGGATAGTGACCATTCACGCCTATTGCTGGCAATGCACGAGCACTGCCAAAAGGCAAAGGGAGGCGCTTAGCATGCGGCTTGTGCACAAAGCTTTCAGACTGCGAGAGGACCGTAGCTGTGGTAAGCCTGCTTGCTCAATTGACCTTAGCTGTCGTCTGGAAGAACTTGCGCGCCATCTGCTGTATGCTGCTCCCTGTTGTTAGGCGACAACAAGGGCACATGTATCAAACACTTTTTCCTTGCCCATTTTGCTAGGCCACGCTCTTCTGCGGCTCTTTAGTGCTTGCCAAACTCCTATGTGCGTGCTGCTGCTTCCACCTGACAAGGAGCACAGCCTTCAGACAGCAGCTTTCAACTTGCCTAAGAAAAAGCTTGGCCATTTAGATGTGCTGCAAATCTGCATGTGTGTAAGGTGCAGGTGCAAGCTCCTGACAAAGTTGTTCTCCAGGTTCAGTTTCTCCCTGCCAGACACATTGGAAATGTTTTCCTCTGGCATTCGCACCAAGAGTCGCAGATTGCTTAACTCAGGAGCTCTGAGAATGGAACGGCAAGAGGTGTTCCGCTTGCATCATAAACAGTGCTCCAGAGCGCAGGGCAAAGGGCACAATGAAACGTGTGTGCGGGATAGTGACCATTCACGCCTAGTGCTGGCAATGCACGAGCACTGCCAAAAGGCAAAGGGAGGCGCTTACCATGAGGCTTGTGCGCAAAGCTTTCAGACTGCCAGAGGACCGCAACTGTGGTAAGGCCGCTTGCTCATTTGACCTTAGATGTCGCTTGGCAAAACTTCACCTGCATCTGGTTTATGATGCTACCTGTTGTTAGGCGACAACAAGGGCATATGTATCAAACACTTTTTCCTTGCCCATTTTGCTAGGCCACGCTCTTCTGCGGCTCTTTAGTGCTTGCCAAACTCCAATGTGCGTGCTGCTGCTTCCACCTGACAAGGAGCACAGCCTTCAGACAGCAGCTTTCAACTTGCCTAAGAAAAAGCTTGTCTATTTAGATGTGCTGCAAATCTGCGTGTGTGTAAGGTGCAGATGCAAGCTCCTGACAAAGTTGTTCTCCAGGTTCATTTTCTCCCTGCCAGACACATTGGAAATGTTTTCCTCTGGCATTCGCACCAAGAGTCGCAGATTGCTTAACTCAGGAGCTCTGAGAATGGAACGGCAAGAGGTGTTCCGCTTGCGTCATAAACAGTGGTCCAGAGCGCTTGGAAATGGGCACAACTATGCGTTTGTGCGGGAGAGTGACCATACATCCCCAGGGCTGGCAATGCACGAGCACTGCCAAAAGGCAAAGGAAGGCGCTTAGCATGCGGCTTGTGCACAAAGCTTTCAGACTGCCAGAGGACCGTAGCTGTGGTAAGCCCGCTTGCTCAATTGACCTTAGCTGTCGTCTGGAAGAACTTGAGCGCCATCTGCTGTATGCTGCTACCTGTTGTTAGGCGACAACAAGGGCATATGTATCAAACACTTTTTCCTTGCCCATTTTGCTAGGCCACGCTCTTCTGCGGCTCTTTAGTGCTTGCCAAACTCGAAGGTGCCTGCTGCTGCTTCCATCTGACAAGGAGCACAGCCTTCTGACAGCAGCTTTCAGGTTGCGTACAATAGAGATTGTCCATTTAGATGTGATGCAAATCCATATGTGTGTAAGGTGCAGGTGCAAGCTCCTGACAAATGTGTTCTCCCGGTACAGTTTCTCCCTGCCAGACACATGGAAATGTTTTCCTCTGGCATTCGCACCACGAGTTGCAGACTGCTTAACTCAGGAGCTCTGAGAATGGAACGGCAGGAGGTGTTCCGCTTGCGTCATAAACAGTGCTCCAGAGTGCATGGCAAAGGGCACAATGAAACGTGTGTGCGGGATAGTGACCATTCACGCCTATTGCTGGCAATGCACGAGCACTGCCAAAAGGCAAAGGGAGGCGCTTAGCATGAGGCTTGTGCGCAAAGCTTTCAGACTGCCAGAGGACCGCAACTGTGGTAAGGCCGTTTGCTCATTTGACCTTAGATGTCGCTTGGCAAAACTTCACCTGCATCTGGTTTATGATGCTACCTGTTGTTAGGCGACAACAAGGGCATATGTAGCAAATGCTTTTTCCTTGCCCATTTTGCTAGGCCACGCTCTTCTGCGGCTCTTTACTGCTTGCCAAACTCCAATGTGCATGCTGCTGCTTCCATCTGACAAGGAGCACAGCCTTCTGACAGCAGCTTTCAGGTTGCGTACAATAGAGTTTGTCCATTTAGATGTGATGCAAATCCATATGTGTGTAAGGTGCAGGTGCAAGCTCCTGACAAATGTGTTCTCCCGGTACAGTTTCTCCCTGCCAGACACATGGAAATGTTTTCCTCTGGCATTCGCACCACGAGTTGCAGACTGCTTAACTCAGGAGCTCTGAGAATGGAACGGCAAGAGGTGTTCCGCTTGCGTCATAAACAGTGCTCCAGAGTGCATGGCAACGGGCACAATGAAACGTGTGTGCGGGATAGTGACCATTCACGCCTATTGCTGGCAATGCACGAGCACTGCCAAAAGGCAAAGGGAGGCGCTTAGCATGCGGCTTGTGCACAAAGCTTTCAGACTGCGAGAGGACCGTAGCTGTGGTAAGCCTGCTTGCTCAATTGACCTTAGCTGTCGTCTGGAAGAACTTGCGCGCCATCTGCTGTATGCTGCTCCCTGTTGTTAGGCGACAACAAGGGCACATGTATCAAACACTTTTTCCTTGCCCATTTTGCTAGGCCACGCTCTTCTGCGGCTCTTTAGTGCTTGCCAAACTCCTATGTGCGTGCTGCTGCTTCCACCTGACAAGGAGCACAGCCTTCAGACAGCAGCTTTCAACTTGCCTAAGAAAAAGCTTGGCCATTTAGATGTGCTGCAAATCTGCATGTGTGTAAGGTGCAGGTGCAAGCTCCTGACAAAGTTGTTCTCCAGGTTCAGTTTCTCCCTGCCAGACACATTGGAAATGTTTTCCTCTGGCATTCGCACCAAGAGTCGCAGATTGCTTAACTCAGGAGCTCTGAGAATGGAACGGCAAGAGGTGTTCCGCTTGCATCATAAACAGTGCTCCAGAGCGCAGGGCAACGGGCACAATGAAACGTGTGTGCGGGATAGTGACCATTCACGCCTAGTGCTGGCAATGCACGAGCACTGCCAAAAGGCAAAGGGAGGCGCTTAGAATCCGGCTTGTGCGCAAAGCTTTCAGACTGCCACAGGACCGCATCTGTGGTAATGCCGCTTGCTCATTTGATGTTAGATGTCGCTTGGCAAAACTTCACCCGCATGTGGTTTATGATGCTACCTGTTGTCAGGTGACAACAAGGGCACATTTAGCAAATGCTTTTTCCTGCCTCATTTTGCTAGGCCACTCTCTTCTTTGGCACTTTAGTGCTTGCCAAAGTCCAATCGGCGTGCTGCTGCTTCCATCAGACAAGGAGCACAGCTCTCTGACAGCAGCTTTCAACTTGCCTAAGAAAGAGCTTGTCTATTTAGATGTGCTGCAAATCTGCATGTGTGTAAGGTGCAGATGCAAGCTCCTGACAAAGTTGTTCTCCAGGTTCATTTTCTCCCTGCCAGACACATTGGAAATGTTTTCCTCTGGCATTCGCACCAAGAGTCGCAGATTGCTTAACTGAGGAGCTCTGAGAATGGAACGGCAAGAGGTGTTCCGCTTGCGTCATAAACAGTGCTCCAGAGCGCTTGGCAACGGGCACAATGAAACGTGTGTGCGGGATAGTGACCATTCACGCCTATTGCTGGCAATGCACGAGCACTGCCAAAAGGCAAAGGGAGGCGCTTAGCATGCGGCTTGTGCACAAAGCTTTCAGACTGCCAGAGGACCGCAACTGTGGTAAGGCCGCTTGCTCATTTGACCTTAGATGTCGCTTGGCAAAACTTCACCTGCATCTGGTTTATGATGCTACCTGTTTTAGGCGACAACAAGGGCACATGTATCAAACACTTTTTCCTTACCCATTTTGCTAGGCCACGCTCTTCTGCGGCTCTTTAGTGCTTGCCAAACTCCAATGTGCATGCTGCTGCTTCCATCTGACAAGGAGCACAGCCTTCTGACAGCAGCTTTCAGGTTGCGTACAATAGAGTTTGTCCATTTAGATGTGATGCAAATCCATATGTGTGTAAGGTGCAGGTGCAAGCTCCTGACAAATGTGTTCTCCCGGTACAGTTTCTCCCTGCCAGACACATGGAAATGTTTTCCTCTGGCATTCGCACCACGAGTTGCAGACTGCTTAACTCAGGAGCTCTGAGAATGGAACGGCAAGAGGTGTTCCGCTTGCGTCATAAACAGTGCTCCAGAGTGCATGGCAACGGGCACAATGAAACGTGTGTGCGGGATAGTGACCATTCACGCCTATTGCTGGCAATGCACGAGCACTGCCAAAAGGCAAAGGGAGGCGCTTAGCATGCGGCTTGTGCACAAAGCTTTCAGACTGCGAGAGGACCGTAGCTGTGGTAAGCCTGCTTGCTCAATTGACCTTAGCTGTCGTCTGGAAGAACTTGCGCGCCATCTGCTGTATGCTGCTCCCTGTTGTTAGGCGACAACAAGGGCACATGTATCAAACACTTTTTCCTGGCCCATTTTGCTAGGCCACGCTCTTCTGCGGCTCTTTAGTGCTTGCCAAACTCCTATGTGCGTGCTGCTGCTTCCACCTGACAAGGAGCACAGCCTTCAGACAGCAGCTTTCAACTTGCCTAAGAAAAAGCTTGGCCATTTAGATGTGCTGCAAATCTGCATGTGTGTAAGGTGCAGGTGCAAGCTCCTGACAAAGTTGTTCTCCAGGTTCAGTTTCTCCCTGCCAGACACATTGGAAATGTTTTCCTCTGGCATTCGCACCAAGAGTCGCAGATTGCTTAACTCAGGAGCTCTGAGAATGGAACGGCAAGAGGTGTTCCGCTTGCATCATAAACAGTGCTCCAGAGCGCAGGGCAACGGGCACAATGAAACGTGTGTGCGGGATAGTGACCATTCACGCCTAGTGCTGGCAATGCACGAGCACTGCCAAAAGGCAAAGGGAGGCGCTTAGAATCCGGCTTGTGCGCAAAGCTTTCAGACTGCCACAGGACCGCATCTGTGGTAATGCCGCTTGCTCATTTGATGTTAGATGTCGCTTGGCAAAACTTCACCCGCATGTGGTTTATGATGCTACCTGTTGTCAGGTGACAACAAGGGCACATTTAGCAAATGCTTTTTCCTGCCTCATTTTGCTAGGCCACTCTCTTCTTTGGCACTTTAGTGCTTGCCAAAGTCCAATCGGCGTGCTGCTGCTTCCATCAGACAAGGAGCACAGCTCTCTGACAGCAGCTTTCAACTTGCCTAAGAAAGAGCTTGTCTATTTAGATGTGCTGCAAATCTGCATGTGTGTAAGGTGCAGATGCAAGCTCCTGACAAAGTTGTTCTCCAGGTTCATTTTCTCCCTGCCAGACACATTGGAAATGTTTTCCTCTGGCATTCGCACCAAGAGTCGCAGATTGCTTAACTGAGGAGCTCTGAGAATGGAACGGCAAGAGGTGTTCCGCTTGCGTCATAAACAGTGCTCCAGAGCGCTTGGCAACGGGCACAATGAAACGTGTGTGCGGGATAGTGACCATTCACGCCTATTGCTGGCAATGCACGAGCACTGCCAAAAGGCAAAGGGAGGCGCTTAGCATGCGGCTTGTGCACAAAGCTTTCAGACTGCCAGAGGACCGCAACTGTGGTAAGGCCGCTTGCTCATTTGACCTTAGATGTCGCTTGGCAAAACTTCACCTGCATCTGGTTTATGATGCTACCTGTTTTAGGCGACAACAAGGGCACATGTATCAAACACTTTTTCCTTACCCATTTTGCTAGGCCACGCTCTTCTGCGGCTCTTTAGTGCTTGCCAAACTCGAAGGTGCCTGCTGCTGCTTCCATCTGACAAGGAGCACAGCCTTCTGACAGCAGCTTTCAGGTTGCGTACAATAGAGATTGTCCATTTAGATGTGATGCAAATCCATATGTGTGTAAGGTGCAGGTGCAAGCTCCTGACAAATGTGTTCTCCCGGTACAGTTTCTCCCTGCCAGACACATGGAAATGTTTTCCTCTGGCATTCGCACCACGAGTTGCAGACTGCTTAACTCAGGAGCTCTGAGAATGGAACGGCAGGAGGTGTTCCGCTTGCGTCATAAACAGTGCTCCAGAGTGCATGGCAAAGGGCACAATGAAACGTGTGTGCGGGATAGTGACCATTCACGCCTATTGCTGGCAATGCACGAGCACTGCCAAAAGGCAAAGGGAGGCGCTTAGCATGAGGCTTGTGCGCAAAGCTTTCAGACTGCCAGAGGACCGCAACTGTGGTAAGGCCGTTTGCTCATTTGACCTTAGATGTCGCTTGGCAAAACTTCACCTGCATCTGGTTTATGATGCTACCTGTTGTTAGGCGACAACAAGGGCATATGTAGCAAATGCTTTTTCCTTGCCCATTTTGCTAGGCCACGCTCTTCTGCGGCTCTTTACTGCTTGCCAAACTCCAATGTGCATGCTGCTGCTTCCATCTGACAAGGAGCACAGCCTTCTGACAGCAGCTTTCAGGTTGCGTACAATAGAGTTTGTCCATTTAGATGTGATGCAAATCCATATGTGTGTAAGGTGCAGGTGCAAGCTCCTGACAAATGTGTTCTCCCGGTACAGTTTCTCCCTGCCAGACACATGGAAATGTTTTCCTCTGGCATTCGCACCACGAGTTGCAGACTGCTTAACTCAGGAGCTCTGAGAATGGAACGGCAAGAGGTGTTCCGCTTGCGTCATAAACAGTGCTCCAGAGTGCATGGCAACGGGCACAATGAAACGTGTGTGCGGGATAGTGACCATTCACGCCTATTGCTGGCAATGCACGAGCACTGCCAAAAGGCAAAGGGAGGCGCTTAGCATGCGGCTTGTGCACAAAGCTTTCAGACTGCGAGAGGACCGTAGCTGTGGTAAGCCTGCTTGCTCAATTGACCTTAGCTGTCGTCTGGAAGAACTTGCGCGCCATCTGCTGTATGCTGCTCCCTGTTGTTAGGCGACAACAAGGGCACATGTATCAAACACTTTTTCCTTGCCCATTTTGCTAGGCCACGCTCTTCTGCGGCTCTTTAGTGCTTGCCAAACTCCTATGTGCGTGCTGCTGCTTCCACCTGACAAGGAGCACAGCCTTCAGACAGCAGCTTTCAACTTGCCTAAGAAAAAGCTTGGCCATTTAGATGTGCTGCAAATCTGCATGTGTGTAAGGTGCAGGTGCAAGCTCCTGACAAAGTTGTTCTCCAGGTTCAGTTTCTCCCTGCCAGACACATTGGAAATGTTTTCCTCTGGCATTCGCACCAAGAGTCGCAGATTGCTTAACTCAGGAGCTCTGAGAATGGAACGGCAAGAGGTGTTCCGCTTGCATCATAAACAGTGCTCCAGAGCGCAGGGCAACGGGCACAATGAAACGTGTGTGCGGGATAGTGACCATTCACGCCTAGTGCTGGCAATGCACGAGCACTGCCAAAAGGCAAAGGGAGGCGCTTACCATGAGGCTTGTGCGCAAAGCTTTCAGACTGCCAGAGGACCGCAACTGTGGTAAGGCCGCTTGCTCATTTGACCTTAGATGTCGCTTGGCAAAACTTCAACTGCATCTGGTTTATGATGCTACCTGTTGTTAGGCGACAACAAGGGCATATGTATCAAACACTTTTTCCTTGCCCATTTTGCTAGGCCACGCTCTTCTGCGGCTCTTTAGTGCTTGCCAAACTCCAATGTGCGTGTTGCTGCTTCCACCTGACAAGGAGCACAGCCTTCAGACAGCAGCTTTCAACTTGCCTAAGAAAAAGCTTGTCTATTTAGATGTGCTGCAAATCTGCGTGTGTGTAAGGTGCAGATGCAAGCTCCTGACAAAGTTGTTCTCCAGGTTCATTTTCTCCCTGCCAGACACATTGGAAATGTTTTCCTCTGGCATTCGCACCAAGAGTCGCAGATTGCTTAACTCAGGAGCTCTGAGAATGGAACGGCAAGAGGTGTTCCGCTTGCGTCATAAACAGTGGTCCAGAGCGCTTGGAAATGGGCACAACTATGCGTTTGTGCGGGAGAGTGACCATACATCCCCAGGGCTGGCAATGCACGAGCACTGCCAAAAGGCAAAGGAAGGCGCTTAGCATGCGGCTTGTGCACAAAGCTTTCAGACTGCCAGAGGACCGTAGCTGTGGTAAGCCCGCTTGCTCAATTGACCTTAGCTGTCGTCTGGAAGAACTTGAGCGCCATCTGCTGTATGCTGCTACCTGTTGTTAGGCGACAACAAGGGCATATGTATCAAACACTTTTTCCTTGCCCATTTTGCTAGGCCACGCTCTTCTGCGGCTCTTTAGTGCTTGCCAAACTCGAAGGTGCCTGCTGCTGCTTCCATCTGACAAGGAGCACAGCCTTCTGACAGCAGCTTTCAGGTTGCGTACAATAGACATTGTCCATTTAGATGTGATGCAAATCCATATGTGTGTAAGGTGCAGGTGCAAGCTCCTGACAAATGTGTTCTCCCGGTACAGTTTCTCCCTGCCAGACACATGGAAATGTTTTCCTCTGGCATTCGCACCACGAGTTGCAGACTGCTTAACTCAGGAGCTCTGAGAATGGAACGGCAGGAGGTGTTCCGCTTGCGTCATAAACAGTGCTCCAGAGTGCATGGCAAAGGGCACAATGAAACGTGTGTGCGGGATAGTGACCATTCACGCCTATTGCTGGCAATGCACGAGCACTGCCAAAAGGCAAAGGGAGGCGCTTAGCATGAGGCTTGTGCGCAAAGCTTTCAGACTGCCAGAGGACCGCAACTGTGGTAAGGCCGTTTGCTCATTTGACCTTAGATGTCGCTTGGCAAAACTTCACCTGCATCTGGTTTATGATGCTACCTGTTGTTAGGCGACAACAAGGGCATATGTAGCAAATGCTTTTTCCTTGCCCATTTTGCTAGGCCACGCTCTTCTGCGGCTCTTTACTGCTTGCCAAACTCCAATGTGCATGCTGCTGCTTCCATCTGACAAGGAGCACAGCCTTCTGACAGCAGCTTTCAGGTTGCGTACAATAGAGTTTGTCCATTTAGATGTGATGCAAATCCATATGTGTGTAAGGTGCAGGTGCAAGCTCCTGACAAATGTGTTCTCCCGGTACAGTTTCTCCCTGCCAGACACATGGAAATGTTTTCCTCTGGCATTCGCACCACGAGTTGCAGACTGCTTAACTCAGGAGCTCTGAGAATGGAACGGCAAGAGGTGTTCCGCTTGCGTCATAAACAGTGCTCCAGAGTGCATGGCAACGGGCACAATGAAACGTGTGTGCGGGATAGTGACCATTCACGCCTATTGCTGGCAATGCACGAGCACTGCCAAAAGGCAAAGGGAGGCGCTTAGCATGCGGCTTGTGCACAAAGCTTTCAGACTGCGAGAGGACCGTAGCTGTGGTAAGCCTGCTTGCTCAATTGACCTTAGCTGTCGTCTGGAAGAACTTGCGCGCCATCTGCTGTATGCTGCTCCCTGTTGTTAGGCGACAACAAGGGCACATGTATCAAACACTTTTTCCTTGCCCATTTTGCTAGGCCACGCTCTTCTGCGGCTCTTTAGTGCTTGCCAAACTCCTATGTGCGTGCTGCTGCTTCCACCTGACAAGGAGCACAGCCTTCAGACAGCAGCTTTCAACTTGCCTAAGAAAAAGCTTGGCCATTTAGATGTGCTGCAAATCTGCATGTGTGTAAGGTGCAGGTGCAAGCTCCTGACAAAGTTGTTCTCCAGGTTCAGTTTCTCCCTGCCAGACACATTGGAAATGTTTTCCTCTGGCATTCGCACCAAGAGTCGCAGATTGCTTAACTCAGGAGCTCTGAGAATGGAACGGCAAGAGGTGTTCCGCTTGCATCATAAACAGTGCTCCAGAGCGCAGGGCAACGGGCACAATGAAACGTGTGTGCGGGATAGTGACCATTCACGCCTAGTGCTGGCAATGCACGAGCACTGCCAAAAGGCAAAGGGAGGCGCTTAGAATCCGGCTTGTGCGCAAAGCTTTCAGACTGCCACAGGACCGCATCTGTGGTAATGCCGCTTGCTCATTTGATGTTAGATGTCGCTTGGCAAAACTTCACCCGCATGTGGTTTATGATGCTACCTGTTGTCAGGTGACAACAAGGGCACATTTAGCAAATGCTTTTTCCTGCCTCATTTTGCTAGGCCACTCTCTTCTTTGGCACTTTAGTGCTTGCCAAAGTCCAATCGGCGTGCTGCTGCTTCCATCAGACAAGGAGCACAGCTCTCTGACAGCAGCTTTCAACTTGCCTAAGAAAGAGCTTGTCTATTTAGATGTGCTGCAAATCTGCATGTGTGTAAGGTGCAGATGCAAGCTCCTGACAAAGTTGTTCTCCAGGTTCATTTTCTCCCTGCCAGACACATTGGAAATGTTTTCCTCTGGCATTCGCACCAAGAGTCGCAGATTGCTTAACTGAGGAGCTCTGAGAATGGAACGGCAAGAGGTGTTCCGCTTGCGTCATAAACAGTGCTCCAGAGCGCTTGGCAACGGGCACAATGAAACGTGTGTGCGGGATAGTGACCATTCACGCCTATTGCTGGCAATGCACGAGCACTGCCAAAAGGCAAAGGGAGGCGCTTAGCATGCGGCTTGTGCACAAAGCTTTCAGACTGCCAGAGGACCGCAACTGTGGTAAGGCCGCTTGCTCATTTGACCTTAGATGTCGCTTGGCAAAACTTCACCTGCATCTGGTTTATGATGCTACCTGTTTTAGGCGACAACAAGGGCACATGTATCAAACACTTTTTCCTTACCCATTTTGCTAGGCCACGCTCTTCTGCGGCTCTTTAGTGCTTGCCAAACTCCAATGTGCATGCTGCTGCTTCCATCTGACAAGGAGCACAGCCTTCTGACAGCAGCTTTCAGGTTGCGTACAATAGAGTTTGTCCATTTAGATGTGATGCAAATCCATATGTGTGTAAGGTGCAGGTGCAAGCTCCTGACAAATGTGTTCTCCCGGTACAGTTTCTCCCTGCCAGACACATGGAAATGTTTTCCTCTGGCATTCGCACCACGAGTTGCAGACTGCTTAACTCAGGAGCTCTGAGAATGGAACGGCAAGAGGTGTTCCGCTTGCGTCATAAACAGTGCTCCAGAGTGCATGGCAACGGGCACAATGAAACGTGTGTGCGGGATAGTGACCATTCACGCCTATTGCTGGCAATGCACGAGCACTGCCAAAAGGCAAAGGGAGGCGCTTACCATGAGGCTTGTGCGCAAAGCTTTCAGACTGCCAGAGGACCGCAACTGTGGTAAGGCCGTTTGCTCATTTGACCTTAGATGTCGCTTGGCAAAACTTCAACTGCATCTGGTTTATGATGCTACCTGTTGTTAGGCGACAACAAGGGCATATGTATCAAACACTTTTTCCTTGCCCATTTTGCTAGGCCACGCTCTTCTGCGGCTCTTTAGTGCTTGCCAAACTCCTATGTGCGTGCTGCTGCTTCCACCTGACAAGGAGCACAGCCTTCAGACAGCAGCTTTCAACTTGCCTAAGAAAAAGCTTGGCCATTTAGATGTGCTGCAAATCTGCATGTGTGTAAGGTGCAGGTGCAAGCTCCTGACAAATGTGTTCTCCCGGTACAGTTTCTCCCTGCCAGACACATGGAAATATTTTCCTCTGGCATTCGCACCAAGAGTCGCAGATTGCTTAACTGAGGAGCTCTGAGAATGGAACGGCAAGAGGTGTTCTGCTTGCGTCATAAACAGTGCTCCAGAGCGCAGGGCAACGGGCACAATGAAACGTGTGTGCGGGATAGTGACCATTCACGCCTAGTGCTGGCAATGCACGAGCACTGCCAAAAGGCAAAGGGAAGCGCTTAGAATCCGGCTTGTGCGCAAAGCTTTCAGACTGCCACAGGACCGCATCTGTGGTAATGCCGCTTGCTCATTTGACGTTAGATGTCGCTTGGCAAAACTTCACCCGCATGTGGTTTATGATGCTACCTGTTGTTAGGTGACAACAAGGGCACATTTAGCAAATGCTTTTTCCTGCCTCATTTTGCTAGGCCACTCTCTTCTTTGGCACTTTAGTGCTTGCCAAACTCCAATCGGCGTGCTGCTGCTTCCATCAGACAAGGAGCACAGCTTTCTGACAGCAGCTTTCAAGTTGCCTAAGAAAGAGCTTGTCTATTTAGATGTGCTGCAAATCTGCGTGTGTGTAAGGTGCAGATGCAAGCTCCTGACAAAGTTGTTCTCCAGGTTCATTTTCTCCCTGCCAGACACATTGGAAATGTTTTCCTCTGGCATTCGCACCAAGAGTCGCAGATTGCTTAACTCAGGAGCTCTGAGAATGGAACGGCAAGAGGTGTTCCGCTTGCGTCATAAACAGTGGTCCAGAGCGCTTGGAAATGGGCACAACTATGCGTTTGTGCGGGAGAGTGACCATACATCCCCAGGGCTGGCAATGCACGAGCACTGCCAAAAGGCAAAGGAAGGCGCTTAGCATGCGGCTTGTGCACAAAGCTTTCAGACTGCCAGAGGACCGTAGCTGTGGTAAGCCCGCTTGCTCAATTGACCTTAGCTGTCGTCTGGAAGAACTTGAGCGCCATCTGCTGTATGCTGCTACCTGTTGTTAGGCGACAACAAGGGCACATGTATCAAACACTTTTTCCTTGCCCATTTTGCTAGGCCACGCTCTTCTGCGGCTCTTTAGTGCTTGCCAAACTCCTATGTGCATGCTGCTGCTTCCATCTGACAAGGAGCACAGCATTCTGACAGCAGCCTTCAGCTTGCCTAAGAAAGAGCTTGGCCATTGAAATGTGCTGCAAATCTCTCTGTGCAGAAGGTGCAGGTGCAAGCTCCTGAGAAATGGGTTCTCCAGGTTCAGTTGCTCCCTGCCAGACACATGGAAATGTTTTTTCTGGCACTCGCACCAAGAGTCCTAGATTGCTTAACTCAGGAGTTCGGAGAATGGAACGGCAAGAGGTGTTCCGCTTACGTCATAAACAGTGCTCCAGAGCGCTTGGCATCAGGCACAACGAAGCGTGTCTGCGGGATAACCACCATTCACGCCCAGGGCTGGCAATGCACAAGCACTGCCAAAAGGCAAAGAAAGGCTCTTAGTTGTGCACAAAGCTTTCCGCCTGCCAGAGGACAGTAGCTGTGGTATGCCCGCTTGCTCAATTGACGTTAGCTGTCACTTGTAAGATCTTAAGCCGCATCTGGTTTATGCTGATACCTGTTGTTAGACGACAACAGGGGCGCATGTAGCAAATGCTTTTTCCTGGTTCATTTTGCAAGGCCATACTCTTCTGCGGCTCTTTACTGCTTGCCAAACTCCAATGTGTGTGCTGCTGCTTCCATCTGACAAGGAGCACAGCCTTCTGACAGCAGCTTTCAGGTTGCGTACAATAGAGATTGTCCATTTAGATGTGATGCAAATCCATATGTGTGTAAGGTGCAGGTGCAAGCTCCTGACAAATGTGTTCTCCCGGTACAGTTTCTCCCTGCCAGACACATTGGAAATGTTTTCCTCTGGCATTCGCACCAAGAGTCGCAGATTGCTTAACTGAGGAGCTCTGAGAATGGAACGGCAAGAGGTGTTCCGCTTGCGTCATAAACAGTGCTCCAGAGTGCATGGCAACGGGCACAATGAAACGTGTGTGCGGGATAGTGACCATTCACGCCTATTGCTGGCAATGCACGAGCACTGCCAAAAGGCAAAGGGAGGCGCTTAGCATGCGGCTTGTGCACAAAGCTTTCAGACTGCCAGAGGACCGCAACTGTGGTAAGGCCGCTTGCTCATTTGACCTTAGATGTCGCTTGGCAAAACTTCACCTGCATCTGGTTTATGATGCTACCTGTTTTAGGCGACAACAAGGGCACATGTATCAAACACTTTTTCCTTACCCATTTTGCTAGGCCACGCTCTTCTGCGGCTCTTTAGTGCTTGCCAAACTCCAATGTGCATGCTGCTGCTTCCATCTGACAAGGAGCACAGCCTTCTGACAGCAGCTTTCAGGTTGCGTACAATAGACATTGTCCATTTAGATGTGATGCAAATCCATATGTGTGTAAGGTGCAGGTGCAAGCTCCTGACAAATGTGTTCTCCCGGTACAGTTTCTCCCTGCCAGACACATGGAAATGTTTTCCTCTGGCATTCGCACCACGAGTTGCAGACTGCTTAACTCAGGAGCTCTGAGAATGGAACGGCAAGAGGTGTTCCGCTTGCGTCATAAACAGTGCTCCAGAGTGCATGGCAACGGGCACAATGAAACGTGTGTGCGGGATAGTGACCATTCACGCCTATTGCTGGCAATGCACGAGCACTGCCAAAAGGCAAAGGGAGGCGCTTAGCATGAGGCTTGTGCGCAAAGCTTTCAGACTGCCAGAGGACCGCAACTGTGGTAAGGCCGTTTGCTCATTTGACCTTAGATGTCGCTTGGCAAAACTTCACCTGCATCTGGTTTATGATGCTACCTGTTGTTAGGCGACAACAAGGGCATATGTAGCAAATGCTTTTTCCTTGCCCATTTTGCTAGGCCACGCTCTTCTGCGGCTCTTTACTGCTTGCCAAACTCCAATGTGCATGCTGCTGCTTCCATCTGACAAGGAGCACAGCCTTCTGACAGCAGCTTTCAGGTTGCGTACAATAGAGTTTGTCCATTTAGATGTGATGCAAATCTGCATGTGTGTAAGGTGCAGGTGCAAGCTCCTGACAAATGTGTTCTCCCGGTACAGTTTCTCCCTGCCAGACACATGGAAATATTTTCCTCTGGCATTCGCACCAAGAGTCGCAGATTGCTTAACTGAGGAGCTCTGAGAATGGAACGGCAAGAGGTGTTCTGCTTGCGTCATAAACAGTGCTCCAGAGCGCAGGGCAACGGGCACAATGAAACGTGTGTGCGGGATAGTGACCATTCACGCCTAGTGCTGGCAATGCACGAGCACTGCCAAAAGGCAAAGGGAAGCGCTTAGAATCCGGCTTGTGCGCAAAGCTTTCAGACTGCCACAGGACCGCATCTGTGGTAATGCCGCTTGCTCATTTGACGTTAGATGTCGCTTGGCAAAACTTCACCCGCATGTGGTTTATGATGCTACCTGTTGTTAGGTGACAACAAGGGCACATTTAGCAAATGCTTTTTCCTGCCTCATTTTGCTAGGCCACTCTCTTCTTTGGCACTTTAGTGCTTGCCAAACTCCAATCGGCGTGCTGCTGCTTCCATCAGACAAGGAGCACAGCTTTCTGACAGCAGCTTTCAAGTTGCCTAAGAAAGAGCTTGTCTATTTAGATGTGCTGCAAATCTGCGTGTGTGTAAGGTGCAGATGCAAGCTCCTGACAAAGTTGTTCTCCAGGTTCATTTTCTCCCTGCCAGACACATTGGAAATGTTTTCCTCTGGCATTCGCACCAAGAGTCGCAGATTGCTTAACTCAGGAGCTCTGAGAATGGAACGGCAAGAGGTGTTCCGCTTGCGTCATAAACAGTGGTCCAGAGCGCTTGGAAATGGGCACAACTATGCGTTTGTGCGGGAGAGTGACCATACATCCCCAGGGCTGGCAATGCACGAGCACTGCCAAAAGGCAAAGGAAGGCGCTTAGCATGCGGCTTGTGCACAAAGCTTTCAGACTGCCAGAGGACCGTAGCTGTGGTAAGCCCGCTTGCTCAATTGACCTTAGCTGTCGTCTGGAAGAACTTGAGCGCCATCTGCTGTATGCTGCTACCTGTTGTTAGGCGACAACAAGGGCACATGTATCAAACACTTTTTCCTTGCCCATTTTGCTAGGCCACGCTCTTCTGCGGCTCTTTAGTGCTTGCCAAACTCCTATGTGCATGCTGCTGCTTCCATCTGACAAGGAGCACAGCATTCTGACAGCAGCCTTCAGCTTGCCTAAGAAAGAGCTTGGCCATTGAAATGTGCTGCAAATCTCTCTGTGCAGAAGGTGCAGGTGCAAGCTCCTGAGAAATGGGTTCTCCAGGTTCAGTTGCTCCCTGCCAGACACATGGAAATGTTTTTTCTGGCACTCGCACCAAGAGTCCTAGATTGCTTAACTCAGGAGTTCGGAGAATGGAACGGCAAGAGGTGTTCCGCTTACGTCATAAACAGTGCTCCAGAGCGCTTGGCATCAGGCACAACGAAGCGTGTCTGCGGGATAACCACCATTCACGCCCAGGGCTGGCAATGCACAAGCACTGCCAAAAGGCAAAGAAAGGCTCTTAGTTGTGCACAAAGCTTTCCGCCTGCCAGAGGACAGTAGCTGTGGTATGCCCGCTTGCTCAATTGACGTTAGCTGTCACTTGTAAGATCTTAAGCCGCATCTGGTTTATGCTGATACCTGTTGTTAGACGACAACAGGGGCGCATGTAGCAAATGCTTTTTCCTGGTTCATTTTGCAAGGCCATACTCTTCTGCGGCTCTTTACTGCTTGCCAAACTCCAATGTGTGTGCTGCTGCTTCCATCTGACAAGGAGCACAGCCTTCTGACAGCAGCTTTCAGGTTGCGTACAATAGAGATTGTCCATTTAGATGTGATGCAAATCCATATGTGTGTAAGGTGCAGGTGCAAGCTCCTGACAAATGTGTTCTCCCGGTACAGTTTCTCCCTGCCAGACACATGGAAATGTTTTCCTCTGGCATTCGCACCACGAGTTGCAGACTGCTTAACTCAGGAGCTCTGAGAATGGAACGGCAAGAGGTGTTCCGCTTGCGTCATAAACAGTGCTCCAGAGTGCATGGCAACGGGCACAATGAAACGTGTGTGCGGGATAGTGACCATTCACGCCTATTGCTGGCAATGCACGAGCACTGCCAAAAGGCAAAGGGAGGCGCTTAGCATGCGGCTTGTGCACAAAGCTTTCAGACTGCCAGAGGACCGCAACTGTGGTAAGGCCGCTTGCTCATTTGACCTTAGATGTCGCTTGGCAAAACTTCACCTGCATCTGGTTTATGATGCTACCTGTTTTAGGCGACAACAAGGGCACATGTATCAAACACTTTTTCCTTACCCATTTTGCTAGGCCACGCTCTTCTGCGGCTCTTTAGTGCTTGCCAAACTCGAAGGTGCCTGCTGCTGCTTCCATCTGACAAGGAGCACAGCCTTCTGACAGCAGCTTTCAGGTTGCGTACAATAGACATTGTCCATTTAGATGTGATGCAAATCCATATGTGTGTAAGGTGCAGGTGCAAGCTCCTGACAAATGTGTTCTCCCGGTACAGTTTCTCCCTGCCAGACACATGGAAATGTTTTCCTCTGGCATTCGCACCACGAGTTGCAGACTGCTTAACTCAGGAGCTCTGAGAATGGAACGGCAGGAGGTGTTCCGCTTGCGTCATAAACAGTGCTCCAGAGTGCATGGCAAAGGGCACAATGAAACGTGTGTGCGGGATAGTGACCATTCACGCCTATTGCTGGCAATGCACGAGCACTGCCAAAAGGCAAAGGGAGGCGCTTAGCATGAGGCTTGTGCGCAAAGCTTTCAGACTGCCAGAGGACCGCAACTGTGGTAAGGCCGTTTGCTCATTTGACCTTAGATGTCGCTTGGCAAAACTTCACCTGCATCTGGTTTATGATGCTACCTGTTGTTAGGCGACAACAAGGGCATATGTAGCAAATGCTTTTTCCTTGCCCATTTTGCTAGGCCACGCTCTTCTGCGGCTCTTTACTGCTTGCCAAACTCCAATGTGCATGCTGCTGCTTCCATCTGACAAGGAGCACAGCCTTCTGACAGCAGCTTTCAGGTTGCGTACAATAGAGTTTGTCCATTTAGATGTGATGCAAATCCATATGTGTGTAAGGTGCAGGTGCAAGCTCCTGACAAATGTGTTCTCCCGGTACAGTTTCTCCCTGCCAGACACATGGAAATATTTTCCTCTGGCATTCGCACCAAGAGTCGCAGATTGCTTAACTGAGGAGCTCTGAGAATGGAACGGCAAGAGGTGTTCTGCTTGCGTCATAAACAGTGCTCCAGAGCGCAGGGCAACGGGCACAATGAAACGTGTGTGCGGGATAGTGACCATTCACGCCTAGTGCTGGCAATGCACGAGCACTGCCAAAAGGCAAAGGGAAGCGCTTAGAATCCGGCTTGTGCGCAAAGCTTTCAGACTGCCACAGGACCGCATCTGTGGTAATGCCGCTTGCTCATTTGACGTTAGATGTCGCTTGGCAAAACTTCACCCGCATGTGGTTTATGATGCTACCTGTTGTTAGGTGACAACAAGGGCACATTTAGCAAATGCTTTTTCCTGCCTCATTTTGCTAGGCCACTCTCTTCTTTGGCACTTTAGTGCTTGCCAAACTCCAATCGGCGTGCTGCTGCTTCCATCAGACAAGGAGCACAGCTTTCTGACAGCAGCTTTCAAGTTGCCTAAGAAAGAGCTTGTCTATTTAGATGTGCTGCAAATCTGCGTGTGTGTAAGGTGCAGATGCAAGCTCCTGACAAAGTTGTTCTCCAGGTTCATTTTCTCCCTGCCAGACACATTGGAAATGTTTTCCTCTGGCATTCGCACCAAGAGTCGCAGATTGCTTAACTCAGGAGCTCTGAGAATGGAACGGCAAGAGGTGTTCCGCTTGCGTCATAAACAGTGGTCCAGAGCGCTTGGAAATGGGCACAACTATGCGTTTGTGCGGGAGAGTGACCATACATCCCCAGGGCTGGCAATGCACGAGCACTGCCAAAAGGCAAAGGAAGGCGCTTAGCATGCGGCTTGTGCACAAAGCTTTCAGACTGCCAGAGGACCGTAGCTGTGGTAAGCCCGCTTGCTCAATTGACCTTAGCTGTCGTCTGGAAGAACTTGAGCGCCATCTGCTGTATGCTGCTACCTGTTGTTAGGCGACAACAAGGGCACATGTATCAAACACTTTTTCCTTGCCCATTTTGCTAGGCCACGCTCTTCTGCGGCTCTTTAGTGCTTGCCAAACTCCTATGTGCATGCTGCTGCTTCCATCTGACAAGGAGCACAGCATTCTGACAGCAGCCTTCAGCTTGCCTAAGAAAGAGCTTGGCCATTGAAATGTGCTGCAAATCTCTCTGTGCAGAAGGTGCAGGTGCAAGCTCCTGAGAAATGGGTTCTCCAGGTTCAGTTGCTCCCTGCCAGACACATGGAAATGTTTTTTCTGGCACTCGCACCAAGAGTCCTAGATTGCTTAACTCAGGAGTTCGGAGAATGGAACGGCAAGAGGTGTTCCGCTTACGTCATAAACAGTGCTCCAGAGCGCTTGGCATCAGGCACAACGAAGCGTGTCTGCGGGATAACCACCATTCACGCCCAGGGCTGGCAATGCACAAGCACTGCCAAAAGGCAAAGAAAGGCTCTTAGTTGTGCACAAAGCTTTCCGCCTGCCAGAGGACAGTAGCTGTGGTATGCCCGCTTGCTCAATTGACGTTAGCTGTCACTTGTAAGATCTTAAGCCGCATCTGGTTTATGCTGATACCTGTTGTTAGACGACAACAGGGGCGCATGTAGCAAATGCTTTTTCCTGGTTCATTTTGCAAGGCCATACTCTTCTGCGGCTCTTTACTGCTTGCCAAACTCCAATGTGTGTGCTGCTGCTTCCATCTGACAAGGAGCACAGCCTTCTGACAGCAGCTTTCAGGTTGCGTACAATAGAGATTGTCCATTTAGATGTGATGCAAATCCATATGTGTGTAAGGTGCAGGTGCAAGCTCCTGACAAATGTGTTCTCCCGGTACAGTTTCTCCCTGCCAGACACATGGAAATGTTTTCCTCTGGCATTCGCACCACGAGTTGCAGACTGCTTAACTCAGGAGCTCTGAGAATGGAACGGCAAGAGGTGTTCCGCTTGCGTCATAAACAGTGCTCCAGAGTGCATGGCAACGGGCACAATGAAACGTGTGTGCGGGATAGTGACCATTCACGCCTATTGCTGGCAATGCACGAGCACTGCCAAAAGGCAAAGGGAGGCGCTTAGCATGCGGCTTGTGCACAAAGCTTTCAGACTGCCAGAGGACCGCAACTGTGGTAAGGCCGCTTGCTCATTTGACCTTAGATGTCGCTTGGCAAAACTTCACCTGCATCTGGTTTATGATGCTACCTGTTTTAGGCGACAACAAGGGCACATGTATCAAACACTTTTTCCTTACCCATTTTGCTAGGCCACGCTCTTCTGCGGCTCTTTAGTGCTTGCCAAACTCGAAGGTGCCTGCTGCTGCTTCCATCTGACAAGGAGCACAGCCTTCTGACAGCAGCTTTCAGGTTGCGTACAATAGACATTGTCCATTTAGATGTGATGCAAATCCATATGTGTGTAAGGTGCAGGTGCAAGCTCCTGACAAATGTGTTCTCCCGGTACAGTTTCTCCCTGCCAGACACATGGAAATGTTTTCCTCTGGCATTCGCACCACGAGTTGCAGACTGCTTAACTCAGGAGCTCTGAGAATGGAACGGCAGGAGGTGTTCCGCTTGCGTCATAAACAGTGCTCCAGAGTGCATGGCAAAGGGCACAATGAAACGTGTGTGCGGGATAGTGACCATTCACGCCTATTGCTGGCAATGCACGAGCACTGCCAAAAGGCAAAGGGAGGCGCTTAGCATGAGGCTTGTGCGCAAAGCTTTCAGACTGCCAGAGGACCGCAACTGTGGTAAGGCCGTTTGCTCATTTGACCTTAGATGTCGCTTGGCAAAACTTCACCTGCATCTGGTTTATGCTGCTACCTGTTGTTAGGCGACAACAAGGGCATATGTAGCAAATGCTTTTTCCTTGCCCATTTTGCTAGGCCACGCTCTTCTGCGGCTCTTTACTGCTTGCCAAACTCCAATGTGCATGCTGCTGCTTCCATCTGACAAGGAGCACAGCCTTCTGACAGCAGCTTTCAGGTTGCGTACAATAGAGTTTGTCCATTTAGATGTGATGCAAATCCATATGTGTGTAAGGTGCAGGTGCAAGCTCCTGACAAATGTGTTCTCCCGGTACAGTTTCTCCCTGCCAGACACATGGAAATGTTTTCCTCTGGCATTCGCACCACGAGTTGCAGACTGCTTAACTCAGGAGCTCTGAGAATGGAACGGCAAGAGGTGTTCCGCTTGCGTCATAAACAGTGCTCCAGAGTGCATGGCAACGGGCACAATGAAACGTGTGTGCGGGATAGTGACCATTCACGCCTATTGCTGGCAATGCACGAGCACTGCCAAAAGGCAAAGGGAGGCGCTTAGCATGCGGCTTGTGCACAAAGCTTTCAGACTGCGAGAGGACCGTAGCTGTGGTAAGCCTGCTTGCTCAATTGACCTTAGCTGTCGTCTGGAAGAACTTGCGCGCCATCTGCTGTATGCTGCTCCCTGTTGTTAGGCGACAACAAGGGCACATGTATCAAACACTTTTTCCTTGCCCATTTTGCTAGGCCACGCTCTTCTGCGGCTCTTTAGTGCTTGCCAAACTCCTATGTGCGTGCTGCTGCTTCCACCTGACAAGGAGCACAGCCTTCAGACAGCAGCTTTCAACTTGCCTAAGAAAAAGCTTGGCCATTTAGATGTGCTGCAAATCTGCATGTGTGTAAGGTGCAGGTGCAAGCTCCTGACAAAGTTGTTCTCCAGGTTCAGTTTCTCCCTGCCAGACACATTGGAAATGTTTTCCTCTGGCATTCGCACCAAGAGTCGCAGATTGCTTAACTCAGGAGCTCTGAGAATGGAACGGCAAGAGGTGTTCCGCTTGCATCATAAACAGTGCTCCAGAGCGCAGGGCAACGGGCACAATGAAACGTGTGTGCGGGATAGTGACCATTCACGCCTATTGCTGGCAATGCACGAGCACTGCCAAAAGGCAAAGGGAGGCGCTTAGAATCCGGCTTGTGCGCAAAGCTTTCAGACTGCCACAGGACCGTAGCTGTGGTAAGCCCGCTTGCTCAATTGACCTTAGCTGTCGTCTGGAAGAACTTGAGCGCCATCTGCTGTATGCTGCTACCTGTTGTTAGGCGACAACAAGGGCACATGTATCAAACACTTTTTCCTTGCCCATTTTGCTAGGCCACGCTCTTCTGCGGCTCTTTAGTGCTTGCCAAACTCCTATGTGCATGCTGCTGCTTCCATCTGACAAGGAGCACAGCATTCTGACAGCAGCCTTCAGCTTGCCTAAGAAAGAGCTTGGCCATTGAAATGTGCTGCAAATCTCTCTGTGCAGAAGGTGCAGGTGCAAGCTCCTGAGAAATGGGTTCTCCAGGTTCAGTTGCTCCCTGCCAGACACATGGAAATGTTTTTTCTGGCACTCGCACCAAGAGTCCTAGATTGCTTAACTCAGGAGTTCGGAGAATGGAACGGCAAGAGGTGTTCCGCTTACGTCATAAACAGTGCTCCAGAGCGCTTGGCATCAGGCACAACGAAGCGTGTCTGCGGGATAACCACCATTCACGCCCAGGGCTGGCAATGCACAAGCACTGCCAAAAGGCAAAGAAAGGCTCTTAGTTGTGCACAAAGCTTTCCGCCTGCCAGAGGACAGTAGCTGTGGTATGCCCGCTTGCTCAATTGACGTTAGCTGTCACTTGTAAGATCTTAAGCCGCATCTGGTTTATGCTGATACCTGTTGTTAGACGACAACAGGGGCGCATGTAGCAAATGCTTTTTCCTGGTTCATTTTGCAAGGCCATACTCTTCTGCGGCTCTTTACTGCTTGCCAAACTCCAATGTGTGTGCTGCTGCTTCCATCTGACAAGGAGCACAGCCTTCTGACAGCAGCTTTCAGGTTGCGTACAATAGAGATTGTCCATTTAGATGTGATGCAAATCCATATGTGTGTAAGGTGCAGGTGCAAGCTCCTGACAAATGTGTTCTCCCGGTACAGTTTCTCCCTGCCAGACACATGGAAATGTTTTCCTCTGGCATTCGCACCACGAGTTGCAGACTGCTTAACTCAGGAGCTCTGAGAATGGAACGGCAAGAGGTGTTCCGCTTGCGTCATAAACAGTGCTCCAGAGTGCATGGCAACGGGCACAATGAAACGTGTGTGCGGGATAGTGACCATTCACGCCTATTGCTGGCAATGCACGAGCACTGCCAAAAGGCAAAGGGAGGCGCTTAGCATGCGGCTTGTGCACAAAGCTTTCAGACTGCCAGAGGACCGCAACTGTGGTAAGGCCGCTTGCTCATTTGACCTTAGATGTCGCTTGGCAAAACTTCACCTGCATCTGGTTTATGATGCTACCTGTTTTAGGCGACAACAAGGGCACATGTATCAAACACTTTTTCCTTACCCATTTTGCTAGGCCACGCTCTTCTGCGGCTCTTTAGTGCTTGCCAAACTCGAAGGTGCCTGCTGCTGCTTCCATCTGACAAGGAGCACAGCCTTCTGACAGCAGCTTTCAGGTTGCGTACAATAGACATTGTCCATTTAGATGTGATGCAAATCCATATGTGTGTAAGGTGCAGGTGCAAGCTCCTGACAAATGTGTTCTCCCGGTACAGTTTCTCCCTGCCAGACACATGGAAATGTTTTCCTCTGGCATTCGCACCACGAGTTGCAGACTGCTTAACTCAGGAGCTCTGAGAATGGAACGGCAGGAGGTGTTCCGCTTGCGTCATAAACAGTGCTCCAGAGTGCATGGCAAAGGGCACAATGAAACGTGTGTGCGGGATAGTGACCATTCACGCCTATTGCTGGCAATGCACGAGCACTGCCAAAAGGCAAAGGGAGGCGCTTAGCATGAGGCTTGTGCGCAAAGCTTTCAGACTGCCAGAGGACCGCAACTGTGGTAAGGCCGTTTGCTCATTTGACCTTAGATGTCGCTTGGCAAAACTTCACCTGCATCTGGTTTATGATGCTACCTGTTGTTAGGCGACAACAAGGGCATATGTAGCAAATGCTTTTTCCTTGCCCATTTTGCTAGGCCACGCTCTTCTGCGGCTCTTTACTGCTTGCCAAACTCCAATGTGCATGCTGCTGCTTCCATCTGACAAGGAGCACAGCCTTCTGACAGCAGCTTTCAGGTTGCGTACAATAGAGTTTGTCCATTTAGATGTGATGCAAATCCATATGTGTGTAAGGTGCAGGTGCAAGCTCCTGACAAATGTGTTCTCCCGGTACAGTTTCTCCCTGCCAGACACATGGAAATGTTTTCCTCTGGCATTCGCACCACGAGTTGCAGACTGCTTAACTCAGGAGCTCTGAGAATGGAACGGCAAGAGGTGTTCCGCTTGCGTCATAAACAGTGCTCCAGAGTGCATGGCAACGGGCACAATGAAACGTGTGTGCGGGATAGTGACCATTCACGCCTATTGCTGGCAATGCACGAGCACTGCCAAAAGGCAAAGGGAGGCGCTTAGCATGCGGCTTGTGCACAAAGCTTTCAGACTGCGAGAGGACCGTAGCTGTGGTAAGCCTGCTTGCTCAATTGACCTTAGCTGTCGTCTGGAAGAACTTGCGCGCCATCTGCTGTATGCTGCTCCCTGTTGTTAGGCGACAACAAGGGCACATGTATCAAACACTTTTTCCTTGCCCATTTTGCTAGGCCACGCTCTTCTGCGGCTCTTTAGTGCTTGCCAAACTCCTATGTGCGTGCTGCTGCTTCCACCTGACAAGGAGCACAGCCTTCAGACAGCAGCTTTCAACTTGCCTAAGAAAAAGCTTGGCCATTTAGATGTGCTGCAAATCTGCATGTGTGTAAGGTGCAGGTGCAAGCTCCTGACAAAGTTGTTCTCCAGGTTCAGTTTCTCCCTGCCAGACACATTGGAAATGTTTTCCTCTGGCATTCGCACCAAGAGTCGCAGATTGCTTAACTCAGGAGCTCTGAGAATGGAACGGCAAGAGGTGTTCCGCTTGCATCATAAACAGTGCTCCAGAGCGCAGGGCAACGGGCACAATGAAACGTGTGTGCGGGATAGTGACCATTCACGCCTATTGCTGGCAATGCACGAGCACTGCCAAAAGGCAAAGGGAGGCGCTTAGAATCCGGCTTGTGCGCAAAGCTTTCAGACTGCCACAGGACCGCATCTGTGGTAATGCCGCTTGCTCATTTGATGTTAGATGTCGCTTGGCAAAACTTCACCCGCATGTGGTTTATGATGCTACCTGTTGTCAGGTGACAACAAGGGCACATTTAGCAAATGCTTTTTCCTGCCTCATTTTGCTAGGCCACTCTCTTCTTTGGCACTTTAGTGCTTGCCAAAGTCCAATCGGCGTGCTGCTGCTTCCATCAGACAAGGAGCACAGCTTTCTGACAGCAGCTTTCAACTTGCCTAAGAAAGAGCTTGTCTATTTAGATGTGCTGCAAATCTGCATGTGTGTAAGGTGCAGATGCAAGCTCCTGACAAAGTTGTTCTCCAGGTTCATTTTCTCCCTGCCAGACACATTGGAAATGTTTTCCTCTGGCATTCGCACCAAGAGTCGCAGATTGCTTAACTGAGGAGCTCTGAGAATGGAACGGCAAGAGGTGTTCCGCTTGCGTCATAAACAGTGCTCCAGAGCGCTTGGCAACGGGCACAATGAAACGTGTGTGCGGGATAGTGACCATTCACGCCTATTGCTGGCAATGCACGAGCACTGCCAAAAGGCAAAGGGAGGCGCTTAGCATGCGGCTTGTGCACAAAGCTTTCAGACTGCCAGAGGACCGCAACTGTGGTAAGGCCGCTTGCTCATTTGACCTTAGATGTCGCTTGGCAAAACTTCACCTGCATCTGGTTTATGATGCTACCTGTTTTAGGCGACAACAAGGGCACATGTATCAAACACTTTTTCCTTACCCATTTTGCTAGGCCACGCTCTTCTGCGGCTCTTTAGTGCTTGCCAAACTCGAAGGTGCCTGCTGCTGCTTCCATCTGACAAGGAGCACAGCCTTCTGACAGCAGCTTTCAGGTTGCGTACAATAGAGATTGTCCATTTAGATGTGATGCAAATCCATATGTGTGTAAGGTGCAGGTGCAAGCTCCTGACAAATGTGTTCTCCCGGTACAGTTTCTCCCTGCCAGACACATGGAAATGTTTTCCTCTGGCATTCGCACCACGAGTTGCAGACTGCTTAACTCAGGAGCTCTGAGAATGGAACGGCAGGAGGTGTTCCGCTTGCGTCATAAACAGTGCTCCAGAGTGCATGGCAAAGGGCACAATGAAACGTGTGTGCGGGATAGTGACCATTCACGCCTATTGCTGGCAATGCACGAGCACTGCCAAAAGGCAAAGGGAGGCGCTTAGCATGAGGCTTGTGCGCAAAGCTTTCAGACTGCCAGAGGACCGCAACTGTGGTAAGGCCGTTTGCTCATTTGACCTTAGATGTCGCTTGGCAAAACTTCACCTGCATCTGGTTTATGATGCTACCTGTTGTTAGGCGACAACAAGGGCATATGTAGCAAATGCTTTTTCCTTGCCCATTTTGCTAGGCCACGCTCTTCTGCGGCTCTTTACTGCTTGCCAAACTCCAATGTGCATGCTGCTGCTTCCATCTGACAAGGAGCACAGCCTTCTGACAGCAGCTTTCAGGTTGCGTACAATAGAGTTTGTCCATTTAGATGTGATGCAAATCCATATGTGTGTAAGGTGCAGGTGCAAGCTCCTGACAAATGTGTTCTCCCGGTACAGTTTCTCCCTGCCAGACACATGGAAATGTTTTCCTCTGGCATTCGCACCACGAGTTGCAGACTGCTTAACTCAGGAGCTCTGAGAATGGAACGGCAAGAGGTGTTCCGCTTGCGTCATAAACAGTGCTCCAGAGTGCATGGCAACGGGCACAATGAAACGTGTGTGCGGGATAGTGACCATTCACGCCTATTGCTGGCAATGCACGAGCACTGCCAAAAGGCAAAGGGAGGCGCTTAGCATGCGGCTTGTGCACAAAGCTTTCAGACTGCGAGAGGACCGTAGCTGTGGTAAGCCTGCTTGCTCAATTGACCTTAGCTGTCGTCTGGAAGAACTTGCGCGCCATCTGCTGTATGCTGCTCCCTGTTGTTAGGCGACAACAAGGGCACATGTATCAAACACTTTTTCCTTGCCCATTTTGCTAGGCCACGCTCTTCTGCGGCTCTTTAGTGCTTGCCAAACTCCTATGTGCGTGCTGCTGCTTCCACCTGACAAGGAGCACAGCCTTCAGACAGCAGCTTTCAACTTGCCTAAGAAAAAGCTTGGCCATTTAGATGTGCTGCAAATCTGCATGTGTGTAAGGTGCAGGTGCAAGCTCCTGACAAAGTTGTTCTCCAGGTTCAGTTTCTCCCTGCCAGACACATTGGAAATGTTTTCCTCTGGCATTCGCACCAAGAGTCGCAGATTGCTTAACTCAGGAGCTCTGAGAATGGAACGGCAAGAGGTGTTCCGCTTGCATCATAAACAGTGCTCCAGAGCGCAGGGCAACGGGCACAATGAAACGTGTGTGCGGGATAGTGACCATTCACGCCTAGTGCTGGCAATGCACGAGCACTGCCAAAAGGCAAAGGGAGGCGCTTACCATGAGGCTTGTGCGCAAAGCTTTCAGACTGCCAGAGGACCGCAACTGTGGTAAGGCCGCTTGCTCATTTGACCTTAGATGTCGCTTGGCAAAACTTCAACTGCATCTGGTTTATGATGCTACCTGTTGTTAGGCGACAACAAGGGCATATGTATCAAACACTTTTTCCTTGCCCATTTTGCTAGGCCACGCTCTTCTGCGGCTCTTTAGTGCTTGCCAAACTCCAATGTGCGTGTTGCTGCTTCCACCTGACAAGGAGCACAGCCTTCAGACAGCAGCTTTCAACTTGCCTAAGAAAAAGCTTGTCTATTTAGATGTGCTGCAAATCTGCGTGTGTGTAAGGTGCAGATGCAAGCTCCTGACAAAGTTGTTCTCCAGGTTCATTTTCTCCCTGCCAGACACATTGGAAATGTTTTCCTCTGGCATTCGCACCAAGAGTCGCAGATTGCTTAACTCAGGAGCTCTGAGAATGGAACGGCAAGAGGTGTTCCGCTTGCGTCATAAACAGTGGTCCAGAGCGCTTGGAAATGGGCACAACTATGCGTTTGTGCGGGAGAGTGACCATACATCCCCAGGGCTGGCAATGCACGAGCACTGCCAAAAGGCAAAGGAAGGCGCTTAGCATGCGGCTTGTGCACAAAGCTTTCAGACTGCCAGAGGACCGTAGCTGTGGTAAGCCCGCTTGCTCAATTGACCTTAGCTGTCGTCTGGAAGAACTTGAGCGCCATCTGCTGTATGCTGCTACCTGTTGTTAGGCGACAACAAGGGCATATGTATCAAACACTTTTTCCTTGCCCATTTTGCTAGGCCACGCTCTTCTGCGGCTCTTTAGTGCTTGCCAAACTCGAAGGTGCCTGCTGCTGCTTCCATCTGACAAGGAGCACAGCCTTCTGACAGCAGCTTTCAGGTTGCGTACAATAGACATTGTCCATTTAGATGTGATGCAAATCCATATGTGTGTAAGGTGCAGGTGCAAGCTCCTGACAAATGTGTTCTCCCGGTACAGTTTCTCCCTGCCAGACACATGGAAATGTTTTCCTCTGGCATTCGCACCACGAGTTGCAGACTGCTTAACTCAGGAGCTCTGAGAATGGAACGGCAGGAGGTGTTCCGCTTGCGTCATAAACAGTGCTCCAGAGTGCATGGCAAAGGGCACAATGAAACGTGTGTGCGGGATAGTGACCATTCACGCCTATTGCTGGCAATGCACGAGCACTGCCAAAAGGCAAAGGGAGGCGCTTAGCATGAGGCTTGTGCGCAAAGCTTTCAGACTGCCAGAGGACCGCAACTGTGGTAAGGCCGTTTGCTCATTTGACCTTAGATGTCGCTTGGCAAAACTTCACCTGCATCTGGTTTATGATGCTACCTGTTGTTAGGCGACAACAAGGGCATATGTAGCAAATGCTTTTTCCTTGCCCATTTTGCTAGGCCACGCTCTTCTGCGGCTCTTTACTGCTTGCCAAACTCCAATGTGCATGCTGCTGCTTCCATCTGACAAGGAGCACAGCCTTCTGACAGCAGCTTTCAGGTTGCGTACAATAGAGTTTGTCCATTTAGATGTGATGCAAATCCATATGTGTGTAAGGTGCAGGTGCAAGCTCCTGACAAATGTGTTCTCCCGGTACAGTTTCTCCCTGCCAGACACATGGAAATGTTTTCCTCTGGCATTCGCACCACGAGTTGCAGACTGCTTAACTCAGGAGCTCTGAGAATGGAACGGCAAGAGGTGTTCCGCTTGCGTCATAAACAGTGCTCCAGAGTGCATGGCAACGGGCACAATGAAACGTGTGTGCGGGATAGTGACCATTCACGCCTATTGCTGGCAATGCACGAGCACTGCCAAAAGGCAAAGGGAGGCGCTTAGCATGCGGCTTGTGCACAAAGCTTTCAGACTGCGAGAGGACCGTAGCTGTGGTAAGCCTGCTTGCTCAATTGACCTTAGCTGTCGTCTGGAAGAACTTGCGCGCCATCTGCTGTATGCTGCTCCCTGTTGTTAGGCGACAACAAGGGCACATGTATCAAACACTTTTTCCTTGCCCATTTTGCTAGGCCACGCTCTTCTGCGGCTCTTTAGTGCTTGCCAAACTCCTATGTGCGTGCTGCTGCTTCCACCTGACAAGGAGCACAGCCTTCAGACAGCAGCTTTCAACTTGCCTAAGAAAAAGCTTGGCCATTTAGATGTGCTGCAAATCTGCATGTGTGTAAGGTGCAGGTGCAAGCTCCTGACAAAGTTGTTCTCCAGGTTCAGTTTCTCCCTGCCAGACACATTGGAAATGTTTTCCTCTGGCATTCGCACCAAGAGTCGCAGATTGCTTAACTCAGGAGCTCTGAGAATGGAACGGCAAGAGGTGTTCCGCTTGCATCATAAACAGTGCTCCAGAGCGCAGGGCAACGGGCACAATGAAACGTGTGTGCGGGATAGTGACCATTCACGCCTAGTGCTGGCAATGCACGAGCACTGCCAAAAGGCAAAGGGAGGCGCTTAGAATCCGGCTTGTGCGCAAAGCTTTCAGACTGCCACAGGACCGCATCTGTGGTAATGCCGCTTGCTCATTTGATGTTAGATGTCGCTTGGCAAAACTTCACCCGCATGTGGTTTATGATGCTACCTGTTGTCAGGTGACAACAAGGGCACATTTAGCAAATGCTTTTTCCTGCCTCATTTTGCTAGGCCACTCTCTTCTTTGGCACTTTAGTGCTTGCCAAAGTCCAATCGGCGTGCTGCTGCTTCCATCAGACAAGGAGCACAGCTCTCTGACAGCAGCTTTCAACTTGCCTAAGAAAGAGCTTGTCTATTTAGATGTGCTGCAAATCTGCATGTGTGTAAGGTGCAGATGCAAGCTCCTGACAAAGTTGTTCTCCAGGTTCATTTTCTCCCTGCCAGACACATTGGAAATGTTTTCCTCTGGCATTCGCACCAAGAGTCGCAGATTGCTTAACTGAGGAGCTCTGAGAATGGAACGGCAAGAGGTGTTCCGCTTGCGTCATAAACAGTGCTCCAGAGCGCTTGGCAACGGGCACAATGAAACGTGTGTGCGGGATAGTGACCATTCACGCCTATTGCTGGCAATGCACGAGCACTGCCAAAAGGCAAAGGGAGGCGCTTAGCATGCGGCTTGTGCACAAAGCTTTCAGACTGCCAGAGGACCGCAACTGTGGTAAGGCCGCTTGCTCATTTGACCTTAGATGTCGCTTGGCAAAACTTCACCTGCATCTGGTTTATGATGCTACCTGTTTTAGGCGACAACAAGGGCACATGTATCAAACACTTTTTCCTTACCCATTTTGCTAGGCCACGCTCTTCTGCGGCTCTTTAGTGCTTGCCAAACTCCAATGTGCATGCTGCTGCTTCCATCTGACAAGGAGCACAGCCTTCTGACAGCAGCTTTCAGGTTGCGTACAATAGAGTTTGTCCATTTAGATGTGATGCAAATCCATATGTGTGTAAGGTGCAGGTGCAAGCTCCTGACAAATGTGTTCTCCCGGTACAGTTTCTCCCTGCCAGACACATGGAAATGTTTTCCTCTGGCATTCGCACCACGAGTTGCAGACTGCTTAACTCAGGAGCTCTGAGAATGGAACGGCAAGAGGTGTTCCGCTTGCGTCATAAACAGTGCTCCAGAGTGCATGGCAACGGGCACAATGAAACGTGTGTGCGGGATAGTGACCATTCACGCCTATTGCTGGCAATGCACGAGCACTGCCAAAAGGCAAAGGGAGGCGCTTACCATGAGGCTTGTGCGCAAAGCTTTCAGACTGCCAGAGGACCGCAACTGTGGTAAGGCCGTTTGCTCATTTGACCTTAGATGTCGCTTGGCAAAACTTCAACTGCATCTGGTTTATGATGCTACCTGTTGTTAGGCGACAACAAGGGCATATGTATCAAACACTTTTTCCTTGCCCATTTTGCTAGGCCACGCTCTTCTGCGGCTCTTTAGTGCTTGCCAAACTCCTATGTGCGTGCTGCTGCTTCCACCTGACAAGGAGCACAGCCTTCAGACAGCAGCTTTCAACTTGCCTAAGAAAAAGCTTGGCCATTTAGATGTGCTGCAAATCTGCATGTGTGTAAGGTGCAGGTGCAAGCTCCTGACAAATGTGTTCTCCCGGTACAGTTTCTCCCTGCCAGACACATGGAAATATTTTCCTCTGGCATTCGCACCAAGAGTCGCAGATTGCTTAACTGAGGAGCTCTGAGAATGGAACGGCAAGAGGTGTTCTGCTTGCGTCATAAACAGTGCTCCAGAGCGCAGGGCAACGGGCACAATGAAACGTGTGTGCGGGATAGTGACCATTCACGCCTAGTGCTGGCAATGCACGAGCACTGCCAAAAGGCAAAGGGAAGCGCTTAGAATCCGGCTTGTGCGCAAAGCTTTCAGACTGCCACAGGACCGCATCTGTGGTAATGCCGCTTGCTCATTTGACGTTAGATGTCGCTTGGCAAAACTTCACCCGCATGTGGTTTATGATGCTACCTGTTGTTAGGTGACAACAAGGGCACATTTAGCAAATGCTTTTTCCTGCCTCATTTTGCTAGGCCACTCTCTTCTTTGGCACTTTAGTGCTTGCCAAACTCCAATCGGCGTGCTGCTGCTTCCATCAGACAAGGAGCACAGCTTTCTGACAGCAGCTTTCAAGTTGCCTAAGAAAGAGCTTGTCTATTTAGATGTGCTGCAAATCTGCGTGTGTGTAAGGTGCAGATGCAAGCTCCTGACAAAGTTGTTCTCCAGGTTCATTTTCTCCCTGCCAGACACATTGGAAATGTTTTCCTCTGGCATTCGCACCAAGAGTCGCAGATTGCTTAACTCAGGAGCTCTGAGAATGGAACGGCAAGAGGTGTTCCGCTTGCGTCATAAACAGTGGTCCAGAGCGCTTGGAAATGGGCACAACTATGCGTTTGTGCGGGAGAGTGACCATACATCCCCAGGGCTGGCAATGCACGAGCACTGCCAAAAGGCAAAGGAAGGCGCTTAGCATGCGGCTTGTGCACAAAGCTTTCAGACTGCCAGAGGACCGTAGCTGTGGTAAGCCCGCTTGCTCAATTGACCTTAGCTGTCGTCTGGAAGAACTTGAGCGCCATCTGCTGTATGCTGCTACCTGTTGTTAGGCGACAACAAGGGCACATGTATCAAACACTTTTTCCTTGCCCATTTTGCTAGGCCACGCTCTTCTGCGGCTCTTTAGTGCTTGCCAAACTCCTATGTGCATGCTGCTGCTTCCATCTGACAAGGAGCACAGCATTCTGACAGCAGCCTTCAGCTTGCCTAAGAAAGAGCTTGGCCATTGAAATGTGCTGCAAATCTCTCTGTGCAGAAGGTGCAGGTGCAAGCTCCTGAGAAATGGGTTCTCCAGGTTCAGTTGCTCCCTGCCAGACACATGGAAATGTTTTTTCTGGCACTCGCACCAAGAGTCCTAGATTGCTTAACTCAGGAGTTCGGAGAATGGAACGGCAAGAGGTGTTCCGCTTACGTCATAAACAGTGCTCCAGAGCGCTTGGCATCAGGCACAACGAAGCGTGTCTGCGGGATAACCACCATTCACGCCCAGGGCTGGCAATGCACAAGCACTGCCAAAAGGCAAAGAAAGGCTCTTAGTTGTGCACAAAGCTTTCCGCCTGCCAGAGGACAGTAGCTGTGGTATGCCCGCTTGCTCAATTGACGTTAGCTGTCACTTGTAAGATCTTAAGCCGCATCTGGTTTATGCTGATACCTGTTGTTAGACGACAACAGGGGCGCATGTAGCAAATGCTTTTTCCTGGTTCATTTTGCAAGGCCATACTCTTCTGCGGCTCTTTACTGCTTGCCAAACTCCAATGTGTGTGCTGCTGCTTCCATCTGACAAGGAGCACAGCCTTCTGACAGCAGCTTTCAGGTTGCGTACAATAGAGATTGTCCATTTAGATGTGATGCAAATCCATATGTGTGTAAGGTGCAGGTGCAAGCTCCTGACAAATGTGTTCTCCCGGTACAGTTTCTCCCTGCCAGACACATGGAAATGTTTTCCTCTGGCATTCGCACCACGAGTTGCAGACTGCTTAACTCAGGAGCTCTGAGAATGGAACGGCAAGAGGTGTTCCGCTTGCGTCATAAACAGTGCTCCAGAGTGCATGGCAACGGGCACAATGAAACGTGTGTGCGGGATAGTGACCATTCACGCCTATTGCTGGCAATGCACGAGCACTGCCAAAAGGCAAAGGGAGGCGCTTAGCATGCGGCTTGTGCACAAAGCTTTCAGACTGCCAGAGGACCGCAACTGTGGTAAGGCCGCTTGCTCATTTGACCTTAGATGTCGCTTGGCAAAACTTCACCTGCATCTGGTTTATGATGCTACCTGTTTTAGGCGACAACAAGGGCACATGTATCAAACACTTTTTCCTTACCCATTTTGCTAGGCCACGCTCTTCTGCGGCTCTTTAGTGCTTGCCAAACTCGAAGGTGCCTGCTGCTGCTTCCATCTGACAAGGAGCACAGCCTTCTGACAGCAGCTTTCAGGTTGCGTACAATAGACATTGTCCATTTAGATGTGATGCAAATCCATATGTGTGTAAGGTGCAGGTGCAAGCTCCTGACAAATGTGTTCTCCCGGTACAGTTTCTCCCTGCCAGACACATGGAAATGTTTTCCTCTGGCATTCGCACCACGAGTTGCAGACTGCTTAACTCAGGAGCTCTGAGAATGGAACGGCAGGAGGTGTTCCGCTTGCGTCATAAACAGTGCTCCAGAGTGCATGGCAAAGGGCACAATGAAACGTGTGTGCGGGATAGTGACCATTCACGCCTATTGCTGGCAATGCACGAGCACTGCCAAAAGGCAAAGGGAGGCGCTTAGCATGAGGCTTGTGCGCAAAGCTTTCAGACTGCCAGAGGACCGCAACTGTGGTAAGGCCGTTTGCTCATTTGACCTTAGATGTCGCTTGGCAAAACTTCACCTGCATCTGGTTTATGATGCTACCTGTTGTTAGGCGACAACAAGGGCATATGTAGCAAATGCTTTTTCCTTGCCCATTTTGCTAGGCCACGCTCTTCTGCGGCTCTTTACTGCTTGCCAAACTCCAATGTGCATGCTGCTGCTTCCATCTGACAAGGAGCACAGCCTTCTGACAGCAGCTTTCAGGTTGCGTACAATAGAGTTTGTCCATTTAGATGTGATGCAAATCCATATGTGTGTAAGGTGCAGGTGCAAGCTCCTGACAAATGTGTTCTCCCGGTACAGTTTCTCCCTGCCAGACACATGGAAATATTTTCCTCTGGCATTCGCACCAAGAGTCGCAGATTGCTTAACTGAGGAGCTCTGAGAATGGAACGGCAAGAGGTGTTCTGCTTGCGTCATAAACAGTGCTCCAGAGCGCAGGGCAACGGGCACAATGAAACGTGTGTGCGGGATAGTGACCATTCACGCCTAGTGCTGGCAATGCACGAGCACTGCCAAAAGGCAAAGGGAAGCGCTTAGAATCCGGCTTGTGCGCAAAGCTTTCAGACTGCCACAGGACCGCATCTGTGGTAATGCCGCTTGCTCATTTGACGTTAGATGTCGCTTGGCAAAACTTCACCCGCATGTGGTTTATGATGCTACCTGTTGTTAGGTGACAACAAGGGCACATTTAGCAAATGCTTTTTCCTGCCTCATTTTGCTAGGCCACTCTCTTCTTTGGCACTTTAGTGCTTGCCAAACTCCAATCGGCGTGCTGCTGCTTCCATCAGACAAGGAGCACAGCTTTCTGACAGCAGCTTTCAAGTTGCCTAAGAAAGAGCTTGTCTATTTAGATGTGCTGCAAATCTGCGTGTGTGTAAGGTGCAGATGCAAGCTCCTGACAAAGTTGTTCTCCAGGTTAATTTTCTCCCTGCCAGACACATTGGAAATGTTTTCCTCTGGCATTCGCACCAAGAGTCGCAGATTGCTTAACTCAGGAGCTCTGAGAATGGAACGGCAAGAGGTGTTCCGCTTGCGTCATAAACAGTGGTCCAGAGCGCTTGGAAATGGGCACAACTATGCGTTTGTGCGGGAGAGTGACCATACATCCCCAGGGCTGGCAATGCACGAGCACTGCCAAAAGGCAAAGGAAGGCGCTTAGCATGCGGCTTGTGCACAAAGCTTTCAGACTGCCAGAGGACCGTAGCTGTGGTAAGCCCGCTTGCTCAATTGACCTTAGCTGTCGTCTGGAAGAACTTGAGCGCCATCTGCTGTATGCTGCTACCTGTTGTTAGGCGACAACAAGGGCACATGTATCAAACACTTTTTCCTTGCCCATTTTGCTAGGCCACGCTCTTCTGCGGCTCTTTAGTGCTTGCCAAACTCCTATGTGCATGCTGCTGCTTCCATCTGACAAGGAGCACAGCATTCTGACAGCAGCCTTCAGCTTGCCTAAGAAAGAGCTTGGCCATTGAAATGTGCTGCAAATCTCTCTGTGCAGAAGGTGCAGGTGCAAGCTCCTGAGAAATGGGTTCTCCAGGTTCAGTTGCTCCCTGCCAGACACATGGAAATGTTTTTTCTGGCACTCGCACCAAGAGTCCTAGATTGCTTAACTCAGGAGTTCGGAGAATGGAACGGCAAGAGGTGTTCCGCTTACGTCATAAACAGTGCTCCAGAGCGCTTGGCATCAGGCACAACGAAGCGTGTCTGCGGGATAACCACCATTCACGCCCAGGGCTGGCAATGCACAAGCACTGCCAAAAGGCAAAGAAAGGCTCTTAGTTGTGCACAAAGCTTTCCGCCTGCCAGAGGACAGTAGCTGTGGTATGCCCGCTTGCTCAATTGACGTTAGCTGTCACTTGTAAGATCTTAAGCCGCATCTGGTTTATGCTGATACCTGTTGTTAGACGACAACAGGGGCGCATGTAGCAAATGCTTTTTCCTGGTTCATTTTGCAAGGCCATACTCTTCTGCGGCTCTTTACTGCTTGCCAAACTCCAATGTGTGTGCTGCTGCTTCCATCTGACAAGGAGCACAGCCTTCTGACAGCAGCTTTCAGGTTGCGTACAATAGAGATTGTCCATTTAGATGTGATGCAAATCCATATGTGTGTAAGGTGCAGGTGCAAGCTCCTGACAAATGTGTTCTCCCGGTACAGTTTCTCCCTGCCAGACACATGGAAATGTTTTCCTCTGGCATTCGCACCACGAGTTGCAGACTGCTTAACTCAGGAGCTCTGAGAATGGAACGGCAAGAGGTGTTCCGCTTGCGTCATAAACAGTGCTCCAGAGTGCATGGCAACGGGCACAATGAAACGTGTGTGCGGGATAGTGACCATTCACGCCTATTGCTGGCAATGCACGAGCACTGCCAAAAGGCAAAGGGAGGCGCTTAGCATGCGGCTTGTGCACAAAGCTTTCAGACTGCCAGAGGACCGCAACTGTGGTAAGGCCGCTTGCTCATTTGACCTTAGATGTCGCTTGGCAAAACTTCACCTGCATCTGGTTTATGATGCTACCTGTTTTAGGCGACAACAAGGGCACATGTATCAAACACTTTTTCCTTACCCATTTTGCTAGGCCACGCTCTTCTGCGGCTCTTTAGTGCTTGCCAAACTCGAAGGTGCCTGCTGCTGCTTCCATCTGACAAGGAGCACAGCCTTCTGACAGCAGCTTTCAGGTTGCGTACAATAGACATTGTCCATTTAGATGTGATGCAAATCCATATGTGTGTAAGGTGCAGGTGCAAGCTCCTGACAAATGTGTTCTCCCGGTACAGTTTCTCCCTGCCAGACACATGGAAATGTTTTCCTCTGGCATTCGCACCACGAGTTGCAGACTGCTTAACTCAGGAGCTCTGAGAATGGAACGGCAGGAGGTGTTCCGCTTGCGTCATAAACAGTGCTCCAGAGTGCATGGCAAAGGGCACAATGAAACGTGTGTGCGGGATAGTGACCATTCACGCCTATTGCTGGCAATGCACGAGCACTGCCAAAAGGCAAAGGGAGGCGCTTAGCATGAGGCTTGTGCGCAAAGCTTTCAGACTGCCAGAGGACCGCAACTGTGGTAAGGCCGTTTGCTCATTTGACCTTAGATGTCGCTTGGCAAAACTTCACCTGCATCTGGTTTATGATGCTACCTGTTGTTAGGCGACAACAAGGGCATATGTAGCAAATGCTTTTTCCTTGCCCATTTTGCTAGGCCACGCTCTTCTGCGGCTCTTTACTGCTTGCCAAACTCCAATGTGCATGCTGCTGCTTCCATCTGACAAGGAGCACAGCCTTCTGACAGCAGCTTTCAGGTTGCGTACAATAGAGTTTGTCCATTTAGATGTGATGCAAATCCATATGTGTGTAAGGTGCAGGTGCAAGCTCCTGACAAATGTGTTCTCCCGGTACAGTTTCTCCCTGCCAGACACATGGAAATGTTTTCCTCTGGCATTCGCACCACGAGTTGCAGACTGCTTAACTCAGGAGCTCTGAGAATGGAACGGCAAGAGGTGTTCCGCTTGCGTCATAAACAGTGCTCCAGAGTGCATGGCAACGGGCACAATGAAACGTGTGTGCGGGATAGTGACCATTCACGCCTATTGCTGGCAATGCACGAGCACTGCCAAAAGGCAAAGGGAGGCGCTTAGCATGCGGCTTGTGCACAAAGCTTTCAGACTGCGAGAGGACCGTAGCTGTGGTAAGCCTGCTTGCTCAATTGACCTTAGCTGTCGTCTGGAAGAACTTGCGCGCCATCTGCTGTATGCTGCTCCCTGTTGTTAGGCGACAACAAGGGCACATGTATCAAACACTTTTTCCTTGCCCATTTTGCTAGGCCACGCTCTTCTGCGGCTCTTTAGTGCTTGCCAAACTCCTATGTGCGTGCTGCTGCTTCCACCTGACAAGGAGCACAGCCTTCAGACAGCAGCTTTCAACTTGCCTAAGAAAAAGCTTGGCCATTTAGATGTGCTGCAAATCTGCATGTGTGTAAGGTGCAGGTGCAAGCTCCTGACAAAGTTGTTCTCCAGGTTCAGTTTCTCCCTGCCAGACACATTGGAAATGTTTTCCTCTGGCATTCGCACCAAGAGTCGCAGATTGCTTAACTCAGGAGCTCTGAGAATGGAACGGCAAGAGGTGTTCCGCTTGCATCATAAACAGTGCTCCAGAGCGCAGGGCAACGGGCACAATGAAACGTGTGTGCGGGATAGTGACCATTCACGCCTATTGCTGGCAATGCACGAGCACTGCCAAAAGGCAAAGGGAGGCGCTTAGAATCCGGCTTGTGCGCAAAGCTTTCAGACTGCCACAGGACCGTAGCTGTGGTAAGCCCGCTTGCTCAATTGACCTTAGCTGTCGTCTGGAAGAACTTGAGCGCCATCTGCTGTATGCTGCTACCTGTTGTTAGGCGACAACAAGGGCACATGTATCAAACACTTTTTCCTTGCCCATTTTGCTAGGCCACGCTCTTCTGCGGCTCTTTAGTGCTTGCCAAACTCCTATGTGCATGCTGCTGCTTCCATCTGACAAGGAGCACAGCATTCTGACAGCAGCCTTCAGCTTGCCTAAGAAAGAGCTTGGCCATTGAAATGTGCTGCAAATCTCTCTGTGCAGAAGGTGCAGGTGCAAGCTCCTGAGAAATGGGTTCTCCAGGTTCAGTTGCTCCCTGCCAGACACATGGAAATGTTTTTTCTGGCACTCGCACCAAGAGTCCTAGATTGCTTAACTCAGGAGTTCGGAGAATGGAACGGCAAGAGGTGTTCCGCTTACGTCATAAACAGTGCTCCAGAGCGCTTGGCATCAGGCACAACGAAGCGTGTCTGCGGGATAACCACCATTCACGCCCAGGGCTGGCAATGCACAAGCACTGCCAAAAGGCAAAGAAAGGCTCTTAGTTGTGCACAAAGCTTTCCGCCTGCCAGAGGACAGTAGCTGTGGTATGCCCGCTTGCTCAATTGACGTTAGCTGTCACTTGTAAGATCTTAAGCCGCATCTGGTTTATGCTGATACCTGTTGTTAGACGACAACAGGGGCGCATGTAGCAAATGCTTTTTCCTGGTTCATTTTGCAAGGCCATACTCTTCTGCGGCTCTTTACTGCTTGCCAAACTCCAATGTGTGTGCTGCTGCTTCCATCTGACAAGGAGCACAGCCTTCTGACAGCAGCTTTCAGGTTGCGTACAATAGAGATTGTCCATTTAGATGTGATGCAAATCCATATGTGTGTAAGGTGCAGGTGCAAGCTCCTGACAAATGTGTTCTCCCGGTACAGTTTCTCCCTGCCAGACACATGGAAATGTTTTCCTCTGGCATTCGCACCACGAGTTGCAGACTGCTTAACTCAGGAGCTCTGAGAATGGAACGGCAAGAGGTGTTCCGCTTGCGTCATAAACAGTGCTCCAGAGTGCATGGCAACGGGCACAATGAAACGTGTGTGCGGGATAGTGACCATTCACGCCTATTGCTGGCAATGCACGAGCACTGCCAAAAGGCAAAGGGAGGCGCTTAGCATGCGGCTTGTGCACAAAGCTTTCAGACTGCCAGAGGACCGCAACTGTGGTAAGGCCGCTTGCTCATTTGACCTTAGATGTCGCTTGGCAAAACTTCACCTGCATCTGGTTTATGATGCTACCTGTTTTAGGCGACAACAAGGGCACATGTATCAAACACTTTTTCCTTACCCATTTTGCTAGGCCACGCTCTTCTGCGGCTCTTTAGTGCTTGCCAAACTCGAAGGTGCCTGCTGCTGCTTCCATCTGACAAGGAGCACAGCCTTCTGACAGCAGCTTTCAGGTTGCGTACAATAGACATTGTCCATTTAGATGTGATGCAAATCCATAGGTGTGTAAGGTGCAGGTGCAAGCTCCTGACAAATGTGTTCTCCCGGTACAGTTTCTCCCTGCCAGACACATGGAAATGTTTTCCTCTGGCATTCGCACCACGAGTTGCAGACTGCTTAACTCAGGAGCTCTGAGAATGGAACGGCAGGAGGTGTTCCGCTTGCGTCATAAACAGTGCTCCAGAGTGCATGGCAAAGGGCACAATGAAACGTGTGTGCGGGATAGTGACCATTCACGCCTATTGCTGGCAATGCACGAGCACTGCCAAAAGGCAAAGGGAGGCGCTTAGCATGAGGCTTGTGCGCAAAGCTTTCAGACTGCCAGAGGACCGCAACTGTGGTAAGGCCGTTTGCTCATTTGACCTTAGATGTCGCTTGGCAAAACTTCACCTGCATCTGGTTTATGATGCTACCTGTTGTTAGGCGACAACAAGGGCATATGTAGCAAATGCTTTTTCCTTGCCCATTTTGCTAGGCCACGCTCTTCTGCGGCTCTTTACTGCTTGCCAAACTCCAATGTGCATGCTGCTGCTTCCATCTGACAAGGAGCACAGCCTTCTGACAGCAGCTTTCAGGTTGCGTACAATAGAGTTTGTCCATTTAGATGTGATGCAAATCCATATGTGTGTAAGGTGCAGGTGCAAGCTCCTGACAAATGTGTTCTCCCGGTACAGTTTCTCCCTGCCAGACACATGGAAATGTTTTCCTCTGGCATTCGCACCACGAGTTGCAGACTGCTTAACTCAGGAGCTCTGAGAATGGAACGGCAAGAGGTGTTCCGCTTGCGTCATAAACAGTGCTCCAGAGTGCATGGCAACGGGCACAATGAAACGTGTGTGCGGGATAGTGACCATTCACGCCTATTGCTGGCAATGCACGAGCACTGCCAAAAGGCAAAGGGAGGCGCTTAGCATGCGGCTTGTGCACAAAGCTTTCAGACTGCGAGAGGACCGTAGCTGTGGTAAGCCTGCTTGCTCAATTGACCTTAGCTGTCGTCTGGAAGAACTTGCGCGCCATCTGCTGTATGCTGCTCCCTGTTGTTAGGCGACAACAAGGGCACATGTATCAAACACTTTTTCCTTGCCCATTTTGCTAGGCCACGCTCTTCTGCGGCTCTTTAGTGCTTGCCAAACTCCTATGTGCGTGCTGCTGCTTCCACCTGACAAGGAGCACAGCCTTCAGACAGCAGCTTTCAACTTGCCTAAGAAAAAGCTTGGCCATTTAGATGTGCTGCAAATCTGCATGTGTGTAAGGTGCAGGTGCAAGCTCCTGACAAAGTTGTTCTCCAGGTTCAGTTTCTCCCTGCCAGACACATTGGAAATGTTTTCCTCTGGCATTCGCACCAAGAGTCGCAGATTGCTTAACTCAGGAGCTCTGAGAATGGAACGGCAAGAGGTGTTCCGCTTGCATCATAAACAGTGCTCCAGAGCGCAGGGCAACGGGCACAATGAAACGTGTGTGCGGGATAGTGACCATTCACGCCTATTGCTGGCAATGCACGAGCACTGCCAAAAGGCAAAGGGAGGCGCTTAGAATCCGGCTTGTGCGCAAAGCTTTCAGACTGCCACAGGACCGCATCTGTGGTAATGCCGCTTGCTCATTTGATGTTAGATGTCGCTTGGCAAAACTTCACCCGCATGTGGTTTATGATGCTACCTGTTGTCAGGTGACAACAAGGGCACATTTAGCAAATGCTTTTTCCTGCCTCATTTTGCTAGGCCACTCTCTTCTTTGGCACTTTAGTGCTTGCCAAACTCCAATCGGCGTGCTGCTGCTTCCATCAGACAAGGAGCACAGCTTTCTGACAGCAGCTTTCAACTTGCCTAAGAAAGAGCTTGTCTATTTAGATGTGCTGCAAATCTGCATGTGTGTAAGGTGCAGATGCAAGCTCCTGACAAAGTTGTTCTCCAGGTTCATTTTCTCCCTGCCAGACACATTGGAAATGTTTTCCTCTGGCATTCGCACCAAGAGTCGCAGATTGCTTAACTGAGGAGCTCTGAGAATGGAACGGCAAGAGGTGTTCCGCTTGCGTCATAAACAGTGCTCCAGAGCGCTTGGAAATGGGCACAACTATGCGTTTGTGCGGGAGAGTGACCATACATCCCCAGGTCTGGCAATGCACGAGAACTGCCAAAAGGCAAAGGAAGGCGCTTAGCATGCGGCTTGTGCACAAAGCTTTCAGACTGCCAGAGGACCGGCAACTGTGGTAAGCCCGCTTGCTCAATTGACCTTAGCTGTCGTCTGGAAGAACTTGAGCGCCATCTGCTGTATGCTGCTACCTGTTGTTAGGCGACAACAAGGGCACATGTATCAAACACTTTTTCCTTGCCCATTTTGCTAGGCCACGCTCTTCTGCGGCTCTTTACTGCTTGCCAAACTCCAATGTGTGTGCTGCTGCTTCCATCTGACAAGGAGCACAGCCTTCTGACAGCAGCTTTCAGGTTGCGTACAATAGAGATTGTCCATTTAGATGTGATGCAAATCCATATGTGTGTAAGGTGCAGGTGCAAGCTCCTGACAAATGTGTTCTCCCGGTACAGTTTCTCCCTGCCAGACACATGGAAATGTTTTCCTCTGGCATTCGCACCACGAGTTGCAGACTGCTTAACTCAGGAGCTCTGAGAATGGAACGGCAAGAGGTGTTCCGCTTGCGTCATAAACAGTGCTCCAGAGTGCATGGCAACGGGCACAATGAAACGTGTGTGCGGGATAGTGACCATTCACGCCTATTGCTGGCAATGCACGAGCACTGCCAAAAGGCAAAGGAAGGCGCTTAGCATGCGGCTTGTGCACAAAGCTTTCAGACTGCCAGAGGACCGCAACTGTGGTAAGGCCGCTTGCTCATTTGACCTTAGATGTCGCTTGGCAAAACTTCACCTGCATCTGGTTTATGATGCTACCTGTTTTAGGCGACAACAAGGGCACATGTATCAAACACTTTTTCCTTACCCATTTTGCTAGGCCACGCTCTTCTGCGGCTCTTTTGTGCTTGCCAAACTCGAAGGTGCCTGCTGCTGCTTCCATCTGACAAGGAGCACAGCCTTCTGACAGCAGCTTTCAGGTTGCGTATAATAGAGATTGTCCATTTAGATGTGATGCAAATCCATATGTGTGTAAGGTGCAGGTGCAAGCTCCTGACAAATGTGTTCTCCCGGTACAGTTTCTCCCTGCCAGACACATGGAAATGTTTTCCTCTGGCATTCGCACCACGAGTTGCAGACTGCTTAACTCAGGAGCTCTGAGAATGGAACGGCAGGAGGTGTTCCGCTTGCGTCATAAACAGTGCTCCAGAGTGCATGGCAAAGGGCACAATGAAACGTGTGTGCGGGATAGTGACCATTCACGCCTATTGCTGGCAATGCACGAGCACTGCCAAAAGGCAAAGGGAGGCGCTTAGCATGCGGCTTGTGCACAAAGCTTTCAGACTGCCAGAGGACCGCAACTGTGGTAAGGCCGTTTGCTCATTTGACCTTAGATGTCGCTTGGCAAAACTTCACCTGCATCTGGTTTATGATGCTACCTGTTGTTAGGCGACAACAAGGGCATATGTAGCAAATGCTTTTTCCTTGCCCATTTTGCTAGGCCACGCTCTTCTGCGGCTCTTTAGTGCTTGCCAAACTCCAATGTGCATGCTGCTGCTTCCATCTGACAAGGAGCACAGCCTTCTGACAGCAGCTTTCAGGTTGCGTACAATAGAGTTTGTCCATTTAAATGTGATGCAAATCCATATGTGTGTAAGGTGCAGGTGCAAGCTCCTGACAAATGTGTTCTCCCGGTACAGTTTCTCCCTGCCAGACACATGGAAATGTTTTTTCTGGCACTCGCACCAAGAGTCCTAGATTGCTTAACTCAGGAGTTCGGAGAATGGAACGGCAAGAGGTGTTCCGCTTGCGTCATAAACAGTGCTCCAGAGCGCTTGGCATCAGGCACAACGAAGCGTGTCTGCGGGATAGCCACCTTTCACGCCCAGGGCTGGCAATGCACAAGCACTGCCAAAAGGCAAAGGAAGGCTCTTAGTTGTGCACAAAGCTTTCAGCCTGCCAGAGGACAGTAGCTGTGGTATGCCCGCTTGCTCAATTGACGTTAGCTGTCACTTGTAAGATCTTAAGCCGCATCTGGTTTATGCTGATACCTGTTGTTAGACGACAACAGGGGCACATGTAGCAAATGCTTTTTCCTGGCTCATTTTGCAAGGCCATACTCTTCTGCGGCTCTTTACTGCTTGCCAAACTCCAATGTGTGTGCTGCTGCTTCCATCTGACAAGGAGCACAGCCTTCTGACAGCAGCTTTCAGGTTGCGTACAATAGAGATTGTCCATTTAGATGTGATGCAAATCCATATGTGTGTAAGGTGCAGGTGCAAGCTCCTGACAAATGTGTTCTCCCGGTACAGTTTCTCCCTGCCAGACACATGGAAATGTTTTCCTCTGGCATTCGCACCACGAGTTGCAGACTGCTTAACTCAGGAGCTCTGAGAATGGAACGGCAAGAGGTGTTCCGCTTGCGTCATAAACAGTGCTCCAGAGTGCATGGCAACGGGCACAATGAAACGTGTGTGCGGGATAGTGACCATTCACGCCTATTGCTGGCAATGCACGAGCACTGCCAAAAGGCAAAGGGAGGCGCTTAGCATGCGGCTTGTGCACAAAGCTTTCAGACTGCCAGAGGACCGCAACTGTGGTAAGGCCGCTTGCTCATTTGACCTTAGATGTCGCTTGGCAAAACTTCACCTGCATCTGGTTTATGATGCTACCTGTTTTAGGCGACAACAAGGGCACATGTATCAAACACTTTTTCCTTACCCATTTTGCTAGGCCACGCTCTTCTGCGGCTCTTTAGTGCTTGCCAAACTCGAAGGTGCCTGCTGCTGCTTCCATCTGACAAGGAGCACAGCCTTCTGACAGCAGCTTTCAGGTTGCGTATAATAGAGATTGTCCATTTAGATGTGATGCAAATCCATATGTGTGTAAGGTGCAGGTGCAAGCTCCTGACAAATGTGTTCTCCCGGTACAGTTTCTCCCTGCCAGACACATGGAAATGTTTTCCTCTGGCATTCGCACCACGAGTTGCAGACTGCTTAACTCAGGAGCTCTGAGAATGGAACGGCAGGAGGTGTTCCGCTTGCGTCATAAACAGTGCTCCAGAGTGCATGGCAAAGGGCACAATGAAACGTGTGTGCGGGATAGTGACCATTCACGCCTATTGCTGGCAATGCACGAGCACTGCCAAAAGGCAAAGGGAGGCGCTTAGCATGCGGCTTGTGCACAAAGCTTTCAGACTGCCAGAGGACCGTAGCTGTGGTAAGCCCGCTTGCTCAATTGACCTTAGCTGTCGTCTGGAAGAACTTGAGCGCCATCTGCTGTATGCTGCTACCTGTTGTTAGGCGACAACAAGGGCACATGTATCAAACACTTTTTCCTTGCCCATTTTGCTAGGCCACGCTCTTCTGCGGCTCTTTAGTGCTTGCCAAACTCCAATGTGTGTGCTGCTGCTTCCATCTGACAAGGAGCACAGCCTTCTGACAGCAGCTTTCAGGTTGCGTACAATAGAGATTGTCCATTTAGATGTGATGCAAATCCATATGTGTGTAAGGTGCAGGTGCAAGCTCCTGACAAATGTGTTCTCCCGGTACAGTTTCTCCCTGCCAGACACATGGAAATGTTTTCCTCTGGCATTCGCACCACGAGTTGCAGACTGCTTAACTCAGGAGCTCTGAGAATGGAACGGCAAGAGGTGTTCCGCTTGCGTCATAAACAGTGCTCCAGAGTGCATGGCAACGGGCACAATGAAACGTGTGTGCGGGATAGTGACCATTCACGCCTATTGCTGGCAATGCATGAGCACTGCCAAAAGGCAAAGGGAGGCGCTTAGCATGCGGCTTGTGCACAAAGCTTTCAGACTGCGAGCGGACCGTAGCTGTGGTAAGCCTGCTTGCTCAATTGACCTTAGCTGTCGTCTGGAAGAACTTGAGCGCCATCTGCTGTATGCTGCTCCCTGTTGTTAGGCGACAACAAGGGCACATGTATCAAACACTTTTTCCTTGCCCATTTTGCTAGGCCACGCTCTTCTGCGGCTCTTTAGTGCTTGCCAAACTCCTATGTGCGTGCTGCTGCTTCCACCTGACAAGGATCACAGCCTTCAGACAGCAGCTTTCAACTTGCCTAAGAAAAAGCTTGGCCATTTAGATGTGCAGCAAATCTGCATGTGTGTAAGGTGCAGGTGCAAGCTCCTGACAAAGTTGTTCTCCAGGTTCAGTTTCTCCCTGCCAGACACATTGGAAATGTTTTCCTCTGGCATTCGCACCAAGAGTCGCAGATTGCTTAACTGAGGAGCTCTGAGAATGGAACGGCAAGAGGTGTTCCGCTTGCATCATAAACAGTGCTCCAGAGCGCAGGGCAACGGGCACAATGAAACGTGTGTGCGGGATAGTGACCATTCACGCCTAGTGCTGGCAATGCACGAGCACTGCCAAAAGGCAAAGGGAGGCGCTTAGAATCCGGCTTGTGCGCAAAGCTTTCAGACTGCCACAGGACCGCATCTGTGGTAATGCCGCTTGCTCATTTGACGTTAGATGTCGCTTGGCAAAACTTCACCCGCATGTGGTTTATGATGCTACCTGTTGTTAGGTGACAACAAGGGCACATTTAGCAAATGCTTTTTCCTGCCTCATTTTGCTAGGCCACTCTCTTCTTTGGCACTTTAGTGCTTGCCAAAGTCCAATCGGCGTGCTGCTGCTTCCATCAGACAAGGAGCACAGCTTTCTGACAGCAGCTTTCATCTTGCCTAAGAAAGAGCTTGTCTATTTAGATGTGCTGCAAATCTGCGTGTGTGTAAGGTGCAGATGCAAGCTCCTGACAAAGTTGTTCTCCAGGTTCATTTTCTCCCTGCCAGACACATTGGAAATGTTTTCCTCTGGCATTCGCACCAAGAGTCGCAGATTGCTTAACTGAAGAGCTCTGAGAATGGAACGGCAAGAGGTGTTCCGCTTGCGTCATAAACAGTGGTCCAGAGCGCTTGGAAATGGGCACAACTATGCGTTTGTGCGGGAGAGTGACCATACATCCCCAGGTCTGGCAATGCACGAGCACTGCCAAAAGGCAAAGGAAGGCGCTTAGCATGCGGCTTGTGCACAAAGCTTTCAGCCTGCCAGAGGACAGTAGCTGTGGTATGCCCGCTTGCTCAATTGACGTTAGCTGTCACTTGTAAGATCTTAAGCCGCATCTGGTTTATGCTGATACCTGTTGTTAGACGACAACAGGGGCACATGTAGCAAATGCTTTTTCCTGGCTCATTTTGCAAGGCCATACTCTTCTGCGGCTCTTTACTGCTTGCCAAACTCCAATGTGTGTGCTGCTGCTTCCATCTGACAAGGAGCACAGCCTTCTGACAGCAGCTTTCAGGTTGCGTACAATAGAGATTGTCCATTTAGATGTGATGCAAATCCATATGTGTGTAAGGTGCAGGTGCAAGCTCCTGACAAATGTGTTCTCCCGGTACAGTTTCTCCCTGCCAGACACATGGAAATGTTTTCCTCTGGCATTCGCACCACGAGTTGCAGACTGCTTAACTCAGGAGCTCTGAGAATGGAACGGCAAGAGGTGTTCCGCTTGCGTCATAAACAGTGCTCCAGAGTGCATGGCAACGGGCACAATGAAACGTGTGTGCGGGATAGTGACCATTCACGCCTATTGCTGGCAATGCACGAGCACTGCCAAAAGGCAAAGGGAGGCGCTTAGCATGCGGCTTGTGCACAAAGCTTTCAGACTGCCAGAGGACCGCAACTGTGGTAAGGCCGCTTGCTCATTTGACCTTAGATGTCGCTTGGCAAAACTTCACCTGCATCTGGTTTATGATGCTACCTGTTTTAGGCGACAACAAGGGCACATGTATCAAACACTTTTTCCTTACCCATTTTGCTAGGCCACGCTCTTCTGCGGCTCTTTAGTGCTTGCCAAACTCGAAGGTGCCTGCTGCTGCTTCCATCTGACAAGGAGCACAGCCTTCTGACAGCAGCTTTCAGGTTGCGTATAATAGAGATTGTCCATTTAGATGTGATGCAAATCCATATGTGTGTAAGGTGCAGGTGCAAGCTCCTGACAAATGTGTTCTCCCGGTACAGTTTCTCCCTGCCAGACACATGGAAATATTTTCCTCTGGCATTCGCACCAAGAGTCGCAGATTGCTTAACTGAGGAGCTCTGAGAATGGAACGGCAAGAGGTGTTCCACTTGCGTCATAAACAGTGCTCCAGAGCGCAGGGCAACGGGCACAATGAAACGTGTGTGCGGGATAGTGACCATTCACGCCTATTACTGGCAATGCACGAGCACTGCCAAAAGGCAAAGGGAGGCGTTTAGCATGCGGCTTGTACACAAAGCTTTCAGACTGCCAGAGGACCGCAACTGTGGTAAGGCCGCTTGCTCAATTGAGGTTAGATGTCACTTGCAAGATCTTAAGCCGGATCTGGTTTATGCTGCTACCTGTTGTTAGGCGACAACAAGGGCATATGTAGCAAATGCTTTTTCCTTGCCCATTTTGCTAGGCCACGCTCTTCTGCGGCTCTTTACTGCTTGCCAAACTCCAATGTGCATGCTGCTGCTTCCATCTGACAAGGAGCACAGCCTTCTGACAGCAGCTTTCAGGTTGCGTACAATAGAGTTTGTCCATTTAGATGTGATGCAAATCCATATGTGTGTAAGGTGCAGGTGCAAGCTCCTGACAAATGTGTTCTCCCGGTACAGTTTCTCCCTGCCAGACACATGGAAATGTTTTCCTCTGGCATTCGCACCACGAGTTGCAGACTGCTTAACTCAGGAGCTCTGAGAATGGAACGGCAAGAGGTGTTCCGCTTGCGTCATAAACAGTGGTCCAGAGCGCTTGGAAATGGGCACAACTATGCGTTTGTGCGGGAGAGTGACCATACATCCCCAGGGCTGGCAATGCACGAGCACTGCCAAAAGGCAAAGGAAGGCGCTTAGCATGCGGCTTGTGCACAAAGCTTTCAGACTGCCAGAGGACCGTTGCTGTGGTAAGCCCGCTTGCTCAATTGACCTTAGCTGTCGTCTGGAAGAACTTGAGCGCCATCAGCTGTATGCTGCTACCTGTTGTTAGGCGACAACAAGGGCACATGTATCAAACACTTTTTCCTTGCCCATTTTGCTAGGCCACGCTCTTCTGCGGCTCTTTAGTGCTTGCCAAACTCCTATGTGCATGCTGCTGCTTCCATCTGACAAGGAGCACAGCATTCTGACAGCAGCCTTCAGCTTGCCTAAGAAAGAGCTTGGCCATTGAAATGTGCTGCAAATCTCTGTGTGCAGAAGGTGCAGGTGCAAGCTCCTGAGAAATGGGTTCTCGAGGTTCAGTTGCTCCCTGCCAGACACATGGAAATGTTTTTTCTGGCACTCGCACCAAGAGTCCTAGATTGCTTAACTCAGGAGTTCGGAGAATGGAACGGCAAGAGGTGTTCCGCTTACGTCATAAACAGTGCTCCAGAGCGCTTGGCATCAGGCACAACGAAGCGTGTCTGCGGGATAACCACCATTCACGCCCAGGGCTGGCAATGCACAAGCACTGCCAAAAGGCAAAGAATGGCTCTTAGTTGTGCACAAAGCTTTCCGCCTGCCAGAGGACAGTAGTTGTGGTATGCCCGCTTGCTCAATTGACGTTAGCTGTCACTTGTAAGATCTTAAGCCGTATCTGGTTTATACTGATACCTGTTGTTAGACGACAACAGGGGCGCATGTAGCAAATGCTTTTTCCTGGTTCATTTTGCAAGGCCATACTCTTCTGCGGCTCTTTACTGCTTGCCAAACTCCAATGTGTGTGCTGCTGCTTCCATCTGACAAGGAGCACAGCCTTCTGACAGCAGCTTTCAGGTTGCGTACAATAGAGATTGTCCATTTAGATGTGATGCAAATCCATATGTGTGTAAGGTGCAGGTGCAAGCTCCTGACAAATGTGTTCTCCCGGTACAGTTTCTCCCTGCCAGACACATGGAAATGTTTTCCTCTGGCATTCGCACCACGAGTTGCAGACTGCTTAACTCAGGAGCTCTGAGAATGGAACGGCAAGAGGTGTTCCGCTTGCGTCATAAACAGTGCTCCAGAGTGCATGGCAACGGGCACAATGAAACGTGTGTGCGGGATAGTGACCATTCACGCCTATTGCTGGCAATGCACGAGCACTGCCAAAAGGCAAAGGGAGGCGCTTAGCATGCGGCTTGTGCACAAAGCTTTCAGACTGCCAGAGGACCGTAGCTGTGGTAAGCCTGCTTGCTCAATTGACCTTAGCTGTCGTCTGGAAGAACTTGAGCGCCATCTGCTGTATGCTGCTCCCTGTTGTTAGGCGACAACAAGGGCACATGTATCAAACACTTTTTCCTTGCCCATTTTGCTAGGCCACGCTCTTCTGCGGCTCTTTAGTGCTTGCCAAACTCCTATGTGCGTGCTGCTGCTTCCACCTGACAAGGAGCACAGCCTTCAGACAGCAGCTTTCAACTTGCCTAAGAAAAAGCTTGGCCATTTAGATGTGCTGCAAATCTGCATGTGTGTAAGGTGCAGGTGCAAGCTCCTGACAAAGTTGTTCTCCAGGTTCAGTTTCTCCCTGCCAGACACATTGGAAATGTTTTCCTCTGGCATTCGCACCAAGAGTCGCAGATTGCTTAACTGAGGAGCTCTGAGAATGGAACGGCAAGAGGTGTTCCGCTTGCGTCATAAACAGTGCTCCAGAGCGCTTGGAAATGGGCACAACTATGCGTTTGTGCGGGAGAGTGACCATACATCCCCAGGGCTGGCAATGCACGAGCACTGCCAAAAGGCAAAGGAAGGCGCTTAGCATGCGGCTTGTGCACAAAGCTTTCAGACTGCCAGAGGACCGTAGCTGTGGTAAGCCCGCTTGCTCAATTGACCTTAGCTGTCGTCTGGAAGAACTTGAGCGCCATCTGCTGTATGCTGCTACCTGTTGTTAGGCGACAACAAGGGCACATGTATCAAACACTTTTTCCTTGCCCATTTTGCTAGGCCACGCTCTTCTGCGGCTCTTTACTGCTTGCCAAACTCCAATGTGTGTGCTGCTGCTTCCATCTGACAAGGAGCACAGCCTTCTGACAGCAGCTTTCAGGTTGCGTACAATAGAGATTGTCCATTTAGATGTGATGCAAATCCATATGTGTCTAAGGTGCAGGTGCAAGCTCCTGACAAATGTGTTCTCCCGGTACAGTTTCTCCCTGCCAGACACATGGAAATGTTTTCCTCTGGCATTCGCACCACGAGTTGCAGACTGCTTAACTCAGGAGCTCTGAGAATGGAACGGCAAGAGGTGTTCCGCTTGCGTCATAAACAGTGCTCCAGAGTGCATGGCAACGGGCACAATGAAACGTGTGTGCGGGATAGTGACCATTCACGCCTATTGCTGGCAATGCACGAGCACTGCCAAAAGGCAAAGGGAGGCGCTTAGCATGCGGCTTGTGCACAAAGCTTTCAGACTGCGAGCGGACCGTAGCTGTGGTAAGCCTGCTTGCTCAATTGACCTTAGCTGTCGTCTGGAAGAACTTGAGCGCCATCTGCTGTATGCTGCTCCCTGTTGTTAGGCGACAACAAGGGCACATGTATCAAACACTTTTTCCTTGCCCATTTTGCTAGGCCACGCTCTTCTGCGGCTCTTTAGTGCTTGCCAAACTCCTATGTGCGTGCTGCTGCTTCCACCTGACAAGGAGCACAGCCTTCAGACAGCAGCTTTCAACTTGCCTAAGAAAAAGCTTGGCCATTTAGATGTGCAGCAAATCTGCATGTGTGTAAGGTGCAGGTGCAAGCTCCTGACAAAGTTGTTCTCCAGGTTCAGTTTCTCCCTGCCAGACACATTGGAAATGTTTTCCTCTGGCATTCGCACCAAGAGTCGCAGATTGCTTAACTGAGGAGCTCTGAGAATGGAACGGCAAGAGGTGTTCCGCTTGCATCATAAACAGTGCTCCAGAGCGCAGGGCAACGGGCACAATGAAACGTGTGTGCGGGATAGTGACCATTCACGCCTAGTGCTGGCAATGCACGAGCACTGCCAAAAGGCAAAGGGAGGCGCTTAGAATCCGGCTTGTGCGCAAAGCTTTCAGACTGCCACAGGACCGCATCTGTGGTAATGCTGCTTGCTCATTTGACGTTAGATGTCGCTTGGCAAAACTTATCCCGCATGTGGTTTATGATGCTACCTGTTGTTAGGTGACAACAAGGGCACATTTAGCAAATGCTTTTTCCTGCCTCATTTTGCTAGGCCACTCTCTTCTTTGGCACTTTAGTGCTTGCCAAAGTCCAATCGGCGTGCTGCTGCTTCCATCAGACAAGGAGCACAGCTTTCTGACAGCAGCTTTCATCTTGCCTAAGAAAGAGCTTGTCTATTTAGATGTGCTGCAAATCTGCGTGTGTGTAAGGTGCAGATGCAAGCTCCTGACAAAGTTGTTCTCCAGGTTCATTTTCTCCCTGCCAAACACATTGGAAATGTTTTCCTCTGGCATTCGCACCAAGAGTCGCAGATTGCTTAACTCAGGAGCTCTGAGAATGGAACGGCAAGAGGTGTTCCGCTTGCGTCATAAACAGTGGTCCAGAGCGCTTGGAAATGGGCACAACTATGCGTTTGTGCGGGAGAGTGACCATACATCCCCAGGGCTGGCAATGCACGAGCACTGCCAAAAGGCAAAGGAAGGCGCTTAGCATGCGCCTTGTGCACAAAGCTTTCAGACTGCCAGAGGACCGTAGCTGTGGTAAGCCCGCTTGCTCAATTGACCTTAGCTGTCGTCTGGAAGAACTTGAGCGCCATCAGCTGTATGCTGCTACCTGTTGTTAGGCGACAACAAGGGCACATGTATCAAACACTTTTTCCTTGCCCATTTTGCTAGGCCACGCTCTTCTGCGGCTCTTTAGTGCTTGCCAAACTCCTATGTGCATGCTGCTGCTTCCATCTGACAAGGAGCACAGCATTCTGACAGCAGCCTTCAGCTTGCCTAAGAAAGAGCTTGGCCATTGAAATGTGCTGCAAATCTCTCTGTGCAGAAGGTGCAGGTGCAAGCTCCTGAGAAATGGGTTCTCCAGGTTCAGTTGCTCCCTGCCAGACACATGGAAATGTTTTTTCTGGCACTCGCACCAAGAGTCCTAGATTGCTTAACTCAGGAGTTCGGAGAATGGAACGGCAAGAGGTGTTCCGCTTACGTCATAAACAGTGCTCCAGAGCGCTTGGCATCAGGCACAACGAAGTGTGTCTGCGGGATATCCACCATTCACGCCCAGGGCTGGCAATGCACAAGCACTGCCAAAAGGCAAAGGGAGGCTCTTAGTTGTGCACAAAGCTTTCCGCCTGCCAGAGGACAGTAGCTGTGGTATGCCCGCTTGCTCAATTGACGTTAGCTGTCACTTGTAAGATCTTAAGCCGCATCTGGTTTATGCTGATACCTGTTGTTAGACGACAACAGGGGCGCATGTAGCAAATGCTTTTTCCTGGCTCATTTTGCAAGGCCATACTCTTCTGCGGCTCTTTACTGCTTGCCAAACTCCAATGTGTGTGCTGCTGCTTCCATCTGACAAGGAGCACAGCCTTCTGACAGCAGCTTTCAGGTTGCGTACAATAGAGATTGTCCATTTAGATGTGATGCAAATCCATATGTGTGTAAGGTGCAGGTGCAAGCTCCTGACAAATGTGTTCTCCCGGTACAGTTTCTCCCTGCCAGACACATGGAAATGTTTTCCTCTGGCATTCGCACCACGAGTTGCAGACTGCTTAACTCAGGAGCTCTGAGAATGGAACGGCAAGAGGTGTTCCGCTTGCGTCATAAACAGTGCTCCAGAGTGCATGGCAACGGGCACAATGAAACGTGTGTGCGGGATAGTGACCATTCACGCCTATTGCTGGCAATGCACGAGCACTGCCAAAAGGCAAAGGGAGGCGCTTAGCATGCGGCTTGTGCACAAAGCTTTCAGACTGCCAGAGGACCGCAACTGTGGTAAGGCCGCTTGCTCATTTGACCTTAGATGTCGCTTGGCAAAACTTCACCTGCATCTGGTTTATGATGCTACCTGTTTTAGGCGACAACAAGGGCACATGTATCAAACACTTTTTCCTTACCCATTTTGCTAGGCCACGCTCTTCTGCGGCTCTTTAGTGCTTGCCAAACTCGAAGGTGCCTGCTGCTGCTTCCATCTGACAAGGAGCACAGCCTTCTGACAGCAGCTTTCAGGTTGCGTACAATAGACATTGTCCATTTAGATGTGATGCAAATCCATAGGTGTGTAAGGTGCAGGTGCAAGCTCCTGACAAATGTGTTCTCCCGGTACAGTTTCTCCCTGCCAGACACATGGAAATGTTTTCCTCTGGCATTCGCACCACGAGTTGCAGACTGCTTAACTCAGGAGCTCTGAGAATGGAACGGCAGGAGGTGTTCCGCTTGCGTCATAAACAGTGCTCCAGAGTGCATGGCAAAGGGCACAGTGAAACGTGTGTGCGGGATAGTGACCATTCACGCCTATTGCTGGCAATGCACGAGCACTGCCAAAAGGCAAAGGGAGGCGCTTAGCATGAGGCTTGTGCGCAAAGCTTTCAGACTGCCAGAGGACCGCAACTGTGGTAAGGCCGTTTGCTCATTTGACCTTAGATGTCGCTTGGCAAAACTTCACCTGCATCTGGTTTATGCGGCTACCTGTTGTTAGGCGACAACAAGGGCACATGTATCAAACACTTTTTCCTTACCCATTTTGCTAGGCCTCGCTCTTCTGCGGCTCTTTAGTGCTTGCCAAACTCGAAGTTGCCTGCTGCTGCTTCCATCTGACAAGGAGCACAGCCTTCTGACAGCAGCTCTCAGGTTGCGTACAATAGAGCTTGTCCATTTAGATGTGATGCAAATCCATATGTGTGTAAGGTGCAGGTGCAAGCTCCTGACAATTGGGTTCTCCCGGTACAGTTTCTCCCTGCCAGACACATGGAAATGTATTCCTCTGGCATTCGCACCAAGAGTCGCAGATTGCTTAACTCAGGAGTTCTGAGAATGGAACGGCAAGAGGTGTTCCGCTTGCGTCATAAACAGTGCTCCAGAGTGCATGGCAACGGGCACAATGAAACGTGTGTGCGGGATAGTGACCATTCACGCCTATTGCTGGCAATGCACGAGCACTGCCAAAAGGCAAAGGGAGGCGCTTAGCATGCGGCTTGTACACAAAGCTTTCAGACTGCCAGAGGACCGCAACTGTGGTAAGGCCGCTTGCTCAATTGAGGTTAGATGTCACTTGCAAGATCTTAAGCCGCATCTGGTTTATGCTGCTCCCTGTTGTTAGGCGACAACAAGGGCACATGTATCAAACACTTTTTCCTTGCCCATTTTGCTAGGCCACGCTCTTCTGCGGCTCTTTACTGCTTGCCAAACTCCAATGTGCATGCTGCTGCTTCCATCTGACAAGGAGCACAGCCTTCTGACAGCAGCTTTCAGGTTGCGTACAATAGAGTTTGTCCATTTAGATGTGATGCAAATCCATATGTGTGTAAGGTGCAGGTGCAAGCTCCTGACAAATGTGTTCTCCCGGTACAGTTTCTCCCTGCCAGACACATGGAAATGTTTTCCTCTGGCATTCGCACCACGAGTTGCAGACTGCTTAACTCAGGAGCTCTGAGAATGGAACGGCAAGAGGTGTTCCGCTTGCGTCATAAACAGTGCTCCAGAGTGCATGGCAACGGGCACAATGAAACGTGTGTGCGGGATAGTGACCATTCACGCCTATTGCTGGCAATGCACGAGCACTGCCAAAAGGCAAAGGGAGGCGCTTAGCATGCGGCTTGTGCACAAAGCTTTCAGACTGCCAGAGGACCGCAACTGTGGTAAGGCCGCTTGCTCATTTGACCTTAGATGTCGCTTGGCAAAACTTCACCTGCATCTGGTTTATGATGCTACCTGTTTTAGGCGACAACAAGGGCACATGTATCAAACACTTTTTCCTTACCCATTTTGCTAGGCCACGCTCTTCTGCGGCTCTTTAGTGCTTGCCAAACTCGAAGGTGCCTGCTGCTGCTTCCATCTGACAAGGAGCACAGCCTTCTGACAGCAGCTTTCAGGTTGCGTATAATAGAGATTGTCCATTTAGATGTGATGCAAATCCATATGTGTGTAAGGTGCAGGTGCAAGCTCCTGACAAATGTGTTCTCCCGGTACAGTTTCTCCCTGCCAGACACATGGAAATGTTTTCCTCTGGCATTCGCACCACGAGTTGCAGACTGCTTAACTCAGGAGCTCTGAGAATGGAACGGCAGGAGGTGTTCCGCTTTCGTCATAAACAGTGCTCCAGAGTGCATGGCAAAGGGCACAATGAAACGTGTGTGCGGGATAGTGACCATTCACGCCTATTGCTGGCAATGCACGAGCACTGCCAAAAGGCAAAGGGAGGCGCTTAGCATGCGGCTTGTGCACAAAGCTTTCAGACTGCCAGAGGACCGCAACTGTGGTAAGGCCGCTTGCTCAATTGAGGTTAGATGTCACTTGCAAGATCTTAAGCCGCATCTGGTTTATGCTGCTACCTGTTGTTAGGCGACAACAAGGGCATATGTAGCAAATGCTTTTTCCTTGCCCATTTTGCTAGGCCACGCTCTTCTGCGGCTCTTTACTGCTTGCCAAACTCCAATGTGCATGCTGCTGCTTCCATCTGACAAGGAGCACAGCCTTCTGACAGCAGCTTTCAGGTTGCGTACAATAGAGTTTGTCCATTTAGATGTGATGCAAATCCATATGTGTGTAAGGTGCAGGTGCAAGCTCCTGACAAATGTGTTCTCCCGGTACAGTTTCTCCCTGCCAGACACATGGAAATGTTTTCCTCTGGCATTCGCACCACGAGTTGCAGACTGCTTAACTCAGGAGCTCTGAGAATGGAACGGCAAGAGGTGTTCCGCTTGCGTCATAAACAGTGCTCCAGAGTGCATGGCAACGGGCACAATGAAACGTGTGTGCGGGATAGTGACCATTCACGCCTATTGCTGGCAATGCACGAGCACTGCCAAAAGGCAAAGGGAGGCGCTTAGCATGCGGCTTGTGCACAAAGCTTTCAGACTGCCAGAGGACCGCAACTGTGGTAAGGCCGCTTGCTCATTTGACCTTAGATGTCGCTTGGCAAAACTTCACCTGCATCTGGTTTATGATGCTACCTGTTTTAGGCGACAACAAGGGCACATGTATCAAACACTTTTTCCTTACCCATTTTGCTAGGCCACGCTCTTCTGCGGCTCTTTAGTGCTTGCCAAACTCGAAGGTGCCTGCTGCTGCTTCCATCTGACAAGGAGCACAGCCTTCTGACAGCAGCTTTCAGGTTGCGTATAATAGAGATTGTCCATTTAGATGTGATGCAAATCCATATGTGTGTAAGGTGCAGGTGCAAGCTCCTGACAAATGTGTTCTCCCGGTACAGTTTCTCCCTGCCAGACACATGGAAATGTTTTCCTCTGGCATTCGCACCACGAGTTGCAGACTGCTTAACTCAGGAGCTCTGAGAATGGAACGGCAGGAGGTGTTCCGCTTGCGTCATAAACAGTGCTCCAGAGTGCATGGCAAAGGGCACAATGAAACGTGTGTGCGGGATAGTGACCATTCACGCCTATTGCTGGCAATGCACGAGCACTGCCAAAAGGCAAAGGGAGGCGCTTAGCATGCGGCTTGTACACAAAGCTTTCAGACTGCCAGAGGACCGCAACTGTGGTAAGGCCGCTTGCTCAATTGAGGTTAGATGTCACTTGCAAGATCTTAAGCCGCATCTGGTTTATGCTGCTACCTGTTGTTAGGCGACAACAAGGGCATATGTAGCAAATGCTTTTTCCTTGCCCATTTTGCTAGGCCACGCTCTTCTGCGGCTCTTTACTGCTTGCCAAACTCCAATGTGCATGCTGCTGCTTCCATCTGACAAGGAGCACAGCCTTCTGACAGCAGCTTTCAGGTTGCGTACAATAGAGTTTGTCCATTTAGATGTGATGCAAATCCATATGTGTGTAAGGTGCAGGTGCAAGCTCCTGACAAATGTGTTCTCCCGGTACAGTTTCTCCCTGCCAGACACATGGAAATGTTTTCCTCTGGCATTCGCACCACGAGTTGCAGACTGCTTAACTCAGGAGCTCTGAGAATGGAACGGCAAGAGGTGTTCCGCTTGCGTCATAAACAGTGCTCCAGAGTGCATGGCAACGGGCACAATGAAACGTGTGTGCGGGATAGTGACCATTCACGCCTATTGCTGGCAATGCACGAGCACTGCCAAAAGGCAAAGGGAGGCGCTTAGCATGCGGCTTGTGCACAAAGCTTTCAGACTGCCAGAGGACCGTAGCTGTGGTAAGCCCGCTTGCTCAATTGACCTTAGCTGTCGTCTGGAAGAACTTGAGCGCCATCTGCTGTATGCTGCTACCTGTTGTTAGGCGACAACAAGGGCACATGTATCAAACACTTTTTCCTTGCCCATTTTGCTAGGCCACGCTCTTCTGCGGCTCTTTAGTGCTTGCCAAACTCCTATGTGCGTGCTGCTGCTTCCACCTGACAAGGAGCACAGCCTTCAGACAGCAGCTTTCAACTTGCCTAAGAAAAAGCTTGGCCATTTAGATGTGCTGCAAATCTGCATGTGTGTAAGGTGCAGGTGCAAGCTCCTGACAAAGTTGTTCTCCAGGTTCAGTTTCTCCCTGCCAGACACATTGGAAATGTTTTCCTCTGGCATTCGCACCAAGAGTCGCAGATTGCTTAACTGAGGAGCTCTGAGAATGGAACGGCAAGAGGTGTTCCGCTTGCGTCATAAACAGTGCTCCAGAGCGCTTGGAAATGGGCACAACTATGCGTTTGTGCGGGAGAGTGACCATACATCCCCAGGGCTGGCAATGCACGAGCACTGCCAAAAGGCAAAGGAAGGCGCTTAGCATGCGGCTTGTGCACAAAGCTTTCAGACTGCCAGAGGACCGTAGCTGTGGTAAGCCCGCTTGCTCAATTGACCTTAGCTGTCGTCTGGAAGAACTTGAGCGCCATCTGCTGTATGCTGCTACCTGTTGTTAGGCGACAACAAGGGCACATGTATCAAACACTTTTTCCTTGCCCATTTTGCTAGGCCACGCTCTTCTGCGGCTCTTTAGTGCTTGCCAAACTCCAATGTGTGTGCTGCTGCTTCCATCTGACAAGGAGCACAGCCTTCTGACAGCAGCTTTCAGGTTGCGTACAATAGAGATTGTCCATTTAGATGTGATGCAAATCCATATGTGTCTAAGGTGCAGGTGCAAGCTCCTGACAAATGTGTTCTCCCGGTACAGTTTCTCCCTGCCAGACACATGGAAATGTTTTCCTCTGGCATTCGCACCATGAGTTGCAGACTGCTTAACTCAGGAGCTCTGAGAATGGAACGGCAAGAGGTGTTCCGCTTGCGTCATAAACAGTGCTCCAGAGTGCATGGCAACGGGCACAATGAAACGTGTGTGCGGGATAGTGACCATTCACGCCTAGTGCTGGCAATGCACGAGCACTGCCAAAAGGCAAAGGGAGGCGCTTAGCATGCGGCTTGTGCACAAAGCTTTCAGACTGCGAGCGGACCGTAGCTGTGGTAATCCTGCTTGCTCAATTGACCTTAGCTGTCGTCTGGAAGAACTTGAGCGCCATCTGCTGTATGCTGCTCCCTGTTGTTAGGCGACAACAAGGGCACATGTATCAAACACTTTTTCCTTGCCCATTTTGCTAGGCCACGCTCTTCTGCGGCTCTTTAGTGCTTGCCAAACTCCTATGTGCGTGCTGCTGCTTCCACCTGACAAGGAGCACAGCCTTCAGACAGCAGCTTTCAACTTGCCTAAGAAAAAGCTTGGCCATTTAGATGTGCAGCAAATCTGCGTGTGTGTAAGGTGCAGGTGCAAGCTCCTGACAAAGTTGTTCTCCAGGTTCAGTTTCTCCCTGCCAGACACATTGGAAATGTTTTCCTCTGGCATTCGCACCAAGAGTCGCAGATTGCTTAACTGAGGAGCTCTGAGAATGGAACGGCAAGAGGTGTTCCGCTTGCATCATAAACAGTGCTCCAGAGCGCAGGGCAACGGGCACAATGAAACGTGTGTGCGGGATAGTGACCATTCACGCCTAGTGCTGGCAATGCACGAGCACTGCCAAAAGGCAAAGGGAGGCGCTTAGCATGCGGCTTGTGCACAAAGCTTTCAGACTGCCACAGGACCGCATCTGTGGTAATGCCGCTTGCTCATTTGACGTTAGATGTCGCTTGGCAAAACTTCACCCGCATGTGGTTTATGATGCTACCTGTTGTTAGGTGACAACAAGGGCACATTTAGCAAATGCTTTTTCCTGCCTCATTTTGCTAGGCCACTCTCTTCTTTGGAACTTTAGTGCTTGCCAAAGTCCAATCGGCGTGCTGCTGCTTCCATCAGACAAGGAGCACAGCTTTCTGACAGCAGCTTTCAACTTGCCTAAGAAAGAGCTTGTCTATTTAGATGTGCTGCAAATCTGCGTGTGTGTAAGGTGCAGATGCAAGCTCCTGACAAAGTTGTTCTCCAGGTTCATTTTCTCCCTGCCAGACACATTGGAAATGTTTTCCTCTGGCATTCGCACCAAGAGTCGCAGATTGCTTAACTGAAGAGCTCTGAGAATGGAACGGCAAGAGGTGTTCCGCTTGCGTCATAAACAGTGGTCCAGAGCGCTTGGAAATGGGCACAACTATGCGTTTGTGCGGGAGAGTGACCATACATCCCCAGGGCTGGCAATGCACGAGCACTGCCAAAAGGCAAAGGAAGGCGCTTAGCATGCGGCTTGTGCACAAAGCTTTCAGCCTGCCAGAGGACAGTAGCTGTGGTATGCCCGCTTGCTCAATTGACGTTAGCTGTCACTTGTAAGATCTTAAGCCGCATCTGGTTTATGCTGATACCTGTTGTTAGACGACAACAGGGGCACATGTAGCAAATGCTTTTTCCTGGCTCATTTTGCAAGGCCATACTCTTCTGCGGCTCTTTACTGCTTGCCAAACTCCAATGTGTGTGCTGCTGCTTCCATCTGACAAGGAGCACAGCCTTCTGACAGCAGCTTTCAGGTTGCGTACAATAGAGATTGTCCATTTAGATGTGATGCAAATCCATATGTGTGTAAGGTGCAGGTGCAAGCTCCTGACAAATGTGTTCTCCCGGTACAGTTTCTCCCTGCCAGACACATGGAAATGTTTTCCTCTGGCATTCGCACCACGAGTTGCAGACTGCTTAACTCAGGAGCTCTGAGAATGGAACGGCAAGAGGTGTTCCGCTTGCGTCATAAACAGTGCTCCAGAGTGCATGGCAACGGGCACAATGAAACGTGTGTGCGGGATAGTGACCATTCACGCCTATTGCTGGCAATGCACGAGCACTGCCAAAAGGCAAAGGGAGGCGCTTAGCATGCGGCTTGTGCACAAAGCTTTCAGACTGCCAGAGGACCGCAACTGTGGTAAGGCCGCTTGCTCATTTGACCTTAGATGTCGCTTGGCAAAACTTCACCTGCGTCTGGTTTATGATGCTACCTGTTTTAGGCGACAACAAGGGCACATGTATCAAACACTTTTTCCTTGCCCATTTTGCTAGGCCACGCTCTTCTGCGGCTCTTTAGTGCTTGCCAAACTCGAAGGTGCCTGCTGCTGCTTCCATCTGGCAAGGAGCACAGCCTTCTGACAGCAGCTTTCAGGTTGCGTACAATAGACATTGTCCATTTAGATGTGATGCAAATCCATATGTGTGTAAGGTGCAGGTGCAAGCTCCTGACAATTGGGTTCTCCCGGTACAGTTTCTCCCTGCCAGACACATGGAAATGTATTCCTCTGGCATTCGCACCAAGAGTCGCAGATTGCTTAACTCAGGAGTTCTGAGAATGGAACGGCAAGAGGTGTTCCGCTTGCGTCATAAACAGTGCTCCAGAGTGCATGGCAACGGGCACAATGAAACGTGTGTGCGGGATAGTGACCATTCACGCCTATTACTGGCAATGCACGAGCACTGCCAAAAGGCAAAGGGAGGCGCTTAGCATGCGGCTTGTACACAAAGCTTTCAGACTGCCAGAGGACCGCAACTGTGGTAAGGCCGCTTGCTCAATTGAGGTTAGATGTCACTTGCAAGATCTTAAGCCGCATCTGGTTTATGCTGCTACCTGTTGTTAGGCGACAACAAGGGCATATGTAGCAAATGCTTTTTCCTTGCCCATTTTGCTAGGCCACGCTCTTCTGCGGCTCTTTAGTGCTTGCCAAACTCCAATGTGCATGCTGCTGCTTCCATCTGACAAGGAGCACAGCCTTCTGACAGCAGCTTTCAGGTTGCGTACAATAGAGTTTGTCCATTTAGATGTGATGCAAATCCATATGTGTGTAAGGTGCAGGTGCAAGCTCCTGACAAATGTGTTCTCCCGGTACAGTTTCTCCCTGCCAGACACATGGAAATGTTTTCCTCTGGCATTCGCACCACGAGTTGCAGACTGCTTAACTCAGGAGCTCTGAGAATGGAACGGCAAGAGGTGTTCCGCTTGCGTCATAAACAGTGCTCCAGAGTGCATGGCAACGGGCACAATGAAACGTGTGTGCGGGATAGTGACCATTCACGCCTATTGCTGGCAATGCACGAGCACTGCCAAAAGGCAAAGGGAGGCGCTTAGCATGCGGCTTGTGCACAAAGCTTTCAGACTGCCAGAGGACCGCAACTGTGGTAAGGCCGCTTGCTCATTTGACCTTAGATGTCGCTTGGCAAAACTTCACCTGCATCTGGTTTATGATGCTACCTGTTTTAGGCGACAACAAGGGCACATGTATCAAACACTTTTTCCTTGCCCATTTTGCTAGGCCACGCTCTTCTGCGGCTCTTTAGTGCTTGCCAAACTCCAATGTGCATGCTGCTGCTTCCATCTGACAAGGAGCACAGCCTTCTGACAGCAGCTTTCAGGTTGCGTACAATAGAGTTTGTCCATTTAGATGTGATGCAAATCCATATGTGTGTAAGGTGCAGGTGCAAGCTCCTGACAAATGTGTTCTCCCGGTACAGTTTCTCCCTGCCAGACACATGGAAATGTTTTCCTCTGGCATTCGCACCACGAGTTGCAGACTGCTTAACTCAGGAGCTCTGAGAATGGAACGGCAAGAGGTGTTCCGCTTGCGTCATAAACAGTGCTCCAGAGTGCATGGCAACGGGCACAATGAAACGTGTGTGCGGGATAGTGACCATTCAAGCCTATTGCTGGCAATGCACGAGCACTGCCAAAAGGCAAAGGGAGGCGCTTAGCATGCGGCTTGTGCACAAAGCTTTCAGACTGCGAGAGGACCGTAGCTGTGGTAAGCCTGCTTCCTCAATTGACCTTAGCTGTCGTCTGGAAGAACTTGCGCGCCATCTGCTGTATGCTGCTCCCTGTTGTTAGGCGACAACAAGGGCACATGTATCAAACACTTTTTCCTTGCCCATTTTGCTAGGCCACGCTCTTCTGCGGCTCTTTAGTGCTTGCCAAACTCCTATGTGCGTGCTGCTGCTTCCACCTGACAAGGAGCACAGCCTTCAGACAGCAGCTTTCAACTTGCCTAAGAAAAAGCTTGGCCATTTAGATGTGCTGCAAATCTGCATGTGTGTAAGGTGCAGGTGCAAGCTCCTGACAAAGTTGTTCTCCAGGTTCAGTTTCTCCCTGCCAGACACATTGGAAATGTTTTCCTCTGGCATTCGCACCAAGAGTCGCAGATTGCTTAACTGAGGAGCTCTGAGAATGGAACGGCAAGAGGTGTTCCGCTTGCGTCATAAACAGTGCTCCAGAGCGCTTGGAAATGGGCACAACTATGCGTTTGTGCGGGAGAGTGACCATACATCCCCAGGGCTGGCAATGCACGAGCACTGCCAAAAGGCAAAGGAAGGCGCTTAGCATGCGGCTTGTGCACAAAGCTTTCAGACTGCCAGAGGACCGTAGCTGTGGTAAGCCCGCTTGCTCAATTGACCTTAGCTGTCGTCTGGAAGAACTTGAGCGCCATCTGCTGTATGCTGCTACCTGTTGTTAGGCGACAACAAGGGCACATGTATCAAACACTTTTTCCTTGCCCATTTTGCTAGGCCACGCTCTTCTGCGGCTCTTTAGTGCTTGCCAAACTCCAATGTGCATGCTGCTGCTTCCATCTGACAAGGAGCACAGCCTTCTGACAGCAGCTTTCAGGTTGCGTACAATAGAGATTGTCCATTTAGATGTGATGCAAATCCATATGTGTGTAAGGTGCAGGTGCAAGCTCCTGACAAATGTGTTCTCCCGGTACAGTTTCTCCCTGCCAGACACATGGAAATGTTTTCCTCTGGCATTCGCACCAAGAGTCGCAGATTGCTTAACTGAGGAGCTCTGAGAATGGAACGGCAAGAGGTGTTCCGCTTGCGTCATAAACAGTGCTCCAGAGTGCATGGCAACGGGCACAATGAAACGTGTGTGCGGGATAGTGACCATTCACGCCTATTGCTGGCAATGCACGAGCACTGCCAAAAGGCAAAGGGAGGCGCTTAGCATGCGGCTTGTGCACAAAGCTTTCAGACTGCGAGCGGACCGTAGCTGTGGTAAGCCTGCTTGCTCAATTGACCTTAGCTGTCGTCTGGAAGAACTTGAGCGCCATCTGCTGTATGCTGCTCCCTGTTGTTAGGCGACAACAAGGGCACATGTATCAAACACTTTTTCCTTGCCCATTTTGCTAGGCCACGCTCTTCTGCGGCTCTTTAGTGCTTGCCAAACTCCTATGTGCGTGCTGCTGCTTCCACCTGACAAGGAGCACAGCCTTCAGACAGCAGCTTTCAACTTGCCTAAGAAAAAGCTTGGCCATTTAGATGTGCAGCAAATCTGCATGTGTGTAAGGTGCAGGTGCAAGCTCCTGACAAAGTTGTTCTCCAGGTTCAGTTTCTCCCTGCCAGACACATTGGAAATGTTTTCCTCTGGCATTCGCACCAAGAGTCGCAGATTGCTTAACTGAGGAGCTCTGAGAATGGAACGGCAAGAGGTGTTCCGCTTGCATCATAAACAGTGCTCCAGAGCGCAGGGCAACGGGCACAATGAAACGTGTGTGCGGGATAGTGACCATTCACGCCTAGTGCTGGCAATGCACGAGCACTGCCAAAAGGCAAAGGGAGGCGCTTAGAATCCGGCTTGTGCGCAAAGCTTTCAGACTGCCGGAGGACCGCATCTGTGGTAATGCCGCTTGCTCATTTGACGTTAGATGTCGCTTGGCAAAACTTCACCCGCATGTGGTTTATGATGCTACCTGTTGTTAGGTGACAACAAGGGCACATTTAGCAAATGCTTTTTCCTGCCTCATTTTGCTAGGCCACTCTCTTCTTTGGAACTTTAGTGCTTGCCAAAGTCCAATCGGCGTGCTGCTGCTTCCATCAGACAAGGAGCACAGCTTTCTGACAGCAGCTTTCAACTTGCCTAAGAAAGAGCTTGTCTATTTAGATGTGCTGCAAATCTGCGTGTGTGTAAGGTGCAGATGCAAGCTCCTGACAAAGTTGTTCTCCAGGTTCATTTTCTCCCTGCCAGACACATTGGAAATGTTTTCCTCTGGCATTCGCACCAAGAGTCGCAGATTGCTTAACTGAAGAGCTCTGAGAATGGAACGGCAAGAGGTGTTCCGCTTGCGTCATAAACAGTGGTCCAGAGCGCTTGGAAATGGGCACAACTATGCGTTTGTGCGGGAGAGTGACCATACATCCCCAGGGCTGGCAATGCACGAGCACTGCCAAAAGGCAAAGGAAGGCGCTTAGCATGCGGCTTGTGCACAAAGCTTTCAGCCTGCCAGAGGACAGTAGCTGTGGTATGCCCGCTTGCTCAATTGACGTTAGCTGTCACTTGTAAGATCTTAAGCCGCATCTGGTTTATGCTGATACCTGTTGTTAGACGACAACAGGGGCACATGTAGCAAATGCTTTTTCCTGGCTCATTTTGCAAGGCCATACTCTTCTGCGGCTCTTTACTGCTTGCCAAACTCCAATGTGTGTGCTGCTGCTTCCATCTGACAAGGAGCACAGCCTTCTGACAGCAGCTTTCAGGTTGCGTACAATAGAGATTGTCCATTTAGATGTGATGCAAATCCATATGTGTGTAAGGTGCAGGTGCAAGCTCCTGACAAATGTGTTCTCCCGGTACAGTTTCTCCCTGCCAGACACATGGAAATGTTTTCCTCTGGCATTCGCACCACGAGTTGCAGACTGCTTAACTCAGGAGCTCTGAGAATGGAACGGCAAGAGGTGTTCCGCTTGCGTCATAAACAGTGCTCCAGAGTGCATGGCAACGGGCACAATGAAACGTGTGTGCGGGATAGTGACCATTCACGCCTATTGCTGGCAATGCACGAGCACTGCCAAAAGGCAAAGGAAGGCGCTTAGCATGCGGCTTGTGCACAAAGCTTTCAGACTGCCAGAGGACCGCAACTGTGGTAAGGCCGCTTGCTCATTTGACCTTAGATGTCGCTTGGCAAAACTTCACCTGCATCTGGTTTATGATGCTACCTGTTTTAGGCGACAACAAGGGCACATGTATCAAACACTTTTTCCTTACCCATTTTGCTAGGCCACGCTCTTCTGCGGCTCTTTAGTGCTTGCCAAACTCGAAGGTGCCTGCTGCTGCTTCCATCTGACAAGGAGCACAGCCTTCTGACAGCAGCTTTCAGGTTGCGTATAATAGAGATTGTCCATTTAGATGTGATGCAAATCCATATGTGTGTAAGGTGCAGGTGCAAGCTCCTGACAAATGTGTTCTCCCGGTACAGTTTCTCCCTGCCAGACACATGGAAATGTTTTCCTCTGGCATTCGCACCACGAGTTGCAGACTGCTTAACTCAGGAGGTCTGAGAATGGAACGGCAGGAGGTGTTCCGCTTGCGTCATAAACAGTGCTCCAGAGTGCATGGCAAAGGGCACAATGAAACGTGTGTGCGGGATAGTGACCATTCACGCCTATTGCTGGCAATGCACGAGCACTGCCAAAAGGCAAAGGGAGGCGCTTAGCATGAGGCTTGTGCGCAAAGCTTTCAGACTGCCAGAGGACCGCAACTGTGGTAAGGCCGTTTGCTCATTTGACCTTAGATGTCGCTTGGCAAAACTTCACCTGCATCTGGTTTATGCTGCTACCTGTTGTTAGGCGACAACAAGGGCACATGTATCAAACACTTTTTCCTTACCCATTTTGCTAGGCCTCGCTCTTCTGCGGCTCTTTAGTGCTTGCCAAACTCGAAGTTGCCTGCTGCTGCTTCCATCTGACAAGGAGCACAGCCTTCTGACAGCAGCTCTCAGGTTGCGTACAATAGAGCTTGTCCATTTAGATGTGATGCAAATCCATATGTGTGTAAGGTGCAGGTGCAAGCTCCTGACAATTGGGTTCTCCCGGTACAGTTTCTCCCTGCCAGACACATGGAAATGTATTCCTCTGGCATTCGCACCAAGAGTCGCAGATTGCTTAACTCAGGAGTTCTGAGAATGGAACGGCAAGAGGTGTTCCGCTTGCGTCATAAACAGTGCTCCAGAGTGCATGGCAACGGGCACAATGAAACGTGTGTGCGGGATAGTGACCATTCACGCCTATTACTGGCAATGCACGAGCACTGCCAAAAGGCAAAGGGAGGCGCTTAGCATGCGGCTTGTACACAAAGCTTTCAGACTGCCAGAGGACCGCAACTGTGGTAAGGCCGCTTGCTCAATTGAGGTTAGATGTCACTTGCAAGATCTTAAGCCGCATCTGGTTTATGCTGCTACCTGTTGTTAGGCGACAACAAGGGCATATGTAGCAAATGCTTTTTCCTTGCCCATTTTGCTAGGCCACGCTCTTCTGCGGCTCTTTACTGCTTGCCAAACTCCAATGTGCATGCTGCTGCTTCCATCTGACAAGGAGCACAGCCTTCTGACAGCAGCTTTCAGGTTGCGTACAATAGAGTTTGTCCATTTAGATGTGATGCAAATCCATATGTGTGTAAGGTGCAGGTGCAAGCTCCTGACAAATGTGTTCTCCCGGTACAGTTTCTCCCTGCCAGACACATGGAAATGTTTTCCTCTGGCATTCGCACCACGAGTTGCAGACTGCTTAACTCAGGAGCTCTGAGAATGGAACGGCAAGAGGTGTTCCGCTTGCGTCATAAACAGTGCTCCAGAGTGCATGGCAACGGGCACAATGAAACGTGTGTGCGGGATAGTGACCATTCACGCCTATTGCTGGCAATGCACGAGCACTGCCAAAAGGCAAAGGGAGGCGCTTAGCATGCGGCTTGTGCACAAAGCTTTCAGACTGCCAGAGGACCGCAACTGTGGTAAGGCCGCTTGCTCATTTGACCTTAGATGTCGCTTGGCAAAACTTCACCTGCATCTGGTTTATGATGCTACCTGTTGTTAGGCGACAACAAGGGCACATGTATCAAACACTTTTTCCTTACCCATTTTGCTAGGCCACGCTCTTCTGCGGCTCTTTAGTGCTTGCCAAACTCGAAGGTGCCTGCTGCTGCTTCCATCTGACAAGGAGCACAGCCTTCTGACAGCAGCTTTCAGGTTGCGTATAATAGAGATTGTCCATTTAGATGTGATGCAAATCCATATGTGTGTAAGGTGCAGGTGCAAGCTCCTGACAAATGTGTTCTCCCGGTACAGTTTCTCCCTGCCAGACACATGGAAATGTTTTCCTCTGGCATTCGCACCACGAGTTGCAGACTGCTTAACTCAGGAGCTCTGAGAATGGAACGGCAGGAGGTGTTCCGCTTTCGTCATAAACAGTGCTCCAGAGTGCATGGCAAAGGGCACAATGAAACGTGTGTGCGGGATAGTGACCATTCACGCCTATTGCTGGCAATGCACGAGCACTGCCAAAAGGCAAAGGGAGGCGCTTAGCATGCGGCTTGTGCACAAAGCTTTCAGACTGCCAGAGGACCGCAACTGTGGTAAGGCCGCTTGCTCAATTGAGGTTAGATGTCACTTGCAAGATCTTAAGCCGCATCTGGTTTATGCTGCTACCTGTTGTTAGGCGACAACAAGGGCATATGTAGCAAATGCTTTTTCCTTGCCCATTTTGCTAGGCCACGCTCTTCTGCGGCTCTTTACTGCTTGCCAAACTCCAATGTGCATGCTGCTGCTTCCATCTGACAAGGAGCACAGCCTTCTGACAGCAGCTTTCAGGTTGCGTACAATAGAGTTTGTCCATTTAGATGTGATGCAAATCCATATGTGTGTAAGGTGCAGGTGCAAGCTCCTGACAAATGTGTTCTCCCGGTACAGTTTCTCCCTGCCAGACACATGGAAATGTTTTCCTCTGGCATTCGCACCACGAGTTGCAGACTGCTTAACTCAGGAGCTCTGAGAATGGAACGGCAAGAGGTGTTCCGCTTGCGTCATAAACAGTGCTCCAGAGTGCATGGCAACGGGCACAATGAAACGTGTGTGCGGGATAGTGACCATTCACGCCTATTGCTGGCAATGCACGAGCACTGCCAAAAGGCAAAGGGAGGCGCTTAGCATGCGGCTTGTGCACAAAGCTTTCAGACTGCCAGAGGACCGCAACTGTGGTAAGGCCGCTTGCTCATTTGACCTTAGATGTCGCTTGGCAAAACTTCACCTGCATCTGGTTTATGATGCTACCTGTTTTAGGCGACAACAAGGGCACATGTATCAAACACTTTTTCCTTACCCATTTTGCTAGGCCACGCTCTTCTGCGGCTCTTTAGTGCTTGCCAAACTCGAAGGTGCCTGCTGCTGCTTCCATCTGACAAGGAGCACAGCCTTCTGACAGCAGCTTTCAGGTTGCGTATAATAGAGATTGTCCATTTAGATGTGATGCAAATCCATATGTGTGTAAGGTGCAGGTGCAAGCTCCTGACAAATGTGTTCTCCCGGTACAGTTTCTCCCTGCCAGACACATGGAAATGTTTTCCTCTGGCATTCGCACCACGAGTTGCAGACTGCTTAACTCAGGAGCTCTGAGAATGGAACGGCAGGAGGTGTTCCGCTTGCGTCATAAACAGTGCTCCAGAGTGCATGGCAAAGGGCACAATGAAACGTGTGTGCGGGATAGTGACCATTCACGCCTATTGCTGGCAATGCACGAGCACTGCCAAAAGGCAAAGGGAGGCGCTTAGCATGCGGCTTGTACACAAAGCTTTCAGACTGCCAGAGGACCGCAACTGTGGTAAGGCCGCTTGCTCAATTGAGGTTAGATGTCACTTGCAAGATCTTAAGCCGCATCTGGTTTATGCTGCTACCTGTTGTTAGGCGACAACAAGGGCATATGTAGCAAATGCTTTTTCCTTGCCCATTTTGCTAGGCCACGCTCTTCTGCGGCTCTTTACTGCTTGCCAAACTCCAATGTGCATGCTGCTGCTTCCATCTGACAAGGAGCACAGCCTTCTGACAGCAGCTTTCAGGTTGCGTACAATAGAGTTTGTCCATTTAGATGTGATGCAAATCCATATGTGTGTAAGGTGCAGGTGCAAGCTCCTGACAAATGTGTTCTCCCGGTACAGTTTCTCCCTGCCAGACACATGGAAATGTTTTCCTCTGGCATTCGCACCACGAGTTGCAGACTGCTTAACTCAGGAGCTCTGAGAATGGAACGGCAAGAGGTGTTCCGCTTGCGTCATAAACAGTGCTCCAGAGTGCATGGCAACGGGCACAATGAAACGTGTGTGCGGGATAGTGACCATTCACGCCTATTGCTGGCAATGCACGAGCACTGCCAAAAGGCAAAGGGAGGCGCTTAGCATGCGGCTTGTGCACAAAGCTTTCAGACTGCCAGAGGACCGTAGCTGTGGTAAGCCCGCTTGCTCAATTGACCTTAGCTGTCGTCTGGAAGAACTTGAGCGCCATCTGCTGTATGCTGCTACCTGTTGTTAGGCGACAACAAGGGCACATGTATCAAACACTTTTTCCTTGCCCATTTTGCTAGGCCACGCTCTTCTGCGGCTCTTTAGTGCTTGCCAAACTCCTATGTGCGTGCTGCTGCTTCCACCTGACAAGGAGCACAGCCTTCAGACAGCAGCTTTCAACTTGCCTAAGAAAAAGCTTGGCCATTTAGATGTGCTGCAAATCTGCATGTGTGTAAGGTGCAGGTGCAAGCTCCTGACAAAGTTGTTCTCCAGGTTCAGTTTCTCCCTGCCAGACACATTGGAAATGTTTTCCTCTGGCATTCGCACCAAGAGTCGCAGATTGCTTAACTGAGGAGCTCTGAGAATGGAACGGCAAGAGGTGTTCCGCTTGCGTCATAAACAGTGCTCCAGAGCGCTTGGAAATGGGCACAACTATGCGTTTGTGCGGGAGAGTGACCATACATCCCCAGGGCTGGCAATGCACGAGCACTGCCAAAAGGCAAAGGAAGGCGCTTAGCATGCGGCTTGTGCACAAAGCTTTCAGACTGCCAGAGGACCGTAGCTGTGGTAAGCCCGCTTGCTCAATTGACCTTAGCTGTCGTCTGGAAGAACTTGAGCGCCATCTGCTGTATGCTGCTACCTGTTGTTAGGCGACAACAAGGGCACATGTATCAAACACTTTTTCCTTGCCCATTTTGCTAGGCCACGCTCTTCTGCGGCTCTTTAGTGCTTGCCAAACTCCAATGTGTGTGCTGCTGCTTCCATCTGACAAGGAGCACAGCCTTCTGACAGCAGCTTTCAGGTTGCGTACAATAGAGATTGTCCATTTAGATGTGATGCAAATCCATATGTGTCTAAGGTGCAGGTGCAAGCTCCTGACAAATGTGTTCTCCCGGTACAGTTTCTCCCTGCCAGACACATGGAAATGTTTTCCTCTGGCATTCGCACCATGAGTTGCAGACTGCTTAACTCAGGAGCTCTGAGAATGGAACGGCAAGAGGTGTTCCGCTTGCGTCATAAACAGTGCTCCAGAGTGCATGGCAACGGGCACAATGAAACGTGTGTGCGGGATAGTGACCATTCACGCCTAGTGCTGGCAATGCACGAGCACTGCCAAAAGGCAAAGGGAGGCGCTTAGCATGCGGCTTGTGCACAAAGCTTTCAGACTGCGAGCGGACCGTAGCTGTGGTAATCCTGCTTGCTCAATTGACCTTAGCTGTCGTCTGGAAGAACTTGAGCGCCATCTGCTGTATGCTGCTCCCTGTTGTTAGGCGACAACAAGGGCACATGTATCAAACACTTTTTCCTTGCCCATTTTGCTAGGCCACGCTCTTCTGCGGCTCTTTAGTGCTTGCCAAACTCCTATGTGCGTGCTGCTGCTTCCACCTGACAAGGAGCACAGCCTTCAGACAGCAGCTTTCAACTTGCCTAAGAAAAAGCTTGGCCATTTAGATGTGCAGCAAATCTGCGTGTGTGTAAGGTGCAGGTGCAAGCTCCTGACAAAGTTGTTCTCCAGGTTCAGTTTCTCCCTGCCAGACACATTGGAAATGTTTTCCTCTGGCATTCGCACCAAGAGTCGCAGATTGCTTAACTGAGGAGCTCTGAGAATGGAACGGCAAGAGGTGTTCCGCTTGCATCATAAACAGTGCTCCAGAGCGCAGGGCAACGGGCACAATGAAACGTGTGTGCGGGATAGTGACCATTCACGCCTAGTGCTGGCAATGCACGAGCACTGCCAAAAGGCAAAGGGAGGCGCTTAGCATGCGGCTTGTGCACAAAGCTTTCAGACTGCCAGAGGACCGCAACTGTGGTAATGCCGCTTGCTCATTTGACGTTAGATGTCGCTTGGCAAAACTTCACCCGCATGTGGTTTATGATGCTACCTGTTGTTAGGTGACAACAAGGGCACATTTAGCAAATGCTTTTTCCTGCCTCATTTTGCTAGGCCACTCTCTTCTTTGGAACTTTAGTGCTTGCCAAAGTCCAATCGGCGTGCTGCTGCTTCCATCAGACAAGGAGCACAGCTTTCTGACAGCAGCTTTCAACTTGCCTAAGAAAGAGCTTGTCTATTTAGATGTGCTGCAAATCTGCGTGTGTGTAAGGTGCAGATGCAAGCTCCTGACAAAGTTGTTCTCCAGGTTCATTTTCTCCCTGCCAGACACATTGGAAATGTTTTCCTCTGGCATTCGCACCAAGAGTCGCAGATTGCTTAACTGAAGAGCTCTGAGAATGGAACGGCAAGAGGTGTTCCGCTTGCGTCATAAACAGTGGTCCAGAGCGCTTGGAAATGGGCACAACTATGCGTTTGTGCGGGAGAGTGACCATACATCCCCAGGGCTGGCAATGCACGAGCACTGCCAAAAGGCAAAGGAAGGCGCTTAGCATGCGGCTTGTGCACAAAGCTTTCAGCCTGCCAGAGGACAGTAGCTGTGGTATGCCCGCTTGCTCAATTGACGTTAGCTGTCACTTGTAAGATCTTAAGCCGCATCTGGTTTATGCTGATACCTGTTGTTAGACGACAACAGGGGCACATGTAGCAAATGCTTTTTCCTGGCTCATTTTGCAAGGCCATACTCTTCTGCGGCTCTTTACTGCTTGCCAAACTCCAATGTGTGTGCTGCTGCTTCCATCTGACAAGGAGCACAGCCTTCTGACAGCAGCTTTCAGGTTGCGTACAATAGAGATTGTCCATTTAGATGTGATGCAAATCCATATGTGTGTAAGGTGCAGGTGCAAGCTCCTGACAAATGTGTTCTCCCGGTACAGTTTCTCCCTGCCAGACACATGGAAATGTTTTCCTCTGGCATTCGCACCACGAGTTGCAGACTGCTTAACTCAGGAGCTCTGAGAATGGAACGGCAAGAGGTGTTCCGCTTGCGTCATAAACAGTGCTCCAGAGTGCATGGCAACGGGCACAATGAAACGTGTGTGCGGGATAGTGACCATTCACGCCTATTGCTGGCAATGCACGAGCACTGCCAAAAGGCAAAGGGAGGCGCTTAGCATGCGGCTTGTGCACAAAGCTTTCAGACTGCCAGAGGACCGCAACTGTGGTAAGGCCGCTTGCTCATTTGACCTTAGATGTCGCTTGGCAAAACTTCACCTGCGTCTGGTTTATGATGCTACCTGTTTTAGGCGACAACAAGGGCACATGTATCAAACACTTTTTCCTTGCCCATTTTGCTAGGCCACGCTCTTCTGCGGCTCTTTAGTGCTTGCCAAACTCGAAGGTGCCTGCTGCTGCTTCCATCTGGCAAGGAGCACAGCCTTCTGACAGCAGCTTTCAGGTTGCGTACAATAGACATTGTCCATTTAGATGTGATGCAAATCCATATGTGTGTAAGGTGCAGGTGCAAGCTCCTGACAATTGGGTTCTCCCGGTACAGTTTCTCCCTGCCAGACACATGGAAATGTATTCCTCTGGCATTCGCACCAAGAGTCGCAGATTGCTTAACTCAGGAGTTCTGAGAATGGAACGGCAAGAGGTGTTCCGCTTGCGTCATAAACAGTGCTCCAGAGTGCATGGCAACGGGCACAATGAAACGTGTGTGCGGGATAGTGACCATTCACGCCTATTACTGGCAATGCACGAGCACTGCCAAAAGGCAAAGGGAGGCGCTTAGCATGCGGCTTGTACACAAAGCTTTCAGACTGCCAGAGGACCGCAACTGTGGTAAGGCCGCTTGCTCAATTGAGGTTAGATGTCACTTGCAAGATCTTAAGCCGCATCTGGTTTATGCTGCTACCTGTTGTTAGGCGACAACAAGGGCATATGTAGCAAATGCTTTTTCCTTGCCCATTTTGCTAGGCCACGCTCTTCTGCGGCTCTTTAGTGCTTGCCAAACTCCAATGTGCATGCTGCTGCTTCCATCTGACAAGGAGCACAGCCTTCTGACAGCAGCTTTCAGGTTGCGTACAATAGAGTTTGTCCATTTAGATGTGATGCAAATCCATATGTGTGTAAGGTGCAGGTGCAAGCTCCTGACAAATGTGTTCTCCCGGTACAGTTTCTCCCTGCCAGACACATGGAAATGTTTTCCTCTGGCATTCGCACCACGAGTTGCAGACTGCTTAACTCAGGAGCTCTGAGAATGGAACGGCAAGAGGTGTTCCGCTTGCGTCATAAACAGTGCTCCAGAGTGCATGGCAACGGGCACAATGAAACGTGTGTGCGGGATAGTGACCATTCACGCCTATTGCTGGCAATGCACGAGCACTGCCAAAAGGCAAAGGGAGGCGCTTAGCATGCGGCTTGTGCACAAAGCTTTCAGACTGCCAGAGGACCGCAACTGTGGTAAGGCCGCTTGCTCATTTGACCTTAGATGTCGCTTGGCAAAACTTCACCTGCATCTGGTTTATGATGCTACCTGTTTTAGGCGACAACAAGGGCACATGTATCAAACACTTTTTCCTTACCCATTTTGCTAGGCCACGCTCTTCTGCGGCTCTTTAGTGCTTGCCAAACTCCAATGTGCATGCTGCTGCTTCCATCTGACAAGGAGCACAGCCTTCTGACAGCAGCTTTCAGGTTGCGTACAATAGAGTTTGTCCATTTAGATGTGATGCAAATCCATATGTGTGTAAGGTGCAGGTGCAAGCTCCTGACAAATGTGTTCTCCCGGTACAGTTTCTCCCTGCCAGACACATGGAAATGTTTTCCTCTGGCATTCGCACCACGAGTTGCAGACTGCTTAACTCAGGAGCTCTGAGAATGGAACGGCAAGAGGTGTTCCGCTTGCGTCATAAACAGTGCTCCAGAGTGCATGGCAACGGGCACAATGAAACGTGTGTGCGGGATAGTGACCATTCAAGCCTATTGCTGGCAATGCACGAGCACTGCCAAAAGGCAAAGGGAGGCGCTTAGCATGCGGCTTGTGCACAAAGCTTTCAGACTGCGAGAGGACCGTAGCTGTGGTAAGCCTGCTTCCTCAATTGACCTTAGCTGTCGTCTGGAAGAACTTGCGCGCCATCTGCTGTATGCTGCTCCCTGTTGTTAGGCGACAACAAGGGCACATGTATCAAACACTTTTTCCTTGCCCATTTTGCTAGGCCACGCTCTTCTGCGGCTCTTTAGTGCTTGCCAAACTCCTATGTGCGTGCTGCTGCTTCCACCTGACAAGGAGCACAGCCTTCAGACAGCAGCTTTCAACTTGCCTAAGAAAAAGCTTGGCCATTTAGATGTGCTGCAAATCTGCATGTGTGTAAGGTGCAGGTGCAAGCTCCTGACAAAGTTGTTCTCCAGGTTCAGTTTCTCCCTGCCAGACACATTGGAAATGTTTTCCTCTGGCATTCGCACCAAGAGTCGCAGATTGCTTAACTGAGGAGCTCTGAGAATGGAACGGCAAGAGGTGTTCCGCTTGCGTCATAAACAGTGCTCCAGAGCGCTTGGAAATGGGCACAACTATGCGTTTGTGCGGGAGAGTGACCATACATCCCCAGGGCTGGCAATGCACGAGCACTGCCAAAAGGCAAAGGAAGGCGCTTAGCATGCGGCTTGTGCACAAAGCTTTCAGACTGCCAGAGGACCGTAGCTGTGGTAAGCCCGCTTGCTCAATTGACCTTAGCTGTCGTCTGGAAGAACTTGAGCGCCATCTGCTGTATGCTGCTACCTGTTGTTAGGCGACAACAAGGGCACATGTATCAAACACTTTTTCCTTGCCCATTTTGCTAGGCCACGCTCTTCTGCGGCTCTTTAGTGCTTGCCAAACTCCAATGTGTGTGCTGCTGCTTCCATCTGACAAGGAGCACAGCCTTCTGACAGCAGCTTTCAGGTTGCGTACAATAGAGATTGTCCATTTAGATGTGATGCAAATCCATATGTGTGTAAGGTGCAGGTGCAAGCTCCTGACAAATGTGTTCTCCCGGTACAGTTTCTCCCTGCCAGACACATGGAAATGTTTTCCTCTGGCATTCGCACCAAGAGTCGCAGATTGCTTAACTGAGGAGCTCTGAGAATGGAACGGCAAGAGGTGTTCCGCTTGCGTCATAAACAGTGCTCCAGAGTGCATGGCAACGGGCACAATGAAACGTGTGTGCGGGATAGTGACCATTCACGCCTATTGCTGGCAATGCACGAGCACTGCCAAAAGGCAAAGGGAGGCGCTTAGCATGCGGCTTGTGCACAAAGCTTTCAGACTGCGAGCGGACCGTAGCTGTGGTAAGCCTGCTTGCTCAATTGACCTTAGCTGTCGTCTGGAAGAACTTGAGCGCCATCTGCTGTATGCTGCTCCCTGTTGTTAGGCGACAACAAGGGCACATGTATCAAACACTTTTTCCTTGCCCATTTTGCTAGGCCACGCTCTTCTGCGGCTCTTTAGTGCTTGCCAAACTCCTATGTGCGTGCTGCTGCTTCCACCTGACAAGGAGCACAGCCTTCAGACAGCAGCTTTCAACTTGCCTAAGAAAAAGCTTGGCCATTTAGATGTGCAGCAAATCTGCATGTGTGTAAGGTGCAGGTGCAAGCTCCTGACAAAGTTGTTCTCCAGGTTCAGTTTCTCCCTGCCAGACACATTGGAAATGTTTTCCTCTGGCATTCGCACCAAGAGTCGCAGATTGCTTAACTCAGGAGCTCTGAGAATGGAACGGCAAGAGGTGTTCCGCTTGCATCATAAACAGTGCTCCAGAGCGCAGGGCAACGGGCACAATGAAACGTGTGTGCGGGATAGTGACCATTCACGCCTAGTGCTGGCAATGCACGAGCACTGCCAAAAGGCAAAGGGAGGCGCTTAGAATCCGGCTTGTGCGCAAAGCTTTCAGACTGCCGGAGGACCGCATCTGTGGTAATGCCGCTTGCTCATTTGACGTTAGATGTCGCTTGGCAAAACTTCACCCGCATGTGGTTTATGATGCTACCTGTTGTTAGGTGACAACAAGGGCACATTTAGCAAATGCTTTTTCCTGCCTCATTTTGCTAGGCCACTCTCTTCTTTGGAACTTTAGTGCTTGCCAAAGTCCAATCGGCGTGCTGCTGCTTCCATCAGACAAGGAGCACAGCTTTCTGACAGCAGCTTTCAACTTGCCTAAGAAAGAGCTTGTCTATTTAGATGTGCTGCAAATCTGCGTGTGTGTAAGGTGCAGATGCAAGCTCCTGACAAAGTTGTTCTCCAGGTTCATTTTCTCCCTGCCAGACACATTGGAAATGTTTTCCTCTGGCATTCGCACCAAGAGTCGCAGATTGCTTAACTGAAGAGCTCTGAGAATGGAACGGCAAGAGGTGTTCCGCTTGCGTCATAAACAGTGGTCCAGAGTGCATGGCAAAGGGCACAATGAAACGTGTGTGCGGGATAGTGACCATTCACGCCTATTGCTGGCAATGCACGAGCACTGCCAAAAGGCAAAGGGAGGCGCTTAGCATGCGGCTTGTGCACAAAGCTTTCAGACTGCCAGAGGACCGCAACTGTGGTAAGGCCGCTTGCTCAATTGAGGTTAGATGTCACTTGCAAGATCTTAAGCCGCATCTGGTTTATGCTGCTACCTGTTGTTAGGCGACAACAAGGGCATATGTAGCAAATGCTTTTTCCTTGCCCATTTTGCTAGGCCACGCTCTTCTGCGGCTCTTTAGTGCTTGCCAAACTCCAATGTGCATGCTGCTGCTTCCATCTGACAAGGAGCACAGCCTTCTGACAGCAGCTTTCAGGTTGCGTACAATAGAGTTTGTCCATTTAGATGTGATGCAAATCCATATGTGTGTAAGGTGCAGGTGCAAGCTCCTGACAAATGTGTTCTCCCGGTACAGTTTCTCCCTGCCAGACACATGGAAATGTTTTTTCTGGCACTCGCACCAAGAGTCCTAGATTGCTTAACTCAGGAGTTCGGAGAATGGAACGGCAAGAGGTGTTCCGCTTGCGTCATAAACAGTGCTCCAGAGCGCTTGGCATCAGGCACAACGAAGCGTGTCTGCGGGATAGCCACCTTTCACGCCCAGGGCTGGCAATGCACAAGCACTGCCAAAAGGCAAAGGAAGGCTCTTAGTTGTGCACAAAGCTTTCAGCCTGCCAGAGGACAGTAGCTGTGGTATGCCCGCTTGCTCAATTGACGTTAGCTGTCACTTGTAAGATCTTAAGCCGCATCTGGTTTATGCTGATACCTGTTGTTAGATGACAACAGGGGCACATGTAGCAAATGCTTTTTCCTGGCTCATTTTGCAAGGCCATACTCTTCTGCGGCTCTTTACTGCTTGCCAAACTCCAATGTGTGTGCTGCTGCTTCCATCTGACAAGGAGCACAGCCTTCTGACAGCAGCTTTCAGGTTGCGTACAATAGAGATTGTCCATTTAGATGTGATGCAAATCCATATGTGTGTAAGGTGCAGGTGCAAGCTCCTGACAAATGTGTTCTCCCGGTACAGTTTCTCCCTGCCAGACACATGGAAATGTTTTCCTCTGGCATTCGCACCACGAGTTGCAGACTGCTTAACTCAGGAGCTCTGAGAATGGAACGGCAAGAGGTGTTCCGCTTGCGTCATAAACAGTGCTCCAGAGTGCATGGCAACGGGCACAATGAAACGTGTGTGCGGGATAGTGACTATTCACGCCTATTGCTGGCAATGCACGAGCACTGCCAAAAGGCAAAGGGAGGCGCTTAGCATGCGGCTTGTGCACAAAGCTTTCAGACTGCGAGAGGACCGTAGCTGTGGTAAGCCTGCTTGCTCAATTGACCTTAGCTGTCGTCTGGAAGAACTTGAGCGCCATCTGCTGTATGCTGCTCCCTGTTGTTAGGCGACAACAAGGGCACATGTATCAAACACTTTTTCCTTGCCCATTTTGCTAGGCCACGCTCTTCTGCGGCTCTTTAGTGCTTGCCAAACTCCTATGTGCGTGCTGCTGCTTCCACCTGACAAGGAGCACAGCCTTCAGACAGCAGCTTTCAACTTGCCTAAGAAAAAGCTTGGCCATTTAGATGTGCTGCAAATCTACATGTGTGTAAGGTGCAGGTGCAAGCTCCTGACAAAGTTGTTCTCCAGGTTCAGTTTCTCCCTGCCAGACACATTGGAAATATTTTCCTCTGGCATTCGCACCAAGAGTCGCAGATTGCTTAACTGAGGAGCTCTGAGAATGGAACGGCAAGAGGTGTTCCGCTTGCATCATAAACAGTGCTCCAGAGCGCAGGGCAACGGGCACAATGAAACGTGTGTGCGGGATAGTGACCATTCACGCCTAGTGCTGGCAATGCACGAGCACTGCCAAAAGGCAAAGGAAGGCGCTTAGAATCCGGCTTGTGCGCAAAGCTTTCAGACTGCCGGAGGACCGCATCTGTGGTAATGCCGCTTGCTCATTTGACGTTAGATGTCGCTTGGCAAAACTTCACCCGCATGTGGTTTATGCTGCTACCTGTTGTTAGGTGACAACAAGGGCACATTTAGCAAATGCTTTTTCCTGCCTCATTTTGCTAGGCCACTCTCTTCTTTGGCACTTTAGTGCTTGCCAAAGTCCAATCGGCGTGCTGCTGCTTCCATCAGACAAGGAGCACAGCTTTCTGACAGCAGCTTTCAACTTGCCTAAGAAAGAGCTTGTCTATTTAGATGTGCTGCAAATCTGCGTGTGTGTAAGGTGCAGATGCAAGCTCCTGACAAAGTTGTTCTCCAGGTTCATTTTCTCCCTGCCAGACACATTGGAAATGTTTTCCTCTGGCATTCGCACCAAGAGTCGCAGATTGCTTAACTCAGGAGCTCTGAGAATGGAACGGCAAGAGGTGTTCCGCTTGCGTCATAAACAGTGCTCCAGAGCGCTTGGAAATGGGCACAACTATGCGTTTGTGCGGGAGAGTGACCATACATCCCCAGGGCTGGCAATGCACGAGCACTGCCAAAAGGCAAAGGAAGGTGCTTAGCATGCGGCTTGTGCACAAAGCTTTCAGACTGCCAGAGGACCGTAGCTGTGGTAAGGCCGCTTGCTCAATTGACCTTAGCTGTCGTCTGGAAGAACTTGAGCGCCATCTGCTGTATGCTGCTACCTGTTGTTAGGCGACAACAAGGGCACATGTATCAAACACTTTTTCCTTGCCCATTTTGCTAGGCCACGCTCTTCTGCGGCTCTTTAGTGCTTGCCAAACTCCTATGTGCATGCTGCTGCTTCCATCTGACAAGGAGCACAGCATTCTGACAGCAGCCTTCAGCTTGCCTAAGAAAGAGCTTGGCCATTGAAATGTGCTGCAAATCTCTGTGTGCAGAAGGTGCAGGTGCAAGCTCCTGAGAAATGGGTTCTCCAGGTTCAGTTGCTCCCTGCCAGACACATGGAAATGTTTTTTCTGGCACTCGCACCAAGAGTCCTAGATTGCTTAACTCAGGAGTTCGGAGAATGGAACGGCAAGAGGTGTTCCGCTTACGTCATAAACAGTGCTCCAGAGCGCTTGGCATCAGGCACAACGAAGCGTGTCTGCGGGATAACCACCATTCATGCCCAGGGCTGGCAATGCACAAGCACTGCCAAAAGGCAAAGGGAGGCTCTTAGTTGTGCACAAAGCTTTCCGCCTGCCAGAGGACAGTAGCTGTGGTATGCCCGCTTGCTCAATTGACGTTAGCTGTCACTTGTAAGATCTTAAGCCGCATCTGGTTTATGCTGATACCTGTTGTTAGACGACAACAGGGGCACATGTAGCAAATGCTTTTTCCTGGTTCATTTTGCAAGGCCATACTCTTCTGCGGCTCTTTACTGCTTGCCAAACTCCAATGTGTGTGCTGCTGCTTCCATCTGACAAGGAGCACAGCCTTCTGACAGCAGCTTTCAGGTTGCGTACAATAGAGATTGTCCATTTAGATGTGATGCAAATCCATATGTGTGTAAGGTGCAGGTGCAAGCTCCTGACAAATGTGTTCTCCCGGTACAGTTTCTCCCTGCCAGACACATGGAAATGTTTTCCTCTGGCATTCGCACCACGAGTTGCAGACTGCTTAACTCAGGAGCTCTGAGAATGGAACGGCAAGAGGTGTTCCGCTTGCGTCATAAACAGTGCTCCAGAGTGCATGGCAACGGGCACAATGAAACGTGTGTGCGGGATAGTGACCATTCACGCCTATTGCTGGCAATGCACGAGCACTGCCAAAAGGCAAAGGGAGGCGCTTAGCATGCGGCTTGTGCACAAAGCTTTCAGACTGCGAGAGGACCGTAGCTGTGGTAAGCCTGCTTGCTCAATTGACCTTAGCTGTCGTCTGGAAGAACTTGAGCGCCATCTGCTGTATGCTGCTCCCTGTTGTTAGGCGACAACAAGGGCACATGTATCAAACACTTTTTCCTTGCCCATTTTGCTAGGCCACGCTCTTCTGCGGCTCTTTAGTGCTTGCCAAACTCCTATGTGCGTGCTGCTGCTTCCACCTGACAAGGAGCACAGCCTTCAGACAGCAGCTTTCAACTTGCTTAAGAAAAAGCTTGGCCATTTAGATGTGCTGCAAATCTGCATGTGTGTAAGGTGCAGGTGCAAGCTCCTGACAAAGTTGTTCTCCAGGTTCAGTTTCTCCCTGCCAGACACATTGGAAATGTTTTCCTCTGGCATTCGCACCAAGAGTCGCAGATTGCTTAACTGAGGAGCTCTGAGAATGGAACGGCAAGAGGTGTTCCGCTTGCATCATAAACAGTGCTCCAGAGTGCATGGCAACGGGCACAATGAAACGTGTGTGCGGGATAGTGACCATTCACGCCTAGTGCTGGCAATGCACGAGCACTGCCAAAAGGCAAAGGGAAGCGCTTAGAATCCGGCTTGTGCGCAAAGCTTTCAGACTGCCACAGGACCGCATCTGTGGTAATGCCGCTTGCTCATTTGACGTTAGATGTCGCTTGGCAAAACTTCACCCGCATGTGGTTTATGATGCTACCTGTTGTTAGGTGACAACAAGGGCACATTTAGCAAATGCTTTTTCCTGCCTCATTTTGCTAGGCCACTCTCTTCTTTGGCACTTTAGTGCTTGCCAAAGTCCAATCGGCGTGCTGCTGCTTCCATCAGACAAGGAGCACAGCTTTCTGACAGCAGCTTTCAAGTTGCCTAAGAAAGAGCTTGTCTATTTAGATGTGCTGCAAATCTGCGTGTGTGTAAGGTGCAGATGCAAGCTCCTGACAAAGTTGTTCTCCAGGTTCATTTTCTCCCTGCCAGACACATTGGAAATGTTTTCCTCTGGCATTCGCACCAAGAGTCGCAGATTGCTTAACTGAGGAGCTCTGAGAATGGAACGGCAAGAGGTGTTCCGCTTGCGTCATAAACAGTGGTCCAGAGCGCTTGGAAATGGGCACAACTATGCGTTTGTGCGGGAGAGTGACCATACATCCCCAGGGCTGGCAATGCACGAGCACTGCCAAAAGGCAAAGGAAGGCGCTTAGCATGCGGCTTGTGCACAAAGCTTTCAGACTGCCAGAGGACCGTAGCTGTGGTAAGCCCGCTTGCTCAATTGACCTTAGCTGTCGTCTGGAAGAACTTGAGCGCCATCTGCTGTATGCTGCTACCTGTTGTTAGGCGACAACAAGGGCACATGTATCAAACACTTTTTCCTTGCCCATTTTGCTAGGCCACGCTCTTCTGCGGCTCTTTAGTGCTTGCCAAACTCGAAGGTGCCTGCTGCTGCTTCCATCTGACAAGGAGCACAGCCTTCTGACAGCAGCTTTCAGGTTGCGTATAATAGAGATTGTCCATTTAGATGTGATGCAAATCCATATGTGTGTAAGGTGCAGGTGCAAGCTCCTGACAAATGTGTTCTCCCGGTACAGTTTCTCCCTGCCAGACACATGGAAATGTATTCCTCTGGCATTCGCACCAAGAGTCGCAGATTGCTTAACTCAGGAGTTCTGAGAATGGAACGGCAAGAGGTGTTCCGCTTGCGTCATAAACAGTGCTCCAGAGTGCATGGCAACGGGCACAATGAAACGTGTGTGCGGGATAGTGACCATTCACGCCTATTGCTGGCAATGCACGAGCACTGCCAAAAGGCAAAGGGAGGCGCTTAGCATGCGGCTTGTGCACAAAGCTTTCAGACTGCCAGAGGACCGCAACTGTGGTAAGGCCGCTTGCTCAATTGAGGTTAGATGTCACTTGCAAGATCTTAAGCCGCATCTGGTTTATGCTGCTACCTGTTGTTAGGCGACAACAAGGGCATATGTAGCAAATGCTTTTTCCTTGCCCATTTTGCTAGGCCACGCTCTTCTGCGGCTCTTTAGTGCTTGCCAAACTCCAATGTGCATGCTGCTGCTTCCATCTGACAAGGAGCACAGCCTTCTGACAGCAGCTTTCAGGTTGCGTACAATTGAGCTTGTCCATTTAGATGTGATGCAAATCCATATGTGTGTAAGGTGCAGGTGCAAGCTCCTGACAAATGTGTTCTCCCGGTACAGTTTCTCCCTGCCAGACACATGGAAATGTTTTTCTGGCACTCGCACCAAGAGTCCTAGATTGCTTAACTCAGGAGTTCGGAGAATGGAACGGCAAGAGGTGTTCCGCTTGCGTCATAAACAGTGCTCCAGAGCGCTTGGCATCAGGCACAATGAAACGTGTGTGCGGGATAGTGACCATTCACGCCTATTGCTGGCAATGCACGAGCACTGCCAAAAGGCAAAGGGAGGCGCTTACCATGAGGCTTGTGCGCAAAGCTTTCAGACTGCCAGAGGACCGCAACTGTGGTAAGGCCGTTTGCTCATTTGACCTTAGATGTCGCTTGGCAAAACTTCAACTGCATCTGGTTTATGATGCTACCTGTTGTTAGGCGACAACAAGGGCATATGTATCAAACACTTTTTCCTTGCCCATTTTGCTAGGCCACGCTCTTCTGCGGCTCTTTAGTGCTTGCCAAACTCCTATGTGCGTGCTGCTGCTTCCACCTGACAAGGAGCACAGCCTTCAGACAGCAGCTTTCAACTTGCCTAAGAAAAAGCTTGGCCATTTAGATGTGCTGCAAATCTGCATGTGTGTAAGGTGCAGGTGCAAGCTCCTGACAAAGTTGTTCTCCAGGTTCAGTTTCTCCCTGCCAGACACATTGGAAATGTTTTCCTCTGGCATTCGCACCAAGAGTCGCAGATTGCTTAACTGAGGAGCTCTGAGAATGGAACGGCAAGAGGTGTTCCGCTTGCATCATAAACAGTGCTCCAGAGCGCAGGGCAACGGGCACAATGAAACGTGTGTGCGGGATAGTGACCATTCACGCCTAGTGCTGGCAATGCACGAGCACTGCCAAAAGGCAAAGGGAAGCGCTTAGAATCCGGCTTGTGCGCAAAGCTTTCAGACTGCCACAGGACCGCATCTGTGGTAATGCCGCTTGCTCATTTGACGTTAGATGTCGCTTGGCAAAACTTCACCCGCATGTGGTTTATGATGCTACCTGTTGTTAGGTGACAACAAGGGCACATTTAGCAAATGCTTTTTCCTGCCTCATTTTGCTAGGCCACTCTCTTCTTTGGCACTTTAGTGCTTGCCAAAGTCCAATCGGCGTGCTGCTGCTTCCATCAGACAAGGAGCACAGCTTTCTGACAGCAGCTTTCAACTTGCCTAAGAAAGAGCTTGTCTATTTAGATGTGCTGCAAATCTGCGTGTGTGTAAGGTGCAGATGCAAGCTCCTGACAAAGTTGTTCTCCAGGTTCATTTTCTCCCTGCCAGACACATTGGAAATGTTTTCCTCTGGCATTCGCACCAAGAGTCGCAGATTGCTTAACTGAGGAGCTCTGAGAATGGAACGGCAAGAGGTGTTCCGCTTGCGTCATAAACAGTGCTCCAGAGCGCTTGGAAATGGGCACAACTATGCGTTTGTGCGGGAGAGTGACCATACATCCCCAGGGCTGGCAATGCACGAGCACTGCCAAAAGGCAAAGGAAGGCGCTTAGCATGCGGCTTGTGCACAAAGCTTTCAGACTGCCAGAGGACCGTAGCTGTGGTAAGCCCGCTTGCTCAATTGACCTTAGCTGTCGTCTGGAAGAACTTGAGCGCCATCTGCTGTATGCTGCTACCTGTTGTTAGGCGACAACAAGGGCACATGTATCAAACACTTTTTCCTTGCCCATTTTGCTAGGCCACGCTCTTCTGCGGCTCTTTAGTGCTTGCCAAACTCCAATGTGCATGCTGCTGCTTCCATCTGACAAGGAGCACAGCATTCTGACAGCAGCCTTCAGCTTGCCTAAGAAAGAGCTTGGCCATTGAAATGTGCTGCAAATCTCTGTGTGCAGAAGGTGCAGGTGCAAGCTCCTGAGAAATGGGTTCTCCAGGTTCAGTTGCTCCCTGCCAGACACATGGAAATGTTTTTTCTGGCACTCGCACCAAGAGTCCTAGATTGCTTAACTCAGGAGTTCGGAGAATGGAACGGCAAGAGGTGTTCCGCTTACGTCATAAACAGTGCTCCAGAGCGCTTGGCATCAGGCACAACGAAGCGTGTCTGCGGGATAACCACCATTCATGCCCAGGGCTGGCAATGCACAAGCACTGCCAAAAGGCAAAGGGAGGCTCTTAGTTGTGCACAAAGCTTTCCGCCTGCCAGAGGACAGTAGCTGTGGTATGCCCGCTTGCTCAATTGACGTTAGCTGTCACTTGTAAGATCTTAAGCCGCATCTGGTTTATGCTGATACCTGTTGTTAGACGACAACAGGGGCACATGTAGCAAATGCTTTTTCCTGGTTCATTTTGCAAGGCCACGCTCTTCTGCGGCTCTTTAGTGCTTGCCAAACTCCAATGTGTGTGCTGCTGCTTCCATCTGACAAGGAGCACAGCCTTCTGACAGCAGCTTTCAGGTTGCGTACAATAGAGATTGTCCATTTAGATGTGATGCAAATCCATATGTGTGTAAGGTGCAGGTGCAAGCTCCTGACAAATGTGTTCTCCCGGTACAGTTTCTCCCTGCCAGACACATGGAAATGTTTTCCTCTGGCATTCGCACCACGAGTTGCAGACTGCTTAACTCAGGAGCTCTGAGAATGGAACGGCAAGAGGTGTTCCGCTTGCGTCATAAACAGTGCTCCAGAGTGCATGGCAACGGGCACAATGAAACGTGTGTGCGGGATAGTGACCATTCACGCCTATTGCTGGCAATGCACGAGCACTGCCAAAAGGCAAAGGGAGGCGCTTAGCATGCGGCTTGTGCACAAAGCTTTCAGACTGCCAGAGGACCGCAACTGTGGTAAGGCCGCTTGCTCATTTGACCTTAGATGTCGCTTGGCAAAACTTCACCTGCATCTGGTTTATGATGCTACCTGTTTTAGGCGACAACAAGGGCACATGTATCAAACACTTTTTCCTTACCCATTTTGCTAGGCCACGCTCTTCTGCGGCTCTTTAGTGCTTGCCAAACTCGAAGGTGCCTGCTGCTGCTTCCATCTGACAAGGAGCACAGCCTTCTGACAGCAGCTTTCAGGTTGCGTATAATAGAGATTGTCCATTTAGATGTGATGCAAATCCATATGTGTGTAAGGTGCAGGTGCAAGCTCCTGACAAATGTGTTCTCCCGGTACAGTTTCTCCCTGCCAGACACATGGAAATGTATTCCTCTGGCATTCGCACCAAGAGTCGCAGATTGCTTAACTCAGGAGTTCTGAGAATGGAACGGCAAGAGGTGTTCCGCTTGCGTCATAAACAGTGCTCCAGAGTGCATGGCAACGGGCACAATGAAACGTGTGTGCGGGATAGTGACCATTCACGCCTATTGCTGGCAATGCACGAGCACTGCCAAAAGGCAAAGGGAGGCGCTTAGCATGCGGCTTGTGCACAAAGCTTTCAGACTGCCAGAGGACCGCAACTGTGGTAAGGCCGCTTGCTCAATTGAGGTTAGATGTCACTTGCAAGATCTTAAGCCGCATCTGGTTTATGCTGCTACCTGTTGTTAGGCGACAACAAGGGCATATGTAGCAAATGCTTTTTCCTTGCCCATTTTGCTAGGCCACGCTCTTCTGCGGCTCTTTAGTGCTTGCCAAACTCCAATGTGCATGCTGCTGCTTCCATCTGACAAGGAGCACAGCCTTCTGACAGCAGCTTTCAGGTTGCGTACAATTGAGCTTGTCCATTTAGATGTGATGCAAATCCATATGTGTGTAAGGTGCAGGTGCAAGCTCCTGACAAATGTGTTCTCCCGGTACAGTTTCTCCCTGCCAGACACATGGAAATGTTTTTCTGGCACTCGCACCAAGAGTCCTAGATTGCTTAACTCAGGAGTTCGGAGAATGGAACGGCAAGAGGTGTTCCGCTTGCGTCATAAACAGTGCTCCAGAGCGCTTGGCATCAGGCACAATGAAACGTGTGTGCGGGATAGTGACCATTCACGCCTATTGCTGGCAATGCACGAGCACTGCCAAAAGGCAAAGGGAGGCGCTTACCATGAGGCTTGTGCGCAAAGCTTTCAGACTGCCAGAGGACCGCAACTGTGGTAAGGCCGTTTGCTCATTTGACCTTAGATGTCGCTTGGCAAAACTTCAACTGCATCTGGTTTATGATGCTACCTGTTGTTAGGCGACAACAAGGGCATATGTATCAAACACTTTTTCCTTGCCCATTTTGCTAGGCCACGCTCTTCTGCGGCTCTTTAGTGCTTGCCAAACTCCTATGTGCGTGCTGCTGCTTCCACCTGACAAGGAGCACAGCCTTCAGACAGCAGCTTTCAACTTGCCTAAGAAAAAGCTTGGCCATTTAGATGTGCTGCAAATCTGCATGTGTGTAAGGTGCAGGTGCAAGCTCCTGACAAAGTTGTTCTCCAGGTTCAGTTTCTCCCTGCCAGACACATTGGAAATGTTTTCCTCTGGCATTCGCACCAAGAGTCGCAGATTGCTTAACTGAGGAGCTCTGAGAATGGAACGGCAAGAGGTGTTCCGCTTGCATCATAAACAGTGCTCCAGAGCGCAGGGCAACGGGCACAATGAAACGTGTGTGCGGGATAGTGACCATTCACGCCTAGTGCTGGCAATGCACGAGCACTGCCAAAAGGCAAAGGGAAGCGCTTAGAATCCGGCTTGTGCGCAAAGCTTTCAGACTGCCACAGGACCGCATCTGTGGTAATGCCGCTTGCTCATTTGACGTTAGATGTCGCTTGGCAAAACTTCACCCGCATGTGGTTTATGATGCTACCTGTTGTTAGGTGACAACAAGGGCACATTTAGCAAATGCTTTTTCCTGCCTCATTTTGCTAGGCCACTCTCTTCTTTGGCACTTTAGTGCTTGCCAAAGTCCAATCGGCGTGCTGCTGCTTCCATCAGACAAGGAGCACAGCTTTCTGACAGCAGCTTTCAACTTGCCTAAGAAAGAGCTTGTCTATTTAGATGTGCTGCAAATCTGCGTGTGTGTAAGGTGCAGATGCAAGCTCCTGACAAAGTTGTTCTCCAGGTTCATTTTCTCCCTGCCAGACACATTGGAAATGTTTTCCTCTGGCATTCGCACCAAGAGTCGCAGATTGCTTAACTGAGGAGCTCTGAGAATGGAACGGCAAGAGGTGTTCCGCTTGCGTCATAAACAGTGCTCCAGAGCGCTTGGAAATGGGCACAACTATGCGTTTGTGCGGGAGAGTGACCATACATCCCCAGGGCTGGCAATGCACGAGCACTGCCAAAAGGCAAAGGAAGGCGCTTAGCATGCGGCTTGTGCACAAAGCTTTCAGACTGCCAGAGGACCGTAGCTGTGGTAAGCCCGCTTGCTCAATTGACCTTAGCTGTCGTCTGGAAGAACTTGAGCGCCATCTGCTGTATGCTGCTACCTGTTGTTAGGCGACAACAAGGGCACATGTATCAAACACTTTTTCCTTGCCCATTTTGCTAGGCCACGCTCTTCTGCGGCTCTTTAGTGCTTGCCAAACTCCTATGTGCATGCTGCTGCTTCCATCTGACAAGGAGCACAGCATTCTGACAGCAGCCTTCAGCTTGCCTAAGAAAGAGCTTGGCCATTGAAATGTGCTGCAAATCTCTGTGTGCAGAAGGTGCAGGTGCAAGCTCCTGAGAAATGGGTTCTCCAGGTTCAGTTGCTCCCTGCCAGACACATGGAAATGTTTTTTCTGGCACTCGCACCAAGAGTCCTAGATTGCTTAACTCAGGAGTTCGGAGAATGGAACGGCAAGAGGTGTTCCGCTTACGTCATAAACAGTGCTCCAGAGCGCTTGGCATCAGGCACAACGAAGCGTGTCTGCGGGATAACCACCATTCATGCCCAGGGCTGGCAATGCACAAGCACTGCCAAAAGGCAAAGGGAGGCTCTTAGTTGTGCACAAAGCTTTCCGCCTGCCAGAGGACAGTAGCTGTGGTATGCCCGCTTGCTCAATTGACGTTAGCTGTCACTTGTAAGATCTTAAGCCGCATCTGGTTTATGCTGATACCTGTTGTTAGACGACAACAGGGGCACATGTAGCAAATGCTTTTTCCTGGTTCATTTTGCAAGGCCATACTCTTCTGCGGCTCTTTACTGCTTGCCAAACTCCAATGTGTGTGCTGCTGCTTCCATCTGACAAGGAGCACAGCCTTCTGACAGCAGCTTTCAGGTTGCGTACAATAGAGATTGTCCATTTAGATGTGATGCAAATCCATATGTGTGTAAGGTGCAGGTGCAAGCTCCTGACAAATGTGTTCTCCCGGTACAGTTTCTCCCTGCCAGACACATGGAAATGTTTTCCTCTGGCATTCGCACCACGAGTTGCAGACTGCTTAACTCAGGAGCTCTGAGAATGGAACGGCAAGAGGTGTTCCGCTTGCGTCATAAACAGTGCTCCAGAGTGCATGGCAACGGGCACAATGAAACGTGTGTGCGGGATAGTGACCATTCACGCCTATTGCTGGCAATGCACGAGCACTGCCAAAAGGCAAAGGGAGGCGCTTAGCATGCGGCTTGTGCACAAAGCTTTCAGACTGCGAGAGGACCGTAGCTGTGGTAAGCCTGCTTGCTCAATTGACCTTAGCTGTCGTCTGGAAGAACTTGAGCGCCATCTGCTGTATGCTGCTCCCTGTTGTTAGGCGACAACAAGGGCACATGTATCAAACACTTTTTCCTTGCCCATTTTGCTAGGCCACGCTCTTCTGCGGCTCTTTAGTGCTTGCCAAACTCCTATGTGCGTGCTGCTGCTTCCACCTGACAAGGAGCACAGCCTTCAGACAGCAGCTTTCAACTTGCTTAAGAAAAAGCTTGGCCATTTAGATGTGCTGCAAATCTGCATGTGTGTAAGGTGCAGGTGCAAGCTCCTGACAAAGTTGTTCTCCAGGTTCAGTTTCTCCCTGCCAGACACATTGGAAATGTTTTCCTCTGGCATTCGCACCAAGAGTCGCAGATTGCTTAACTGAGGAGCTCTGAGAATGGAACGGCAAGAGGTGTTCCGCTTGCATCATAAACAGTGCTCCAGAGTGCATGGCAACGGGCACAATGAAACGTGTGTGCGGGATAGTGACCATTCACGCCTAGTGCTGGCAATGCACGAGCACTGCCAAAAGGCAAAGGGAGGCGCTTAGAATCCGGCTTGTGCGCAAAGCTTTCAGACTGCCACAGGACCGCATCTGTGGTAATGCCGCTTGCTCATTTGACGTTAGATGTCGCTTGGCAAAACTTCACCCGCATGTGGTTTATGCTGCTACCTGTTGTTAGGTGACAACAAGGGCATATGTAGCAAATGCTTTTTCCTGCCTCATTTTGCTAGGCCACTCTCTTCTTTGGCACTTTAGTGCTTGCCAAAGTCCAATCGGCGTGCTGCTGCTTCCATCAGACAAGGAGCACAGCTTTCTGACAGCAGCTTTCAACTTGCCTAAGAAAGAGCTTGTCTATTTAGATGTGCTGCAAATCTGCGTGTGTGTAAGGTGCAGATGCAAGCTCCTGACAAAGTTGTTCTCCAGGTTCATTTTCTCCCTGCCAGACACATTGGAAATGTTTTCCTCTGGCATTCGCACCAAGAGTCGCAGATTGCTTAACTGAGGAGCTCTGAGAATGGAACGGCAAGAGGTGTTCCGCTTGCGTCATAAACAGTGCTCCAGAGCGCTTGGAAATGGGCACAACTATGCGTTTGTGCGGGAGAGTGACCATACATCCCCAGGGCTGGCAATGCACGAGCACTGCCAAAAGGCAAAGGAAGGCGCTTAGCATGCGGCTTGTGCACAAAGCTTTCAGACTGCCAGAGGACCGTAGCTGTGGTAAGCCCGCTTGCTCAATTGACCTTAGCTGTCGTCTGGAAGAACTTGAGCGCCATCTGCTGTATGCTGCTACCTGTTGTTAGGCGACAACAAGGGCACATGTATCAAACACTTTTTCCTTGCCCATTTTGCTAGGCCACGCTCTTCTGCGGCTCTTTAGTGCTTGCCAAACTCCAATGTGTGTGCTGCTGCTTCCATCTGACAAGGAGCACAGCCTTCTGACAGCAGCTTTCAGGTTGCGTACAATAGAGATTGTCCATTTAGATGTGATGCAAATCCATATGTGTGTAAGGTGCAGGTGCAAGCTCCTGACAAATGTGTTCTCCCGGTACAGTTTCTCCCTGCCAGACACATGGAAATGTATTCCTCTGGCATTCGCACCACGAGTTGCAGACTGCTTAACTCAGGAGCTCTGAGAATGGAACGGCAAGAGGTGTTCCGCTTGCGTCATAAACAGTGCTCCAGAGTGCATGGCAACGGGCACAATGAAACGTGTGTGCGGGATAGTGACCATTCACGCCTATTGCTGGCAATGCACGAGCACTGCCAAAAGGCAAAGGGAGGCGCTTAGCATGCGGCTTGTGCACAAAGCTTTCAGACTGCCAGAGGACCGCAACTGTGGTAAGGCCGCTTGCTCATTTGACCTTAGATGTCGCTTGGCAAAACTTCACCTGCATCTGGTTTATGATGCTACCTGTTTTAGGCGACAACAAGGGCACATGTATCAAACACTTTTTCCTTACCCATTTTGCTAGGCCACGCTCTTCTGCGGCTCTTTAGTGCTTGCCAAACTCGAAGGTGCCTGCTGCTGCTTCCATCTGACAAGGAGCACAGCCTTCTGACAGCAGCTTTCAGGTTGCGTATAATAGAGATTGTCCATTTAGATGTGATGCAAATCCATATGTGTGTAAGGTGCAGGTGCAAGCTCCTGACAAATGTGTTCTCCCGGTACAGTTTCTCCCTGCCAGACACATGGAAATGTATTCCTCTGGCATTCGCACCAAGAGTCGCAGATTGCTTAACTCAGGAGTTCTGAGAATGGAACGGCAAGAGGTGTTCCGCTTGCGTCATAAACAGTGCTCCAGAGTGCATGGCAACGGGCACAATGAAACGTGTGTGCGGGATAGTGACCATTCACGCCTATTGCTGGCAATGCACGAGCACTGCCAAAAGGCAAAGGGAGGCGCTTAGCATGCGGCTTGTGCACAAAGCTTTCAGACTGCCAGAGGACCGCAACTGTGGTAAGGCCGCTTGCTCAATTGAGGTTAGATGTCACTTGCAAGATCTTAAGCCGCATCTGGTTTATGCTGCTACCTGTTGTTAGGCGACAACAAGGGCATATGTAGCAAATGCTTTTTCCTTGCCCATTTTGCTAGGCCACGCTCTTCTGCGGCTCTTTAGTGCTTGCCAAACTCCAATGTGCATGCTGCTGCTTCCATCTGACAAGGAGCACAGCCTTCTGACAGCAGCTTTCAGGTTGCGTACAATTGAGCTTGTCCATTTAGATGTGATGCAAATCCATATGTGTGTAAGGTGCAGGTGCAAGCTCCTGACAAATGTGTTCTCCCGGTACAGTTTCTCCCTGCCAGACACATGGAAATGTTTTTCTGGCACTCGCACCAAGAGTCCTAGATTGCTTAACTCAGGAGTTCGGAGAATGGAACGGCAAGAGGTGTTCCGCTTGCGTCATAAACAGTGCTCCAGAGCGCTTGGCATCAGGCACAATGAAACGTGTGTGCGGGATAGTGACCATTCACGCCTATTGCTGGCAATGCACGAGCACTGCCAAAAGGCAAAGGGAGGCGCTTACCATGAGGCTTGTGCGCAAAGCTTTCAGACTGCCAGAGGACCGCAACTGTGGTAAGGCCGTTTGCTCATTTGACCTTAGATGTCGCTTGGCAAAACTTCAACTGCATCTGGTTTATGATGCTACCTGTTGTTAGGCGACAACAAGGGCATATGTATCAAACACTTTTTCCTTGCCCATTTTGCTAGGCCACGCTCTTCTGCGGCTCTTTAGTGCTTGCCAAACTCCTATGTGCGTGCTGCTGCTTCCACCTGACAAGGAGCACAGCCTTCAGACAGCAGCTTTCAACTTGCCTAAGAAAAAGCTTGGCCATTTAGATGTGCTGCAAATCTGCATGTGTGTAAGGTGCAGGTGCAAGCTCCTGACAAATGTGTTCTCCCGGTACAGTTTCTCCCTGCCAGACACATGGAAATATTTTCCTCTGGCATTCGCACCAAGAGTCGCAGATTGCTTAACTGAGGAGCTCTGAGAATGGAACGGCAAGAGGTGTTCCGCTTGCGTCATAAACAGTGCTCCAGAGCGCAGGGCAACGGGCACAATGAAACGTGTGTGCGGGATAGTGACCATTCACGCCTAGTGCTGGCAATGCACGAGCACTGCCAAAAGGCAAAGGGAAGCGCTTAGAATCCGGCTTGTGCGCAAAGCTTTCAGACTGCCACAGGACCGCATCTGTGGTAATGCCGCTTGCTCATTTGACGTTAGATGTCGCTTGGCAAAACTTCACCCGCATGTGGTTTATGATGCTACCTGTTGTTAGGTGACAACAAGGGCACATTTAGCAAATGCTTTTTCCTGCCTCATTTTGCTAGGCCACTCTCTTCTTTGGCACTTTAGTGCTTGCCAAAGTCCAATCGGCGTGCTGCTGCTTCCATCAGACAAGGAGCACAGCTTTCTGACAGCAGCTTTCAACTTGCCTAAGAAAGAGCTTGTCTATTTAGATGTGCTGCAAATCTGCGTGTGTGTAAGGTGCAGATGCAAGCTCCTGACAAAGTTGTTCTCCAGGTTCATTTTCTCCCTGCCAGACACATTGGAAATGTTTTCCTCTGGCATTCGCACCAAGAGTCGCAGATTGCTTAACTGAGGAGCTCTGAGAATGGAACGGCAAGAGGTGTTCCGCTTGCGTCATAAACAGTGCTCCAGAGCGCTTGGAAATGGGCACAACTATGCGTTTGTGCGGGAGAGTGACCATACATCCCCAGGGCTGGCAATGCACGAGCACTGCCAAAAGGCAAAGGAAGGCGCTTAGCATGCGGCTTGTGCACAAAGCTTTCAGACTGCCAGAGGACCGTAGCTGTGGTAAGCCCGCTTGCTCAATTGACCTTAGCTGTCGTCTGGAAGAACTTGAGCGCCATCTGCTGTATGCTGCTACCTGTTGTTAGGCGACAACAAGGGCACATGTATCAAACACTTTTTCCTTGCCCATTTTGCTAGGCCACGCTCTTCTGCGGCTCTTTAGTGCTTGCCAAACTCCAATGTGTGTGCTGCTGCTTCCATCTGACAAGGAGCACAGCCTTCTGACAGCAGCTTTCAGGTTGCGTACAATAGAGATTGTCCATTTAGATGTGATGCAAATCCATATGTGTGTAAGGTGCAGGTGCAAGCTCCTGACAAATGTGTTCTCCCGGTACAGTTTCTCCCTGCCAGACACATGGAAATGTATTCCTCTGGCATTCGCACCACGAGTTGCAGACTGCTTAACTCAGGAGCTCTGAGAATGGAACGGCAAGAGGTGTTCCGCTTGCGTCATAAACAGTGCTCCAGAGTGCATGGCAACGGGCACAATGAAACGTGTGTGCGGGATAGTGACCATTCACGCCTATTGCTGGCAATGCACGAGCACTGCCAAAAGGCAAAGGGAGGCGCTTAGCATGCGGCTTGTGCACAAAGCTTTCAGACTGCCAGAGGACCGCAACTGTGGTAAGGCCGCTTGCTCATTTGACCTTAGATGTCGCTTGGCAAAACTTCACCTGCATCTGGTTTATGATGCTACCTGTTTTAGGCGACAACAAGGGCACATGTATCAAACACTTTTTCCTTACCCATTTTGCTAGGCCACGCTCTTCTGCGGCTCTTTAGTGCTTGCCAAACTCGAAGGTGCCTGCTGCTGCTTCCATCTGACAAGGAGCACAGCCTTCTGACAGCAGCTTTCAGGTTGCGTATAATAGAGATTGTCCATTTAGATGTGATGCAAATCCATATGTGTGTAAGGTGCAGGTGCAAGCTCCTGACAAATGTGTTCTCCCGGTACAGTTTCTCCCTGCCAGACACATGGAAATGTATTCCTCTGGCATTCGCACCAAGAGTCGCAGATTGCTTAACTCAGGAGTTCTGAGAATGGAACGGCAAGAGGTGTTCCGCTTGCGTCATAAACAGTGCTCCAGAGTGCATGGCAACGGGCACAATGAAACGTGTGTGCGGGATAGTGACCATTCACGCCTATTGCTGGCAATGCACGAGCACTGCCAAAAGGCAAAGGGAGGCGCTTAGCATGCGGCTTGTGCACAAAGCTTTCAGACTGCCAGAGGACCGCAACTGTGGTAAGGCCGCTTGCTCAATTGAGGTTAGATGTCACTTGCAAGATCTTAAGCCGCATCTGGTTTATGCTGCTACCTGTTGTTAGGCGACAACAAGGGCATATGTAGCAAATGCTTTTTCCTTGCCCATTTTGCTAGGCCACGCTCTTCTGCGGCTCTTTAGTGCTTGCCAAACTCCAATGTGCATGCTGCTGCTTCCATCTGACAAGGAGCACAGCCTTCTGACAGCAGCTTTCAGGTTGCGTACAATTGAGCTTGTCCATTTAGATGTGATGCAAATCCATATGTGTGTAAGGTGCAGGTGCAAGCTCCTGACAAATGTGTTCTCCCGGTACAGTTTCTCCCTGCCAGACACATGGAAATGTTTTTCTGGCACTCGCACCAAGAGTCCTAGATTGCTTAACTCAGGAGTTCGGAGAATGGAACGGCAAGAGGTGTTCCGCTTGCGTCATAAACAGTGCTCCAGAGCGCTTGGCATCAGGCACAATGAAACGTGTGTGCGGGATAGTGACCATTCACGCCTATTGCTGGCAATGCACGAGCACTGCCAAAAGGCAAAGGGAGGCGCTTACCATGAGGCTTGTGCGCAAAGCTTTCAGACTGCCAGAGGACCGCAACTGTGGTAAGGCCGTTTGCTCATTTGACCTTAGATGTCGCTTGGCAAAACTTCAACTGCATCTGGTTTATGATGCTACCTGTTGTTAGGCGACAACAAGGGCATATGTATCAAACACTTTTTCCTTGCCCATTTTGCTAGGCCACGCTCTTCTGCGGCTCTTTAGTGCTTGCCAAACTCCTATGTGCGTGCTGCTGCTTCCACCTGACAAGGAGCACAGCCTTCAGACAGCAGCTTTCAACTTGCCTAAGAAAAAGCTTGGCCATTTAGATGTGCTGCAAATCTGCATGTGTGTAAGGTGCAGGTGCAAGCTCCTGACAAATGTGTTCTCCCGGTACAGTTTCTCCCTGCCAGACACATGGAAATATTTTCCTCTGGCATTCGCACCAAGAGTCGCAGATTGCTTAACTGAGGAGCTCTGAGAATGGAACGGCAAGAGGTGTTCCGCTTGCGTCATAAACAGTGCTCCAGAGCGCAGGGCAACGGGCACAATGAAACGTGTGTGCGGGATAGTGACCATTCACGCCTAGTGCTGGCAATGCACGAGCACTGCCAAAAGGCAAAGGGAAGCGCTTAGAATCCGGCTTGTGCGCAAAGCTTTCAGACTGCCACAGGACCGCATCTGTGGTAATGCCGCTTGCTCATTTGACGTTAGATGTCGCTTGGCAAAACTTCACCCGCATGTGGTTTATGATGCTACCTGTTGTTAGGTGACAACAAGGGCACATTTAGCAAATGCTTTTTCCTGCCTCATTTTGCTAGGCCACTCTCTTCTTTGGCACTTTAGTGCTTGCCAAAGTCCAATCGGCGTGCTGCTGCTTCCATCAGACAAGGAGCACAGCTTTCTGACAGCAGCTTTCAACTTGCCTAAGAAAGAGCTTGTCTATTTAGATGTGCTGCAAATCTGCGTGTGTGTAAGGTGCAGATGCAAGCTCCTGACAAAGTTGTTCTCCAGGTTCATTTTCTCCCTGCCAGACACATTGGAAATGTTTTCCTCTGGCATTCGCACCAAGAGTCGCAGATTGCTTAACTCAGGAGCTCTGAGAATGGAACGGCAAGAGGTGTTCCGCTTGCGTCATAAACAGTGCTCCAGAGCGCTTGGAAATGGGCACAACTATGCGTTTGTGCGGGAGAGTGACCATACATCCCCAGGGCTGGCAATGCACGAGCACTGCCAAAAGGCAAAGGAAGGCGCTTAGCATGCGGCTTGTGCACAAAGCTTTCAGACTGCCAGAGGACCGTAGCTGTGGTAAGCCCGCTTGCTCAATTGACCTTAGCTGTCGTCTGGAAGAACTTGAGCGCCATCTGCTGTATGCTGCTACCTGTTGTTAGGCGACAACAAGGGCACATGTATCAAACACTTTTTCCTTACCCATTTTGCTAGGCCACGCTCTTCTGCAGCTCTTTAGTGCTTGCCAAACTCCTATGTGCATGCTGCTGCTTCCATCTGACAAGGAGCACAGCATTCTGACAGCAGCCTTCAGCTTGCCTAAGAAAGAGCTTGGCCATTGAAATGTGCTGCAAATCTCTGTGTGCAGAAGGTGCAGGTGCAAGCTCCTGAGAAATGGGTTCTCCAGGTTCAGTTGCTCCCTGCCAGACACATGGAAATGTTTTTTCTGGCACTCGCACCAAGAGTCCTAGATTGCTTAACTCAGGAGTTCGGAGAATGGAACGGCAAGAGGTGTTCCGCTTACGTCATAAACAGTGCTCCAGAGCGCTTGGCATCAGGCACAACGAAGCGTGTCTGCGGGATAACCACCATTCACGCCCAGGGCTGGCAATGCACAAGCACTGCCAAAAGGCAAAGGGAGGCTCTTAGTTGTGCACAAAGCTTTCCGCCTGCCAGAGGACAGTAGCTGTGGTATGCCCGCTTGCTCAATTGACGTTAGCTGTCACTTGTAAGATCTTAAGCCGCATCTGGTTTATGCTGATACCTGTTGTTAGACGACAACAGGGGCACATGTAGCAAATGCTTTTTCCTGGTTCATTTTGCAAGGCCATACTCTTCTGCGGCTCTTTACTGCTTGCCAAACTCCAATGTGTGTGCTGCTGCTTCCATCTGACAAGGAGCACAGCCTTCTGACAGCAGCTTTCAGGTTGCGTACAATAGAGATTGTCCATTTAGATGTGATGCAAATCCATATGTGTGTAAGGTGCAGGTGCAAGCTCCTGACAAATGTGTTCTCCCGGTACAGTTTCTCCCTGCCAGACACATGGAAATGTTTTCCTCTGGCATTCGCACCACGAGTTGCAGACTGCTTAACTCAGGAGCTCTGAGAATGGAACGGCAAGAGGTGTTCCGCTTGCGTCATAAACAGTGCTCCAGAGTGCATGGCAACGGGCACAATGAAACGTGTGTGCGGGATAGTGACCATTCACGCCTATTGCTGGCAATGCACGAGCACTGCCAAAAGGCAAAGGGAGGCGCTTAGCATGCGGCTTGTGCACAAAGCTTTCAGACTGCCAGAGGACCGTAGCTGTGGTAAGCCTGCTTGCTCAATTGACCTTAGCTGTCGTCTGGAAGAACTTGAGCGCCATCTGCTGTATGCTGCTACCTGTTGTTAGGCGACAACAAGGGCACATGTATCAAACACTTTTTCCTTGCCCATTTTGCTAGGCCACGCTCTTCTGCGGCTCTTTAGTGCTTGCCAAACTCCTATGTGCGTGCTGCTGCTTCCACCTGACAAGGAGCACAGCCTTCAGACAGCAGCTTTCAACTTGCCTAAGAAAAAGCTTGGCCATTTAGATGTGCTGCAAATCTGCATGTGTGTAAGGTGCAGGTGCAAGCTCCTGACAAAGTTGTTCTCCAGGTTCAGTTTCTCCCTGCCAGACACATTGGAAATGTTTTCCTCTGGCATTCGCACCAAGAGTCGCAGATTGCTTAACTGAGGAGCTCTGAGAATGGAACGGCAAGAGGTGTTCCGCTTGCATCATAAACAGTGCTCCAGAGTGCATGGCAACGGGCACAATGAAACGTGTGTGCGGGATAGTGACCATTCACGCCTAGTGCTGGCAATGCACGAGCACTGCCAAAAGGCAAAGGGAGGCGCTTAGAATCCGGCTTGTGCGCAAAGCTTTCAGACTGCCACAGGACCGCATCTGTGGTAATGCCGCTTGCTCATTTGACGTTAGATGTCGCTTGGCAAAACTTCACCCGCATGTGGTTTATGATGCTACCTGTTGTTAGGTGACAACAAGGGCACATTTAGCAAATGCTTTTTCCTGCCTCATTTTGCTAGGCCACTCTCTTCTTTGGCACTTTAGTGCTTGCCAAAGTCCAATCGGCGTGCTGCTGCTTCCATCAGACAAGGAGCACAGCTTTCTGACAGCAGCTTTCAACTTGCCTAAGAAAGAGCTTGTCTATTTAGATGTGCTGCAAATCTGCGTGTGTGTAAGGTGCAGATGCAAGCTCCTGACAAAGTTGTTCTCCAGGTTCATTTTCTCCCTGCCAGACACAGTGGAAATGTTTTCCTCTGGCATTCGCACCAAGAGTCGCAGATTGCTTAACTGAGGAGCTCTGAGAATGGAACGGCAAGAGGTGTTCCGCTTGCGTCATAAACAGTGCTCCAGAGCGCTTGGAAATGGGCACAACTATGCGTTTGTGCGGGAGAGTGACCATACATCCCCAGGGCTGGCAATGCACGAGCACTGCCAAAAGGCAAAGGAAGGCGCTTAGCATGCGGCTTGTGCACAAAGCTTTCAGACTGCCAGAGGACCGTAGCTGTGGTAAGCCCGCTTGCTCAATTGACCTTAGCTGTCGTCTGGAAGAACTTGAGCGCCATCTGCTGTATGCTGCTACCTGTTGTTAGGCGACAACAAGGGCACATGTATCAAACACTTTTTCCTTGCCCATTTTGCTAGGCCACGCTCTTCTGCGGCTCTTTAGTGCTTGCCAAACTCCAATGTGTGTGCTGCTGCTTCCATCTGACAAGGAGCACAGCTTTCTGACAGCAGCTTTCAGGTTGCGTACAATAGAGATTGTCCATTTAGATGTGATGCAAATCCATATGTGTGTAAGGTGCAGGTGCAAGCTCCTGACAAATGTGTTCTCCCGGTACAGTTTCTCCCTGCCAGACACATGGAAATGTTTTCCTCTGGCATTCGCACCACGAGTTGCAGACTGCTTAACTCAGGAGCTCTGAGAATGGAACGGCAAGAGGTGTTCCGCTTGCGTCATAAACAGTGCTCCAGAGTGCATGGCAACGGGCACAATGAAACGTGTGTGCGGGATAGTGACCATTCACACCTATTGCTGGCAACGCACGAGCACTGCCAAAAGGCAAAGGGAGGCGCTTAGCATGCGGCTTGTGCACAAAGCTTTCCGACTGCCAGAGGACCGCAACTGTGGTAAGGCCGCTTGCTCATTTGACCTTAGATGTCGCTTGGCAAAACTTCACCTGCATCTGGTTTATGATGCTACCTGTTTTAGGCGACAACAAGGGCACATGTATCAAACACTTTTTCCTTACCCATTTTGCTAGGCCACGCTCTTCTGCGGCTCTTTAGTGCTTGCCAAACTCGAAGGTGCCTGCTGCTGCTTCCATCTGACAAGGAGCACAGCCTTCTGACAGCAGCTTTCAGGTTGCGTATAATAGAGATTGTCCATTTAGATGTGATGCAAATCCATATGTGTGTAAGGTGCAGGTGCAAGCTCCTGACAAATGTGTTCTCCCGGTACAGTTTCTCCCTGCCAGACACATGGAAATGTTTTCCTCTGGCATTCGCACCACGAGTTGCAGACTGCTTAACTCAGGAGCTCTGAGAATGGAACGGCAGGAGGTGTTCCGCTTGCGTCATAAACAGTGCTCCAGAGTGCATGGCAAAGGGCACAATGAAACGTGTGTGCGGGATAGTGACCATTCACGCCTATTGCTGGCAATGCACGAGCACTGCCAAAAGGCAAAGGGAGGCGCTTAGCATGAGGCTTGTGCGCAAAGCTTTCAGACTGCCAGAGGACCGCAACTGTGGTAAGGCCGTTTGCTCATTTGACCTTAGATGTCGCTTGGCAAAACTTCACCTGCATCTGGTTTATGATGCTACCTGTTGTTAGGCGACAACAAGGGCATATGTATCAAACACTTTTTCCTTACCCATTTTGCTAGGCCACGCTCTTCTGCGGCTCTTTAGTGCTTGCCAAACTCAAAGGTGCCTGCTGCTGCTTCCATCTGACAAGGAGCACAGCCTTCTGACAGCAGCTCTCAGGTTGCGTACAATAGACATTGTCCATTTAGATGTGATGCAAATCCATATGTGTGTAAGGTGCAGGTGCAAGCTCCTGACAATTGGGTTCTCCCGGTACAGTTTCTCCCTGCCAGACACATGGAAATGTATTCCTCTGGCATTCGCACCAAGAGTCGCAGATTGCTTAACTCAGGAGTTCTGAGAATGGAACGGCAAGAGGTGTTCCGCTTGCGTCATAAACAGTGCTCCAGAGTGCATGGCAACGGGCACAATGAAACGTGTGTGCGGGATAGTGACCATTCACGCCTATTGCTGGCAATGCACGAGCACTGCCAAAAGGCAAAGGGAGGCGCTTAGCATGCGGCTTGTGCACAAAGCTTTCAGACTGCCAGAGGACCGCAACTGTGGTAAGGCCGCTTGCTCAATTGAGGTTAGATGTCACTTGCAAGATCTTAAGCCGCATCTGGTTTATGCTGCTACCTGTTGTTAGGCGACAACAAGGGCATATGTAGCAAATGCTTTTTCCTTGCCCATTTTGCTAGGCCACGCTCTTCTGCGGCTCTTTAGTGCTTGCCAAACTCCAATGTGCATGCTGCTGCTTCCATCTGACAAGGAGCACAGCCTTCTGACAGCAGCTTTCAGGTTGCGTACAATTGAGCTTGTCCATTTAGATGTGATGCAAATCCATATGTGTGTAAGGTGCAGGTGCAAGCTCCTGACAAATGTGTTCTCCCGGTACAGTTTCTCCCTGCCAGACACATGGAAATGTTTTTTCTGGCACTCGCACCAAGAGTCCTAGATTGCTTAACTCAGGAGTTCGGAGAATGGAACGGCAAGAGGTGTTCCGCTTGCGTCATAAACAGTGCTCCAGAGCGCTTGGCATCAGGCACAACGAAGCGTGTCTGCGGGATAGCCACCTTTCACGCCCAGGGCTGGCAATGCACAAGCACTGCCAAAAGGCAAAGGAAGGCTCTTAGTTGTGCACAAAGCTTTCAGCCTGCCAGAGGACAGTAGCTGTGGTATGCCCGCTTGCTCAATTGACGTTAGCTGTCACTTGTAAGATCTTAAGCCGCATCTGGTTTATGCTGATACCTGTTGTTAGACGACAACAGGGGCACATGTAGCAAATGCTTTTTCCTGGTTCATTTTGCAAGGCCATACTCTTCTGCGGCTCTTTACTGCTTGCCAAACTCCAATGTGTGTGCTGCTGCTTCCATCTGACAAGGAGCACAGCCTTCTGACAGCAGCTTTCAGGTTGCGTACAATAGAGATTGTCCATTTAGATGTGATGCAAATCCATATGTGTGTAAGGTGCAGGTGCAAGCTCCTGACAATTGGGTTCTCCCGGTACAGTTTCTCCCTGCCAGACACATGGAAATGTTTTCCTCTGGCATTCGCACCACGAGTTGCAGACTGCTTAACTCAGGAGCTCTGAGAATGGAACGGCAAGAGGTGTTCCGCTTGCGTCATAAACAGTGCTCCAGAGTGCATGGCAACGGGCACAATGAAACGTGTGTGCGGGATAGTGACCATTCACGCCTATTGCTGGCAATGCACGAGCACTGCCAAAAGGCAAAGGGAGGCGCTTAGCATGCGGCTTGTGCACAAAGCTTTCAGACTGCCAGAGGACCGTAGCTGTGGTAAGCCTGCTTGCTCAATTGACCTTAGCTGTCGTCTGGAAGAACTTGAGCGCCATCTGCTGTATGCTGCTACCTGTTGTTAGGCGACAACAAGGGCACATGTATCAAACACTTTTTCCTTGCCCATTTTGCTAGGCCACGCTCTTCTGCGGCTCTTTAGTGCTTGCCAAACTCCTATGTGCGTGCTGCTGCTTCCACCTGACAAGGAGCACAGCCTTCAGACAGCAGCTTTCAACTTGCCTAAGAAAAAGCTTGGCCATTTAGATGTGCTGCAAATCTGCATGTGTGTAAGGTGCAGGTGCAAGCTCCTGACAAAGTTGTTCTCCAGGTTCAGTTTCTCCCTGCCAGACACATTGGAAATGTTTTCCTCTGGCATTCGCACCAAGAGTCGCAGATTGCTTAACTGAGGAGCTCTGAGAATGGAACGGCAAGAGGTGTTCCGCTTGCATCATAAACAGTGCTCCAGAGCGCAGGGCAACGGGCACAATGAAACGTGTGTGCGGGATAGTGACCATTCACGCCTAGTGCTGGCAATGCACGAGCACTGCCAAAAGGCAAAGGAAGGCGCTTAGAATCCGGCTTGTGCGCAAAGCTTTCAGACTGCCACAGGACCGCATCTGTGGTAATGCCGCTTGCTCATTTGACGTTAGATGTCGCTTGGCAAAACTTCACCCGCATGTGGTTTATGATGCTACCTGTTGTTAGGTGACAACAAGGGCACATTTAGCAAATGCTTTTTCCTGCCTCATTTTGCTAGGCCACTCTCTTCTTTGGCACTTTAGTGCTTGCCAAAGTCCAATCGGCGTGCTGCTGCTTCCATCAGACAAGGAGCACAGCTTTCTGACAGCAGCTTTCAACTTGCCTAAGAAAGAGCTTGTCTATTTAGATGTGCTGCAAATCTGCGTGTGTGTAAGGTGCAGATGCAAGCTCCTGACAAAGTTGTTCTCCAGGTTCATTTTCTCCCTGCCAGACACATTGGAAATGTTTTCCTCTGGCATTCGCACCAAGAGTCGCAGATTGCTTAACTCAGGAGCTCTGAGAATGGAACGGCAAGAGGTGTTCCGCTTGCGTCATAAACAGTGCTCCAGAGCGCTTGGAAATGGGCACAACTATGCGTTTGTGCGGGAGAGTGACCATACATCCCCAGGGCTGGCAATGCACGAGCACTGCCAAAAGGCAAAGGAAGGCGCTTAGCATGCGGCTTGTGCACAAAGCTTTCAGACTGACAGAGGACCGTAGCTGTGGTAAGCCCGCTTGCTCAATTGACCTTAGCTGTCGTCTGGAAGAACTTGAGCGCCATCTGCTGTATGCTGCTCCCTGTTGTTAGGCGACAACAAGGGCACATGTATCAAACACTTTTTCCTTGCCCATTTTGCTAGGCCACGCTCTTCTGCGGCTCTTTAGTGCTTGCCAAACTCCAATGTGTGTGCTGCTGCTTCCATCTGACAAGGAGCACAGCCTTCTGACAGCAGCTTTCAGGTTGCGTACAATAGAGATTGTCCATTTAGATGTGATGCAAATCCATATGTGTGTAAGGTGCAGGTGCAAGCTCCTGACAAATGTGTTCTCCCGGTACAGTTTCTCCCTGCCAGACACATGGAAATGTTTTCCTCTGGCATTCGCACCACGAGTTGCAGACTGCTTAACTCAGGAGTTCTGAGAATGGAACGGCAAGAGGTGTTCCGCTTGCGTCATAAACAGTGCTCCAGAGTGCATGGCAACGGGCACAATGAAACGTGTGTGCGGGATAGTGACCATTCACGCCTATTGCTGGCAATGCACGAGCACTGCCAAAAGGCAAAGGGAGGCGCTTAGCATGCGGCTTGTGCACAAAGCTTTCAGACTGCCAGAGGACCGCAACTGTGGTAAGGCCGCTTGCTCAATTGAGGTTAGATGTCACTTGCAAGATCTTAAGCCGCATCTGGTTTATGCTGCTACCTGTTGTTAGGCGACAACAAGGGCATATGTAGCAAATGCTTTTTCCTTGCCCATTTTGCTAGGCCACGCTCTTCTGCGGCTCTTTAGTGCTTGCCAAACTCCAATGTGCATGCTGCTGCTTCCATCTGACAAGGAGCACAGCCTTCTGACAGCAGCTTTCAGGTTGCGTACAATTGAGCTTGTCCATTTAGATGTGATGCAAATCCATATGTGTGTAAGGTGCAGGTGCAAGCTCCTGACAAATGTGTTCTCCCGGTACAGTTTCTCCCTGCCAGACACATGGAAATGTTTTTTCTGGCACTCGCACCAAGAGTCCTAGATTGCTTAACTCAGGAGTTCGGAGAATGGAACGGCAAGAGGTGTTCCGCTTGCGTCATAAACAGTGCTCCAGAGCGCTTGGCATCAGGCACAACGAAGCGTGTCTGCGGGATAGCCACCTTTCACGCCCAGGGCTGGCAATGCACAAGCACTGCCAAAAGGCAAAGGAAGGCTCTTAGTTGTGCACAAAGCTTTCAGCCTGCCAGAGGACAGTAGCTGTGGTATGCCCGCTTGCTCAATTGACGTTAGCTGTCACTTGTAAGATCTTAAGCCGCATCTGGTTTATGCTGATACCTGTTGTTAGACGACAACAGGGGCACATGTAGCAAATGCTTTTTCCTGGTTCATTTTGCAAGGCCATACTCTTCTGCGGCTCTTTACTGCTTGCCAAACTCCAATGTGTGTGCTGCTGCTTCCATCTGACAAGGAGCACAGCCTTCTGACAGCAGCTTTCAGGTTGCGTACAATAGAGATTGTCCATTTAGATGTGATGCAAATCCATATGTGTGTAAGGTGCAGGTGCAAGCTCCTGACAAATGTGTTCTCCCGGTACAGTTTCTCCCTGCCAGACACATGGAAATGTTTTCCTCTGGCATTCGCACCACGAGTTGCAGACTGCTTAACTCAGGAGCTCTGAGAATGGAACGGCAAGAGGTGTTCCGCTTGCGTCATAAACAGTGCTCCAGAGTGCATGGCAACGGGCACAATGAAACGTGTGTGCGGGATAGTGACTATTCACGCCTATTGCTGGCAATGCACGAGCACTGCCAAAAGGCAAAGGGAGGCGCTTAGCATGCGGCTTGTGCACAAAGCTTTCAGACTGCGAGAGGACCGTAGCTGTGGTAAGCCTGCTTGCTCAATTGACCTTAGCTGTCGTCTGGAAGAACTTGAGCACCATCTGCTGTATGCTGCTCCCTGTTGTTAGGCGACAACAAGGGCACATGTATCAAACACTTTTTCCTTGCCCATTTTGCTAGGCCACGCTCTTCTGCGGCTCTTTAGTGCTTGCCAAACTCCTATGTGCGTGCTGCTGCTTCCACCTGACAAGGAGCACAGCCTTCAGACAGCAGCTTTCAACTTGCCTAAGAAAAAGCTTGGCCATTTAGATGTGCTGCAAATCTGCATGTGTGTAAGGTGCAGGTGCAAGCTCCTGACAAAGTTGTTCTCCAGGTTCAGTTTCTCCCTGCCAGACACATTGGAAATGTTTTCCTCTGGCATTCGCACCAAGAGTCGCAGATTGCTTAACTGAGGAGCTCTGAGAATGGAACGGCAAGAGGTGTTCCGCTTGCATCATAAACAGTGCTCCAGAGTGCATGGCAACGGGCACAATGAAACGTGTGTGCGGGATAGTGACCATTCACGCCTAGTGCTGGCAATGCACGAGCACTGCCAAAAGGCAAAGGAAGGCGCTTAGAATCCGGCTTGTGCGCAAAGCTTTCAGACTGCCACAGGACCGCATCTGTGGTAATGCCGCTTGCTCATTTGACGTTAGATGTCGCTTGGCAAAACTTCACCCGCATGTGGTTTATGATGCTACCTGTTGTTAGGTGACAACAAGGGCACATTTAGCAAATGCTTTTTCCTGCCTCATTTTGCTAGGCCACTCTCTTCTTTGGCACTTTAGTGCTTGCCAAAGTCCAATCGGCGTGCTGCTGCTTCCATCAGACAAGGAGCACAGCTTTCTGACAGCAGCTTTCAACTTGCCTAAGAAAGAGCTTGTCTATTTAGATGTGCTGCAAATCTGCGTGTGTGTAAGGTGCAGATGCAAGCTCCTGACAAAGTTGTTCTCCAGGTTCATTTTCTCCCTGCCAGACACATTGGAAATGTTTTCCTCTGGCATTCGCACCAAGAGTCGCAGATTGCTTAACTGAGGAGCTCTGAGAATGGAACGGCAAGAGGTGTTCCGCTTGCGTCATAAACAGTGCTCCAGAGCGCTTGGAAATGGGCACAACTATGCGTTTGTGCGGGAGAGTGACCATACATCCCCAGGGCTGGCAATGCACGAGCACTGCCAAAAGGCAAAGGAAGGCGCTTAGCATGCGGCTTGTGCACAAAGCTTTCAGACTGCCAGAGGACCGTAGCTGTGGTAAGCCCGCTTGCTCAATTGACCTTAGCTGTCGTCTGGAAGAACTTGAGCGCCATCTGCTGTATGCTGCTCCCTGTTGTTAGGCGACAACAAGGGCACATGTATCAAACACTTTTTCCTTGCCCATTTTGCTAGGCCACGCTCTTCTGCGGCTCTTTAGTGCTTGCCAAACTCGAAGGTGCCTGCTGCTGCTTCCATCTGACAAGGAGCACAGCCTTCTGACAGCAGCTTTCAGGTTGCGTACAATAGAGATTGTCCATTTAGATGTGATGCAAATCCATATGTGTGTAAGGTGCAGGTGCAAGCTCCTGACAAATGTGTTCTCCCGGTACAGTTTCTCCCTGCCAGACACATGGAAATGTTTTCCTCTGGCATTCGCACCACGAGTTGCAGACTGCTTAACTCAGGAGCTCTGAGAATGGAACGGCAAGAGGTGTTCCGCTTGCGTCATAAACAGTGCTCCAGAGTGCATGGCAGCGGGCACAATGAAACGTGTGTGCGGGATAGTGACCATTCACGCCTATTGCTGGCAACGCACGAGCACTGCCAAAAGGCAAAGGGAGGCGCTTAGCATGCGGCTTGTGCACAAAGCTTTCAGACTGCCAGAGGACCGCAACTGTGGTAAGGCCGCTTGCTCATTTGACCTTAGATGTCGCTTCGGAAAACTTCACCTGCATCTGGTTTATGATGCTACCTGTTTTAGGCGACAACAAGGGCACATGTATCAAACACTTTTTCCTTACCCATTTTGCTAGGCCACGCTCTTCTGCGGCTCTTTAGTGCTTGCCAAACTCGAAGGTGCCTGCTGCTGCTTCCATCTGACAAGGAGCACAGCCTTCTGACAGCAGCTTTCAGGTTGCGTATAATAGAGATTGTCCATTTAGATGTGATGCAAATCCATATGTGTGTAAGGTGCAGGTGCAAGCTCCTGACAAATGTGTTCTCCCGGTACAGTTTCTCCCTGCCAGACACATGGAAATGTTTTCCTCTGGCATTCGCACCACGAGTTGCAGACTGCTTAACTCAGGAGCTCTGAGAATGGAACGGCAGGAGGTGTTCCGCTTGCGTCATAAACAGTGCTCCAGAGTGCATGGCAAAGGGCACAATGAAACGTGTGTGCGGGATAGTGACCATTCACGCCTATTGCTGGCAATGCACGAGCACTGCCAAAAGGCAAAGGGAGGCGCTTAGCATGAGGCTTGTGCGCAAAGCTTTCAGACTGCCAGAGGACCGCAACTGTGGTAAGGCCGTTTGCTCATTTGACCTTAGATGTCGCTTGGCAAAACTTCACCTGCATCTGGTTTATGATGCTACCTGTTGTTAGGCGACAACAAGGGCATATGTATCAAACACTTTTTCCTTACCCATTTTGCTAGGCCACGCTCTTCTGCGGCTCTTTAGTGCTTGCCAAACTCAAAGGTGCCTGCTGCTGCTTCCATCTGACAAGGAGCACAGCCTTCTGACAGCAGCTTTCAGGTTGCGTATAATAGAGATTGTCCATTTAGATGTGATGCAAATCCATATGTGTGTAAGGTGCAGGTGCAAGCTCCTGACAAATGTGTTCTCCCGGTACAGTTTCTCCCTGCCAGACACATGGAAATGTTTTCCTCTGGCATTCGCACCACGAGTTGCAGACTGCTTAACTCAGGAGCTCTGAGAATGGAACGGCAGGAGGTGTTCCGCTTGCGTCATAAACAGTGCTCCAGAGTGCATGGCAAAGGGCACAATGAAACGTGTGTGCGGGATAGTGACCATTCACGCCTATTGCTGGCAATGCACGAGCACTGCCAAAAGGCAAAGGGAGGCGCTTAGCATGAGGCTTGTGCGCAAAGCTTTCAGACTGCCAGAGGACCGCAACTGTGGTAAGGCCGTTTGCTCATTTGACCTTAGATGTCGCTTGGCAAAACTTCACCTGCATCTGGTTTATGATGCTACCTGTTGTTAGGCGACAACAAGGGCATATGTATCAAACACTTTTTCCTTACCCATTTTGCTAGGCCACGCTCTTCTGCGGCTCTTTAGTGCTTGCCAAACTCAAAGGTGCCTGCTGCTGCTTCCATCTGACAAGGAGCACAGCCTTCTGACAGCAGCTCTCAGGTTGCGTACAATAGACATTGTCCATTTAGATGTGATGCAAATCCATATGTGTGTAAGGTGCAGGTGCAAGCTCCTGACAATTGGGTTCTCCCGGTACAGTTTCTCCCTGCCAGACACATGGAAATGTATTCCTCTGGCATTCGCACCAAGAGTCGCAGATTGCTTAACTCAGGAGTTCTGAGAATGGAACGGCAAGAGGTGTTCCGCTTGCGTCATAAACAGTGCTCCAGAGTGCATGGCAACGGGCACAATGAAACGTGTGTGCGGGATAGTGACCATTCACGCCTATTGCTGGCAATGCACGAGCACTGCCAAAAGGCAAAGGGAGGCGCTTAGCATGCGGCTTGTGCACAAAGCTTTCAGACTGCCAGAGGACCGCAACTGTGGTAAGGCCGCTTGCTCAATTGAGGTTAGATGTCACTTGCAAGATCTTAAGCCGCATCTGGTTTATGCTGCTACCTGTTGTTAGGCGACAACAAGGGCATATGTAGCAAATGCTTTTTCCTTGCCCATTTTGCTAGGCCACGCTCTTCTGCGGCTCTTTAGTGCTTGCCAAACTCCAATGTGCATGCTGCTGCTTCCATCTGACAAGGAGCACAGCCTTCTGACAGCAGCTTTCAGGTTGCGTACAATTGAGCTTGTCCATTTAGATGTGATGCAAATCCATATGTGTGTAAGGTGCAGGTGCAAGCTCCTGACAAATGTGTTCTCCCGGTACAGTTTCTCCCTGCCAGACACATGGAAATGTTTTTTCTGGCACTCGCACCAAGAGTCCTAGATTGCTTAACTCAGGAGTTCGGAGAATGGAACGGCAAGAGGTGTTCCGCTTGCGTCATAAACAGTGCTCCAGAGCGCTTGGCATCAGGCACAACGAAGCGTGTCTGCGGGATAGCCACCTTTCACGCCCAGGGCTGGCAATGCACAAGCACTGCCAAAAGGCAAAGGAAGGCTCTTAGTTGTGCACAAAGCTTTCAGCCTGCCAGAGGACAGTAGCTGTGGTATGCCCGCTTGCTCAATTGACGTTAGCTGTCACTTGTAAGATCTTAAGCCGCATCTGGTTTATGCTGATACCTGTTGTTAGACGACAACAGGGGCACATGTAGCAAATGCTTTTTCCTGGTTCATTTTGCAAGGCCATACTCTTCTGCGGCTCTTTACTGCTTGCCAAACTCCAATGTGTGTGCTGCTGCTTCCATCTGACAAGGAGCACAGCCTTCTGACAGCAGCTTTCAGGTTGCGTACAATAGAGATTGTCCATTTAGATGTGATGCAAATCCATATGTGTGTAAGGTGCAGGTGCAAGCTCCTGACAAATGTGTTCTCCCGGTACAGTTTCTCCCTGCCAGACACATGGAAATGTTTTCCTCTGGCATTCGCACCACGAGTTGCAGACTGCTTAACTCAGGAGCTCTGAGAATGGAACGGCAAGAGGTGTTCCGCTTGCGTCATAAACAGTGCTCCAGAGTGCATGGCAACGGGCACAATGAAACGTGTGTGCGGGATAGTGACCATTCACGCCTATTGCTGGCAATGCACGAGCACTGCCAAAAGGCAAAGGGAGGCGCTTAGCATGCGGCTTGTGCACAAAGCTTTCAGACTGCGAGAGGACCGTAGCTGTGGTAAGCCTGCTTGCTCAATTGACCTTAGCTGTCGTCTGGAAGAACTTGAGCGCCATCTGCTGTATGCTGCTACCTGTTGTTAGGCGACAACAAGGGCACATGTATCAAACACTTTTTCCTTGCCCATTTTGCTAGGCCACGCTCTTCTGCGGCTCTTTAGTGCTTGCCAAACTCCTATGTGCGTGCTGCTGCTTCCACCTGACAAGGAGCACAGCCTTCAGACAGCAGCTTTCAACTTGCCTAAGAAAAAGCTTGGCCATTTAGATGTGCTGCAAATCTGCATGTGTGTAAGGTGCAGGTGCAAGCTCCTGACAAAGTTGTTCTCCAGGTTCAGTTTCTCCCTGCCAGACACATTGGAAATGTTTTCCTCTGGCATTCGCACCAAGAGTCGCAGATTGCTTAACTGAGGAGCTCTGAGAATGGAACGGCAAGAGGTGTTCCGCTTGCATCATAAACAGTGCTCCAGAGTGCATGGCAACGGGCACAATGAAACGTGTGTGCGGGATAGTGACCATTCACGCCTAGTGCTGGCAATGCACGAGCACTGCCAAAAGGCAAAGGGAGGCGCTTAGAATCCGGCTTGTGCGCAAAGCTTTCAGACTGCCACAGGACCGCATCTGTGGTAATGCCGCTTGCTCATTTGACGTTAGATGTCGCTTGGCAAAACTTCACCCGCATGTGGTTTATGATGCTACCTGTTGTTAGGTGACAACAAGGGCACATTTAGCAAATGCTTTTTCCTGCCTCATTTTGCTAGGCCACTCTCTTCTTTGGCACTTTAGTGCTTGCCAAAGTCCAATCGGCGTGCTGCTGCTTCCATCAGACAAGGAGCACAGCTTTCTGACAGCAGCTTTCAACTTGCCTAAGAAAGAGCTTGTCTATTTAGATGTGCTGCAAATCTGCGTGTGTGTAAGGTGCAGATGCAAGCTCCTGACAAAGTTGTTCTCCAGGTTCATTTTCTCCCTGCCAGACACAGTGGAAATGTTTTCCTCTGGCATTCGCACCAAGAGTCGCAGATTGCTTAACTCAGGAGCTCTGAGAATGGAACGGCAAGAGGTGTTCCGCTTGCGTCATAAACAGTGGTCCAGAGCGCTTGGAAATGGGCACAACTATGCGTTTGTGCGGGAGAGTGACCATACATCCCCAGGGCTGGCAATGCACGAGCACTGCCAAAAGGCAAAGGAAGGCGCTTAGCATGCGGCTTGTGCACAAAGCTTTCAGACTGCCAGAGGACCGTAGCTGTGGTAAGCCCGCTTGCTCAATTGACCTTAGCTGTCGTCTGGAAGAACTTGAGCGCCATCTGCTGTATGCTGCTACCTGTTGTTAGGCGACAACAAGGGCACATGTATCAAACACTTTTTCCTTGCCCATTTTGCTAGGCCACGCTCTTCTGCGGCTCTTTAGTGCTTGCCAAACTCCAATGTGTGTGCTGCTGCTTCCATCTGACAAGGAGCACAGCCTTCTGACAGCAGCTTTCAGGTTGCGTACAATAGAGATTGTCCATTTAGATGTGATGCAAATCCATATGTGTGTAAGGTGCAGGTGCAAGCTCCTGACAAATGTGTTCTCCCGGTACAGTTTCTCCCTGCCAGACACATGGAAATGTTTTCCTCTGGCATTCGCACCACGAGTTGCAGACTGCTTAACTCAGGAGCTCTGAGAATGGAACGGCAAGAGGTGTTCCGCTTGCGTCATAAACAGTGCTCCAGAGTGCATGGCAGCGGGCACAATGAAACGTGTGTGCGGGATAGTGACCATTCACGCCTATTGCTGGCAACGCACGAGCACTGCCAAAAGGCAAAGGGAGGCGCTTAGCATGCGGCTTGTGCACAAAGCTTTCAGACTGCCAGAGGACCGCAACTGTGGTAAGGCCGCTTGCTCATTTGACCTTAGATGTCGCTTCGGAAAACTTCACCTGCATCTGGTTTATGATGCTACCTGTTTTAGGCGACAACAAGGGCACATGTATCAAACACTTTTTCCTTACCCATTTTGCTAGGCCACGCTCTTCTGCGGCTCTTTAGTGCTTGCCAAACTCGAAGGTGCCTGCTGCTGCTTCCATCTGACAAGGAGCACAGCCTTCTGACAGCAGCTTTCAGGTTGCGTATAATAGAGATTGTCCATTTAGATGTGATGCAAATCCATATGTGTGTAAGGTGCAGGTGCAAGCTCCTGACAAATGTGTTCTCCCGGTACAGTTTCTCCCTGCCAGACACATGGAAATGTTTTCCTCTGGCATTCGCACCACGAGTTGCAGACTGCTTAACTCAGGAGCTCTGAGAATGGAACGGCAGGAGGTGTTCCGCTTGCGTCATAAACAGTGCTCCAGAGTGCATGGCAAAGGGCACAATGAAACGTGTGTGCGGGATAGTGACCATTCACGCCTATTGCTGGCAATGCACGAGCACTGCCAAAAGGCAAAGGGAGGCGCTTAGCATGAGGCTTGTGCGCAAAGCTTTCAGACTGCCAGAGGACCGCAACTGTGGTAAGGCCGTTTGCTCATTTGACCTTAGATGTCGCTTGGCAAAACTTCACCTGCATCTGGTTTATGATGCTACCTGTTGTTAGGCGACAACAAGGGCATATGTATCAAACACTTTTTCCTTACCCATTTTGCTAGGCCACGCTCTTCTGCGGCTCTTTAGTGCTTGCCAAACTCAAAGGTGCCTGCTGCTGCTTCCATCTGACAAGGAGCACAGCCTTCTGACAGCAGCTCTCAGGTTGCGTACAATAGACATTGTCCATTTAGATGTGATGCAAATCCATATGTGTGTAAGGTGCAGGTGCAAGCTCCTGACAATTGGGTTCTCCCGGTACAGTTTCTCCCTGCCAGACACATGGAAATGTATTCCTCTGGCATTCGCACCAAGAGTCGCAGATTGCTTAACTCAGGAGTTCTGAGAATGGAACGGCAAGAGGTGTTCCGCTTGCGTCATAAACAGTGCTCCAGAGTGCATGGCAACGGGCACAATGAAACGTGTGTGCGGGATAGTGACCATTCACGCCTATTGCTGGCAATGCACGAGCACTGCCAAAAGGCAAAGGGAGGCGCTTAGCATGCGGCTTGTGCACAAAGCTTTCAGACTGCCAGAGGACCGCAACTGTGGTAAGGCCGCTTGCTCAATTGAGGTTAGATGTCACTTGCAAGATCTTAAGCCGCATCTGGTTTATGCTGCTACCTGTTGTTAGGCGACAACAAGGGCATATGTAGCAAATGCTTTTTCCTTGCCCATTTTGCTAGGCCACGCTCTTCTGCGGCTCTTTAGTGCTTGCCAAACTCCAATGTGCATGCTGCTGCTTCCATCTGACAAGGAGCACAGCCTTCTGACAGCAGCTTTCAGGTTGCGTACAATTGAGCTTGTCCATTTAGATGTGATGCAAATCCATATGTGTGTAAGGTGCAGGTGCAAGCTCCTGACAAATGTGTTCTCCCGGTACAGTTTCTCCCTGCCAGACACATGGAAATGTTTTTTCTGGCACTCGCACCAAGAGTCCTAGATTGCTTAACTCAGGAGTTCGGAGAATGGAACGGCAAGAGGTGTTCCGCTTGCGTCATAAACAGTGCTCCAGAGCGCTTGGCATCAGGCACAACGAAGCGTGTCTGCGGGATAGCCACCTTTCACGCCCAGGGCTGGCAATGCACAAGCACTGCCAAAAGGCAAAGGAAGGCTCTTAGTTGTGCACAAAGCTTTCAGCCTGCCAGAGGACAGTAGCTGTGGTATGCCCGCTTGCTCAATTGACGTTAGCTGTCACTTGTAAGATCTTAAGCCGCATCTGGTTTATGCTGATACCTGTTGTTAGACGACAACAGGGGCACATGTAGCAAATGCTTTTTCCTGGTTCATTTTGCAAGGCCATACTCTTCTGCGGCTCTTTACTGCTTGCCAAACTCCAATGTGTGTGCTGCTGCTTCCATCTGACAAGGAGCACAGCCTTCTGACAGCAGCTTTCAGGTTGCGTACAATAGAGATTGTCCATTTAGATGTGATGCAAATCCATATGTGTGTAAGGTGCAGGTGCAAGCTCCTGACAAATGTGTTCTCCCGGTACAGTTTCTCCCTGCCAGACACATGGAAATGTTTTCCTCTGGCATTCGCACCACGAGTTGCAGACTGCTTAACTCAGGAGCTCTGAGAATGGAACGGCAAGAGGTGTTCCGCTTGCGTCATAAACAGTGCTCCAGAGTGCATGGCAACGGGCACAATGAAACGTGTGTGCGGGATAGTGACCATTCACGCCTATTGCTGGCAATGCACGAGCACTGCCAAAAGGCAAAGGGAGGCGCTTAGCATGCGGCTTGTGCACAAAGCTTTCAGACTGCGAGAGGACCGTAGCTGTGGTAAGCCTGCTTGCTCAATTGACCTTAGCTGTCGTCTGGAAGAACTTGAGCGCCATCTGCTGTATGCTGCTACCTGTTGTTAGGCGACAACAAGGGCACATGTATCAAACACTTTTTCCTTGCCCATTTTGCTAGGCCACGCTCTTCTGCGGCTCTTTAGTGCTTGCCAAACTCCTATGTGCGTGCTGCTGCTTCCACCTGACAAGGAGCACAGCCTTCAGACAGCAGCTTTCAACTTGCCTAAGAAAAAGCTTGGCCATTTAGATGTGCTGCAAATCTGCATGTGTGTAAGGTGCAGGTGCAAGCTCCTGACAAAGTTGTTCTCCAGGTTCAGTTTCTCCCTGCCAGACACATTGGAAATGTTTTCCTCTGGCATTCGCACCAAGAGTCGCAGATTGCTTAACTGAGGAGCTCTGAGAATGGAACGGCAAGAGGTGTTCCGCTTGCGTCATAAACAGTGCTCCAGAGTGCATGGCAACGGGCACAATGAAACGTGTGTGCGGGATAGTGACCATTCACGCCTAGTGCTGGCAATGCACGAGCACTGCCAAAAGGCAAAGGGAGGCGCTTAGAATCCGGCTTGTGCGCAAAGCTTTCAGACTGCCACAGGACCGCATCTGTGGTAATGCCGCTTGCTCATTTGACGTTAGATGTCGCTTGGCAAAACTTCACCCGCATGTGGTTTATGATGCTACCTGTTGTTAGGTGACAACAAGGGCACATTTAGCAAATGCTTTTTCCTGCCTCATTTTGCTAGGCCACTCTCTTCTTTGGCACTTTAGTGCTTGCCAAAGTCCAATCGGCGTGCTGCTGCTTCCATCAGACAAGGAGCACAGCTTTCTGACAGCAGCTTTCAACTTGCCTAAGAAAGAGCTTGTCTATTTAGATGTGCTGCAAATCTGCGTGTGTGTAAGGTGCAGATGCAAGCTCCTGACAAAGTTGTTCTCCAGGTTCATTTTCTCCCTGCCAGACACAGTGGAAATGTTTTCCTCTGGCATTCGCACCAAGAGTCGCAGATTGCTTAACTCAGGAGCTCTGAGAATGGAACGGCAAGAGGTGTTCCGCTTGCGTCATAAACAGTGGTCCAGAGCGCTTGGAAATGGGCACAACTATGCGTTTGTGCGGGAGAGTGACCATACATCCCCAGGGCTGGCAATGCACGAGCACTGCCAAAAGGCAAAGGAAGGCGCTTAGCATGCGGCTTGTGCACAAAGCTTTCAGACTGCCAGAGGACCGTAGCTGTGGTAAGCCCGCTTGCTCAATTGACCTTAGCTGTCGTCTGGAAGAACTTGAGCGCCATCTGCTGTATGCTGCTACCTGTTGTTAGGCGACAACAAGGGCACATGTATCAAACACTTTTTCCTTGCCCATTTTGCTAGGCCACGCTCTTCTGCGGCTCTTTAGTGCTTGCCAAACTCCAATGTGTGTGCTGCTGCTTCCATCTGACAAGGAGCACAGCCTTCTGACAGCAGCTTTCAGGTTGCGTACAATAGAGATTGTCCATTTAGATGTGATGCAAATCCATATGTGTGTAAGGTGCAGGTGCAAGCTCCTGACAAATGTGTTCTCCCGGTACAGTTTCTCCCTGCCAGACACATGGAAATGTTTTCCTCTGGCATTCGCACCACGAGTTGCAGACTGCTTAACTCAGGAGCTCTGAGAATGGAACGGCAAGAGGTGTTCCGCTTGCGTCATAAACAGTGCTCCAGAGTGCATGGCAACGGGCACAATGAAACGTGTGTGCGGGATAGTGACCATTCACGCCTATTGCTGGCAACGCACGAGCACTGCCAAAAGGCAAAGGGAGGCGCTTAGCATGAGGCTTGTGCACAAAGCTTTCAGACTGCCAGAGGACCGCAACTGTGGTAAGGCCGCTTGCTCATTTGACCTTAGATGTCGCTTGGCAAAACTTCACCTGCATCTGGTTTATGATGCTACCTGTTTTAGGCGACAACAAGGGCACATGTATCAAACACTTTTTCCTTACCCATTTTGCTAGGCCACGCTCTTCTGCGGCTCTTTAGTGCTTGCCAAACTCGAAGGTGCCTGCTGCTGCTTCCATCTGACAAGGAGCACAGCCTTCTGACAGCAGCTTTCAGGTTGCGTATAATAGAGATTGTCCATTTAGATGTGATGCAAATCCATATGTGTGTAAGGTGCAGGTGCAAGCTCCTGACAAATGTGTTCTCCCGGTACAGTTTCTCCCTGCCAGACACATGGAAATGTTTTCCTCTGGCATTCGCACCACGAGTTGCAGACTGCTTAACTCAGGAGCTCTGAGAATGGAACGGCAGGAGGTGTTCCGCTTGCGTCATAAACAGTGCTCCAGAGTGCATGGCAAAGGGCACAATGAAACGTGTGTGCGGGATAGTGACCATTCACGCCTATTGCTGGCAATGCACGAGCACTGCCAAAAGGCAAAGGGAGGCGCTTAGCATGAGGCTTGTGCGCAAAGCTTTCAGACTGCCAGAGGACCGCAACTGTGGTAAGGCCGTTTGCTCATTTGACCTTAGATGTCGCTTGGCAAAACTTCACCTGCATCTGGTTTATGATGCTACCTGTTGTTAGGCGACAACAAGGGCATATGTATCAAACACTTTTTCCTTACCCATTTTGCTAGGCCACGCTCTTCTGCGGCTCTTTAGTGCTTGCCAAACTCAAAGGTGCCTGCTGCTGCTTCCATCTGACAAGGAGCACAGCCTTCTGACAGCAGCTCTCAGGTTGCGTACAATAGACATTGTCCATTTAGATGTGATGCAAATCCATATGTGTGTAAGGTGCAGGTGCAAGCTCCTGACAATTGGGTTCTCCCGGTACAGTTTCTCCCTGCCAGACACATGGAAATGTATTCCTCTGGCATTCGCACCAAGAGTCGCAGATTGCTTAACTCAGGAGTTCTGAGAATGGAACGGCAAGAGGTGTTCCGCTTGCGTCATAAACAGTGCTCCAGAGTGCATGGCAACGGGCACAATGAAACGTGTGTGCGGGATAGTGACCATTCACGCCTATTGCTGGCAATGCACGAGCACTGCCAAAAGGCAAAGGGAGGCGCTTAGCATGCGGCTTGTGCACAAAGCTTTCAGACTGCCAGAGGACCGCAACTGTGGTAAGGCCGCTTGCTCAATTGAGGTTAGATGTCACTTGCAAGATCTTAAGCCGCATCTGGTTTATGCTGCTACCTGTTGTTAGGCGACAACAAGGGCATATGTAGCAAATGCTTTTTCCTTGCCCATTTTGCTAGGCCACGCTCTTCTGCGGCTCTTTAGTGCTTGCCAAACTCCAATGTGCATGCTGCTGCTTCCATCTGACAAGGAGCACAGCCTTCTGACAGCAGCTTTCAGGTTGCGTACAATTGAGCTTGTCCATTTAGATGTGATGCAAATCCATATGTGTGTAAGGTGCAGGTGCAAGCTCCTGACAAATGTGTTCTCCCGGTACAGTTTCTCCCTGCCAGACACATGGAAATGTTTTTTCTGGCACTCGCACCAAGAGTCCTAGATTGCTTAACTCAGGAGTTCGGAGAATGGAACGGCAAGAGGTGTTCCGCTTGCGTCATAAACAGTGCTCCAGAGCGCTTGGCATCAGGCACAACGAAGCGTGTCTGCGGGATAGCCACCTTTCACGCCCAGGGCTGGCAATGCACAAGCACTGCCAAAAGGCAAAGGAAGGCTCTTAGTTGTGCACAAAGCTTTCAGCCTGCCAGAGGACAGTAGCTGTGGTATGCCCGCTTGCTCAATTGACGTTAGCTGTCACTTGTAAGATCTTAAGCCGCATCTGGTTTATGCTGATACCTGTTGTTAGACGACAACAGGGGCACATGTAGCAAATGCTTTTTCCTGGTTCATTTTGCAAGGCCATACTCTTCTGCGGCTCTTTACTGCTTGCCAAACTCCAATGTGTGTGCTGCTGCTTCCATCTGACAAGGAGCACAGCCTTCTGACAGCAGCTTTCAGGTTGCGTACAATAGAGATTGTCCATTTAGATGTGATGCAAATCCATATGTGTGTAAGGTGCAGGTGCAAGCTCCTGACAAATGTGTTCTCCCGGTACAGTTTCTCCCTGCCAGACACATGGAAATGTTTTCCTCTGGCATTCGCACCACGAGTTGCAGACTGCTTAACTCAGGAGCTCTGAGAATGGAACGGCAAGAGGTGTTCCGCTTGCGTCATAAACAGTGCTCCAGAGTGCATGGCAACGGGCACAATGAAACGTGTGTGCGGGATAGTGACTATTCACGCCTATTGCTGGCAATGCACGAGCACTGCCAAAAGGCAAAGGGAGGCGCTTAGCATGCGGCTTGTGCACAAAGCTTTCAGACTGCGAGAGGACCGTAGCTGTGGTAAGCCTGCTTGCTCAATTGACCTTAGCTGTCGTCTGGAAGAACTTGAGCACCATCTGCTGTATGCTGCTCCCTGTTGTTAGGCGACAACAAGGGCACATGTATCAAACACTTTTTCCTTGCCCATTTTGCTAGGCCACGCTCTTCTGCGGCTCTTTAGTGCTTGCCAAACTCCTATGTGCGTGCTGCTGCTTCCACCTGACAAGGAGCACAGCCTTCAGACAGCAGCTTTCAACTTGCCTAAGAAAAAGCTTGGCCATTTAGATGTGCTGCAAATCTGCATGTGTGTAAGGTGCAGGTGCAAGCTCCTGACAAAGTTGTTCTCCAGGTTCAGTTTCTCCCTGCCAGACACATTGGAAATGTTTTCCTCTGGCATTCGCACCAAGAGTCGCAGATTGCTTAACTGAGGAGCTCTGAGAATGGAACGGCAAGAGGTGTTCCGCTTGCATCATAAACAGTGCTCCAGAGTGCATGGCAACGGGCACAATGAAACGTGTGTGCGGGATAGTGACCATTCACGCCTAGTGCTGGCAATGCACGAGCACTGCCAAAAGGCAAAGGAAGGCGCTTAGAATCCGGCTTGTGCGCAAAGCTTTCAGACTGCCACAGGACCGCATCTGTGGTAATGCCGCTTGCTCATTTGACGTTAGATGTCGCTTGGCAAAACTTCACCCGCATGTGGTTTATGATGCTACCTGTTGTTAGGTGACAACAAGGGCACATTTAGCAAATGCTTTTTCCTGCCTCATTTTGCTAGGCCACTCTCTTCTTTGGCACTTTAGTGCTTGCCAAAGTCCAATCGGCGTGCTGCTGCTTCCATCAGACAAGGAGCACAGCTTTCTGACAGCAGCTTTCAACTTGCCTAAGAAAGAGCTTGTCTATTTAGATGTGCTGCAAATCTGCGTGTGTGTAAGGTGCAGATGCAAGCTCCTGACAAAGTTGTTCTCCAGGTTCATTTTCTCCCTGCCAGACACATTGGAAATGTTTTCCTCTGGCATTCGCACCAAGAGTCGCAGATTGCTTAACTGAGGAGCTCTGAGAATGGAACGGCAAGAGGTGTTCCGCTTGCGTCATAAACAGTGCTCCAGAGCGCTTGGAAATGGGCACAACTATGCGTTTGTGCGGGAGAGTGACCATACATCCCCAGGGCTGGCAATGCACGAGCACTGCCAAAAGGCAAAGGAAGGCGCTTAGCATGCGGCTTGTGCACAAAGCTTTCAGACTGCCAGAGGACCGTAGCTGTGGTAAGGCCGCTTGCTCAATTGACCTTAGCTGTCGTCTGGAAGAACTTGAGCGCCATCTGCTGTATGCTGCTCCCTGTTGTTAGGCGACAACAAGGGCACATGTATCAAACACTTTTTCCTTGCCCATTTTGCTAGGCCACGCTCTTCTGCGGCTCTTTAGTGCTTGCCAAACTCGAAGGTGCCTGCTGCTGCTTCCATCTGACAAGGAGCACAGCCTTCTGACAGCAGCTTTCAGGTTGCGTACAATAGAGATTGTCCATTTAGATGTGATGCAAATCCATATGTGTGTAAGGTGCAGGTGCAAGCTCCTGACAAATGTGTTCTCCCGGTACAGTTTCTCCCTGCCAGACACATGGAAATGTTTTCCTCTGGCATTCGCACCACGAGTTGCAGACTGCTTAACTCAGGAGTTCTGAGAATGGAACGGCAAGAGGTGTTCCGCTTGCGTCATAAACAGTGCTCCAGAGTGCATGGCAACGGGCACAATGAAACGTGTGTGCGGGATAGTGACCATTCACGCCTATTGCTGGCAATGCACGAGCACTGCCAAAAGGCAAAGGGAGGCGCTTAGCATGCGGCTTGTGCACAAAGCTTTCAGACTGCCAGAGGACCGCAACTGTGGTAAGGCCGCTTGCTCAATTGAGGTTAGATGTCACTTGCAAGATCTTAAGCCGCATCTGGTTTATGCTGCTACCTGTTGTTAGGCGACAACAAGGGCATATGTAGCAAATGCTTTTTCCTTGCCCATTTTGCTAGGCCACGCTCTTCTGCGGCTCTTTAGTGCTTGCCAAACTCCAATGTGCATGCTGCTGCTTCCATCTGACAAGGAGCACAGCCTTCTGACAGCAGCTTTCAGGTTGCGTACAATTGAGCTTGTCCATTTAGATGTGATGCAAATCCATATGTGTGTAAGGTGCAGGTGCAAGCTCCTGACAAATGTGTTCTCCCGGTACAGTTTCTCCCTGCCAGACACATGGAAATGTTTTTTCTGGCACTCGCACCAAGAGTCCTAGATTGCTTAACTCAGGAGTTCGGAGAATGGAACGGCAAGAGGTGTTCCGCTTGCGTCATAAACAGTGCTCCAGAGCGCTTGGCATCAGGCACAACGAAGCGTGTCTGCGGGATAGCCACCTTTCACGCCCAGGGCTGGCAATGCACAAGCACTGCCAAAAGGCAAAGGAAGGCTCTTAGTTGTGCACAAAGCTTTCAGCCTGCCAGAGGACAGTAGCTGTGGTATGCCCGCTTGCTCAATTGACGTTAGCTGTCACTTGTAAGATCTTAAGCCGCATCTGGTTTATGCTGATACCTGTTGTTAGACGACAACAGGGGCACATGTAGCAAATGCTTTTTCCTGGTTCATTTTGCAAGGCCATACTCTTCTGCGGCTCTTTACTGCTTGCCAAACTCCAATGTGTGTGCTGCTGCTTCCATCTGACAAGGAGCACAGCCTTCTGACAGCAGCTTTCAGGTTGCGTACAATAGAGATTGTCCATTTAGATGTGATGCAAATCCATATGTGTGTAAGGTGCAGGTGCAAGCTCCTGACAAATGTGTTCTCCCGGTACAGTTTCTCCCTGCCAGACACATGGAAATGTTTTCCTCTGGCATTCGCACCACGAGTTGCAGACTGCTTAACTCAGGAGCTCTGAGAATGGAACGGCAAGAGGTGTTCCGCTTGCGTCATAAACAGTGCTCCAGAGTGCATGGCAACGGGCACAATGAAACGTGTGTGCGGGATAGTGACCATTCACGCCTATTGCTGGCAATGCACGAGCACTGCCAAAAGGCAAAGGGAGGCGCTTAGCATGCGGCTTGTGCACAAAGCTTTCAGACTGCGAGAGGACCGTAGCTGTGGTAAGCCTGCTTGCTCAATTGACCTTAGCTGTCGTCTGGAAGAACTTGAGCGCCATCTGCTGTATGCTGCTACCTGTTGTTAGGCGACAACAAGGGCACATGTATCAAACACTTTTTCCTTGCCCATTTTGCTAGGCCACGCTCTTCTGCGGCTCTTTAGTGCTTGCCAAACTCCTATGTGCGTGCTGCTGCTTCCACCTGACAAGGAGCACAGCCTTCAGACAGCAGCTTTCAACTTGCCTAAGAAAAAGCTTGGCCATTTAGATGTGCTGCAAATCTGCATGTGTGTAAGGTGCAGGTGCAAGCTCCTGACAAAGTTGTTCTCCAGGTTCAGTTTCTCCCTGCCAGACACATTGGAAATGTTTTCCTCTGGCATTCGCACCAAGAGTCGCAGATTGCTTAACTGAGGAGCTCTGAGAATGGAACGGCAAGAGGTGTTCCGCTTGCATCATAAACAGTGCTCCAGAGTGCATGGCAACGGGCACAATGAAACGTGTGTGCGGGATAGTGACCATTCACGCCTAGTGCTGGCAATGCACGAGCACTGCCAAAAGGCAAAGGAAGGCGCTTAGAATCCGGCTTGTGCGCAAAGCTTTCAGACTGCCACAGGACCGCATCTGTGGTAATGCCGCTTGCTCATTTGACGTTAGATGTCGCTTGGCAAAACTTCACCCGCATGTGGTTTATGATGCTACCTGTTGTTAGGTGACAACAAGGGCACATTTAGCAAATGCTTTTTCCTGCCTCATTTTGCTAGGCCACTCTCTTCTTTGGCACTTTAGTGCTTGCCAAAGTCCAATCGGCGTGCTGCTGCTTCCATCAGACAAGGAGCACAGCTTTCTGACAGCAGCTTTCAACTTGCCTAAGAAAGAGCTTGTCTATTTAGATGTGCTGCAAATCTGCGTGTGTGTAAGGTGCAGATGCAAGCTCCTGACAAAGTTGTTCTCCAGGTTCATTTTCTCCCTGCCAGACACAGTGGAAATGTTTTCCTCTGGCATTCGCACCAAGAGTCGCAGATTGCTTAACTGAGGAGCTCTGAGAATGGAACGGCAAGAGGTGTTCCGCTTGCGTCATAAACAGTGGTCCAGAGCGCTTGGAAATGGGCACAACTATGCGTTTGTGCGGGAGAGTGACCATACATCCCCAGGGCTGGCAATGCACGAGCACTGCCAAAAGGCAAAGGAAGGCGCTTAGCATGCGGCTTGTGCACAAAGCTTTCAGACTGCCAGAGGACCGTAGCTGTGGTAAGCCCGCTTGCTCAATTGACCTTAGCTGTCGTCTGGAAGAACTTGAGCGCCATCTGCTGTATGCTGCTACCTGTTGTTAGGCGACAACAAGGGCACATGTATCAAACACTTTTTCCTTGCCCATTTTGCTAGGCCACGCTCTTCTGCGGCTCTTTAGTGCTTGCCAAACTCCAATGTGTGTGCTGCTGCTTCCATCTGACAAGGAGCACAGCTTTCTGACAGCAGCTTTCAGGTTGCGTACAATAGAGATTGTCCATTTAGATGTGATGCAAATCCATATGTGTGTAAGGTGCAGGTGCAAGCTCCTGACAAATGTGTTCTCCCGGTACAGTTTCTCCCTGCCAGACACATGGAAATGTTTTCCTCTGGCATTCGCACCACGAGTTGCAGACTGCTTAACTCAGGAGCTCTGAGAATGGAACGGCAAGAGGTGTTCCGCTTGCGTCATAAACAGTGCTCCAGAGTGCATGGCAACGGGCACAATGAAACGTGTGTGCGGGATAGTGACCATTCACGCCTATTGCTGGCAACGCACGAGCACTGCCAAAAGGCAAAGGGAGGCGCTTAGCATGCGGCTTGTGCACAAAGCTTTCCGACTGCCAGAGGACCGCAACTGTGGTAAGGCCGCTTGCTCATTTGACCTTAGATGTCGCTTGGCAAAACTTCACCTGCATCTGGTTTATGATGCTACCTGTTTTAGGCGACAACAAGGGCACATGTATCAAACACTTTTTCCTTACCCATTTTGCTAGGCCACGCTCTTCTGCGGCTCTTTAGTGCTTGCCAAACTCGAAGGTGCCTGCTGCTGCTTCCATCTGACAAGGAGCACAGCCTTCTGACAGCAGCTTTCAGGTTGCGTATAATAGAGATTGTCCATTTAGATGTGATGCAAATCCATATGTGTGTAAGGTGCAGGTGCAAGCTCCTGACAAATGTGTTCTCCCGGTACAGTTTCTCCCTGCCAGACACATGGAAATGTTTTCCTCTGGCATTCGCACCACGAGTTGCAGACTGCTTAACTCAGGAGCTCTGAGAATGGAACGGCAGGAGGTGTTCCGCTTGCGTCATAAACAGTGCTCCAGAGTGCATGGCAAAGGGCACAATGAAACGTGTGTGCGGGATAGTGACCATTCACGCCTATTGCTGGCAATGCACGAGCACTGCCAAAAGGCAAAGGGAGGCGCTTAGCATGAGGCTTGTGCGCAAAGCTTTCAGACTGCCAGAGGACCGCAACTGTGGTAAGGCCGTTTGCTCATTTGACCTTAGATGTCGCTTGGCAAAACTTCACCTGCATCTGGTTTATGATGCTACCTGTTGTTAGGCGACAACAAGGGCATATGTATCAAACACTTTTTCCTTACCCATTTTGCTAGGCCACGCTCTTCTGCGGCTCTTTAGTGCTTGCCAAACTCAAAGGTGCCTGCTGCTGCTTCCATCTGACAAGGAGCACAGCCTTCTGACAGCAGCTCTCAGGTTGCGTACAATAGACATTGTCCATTTAGATGTGATGCAAATCCATATGTGTGTAAGGTGCAGGTGCAAGCTCCTGACAATTGGGTTCTCCCGGTACAGTTTCTCCCTGCCAGACACATGGAAATGTATTCCTCTGGCATTCGCACCAAGAGTCGCAGATTGCTTAACTCAGGAGTTCTGAGAATGGAACGGCAAGAGGTGTTCCGCTTGCGTCATAAACAGTGCTCCAGAGTGCATGGCAACGGGCACAATGAAACGTGTGTGCGGGATAGTGACCATTCACGCCTATTGCTGGCAATGCACGAGCACTGCCAAAAGGCAAAGGGAGGCGCTTAGCATGCGGCTTGTGCACAAAGCTTTCAGACTGCCAGAGGACCGCAACTGTGGTAAGGCCGCTTGCTCAATTGAGGTTAGATGTCACTTGCAAGATCTTAAGCCGCATCTGGTTTATGCTGCTACCTGTTGTTAGGCGACAACAAGGGCATATGTAGCAAATGCTTTTTCCTTGCCCATTTTGCTAGGCCACGCTCTTCTGCGGCTCTTTAGTGCTTGCCAAACTCCAATGTGCATGCTGCTGCTTCCATCTGACAAGGAGCACAGCCTTCTGACAGCAGCTTTCAGGTTGCATACAATTGAGCTTGTCCATTTAGATGTGATGCAAATCCATATGTGTGTAAGGTGCAGGTGCAAGCTCCTGACAAATGTGTTCTCCCGGTACAGTTTCTCCCTGCCAGACACATGGAAATGTTTTTTCTGGCACTCGCACCAAGAGTCCTAGATTGCTTAACTCAGGAGTTCGGAGAATGGAACGGCAAGAGGTGTTCCGCTTGCGTCATAAACAGTGCTCCAGAGCGCTTGGCATCAGGCACAACGAAGCGTGTCTGCGGGATAGCCACCTTTCACGCCCAGGGCTGGCAATGCACAAGCACTGCCAAAAGGCAAAGGAAGGCTCTTAGTTGTGCACAAAGCTTTCAGCCTGCCAGAGGACAGTAGCTGTGGTATGCCCGCTTGCTCAATTGACGTTAGCTGTCACTTGTAAGATCTTAAGCCGCATCTGGTTTATGCTGATACCTGTTGTTAGACGACAACAGGGGCACATGTAGCAAATGCTTTTTCCTGGTTCATTTTGCAAGGCCATACTCTTCTGCGGCTCTTTACTGCTTGCCAAACTCCAATGTGTGTGCTGCTGCTTCCATCTGACAAGGAGCACAGCCTTCTGACAGCAGCTTTCAGGTTGCGTACAATAGAGATTGTCCATTTAGATGTGATGCAAATCCATATGTGTGTAAGGTGCAGGTGCAAGCTCCTGACAATTGGGTTCTCCCGGTACAGTTTCTCCCTGCCAGACACATGGAAATGTTTTCCTCTGGCATTCGCACCACGAGTTGCAGACTGCTTAACTCAGGAGCTCTGAGAATGGAACGGCAAGAGGTGTTCCGCTTGCGTCATAAACAGTGCTCCAGAGTGCATGGCAACGGGCACAATGAAACGTGTGTGCGGGATAGTGACCATTCACGCCTATTGCTGGCAATGCACGAGCACTGCCAAAAGGCAAAGGGAGGCGCTTAGCATGCGGCTTGTGCACAAAGCTTTCAGACTGCCAGAGGACCGTAGCTGTGGTAAGCCTGCTTGCTCAATTGACCTTAGCTGTCGTCTGGAAGAACTTGAGCGCCATCTGCTGTATGCTGCTACCTGTTGTTAGGCGACAACAAGGGCACATGTATCAAACACTTTTTCCTTGCCCATTTTGCTAGGCCACGCTCTTCTGCGGCTCTTTAGTGCTTGCCAAACTCCTATGTGCGTGCTGCTGCTTCCACCTGACAAGGAGCACAGCCTTCAGACAGCAGCTTTCAACTTGCCTAAGAAAAAGCTTGGCCATTTAGATGTGCTGCAAATCTGCATGTGTGTAAGGTGCAGGTGCAAGCTCCTGACAAAGTTGTTCTCCAGGTTCAGTTTCTCCCTGCCAGACACATTGGAAATGTTTTCCTCTGGCATTCGCACCAAGAGTCGCAGATTGCTTAACTGAGGAGCTCTGAGAATGGAACGGCAAGAGGTGTTCCGCTTGCATCATAAACAGTGCTCCAGAGCGCAGGGCAACGGGCACAATGAAACGTGTGTGCGGGATAGTGACCATTCACGCCTAGTGCTGGCAATGCACGAGCACTGCCAAAAGGCAAAGGAAGGCGCTTAGAATCCGGCTTGTGCGCAAAGCTTTCAGACTGCCACAGGACCGCATCTGTGGTAATGCCGCTTGCTCATTTGACGTTAGATGTCGCTTGGCAAAACTTCACCCGCATGTGGTTTATGATGCTACCTGTTGTTAGGTGACAACAAGGGCACATTTAGCAAATGCTTTTTCCTGCCTCATTTTGCTAGGCCACTCTCTTCTTTGGCACTTTAGTGCTTGCCAAAGTCCAATCGGCGTGCTGCTGCTTCCATCAGACAAGGAGCACAGCTTTCTGACAGCAGCTTTCAACTTGCCTAAGAAAGAGCTTGTCTATTTAGATGTGCTGCAAATCTGCGTGTGTGTAAGGTGCAGATGCAAGCTCCTGACAAAGTTGTTCTCCAGGTTCATTTTCTCCCTGCCAGACACATTGGAAATGTTTTCCTCTGGCATTCGCACCAAGAGTCGCAGATTGCTTAACTCAGGAGCTCTGAGAATGGAACGGCAAGAGGTGTTCCGCTTGCGTCATAAACAGTGCTCCAGAGCGCTTGGAAATGGGCACAACTATGCGTTTGTGCGGGAGAGTGACCATACATCCCCAGGGCTGGCAATGCACGAGCACTGCCAAAAGGCAAAGGAAGGCGCTTAGCATGCGGCTTGTGCACAAAGCTTTCAGACTGCCAGAGGACCGTAGCTGTGGTAAGGCCGCTTGCTCAATTGACCTTAGCTGTCGTCTGGAAGAACTTGAGCGCCATCTGCTGTATGCTGCTCCCTGTTGTTAGGCGACAACAAGGGCACATGTATCAAACACTTTTTCCTTGCCCATTTTGCTAGGCCACGCTCTTCTGCGGCTCTTTAGTGCTTGCCAAACTCCAATGTGTGTGCTGCTGCTTCCATCTGACAAGGAGCACAGCCTTCTGACAGCAGCTTTCAGGTTGCGTACAATAGAGATTGTCCATTTAGATGTGATGCAAATCCATATGTGTGTAAGGTGCAGGTGCAAGCTCCTGACAAATGTGTTCTCCCGGTACAGTTTCTCCCTGCCAGACACATGGAAATGTTTTCCTCTGGCATTCGCACCACGAGTTGCAGACTGCTTAACTCAGGAGTTCTGAGAATGGAACGGCAAGAGGTGTTCCGCTTGCGTCATAAACAGTGCTCCAGAGTGCATGGCAACGGGCACAATGAAACGTGTGTGCGGGATAGTGACCATTCACGCCTATTGCTGGCAATGCACGAGCACTGCCAAAAGGCAAAGGGAGGCGCTTAGCATGCGGCTTGTGCACAAAGCTTTCAGACTGCCAGAGGACCGCAACTGTGGTAAGGCCGCTTGCTCAATTGAGGTTAGATGTCACTTGCAAGATCTTAAGCCGCATCTGGTTTATGCTGCTACCTGTTGTTAGGCGACAACAAGGGCATATGTAGCAAATGCTTTTTCCTTGCCCATTTTGCTAGGCCACGCTCTTCTGCGGCTCTTTAGTGCTTGCCAAACTCCAATGTGCATGCTGCTGCTTCCATCTGACAAGGAGCACAGCCTTCTGACAGCAGCTTTCAGGTTGCGTACAATTGAGCTTGTCCATTTAGATGTGATGCAAATCCATATGTGTGTAAGGTGCAGGTGCAAGCTCCTGACAAATGTGTTCTCCCGGTACAGTTTCTCCCTGCCAGACACATGGAAATGTTTTTTCTGGCACTCGCACCAAGAGTCCTAGATTGCTTAACTCAGGAGTTCGGAGAATGGAACGGCAAGAGGTGTTCCGCTTGCGTCATAAACAGTGCTCCAGAGCGCTTGGCATCAGGCACAACGAAGCGTGTCTGCGGGATAGCCACCTTTCACGCCCAGGGCTGGCAATGCACAAGCACTGCCAAAAGGCAAAGGAAGGCTCTTAGTTGTGCACAAAGCTTTCAGCCTGCCAGAGGACAGTAGCTGTGGTATGCCCGCTTGCTCAATTGACGTTAGCTGTCACTTGTAAGATCTTAAGCCGCATCTGGTTTATGCTGATACCTGTTGTTAGACGACAACAGGGGCACATGTAGCAAATGCTTTTTCCTGGTTCATTTTGCAAGGCCATACTCTTCTGCGGCTCTTTACTGCTTGCCAAACTCCAATGTGTGTGCTGCTGCTTCCATCTGACAAGGAGCACAGCCTTCTGACAGCAGCTTTCAGGTTGCGTACAATAGAGATTGTCCATTTAGATGTGATGCAAATCCATATGTGTGTAAGGTGCAGGTGCAAGCTCCTGACAAATGTGTTCTCCCGGTACAGTTTCTCCCTGCCAGACACATGGAAATGTTTTCCTCTGGCATTCGCACCACGAGTTGCAGACTGCTTAACTCAGGAGCTCTGAGAATGGAACGGCAAGAGGTGTTCCGCTTGCGTCATAAACAGTGCTCCAGAGTGCATGGCAACGGGCACAATGAAACGTGTGTGCGGGATAGTGACTATTCACGCCTATTGCTGGCAATGCACGAGCACTGCCAAAAGGCAAAGGGAGGCGCTTAGCATGCGGCTTGTGCACAAAGCTTTCAGACTGCGAGAGGACCGTAGCTGTGGTAAGCCTGCTTGCTCAATTGACCTTAGCTGTCGTCTGGAAGAACTTGAGCACCATCTGCTGTATGCTGCTCCCTGTTGTTAGGCGACAACAAGGGCACATGTATCAAACACTTTTTCCTTGCCCATTTTGCTAGGCCACGCTCTTCTGCGGCTCTTTAGTGCTTGCCAAACTCCTATGTGCGTGCTGCTGCTTCCACCTGACAAGGAGCACAGCCTTCAGACAGCAGCTTTCAACTTGCCTAAGAAAAAGCTTGGCCATTTAGATGTGCTGCAAATCTGCATGTGTGTAAGGTGCAGGTGCAAGCTCCTGACAAAGTTGTTCTCCAGGTTCAGTTTCTCCCTGCCAGACACATTGGAAATGTTTTCCTCTGGCATTCGCACCAAGAGTCGCAGATTGCTTAACTGAGGAGCTCTGAGAATGGAACGGCAAGAGGTGTTCCGCTTGCATCATAAACAGTGCTCCAGAGTGCATGGCAACGGGCACAATGAAACGTGTGTGCGGGATAGTGACCATTCACGCCTAGTGCTGGCAATGCACGAGCACTGCCAAAAGGCAAAGGAAGGCGCTTAGAATCCGGCTTGTGCGCAAAGCTTTCAGACTGCCACAGGACCGCATCTGTGGTAATGCCGCTTGCTCATTTGACGTTAGATGTCGCTTGGCAAAACTTCACCCGCATGTGGTTTATGATGCTACCTGTTGTTAGGTGACAACAAGGGCACATTTAGCAAATGCTTTTTCCTGCCTCATTTTGCTAGGCCACTCTCTTCTTTGGCACTTTAGTGCTTGCCAAAGTCCAATCGGCGTGCTGCTGCTTCCATCAGACAAGGAGCACAGCTTTCTGACAGCAGCTTTCAACTTGCCTAAGAAAGAGCTTGTCTATTTAGATGTGCTGCAAATCTGCGTGTGTGTAAGGTGCAGATGCAAGCTCCTGACAAAGTTGTTCTCCAGGTTCATTTTCTCCCTGCCAGACACATTGGAAATGTTTTCCTCTGGCATTCGCACCAAGAGTCGCAGATTGCTTAACTGAGGAGCTCTGAGAATGGAACGGCAAGAGGTGTTCCGCTTGCGTCATAAACAGTGCTCCAGAGCGCTTGGAAATGGGCACAACTATGCGTTTGTGCGGGAGAGTGACCATACATCCCCAGGGCTGGCAATGCACGAGCACTGCCAAAAGGCAAAGGAAGGCGCTTAGCATGCGGCTTGTGCACAAAGCTTTCAGACTGCCAGAGGACCGTAGCTGTGGTAAGCCCGCTTGCTCAATTGACCTTAGCTGTCGTCTGGAAGAACTTGAGCGCCATCTGCTGTATGCTGCTCCCTGTTGTTAGGCGACAACAAGGGCACATGTATCAAACACTTTTTCCTTGCCCATTTTGCTAGGCCACGCTCTTCTGCGGCTCTTTAGTGCTTGCCAAACTCGAAGGTGCCTGCTGCTGCTTCCATCTGACAAGGAGCACAGCCTTCTGACAGCAGCTTTCAGGTTGCGTACAATAGAGATTGTCCATTTAGATGTGATGCAAATCCATATGTGTGTAAGGTGCAGGTGCAAGCTCCTGACAAATGTGTTCTCCCGGTACAGTTTCTCCCTGCCAGACACATGGAAATGTTTTCCTCTGGCATTCGCACCACGAGTTGCAGACTGCTTAACTCAGGAGTTCTGAGAATGGAACGGCAAGAGGTGTTCCGCTTGCGTCATAAACAGTGCTCCAGAGTGCATGGCAACGGGCACAATGAAACGTGTGTGCGGGATAGTGACCATTCACGCCTATTGCTGGCAATGCACGAGCACTGCCAAAAGGCAAAGGGAGGCGCTTAGCATGCGGCTTGTGCACAAAGCTTTCAGACTGCCAGAGGACCGCAACTGTGGTAAGGCCGCTTGCTCAATTGAGGTTAGATGTCACTTGCAAGATCTTAAGCCGCATCTGGTTTATGCTGCTACCTGTTGTTAGGCGACAACAAGGGCATATGTAGCAAATGCTTTTTCCTTGCCCATTTTGCTAGGCCACGCTCTTCTGCGGCTCTTTACTGCTTGCCAAACTCCAATGTGCATGCTGCTGCTTCCATCTGACAAGGAGCACAGCCTTCTGACAGCAGCTTTCAGGTTGCGTACAATTGAGCTTGTCCATTTAGATGTGATGCAAATCCATATGTGTGTAAGGTGCAGGTGCAAGCTCCTGACAAATGTGTTCTCCCGGTACAGTTTCTCCCTGCCAGACACATGGAAATGTTTTTTCTGGCACTCGCACCAAGAGTCCTAGATTGCTTAACTCAGGAGTTCGGAGAATGGAACGGCAAGAGGTGTTCCGCTTGCGTCATAAACAGTGCTCCAGAGCGCTTGGCATCAGGCACAACGAAGCGTGTCTGCGGGATAGCCACCTTTCACGCCCAGGGCTGGCAATGCACAAGCACTGCCAAAAGGCAAAGGAAGGCTCTTAGTTGTGCACAAAGCTTTCAGCCTGCCAGAGGACAGTAGCTGTGGTATGCCCGCTTGCTCAATTGACGTTAGCTGTCACTTGTAAGATCTTAAGCCGCATCTGGTTTATGCTGATACCTGTTGTTAGACGACAACAGGGGCACATGTAGCAAATGCTTTTTCCTGGTTCATTTTGCAAGGCCATACTCTTCTGCGGCTCTTTACTGCTTGCCAAACTCCAATGTGTGTGCTGCTGCTTCCATCTGACAAGGAGCACAGCCTTCTGACAGCAGCTTTCAGGTTGCGTACAATAGAGATTGTCCATTTAGATGTGATGCAAATCCATATGTGTGTAAGGTGCAGGTGCAAGCTCCTGACAAATGTGTTCTCCCGGTACAGTTTCTCCCTGCCAGACACATGGAAATGTTTTCCTCTGGCATTCGCACCACGAGTTGCAGACTGCTTAACTCAGGAGCTCTGAGAATGGAACGGCAAGAGGTGTTCCGCTTGCGTCATAAACAGTGCTCCAGAGTGCATGGCAACGGGCACAATGAAACGTGTGTGCGGGATAGTGACCATTCACGCCTATTGCTGGCAATGCACGAGCACTGCCAAAAGGCAAAGGGAGGCGCTTAGCATGCGGCTTGTGCACAAAGCTTTCAGACTGCGAGAGGACCGTAGCTGTGGTAAGCCTGCTTGCTCAATTGACCTTAGCTGTCGTCTGGAAGAACTTGAGCGCCATCTGCTGTATGCTGCTACCTGTTGTTAGGCGACAACAAGGGCACATGTATCAAACACTTTTTCCTTGCCCATTTTGCTAGGCCACGCTCTTCTGCGGCTCTTTAGTGCTTGCCAAACTCCTATGTGCGTGCTGCTGCTTCCACCTGACAAGGAGCACAGCCTTCAGACAGCAGCTTTCAACTTGCCTAAGAAAAAGCTTGGCCATTTAGATGTGCTGCAAATCTGCATGTGTGTAAGGTGCAGGTGCAAGCTCCTGACAAAGTTGTTCTCCAGGTTCAGTTTCTCCCTGCCAGACACATTGGAAATGTTTTCCTCTGGCATTCGCACCAAGAGTCGCAGATTGCTTAACTGAGGAGCTCTGAGAATGGAACGGCAAGAGGTGTTCCGCTTGCATCATAAACAGTGCTCCAGAGTGCATGGCAACGGGCACAATGAAACGTGTGTGCGGGATAGTGACCATTCACGCCTAGTGCTGGCAATGCACGAGCACTGCCAAAAGGCAAAGGGAGGCGCTTAGAATCCGGCTTGTGCGCAAAGCTTTCAGACTGCCACAGGACCGCATCTGTGGTAATGCCGCTTGCTCATTTGACGTTAGATGTCGCTTGGCAAAACTTCACCCGCATGTGGTTTATGATGCTACCTGTTGTTAGGTGACAACAAGGGCACATTTAGCAAATGCTTTTTCCTGCCTCATTTTGCTAGGCCACTCTCTTCTTTGGCACTTTAGTGCTTGCCAAAGTCCAATCGGCGTGCTGCTGCTTCCATCAGACAAGGAGCACAGCTTTCTGACAGCAGCTTTCAACTTGCCTAAGAAAGAGCTTGTCTATTTAGATGTGCTGCAAATCTGCGTGTGTGTAAGGTGCAGATGCAAGCTCCTGACAAAGTTGTTCTCCAGGTTCATTTTCTCCCTGCCAGACACAGTGGAAATGTTTTCCTCTGGCATTCGCACCAAGAGTCGCAGATTGCTTAACTCAGGAGCTCTGAGAATGGAACGGCAAGAGGTGTTCCGCTTGCGTCATAAACAGTGGTCCAGAGCGCTTGGAAATGGGCACAACTATGCGTTTGTGCGGGAGAGTGACCATACATCCCCAGGGCTGGCAATGCACGAGCACTGCCAAAAGGCAAAGGAAGGCGCTTAGCATGCGGCTTGTGCACAAAGCTTTCAGACTGCCAGAGGACCGTAGCTGTGGTAAGCCCGCTTGCTCAATTGACCTTAGCTGTCGTCTGGAAGAACTTGAGCGCCATCTGCTGTATGCTGCTACCTGTTGTTAGGCGACAACAAGGGCACATGTATCAAACACTTTTTCCTTGCCCATTTTGCTAGGCCACGCTCTTCTGCGGCTCTTTAGTGCTTGCCAAACTCCAATGTGTGTGCTGCTGCTTCCATCTGACAAGGAGCACAGCCTTCTGACAGCAGCTTTCAGGTTGCGTACAATAGAGATTGTCCATTTAGATGTGATGCAAATCCATATGTGTGTAAGGTGCAGGTGCAAGCTCCTGACAAATGTGTTCTCCCGGTACAGTTTCTCCCTGCCAGACACATGGAAATGTTTTCCTCTGGCATTCGCACCACGAGTTGCAGACTGCTTAACTCAGGAGCTCTGAGAATGGAACGGCAAGAGGTGTTCCGCTTGCGTCATAAACAGTGCTCCAGAGTGCATGGCAGCGGGCACAATGAAACGTGTGTGCGGGATAGTGACCATTCACGCCTATTGCTGGCAACGCACGAGCACTGCCAAAAGGCAAAGGGAGGCGCTTAGCATGCGGCTTGTGCACAAAGCTTTCAGACTGCCAGAGGACCGCAACTGTGGTAAGGCCGCTTGCTCATTTGACCTTAGATGTCGCTTCGGAAAACTTCACCTGCATCTGGTTTATGATGCTACCTGTTTTAGGCGACAACAAGGGCACATGTATCAAACACTTTTTCCTTACCCATTTTGCTAGGCCACGCTCTTCTGCGGCTCTTTAGTGCTTGCCAAACTCGAAGGTGCCTGCTGCTGCTTCCATCTGACAAGGAGCACAGCCTTCTGACAGCAGCTTTCAGGTTGCGTATAATAGAGATTGTCCATTTAGATGTGATGCAAATCCATATGTGTGTAAGGTGCAGGTGCAAGCTCCTGACAAATGTGTTCTCCCGGTACAGTTTCTCCCTGCCAGACACATGGAAATGTTTTCCTCTGGCATTCGCACCACGAGTTGCAGACTGCTTAACTCAGGAGCTCTGAGAATGGAACGGCAGGAGGTGTTCCGCTTGCGTCATAAACAGTGCTCCAGAGTGCATGGCAAAGGGCACAATGAAACGTGTGTGCGGGATAGTGACCATTCACGCCTATTGCTGGCAATGCACGAGCACTGCCAAAAGGCAAAGGGAGGCGCTTAGCATGAGGCTTGTGCGCAAAGCTTTCAGACTGCCAGAGGACCGCAACTGTGGTAAGGCCGTTTGCTCATTTGACCTTAGATGTCGCTTGGCAAAACTTCACCTGCATCTGGTTTATGATGCTACCTGTTGTTAGGCGACAACAAGGGCATATGTATCAAACACTTTTTCCTTACCCATTTTGCTAGGCCACGCTCTTCTGCGGCTCTTTAGTGCTTGCCAAACTCAAAGGTGCCTGCTGCTGCTTCCATCTGACAAGGAGCACAGCCTTCTGACAGCAGCTCTCAGGTTGCGTACAATAGACATTGTCCATTTAGATGTGATGCAAATCCATATGTGTGTAAGGTGCAGGTGCAAGCTCCTGACAATTGGGTTCTCCCGGTACAGTTTCTCCCTGCCAGACACATGGAAATGTATTCCTCTGGCATTCGCACCAAGAGTCGCAGATTGCTTAACTCAGGAGTTCTGAGAATGGAACGGCAAGAGGTGTTCCGCTTGCGTCATAAACAGTGCTCCAGAGTGCATGGCAACGGGCACAATGAAACGTGTGTGCGGGATAGTGACCATTCACGCCTATTGCTGGCAATGCACGAGCACTGCCAAAAGGCAAAGGGAGGCGCTTAGCATGCGGCTTGTGCACAAAGCTTTCAGACTGCCAGAGGACCGCAACTGTGGTAAGGCCGCTTGCTCAATTGAGGTTAGATGTCACTTGCAAGATCTTAAGCCGCATCTGGTTTATGCTGCTACCTGTTGTTAGGCGACAACAAGGGCATATGTAGCAAATGCTTTTTCCTTGCCCATTTTGCTAGGCCACGCTCTTCTGCGGCTCTTTAGTGCTTGCCAAACTCCAATGTGCATGCTGCTGCTTCCATCTGACAAGGAGCACAGCCTTCTGACAGCAGCTTTCAGGTTGCGTACAATTGAGCTTGTCCATTTAGATGTGATGCAAATCCATATGTGTGTAAGGTGCAGGTGCAAGCTCCTGACAAATGTGTTCTCCCGGTACAGTTTCTCCCTGCCAGACACATGGAAATGTTTTTTCTGGCACTCGCACCAAGAGTCCTAGATTGCTTAACTCAGGAGTTCGGAGAATGGAACGGCAAGAGGTGTTCCGCTTGCGTCATAAACAGTGCTCCAGAGCGCTTGGCATCAGGCACAACGAAGCGTGTCTGCGGGATAGCCACCTTTCACGCCCAGGGCTGGCAATGCACAAGCACTGCCAAAAGGCAAAGGAAGGCTCTTAGTTGTGCACAAAGCTTTCAGCCTGCCAGAGGACAGTAGCTGTGGTATGCCCGCTTGCTCAATTGACGTTAGCTGTCACTTGTAAGATCTTAAGCCGCATCTGGTTTATGCTGATACCTGTTGTTAGACGACAACAGGGGCACATGTAGCAAATGCTTTTTCCTGGTTCATTTTGCAAGGCCATACTCTTCTGCGGCTCTTTACTGCTTGCCAAACTCCAATGTGTGTGCTGCTGCTTCCATCTGACAAGGAGCACAGCCTTCTGACAGCAGCTTTCAGGTTGCGTACAATAGAGATTGTCCATTTAGATGTGATGCAAATCCATATGTGTGTAAGGTGCAGGTGCAAGCTCCTGACAAATGTGTTCTCCCGGTACAGTTTCTCCCTGCCAGACACATGGAAATGTTTTCCTCTGGCATTCGCACCACGAGTTGCAGACTGCTTAACTCAGGAGCTCTGAGAATGGAACGGCAAGAGGTGTTCCGCTTGCGTCATAAACAGTGCTCCAGAGTGCATGGCAACGGGCACAATGAAACGTGTGTGCGGGATAGTGACCATTCACGCCTATTGCTGGCAATGCACGAGCACTGCCAAAAGGCAAAGGGAGGCGCTTAGCATGCGGCTTGTGCACAAAGCTTTCAGACTGCGAGAGGACCGTAGCTGTGGTAAGCCTGCTTGCTCAATTGACCTTAGCTGTCGTCTGGAAGAACTTGAGCGCCATCTGCTGTATGCTGCTACCTGTTGTTAGGCGACAACAAGGGCACATGTATCAAACACTTTTTCCTTGCCCATTTTGCTAGGCCACGCTCTTCTGCGGCTCTTTAGTGCTTGCCAAACTCCTATGTGCGTGCTGCTGCTTCCACCTGACAAGGAGCACAGCCTTCAGACAGCAGCTTTCAACTTGCCTAAGAAAAAGCTTGGCCATTTAGATGTGCTGCAAATCTGCATGTGTGTAAGGTGCAGGTGCAAGCTCCTGACAAAGTTGTTCTCCAGGTTCAGTTTCTCCCTGCCAGACACATTGGAAATGTTTTCCTCTGGCATTCGCACCAAGAGTCGCAGATTGCTTAACTGAGGAGCTCTGAGAATGGAACGGCAAGAGGTGTTCCGCTTGCGTCATAAACAGTGCTCCAGAGTGCATGGCAACGGGCACAATGAAACGTGTGTGCGGGATAGTGACCATTCACGCCTAGTGCTGGCAATGCACGAGCACTGCCAAAAGGCAAAGGGAGGCGCTTAGAATCCGGCTTGTGCGCAAAGCTTTCAGACTGCCACAGGACCGCATCTGTGGTAATGCCGCTTGCTCATTTGACGTTAGATGTCGCTTGGCAAAACTTCACCCGCATGTGGTTTATGATGCTACCTGTTGTTAGGTGACAACAAGGGCACATTTAGCAAATGCTTTTTCCTGCCTCATTTTGCTAGGCCACTCTCTTCTTTGGCACTTTAGTGCTTGCCAAAGTCCAATCGGCGTGCTGCTGCTTCCATCAGACAAGGAGCACAGCTTTCTGACAGCAGCTTTCAACTTGCCTAAGAAAGAGCTTGTCTATTTAGATGTGCTGCAAATCTGCGTGTGTGTAAGGTGCAGATGCAAGCTCCTGACAAAGTTGTTCTCCAGGTTCATTTTCTCCCTGCCAGACACAGTGGAAATGTTTTCCTCTGGCATTCGCACCAAGAGTCGCAGATTGCTTAACTCAGGAGCTCTGAGAATGGAACGGCAAGAGGTGTTCCGCTTGCGTCATAAACAGTGGTCCAGAGCACTTGGAAATGGGCACAACTATGCGTTTGTGCGGGAGAGTGACCATACATCCCCAGGGCTGGCAATGCACGAGCACTGCCAAAAGGCAAAGGAAGGCGCTTAGCATGCGGCTTGTGCACAAAGCTTTCAGACTGCCAGAGGACCGTAGCTGTGGTAAGCCCGCTTGCTCAATTGACCTTAGCTGTCGTCTGGAAGAACTTGAGCGCCATCTGCTGTATGCTGCTACCTGTTGTTAGGCGACAACAAGGGCACATGTATCAAACACTTTTTCCTTGCCCATTTTGCTAGGCCACGCTCTTCTGCGGCTCTTTAGTGCTTGCCAAACTCCAATGTGTGTGCTGCTGCTTCCATCTGACAAGGAGCACAGCCTTCTGACAGCAGCTTTCAGGTTGCGTACAATAGAGATTGTCCATTTAGATGTGATGCAAATCCATATGTGTGTAAGGTGCAGGTGCAAGCTCCTGACAAATGTGTTCTCCCGGTACAGTTTCTCCCTGCCAGACACATGGAAATGTTTTCCTCTGGCATTCGCACCACGAGTTGCAGACTGCTTAACTCAGGAGCTCTGAGAATGGAACGGCAAGAGGTGTTCCGCTTGCGTCATAAACAGTGCTCCAGAGTGCATGGCAACGGGCACAATGAAACGTGTGTGCGGGATAGTGACCATTCACGCCTATTGCTGGCAACGCACGAGCACTGCCAAAAGGCAAAGGGAGGCGCTTAGCATGAGGCTTGTGCACAAAGCTTTCAGACTGCCAGAGGACCGCAACTGTGGTAAGGCCGCTTGCTCATTTGACCTTAGATGTCGCTTGGCAAAACTTCACCTGCATCTGGTTTATGATGCTACCTGTTTTAGGCGACAACAAGGGCACATGTATCAAACACTTTTTCCTTACCCATTTTGCTAGGCCACGCTCTTCTGCGGCTCTTTAGTGCTTGCCAAACTCGAAGGTGCCTGCTGCTGCTTCCATCTGACAAGGAGCACAGCCTTCTGACAGCAGCTTTCAGGTTGCGTATAATAGAGATTGTCCATTTAGATGTGATGCAAATCCATATGTGTGTAAGGTGCAGGTGCAAGCTCCTGACAAATGTGTTCTCCCGGTACAGTTTCTCCCTGCCAGACACATGGAAATGTTTTCCTCTGGCATTCGCACCACGAGTTGCAGACTGCTTAACTCAGGAGCTCTGAGAATGGAACGGCAGGAGGTGTTCCGCTTGCGTCATAAACAGTGCTCCAGAGTGCATGGCAAAGGGCACAATGAAACGTGTGTGCGGGATAGTGACCATTCACGCCTATTGCTGGCAATGCACGAGCACTGCCAAAAGGCAAAGGGAGGCGCTTAGCATGAGGCTTGTGCGCAAAGCTTTCAGACTGCCAGAGGACCGCAACTGTGGTAAGGCCGTTTGCTCATTTGACCTTAGATGTCGCTTGGCAAAACTTCACCTGCATCTGGTTTATGATGCTACCTGTTGTTAGGCGACAACAAGGGCATATGTATCAAACACTTTTTCCTTACCCATTTTGCTAGGCCACGCTCTTCTGCGGCTCTTTAGTGCTTGCCAAACTCAAAGGTGCCTGCTGCTGCTTCCATCTGACAAGGAGCACAGCCTTCTGACAGCAGCTCTCAGGTTGCGTACAATAGACATTGTCCATTTAGATGTGATGCAAATCCATATGTGTGTAAGGTGCAGGTGCAAGCTCCTGACAATTGGGTTCTCCCGGTACAGTTTCTCCCTGCCAGACACATGGAAATGTATTCCTCTGGCATTCGCACCAAGAGTCGCAGATTGCTTAACTCAGGAGTTCTGAGAATGGAACGGCAAGAGGTGTTCCGCTTGCGTCATAAACAGTGCTCCAGAGTGCATGGCAACGGGCACAATGAAACGTGTGTGCGGGATAGTGACCATTCACGCCTATTGCTGGCAATGCACGAGCACTGCCAAAAGGCAAAGGGAGGCGCTTAGCATGCGGCTTGTGCACAAAGCTTTCAGACTGCCAGAGGACCGCAACTGTGGTAAGGCCGCTTGCTCAATTGAGGTTAGATGTCACTTGCAAGATCTTAAGCCGCATCTGGTTTATGCTGCTACCTGTTGTTAGGCGACAACAAGGGCATATGTAGCAAATGCTTTTTCCTTGCCCATTTTGCTAGGCCACGCTCTTCTGCGGCTCTTTAGTGCTTGCCAAACTCCAATGTGCATGCTGCTGCTTCCATCTGACAAGGAGCACAGCCTTCTGACAGCAGCTTTCAGGTTGCGTACAATTGAGCTTGTCCATTTAGATGTGATGCAAATCCATATGTGTGTAAGGTGCAGGTGCAAGCTCCTGACAAATGTGTTCTCCCGGTACAGTTTCTCCCTGCCAGACACATGGAAATGTTTTTTCTGGCACTCGCACCAAGAGTCCTAGATTGCTTAACTCAGGAGTTCGGAGAATGGAACGGCAAGAGGTGTTCCGCTTGCGTCATAAACAGTGCTCCAGAGCGCTTGGCATCAGGCACAACGAAGCGTGTCTGCGGGATAGCCACCTTTCACGCCCAGGGCTGGCAATGCACAAGCACTGCCAAAAGGCAAAGGAAGGCTCTTAGTTGTGCACAAAGCTTTCAGCCTGCCAGAGGACAGTAGCTGTGGTATGCCCGCTTGCTCAATTGACGTTAGCTGTCACTTGTAAGATCTTAAGCCGCATCTGGTTTATGCTGATACCTGTTGTTAGACGACAACAGGGGCACATGTAGCAAATGCTTTTTCCTGGTTCATTTTGCAAGGCCATACTCTTCTGCGGCTCTTTACTGCTTGCCAAACTCCAATGTGTGTGCTGCTGCTTCCATCTGACAAGGAGCACAGCCTTCTGACAGCAGCTTTCAGGTTGCGTACAATAGAGATTGTCCATTTAGATGTGATGCAAATCCATATGTGTGTAAGGTGCAGGTGCAAGCTCCTGACAAATGTGTTCTCCCGGTACAGTTTCTCCCTGCCAGACACATGGAAATGTTTTCCTCTGGCATTCGCACCACGAGTTGCAGACTGCTTAACTCAGGAGCTCTGAGAATGGAACGGCAAGAGGTGTTCCGCTTGCGTCATAAACAGTGCTCCAGAGTGCATGGCAACGGGCACAATGAAACGTGTGTGCGGGATAGTGACCATTCACGCCTATTGCTGGCAATGCACGAGCACTGCCAAAAGGCAAAGGGAGGCGCTTAGCATGCGGCTTGTGCACAAAGCTTTCAGACTGCGAGAGGACCGTAGCTGTGGTAAGCCTGCTTGCTCAATTGACCTTAGCTGTCGTCTGGAAGAACTTGAGCACCATCTGCTGTATGCTGCTCCCTGTTGTTAGGCGACAACAAGGGCACATGTATCAAACACTTTTTCCTTGCCCATTTTGCTAGGCCACGCTCTTCTGCGGCTCTTTAGTGCTTGCCAAACTCCTATGTGCGTGCTGCTGCTTCCACCTGACAAGGAGCACAGCCTTCAGACAGCAGCTTTCAACTTGCCTAAGAAAAAGCTTGGCCATTTAGATGTGCTGCAAATCTGCATGTGTGTAAGGTGCAGGTGCAAGCTCCTGACAAAGTTGTTCTCCAGGTTCAGTTTCTCCCTGCCAGACACATTGGAAATGTTTTCCTCTGGCATTCGCACCAAGAGTCGCAGATTGCTTAACTGAGGAGCTCTGAGAATGGAACGGCAAGAGGTGTTCCGCTTGCATCATAAACAGTGCTCCAGAGTGCATGGCAACGGGCACAATGAAACGTGTGTGCGGGATAGTGACCATTCACGCCTAGTGCTGGCAATGCACGAGCACTGCCAAAAGGCAAAGGAAGGCGCTTAGAATCCGGCTTGTGCGCAAAGCTTTCAGACTGCCACAGGACCGCATCTGTGGTAATGCCGCTTGCTCATTTGACGTTAGATGTCGCTTGGCAAAACTTCACCCGCATGTGGTTTATGATGCTACCTGTTGTTAGGTGACAACAAGGGCACATTTAGCAAATGCTTTTTCCTGCCTCATTTTGCTAGGCCACTCTCTTCTTTGGCACTTTAGTGCTTGCCAAAGTCCAATCGGCGTGCTGCTGCTTCCATCAGACAAGGAGCACAGCTTTCTGACAGCAGCTTTCAACTTGCCTAAGAAAGAGCTTGTCTATTTAGATGTGCTGCAAATCTGCGTGTGTGTAAGGTGCAGATGCAAGCTCCTGACAAAGTTGTTCTCCAGGTTCATTTTCTCCCTGCCAGACACATTGGAAATGTTTTCCTCTGGCATTCGCACCAAGAGTCGCAGATTGCTTAACTGAGGAGCTCTGAGAATGGAACGGCAAGAGGTGTTCCGCTTGCGTCATAAACAGTGCTCCAGAGCGCTTGGAAATGGGCACAACTATGCGTTTGTGCGGGAGAGTGACCATACATCCCCAGGGCTGGCAATGCACGAGCACTGCCAAAAGGCAAAGGAAGGCGCTTAGCATGCGGCTTGTGCACAAAGCTTTCAGACTGCCAGAGGACCGTAGCTGTGGTAAGCCCGCTTGCTCAATTGACCTTAGCTGTCGTCTGGAAGAACTTGAGCGCCATCTGCTGTATGCTGCTCCCTGTTGTTAGGCGACAACAAGGGCACATGTATCAAACACTTTTTCCTTGCCCATTTTGCTAGGCCACGCTCTTCTGCGGCTCTTTAGTGCTTGCCAAACTCGAAGGTGCCTGCTGCTGCTTCCATCTGACAAGGAGCACAGCCTTCTGACAGCAGCTTTCAGGTTGCGTACAATAGAGATTGTCCATTTAGATGTGATGCAAATCCATATGTGTGTAAGGTGCAGGTGCAAGCTCCTGACAAATGTGTTCTCCCGGTACAGTTTCTCCCTGCCAGACACATGGAAATGTTTTCCTCTGGCATTCGCACCACGAGTTGCAGACTGCTTAACTCAGGAGTTCTGAGAATGGAACGGCAAGAGGTGTTCCGCTTGCGTCATAAACAGTGCTCCAGAGTGCATGGCAACGGGCACAATGAAACGTGTGTGCGGGATAGTGACCATTCACGCCTATTGCTGGCAATGCACGAGCACTGCCAAAAGGCAAAGGGAGGCGCTTAGCATGCGGCTTGTGCACAAAGCTTTCAGACTGCCAGAGGACCGCAACTGTGGTAAGGCCGCTTGCTCAATTGAGGTTAGATGTCACTTGCAAGATCTTAAGCCGCATCTGGTTTATGCTGCTACCTGTTGTTAGGCGACAACAAGGGCATATGTAGCAAATGCTTTTTCCTTGCCCATTTTGCTAGGCCACGCTCTTCTGCGGCTCTTTAGTGCTTGCCAAACTCCAATGTGCATGCTGCTGCTTCCATCTGACAAGGAGCACAGCCTTCTGACAGCAGCTTTCAGGTTGCGTACAATTGAGCTTGTCCATTTAGATGTGATGCAAATCCATATGTGTGTAAGGTGCAGGTGCAAGCTCCTGACAAATGTGTTCTCCCGGTACAGTTTCTCCCTGCCAGACACATGGAAATGTTTTTTCTGGCACTCGCACCAAGAGTCCTAGATTGCTTAACTCAGGAGTTCGGAGAATGGAACGGCAAGAGGTGTTCCGCTTGCGTCATAAACAGTGCTCCAGAGCGCTTGGCATCAGGCACAACGAAGCGTGTCTGCGGGATAGCCACCTTTCACGCCCAGGGCTGGCAATGCACAAGCACTGCCAAAAGGCAAAGGAAGGCTCTTAGTTGTGCACAAAGCTTTCAGCCTGCCAGAGGACAGTAGCTGTGGTATGCCCGCTTGCTCAATTGACGTTAGCTGTCACTTGTAAGATCTTAAGCCGCATCTGGTTTATGCTGATACCTGTTGTTAGACGACAACAGGGGCACATGTAGCAAATGCTTTTTCCTGGTTCATTTTGCAAGGCCATACTCTTCTGCGGCTCTTTACTGCTTGCCAAACTCCAATGTGTGTGCTGCTGCTTCCATCTGACAAGGAGCACAGCCTTCTGACAGCAGCTTTCAGGTTGCGTACAATAGAGATTGTCCATTTAGATGTGATGCAAATCCATATGTGTGTAAGGTGCAGGTGCAAGCTCCTGACAAATGTGTTCTCCCGGTACAGTTTCTCCCTGCCAGACACATGGAAATGTTTTCCTCTGGCATTCGCACCACGAGTTGCAGACTGCTTAACTCAGGAGCTCTGAGAATGGAACGGCAAGAGGTGTTCCGCTTGCGTCATAAACAGTGCTCCAGAGTGCATGGCAACGGGCACAATGAAACGTGTGTGCGGGATAGTGACCATTCACGCCTATTGCTGGCAATGCACGAGCACTGCCAAAAGGCAAAGGGAGGCGCTTAGCATGCGGCTTGTGCACAAAGCTTTCAGACTGCGAGAGGACCGTAGCTGTGGTAAGCCTGCTTGCTCAATTGACCTTAGCTGTCGTCTGGAAGAACTTGAGCGCCATCTGCTGTATGCTGCTACCTGTTGTTAGGCGACAACAAGGGCACATGTATCAAACACTTTTTCCTTGCCCATTTTGCTAGGCCACGCTCTTCTGCGGCTCTTTAGTGCTTGCCAAACTCCTATGTGCGTGCTGCTGCTTCCACCTGACAAGGAGCACAGCCTTCAGACAGCAGCTTTCAACTTGCCTAAGAAAAAGCTTGGCCATTTAGATGTGCTGCAAATCTGCATGTGTGTAAGGTGCAGGTGCAAGCTCCTGACAAAGTTGTTCTCCAGGTTCAGTTTCTCCCTGCCAGACACATTGGAAATGTTTTCCTCTGGCATTCGCACCAAGAGTCGCAGATTGCTTAACTGAGGAGCTCTGAGAATGGAACGGCAAGAGGTGTTCCGCTTGCATCATAAACAGTGCTCCAGAGTGCATGGCAACGGGCACAATGAAACGTGTGTGCGGGATAGTGACCATTCACGCCTAGTGCTGGCAATGCACGAGCACTGCCAAAAGGCAAAGGGAGGCGCTTAGAATCCGGCTTGTGCGCAAAGCTTTCAGACTGCCACAGGACCGCATCTGTGGTAATGCCGCTTGCTCATTTGACGTTAGATGTCGCTTGGCAAAACTTCACCCGCATGTGGTTTATGATGCTACCTGTTGTTAGGTGACAACAAGGGCACATTTAGCAAATGCTTTTTCCTGCCTCATTTTGCTAGGCCACTCTCTTCTTTGGCACTTTAGTGCTTGCCAAAGTCCAATCGGCGTGCTGCTGCTTCCATCAGACAAGGAGCACAGCTTTCTGACAGCAGCTTTCAACTTGCCTAAGAAAGAGCTTGTCTATTTAGATGTGCTGCAAATCTGCGTGTGTGTAAGGTGCAGATGCAAGCTCCTGACAAAGTTGTTCTCCAGGTTCATTTTCTCCCTGCCAGACACAGTGGAAATGTTTTCCTCTGGCATTCGCACCAAGAGTCGCAGATTGCTTAACTCAGGAGCTCTGAGAATGGAACGGCAAGAGGTGTTCCGCTTGCGTCATAAACAGTGGTCCAGAGCGCTTGGAAATGGGCACAACTATGCGTTTGTGCGGGAGAGTGACCATACATCCCCAGGGCTGGCAATGCACGAGCACTGCCAAAAGGCAAAGGAAGGCGCTTAGCATGCGGCTTGTGCACAAAGCTTTCAGACTGCCAGAGGACCGTAGCTGTGGTAAGCCCGCTTGCTCAATTGACCTTAGCTGTCGTCTGGAAGAACTTGAGCGCCATCTGCTGTATGCTGCTACCTGTTGTTAGGCGACAACAAGGGCACATGTATCAAACACTTTTTCCTTGCCCATTTTGCTAGGCCACGCTCTTCTGCGGCTCTTTAGTGCTTGCCAAACTCCAATGTGTGTGCTGCTGCTTCCATCTGACAAGGAGCACAGCCTTCTGACAGCAGCTTTCAGGTTGCGTACAATAGAGATTGTCCATTTAGATGTGATGCAAATCCATATGTGTGTAAGGTGCAGGTGCAAGCTCCTGACAAATGTGTTCTCCCGGTACAGTTTCTCCCTGCCAGACACATGGAAATGTTTTCCTCTGGCATTCGCACCACGAGTTGCAGACTGCTTAACTCAGGAGTTCTGAGAATGGAACGGCAAGAGGTGTTCCGCTTGCGTCATAAACAGTGCTCCAGAGTGCATGGCAACGGGCACAATGAAACGTGTGTGCGGGATAGTGACCATTCACGCCTATTGCTGGCAATGCACGAGCACTGCCAAAAGGCAAAGGGAGGCGCTTAGCATGCGGCTTGTGCACAAAGCTTTCAGACTGCCAGAGGACCGCAACTGTGGTAAGGCCGCTTGCTCAATTGAGGTTAGATGTCACTTGCAAGATCTTAAGCCGCATCTGGTTTATGCTGCTACCTGTTGTTAGGCGACAACAAGGGCATATGTAGCAAATGCTTTTTCCTTGCCCATTTTGCTAGGCCACGCTCTTCTGCGGCTCTTTACTGCTTGCCAAACTCCAATGTGCATGCTGCTGCTTCCATCTGACAAGGAGCACAGCCTTCTGACAGCAGCTTTCAGGTTGCGTACAATTGAGCTTGTCCATTTAGATGTGATGCAAATCCATATGTGTGTAAGGTGCAGGTGCAAGCTCCTGACAAATGTGTTCTCCCGGTACAGTTTCTCCCTGCCAGACACATGGAAATGTTTTTTCTGGCACTCGCACCAAGAGTCCTAGATTGCTTAACTCAGGAGTTCGGAGAATGGAACGGCAAGAGGTGTTCCGCTTGCGTCATAAACAGTGCTCCAGAGCGCTTGGCATCAGGCACAACGAAGCGTGTCTGCGGGATAGCCACCTTTCACGCCCAGGGCTGGCAATGCACAAGCACTGCCAAAAGGCAAAGGAAGGCTCTTAGTTGTGCACAAAGCTTTCAGCCTGCCAGAGGACAGTAGCTGTGGTATGCCCGCTTGCTCAATTGACGTTAGCTGTCACTTGTAAGATCTTAAGCCGCATCTGGTTTATGCTGATACCTGTTGTTAGACGACAACAGGGGCACATGTAGCAAATGCTTTTTCCTGGTTCATTTTGCAAGGCCATACTCTTCTGCGGCTCTTTACTGCTTGCCAAACTCCAATGTGTGTGCTGCTGCTTCCATCTGACAAGGAGCACAGCCTTCTGACAGCAGCTTTCAGGTTGCGTACAATAGAGATTGTCCATTTAGATGTGATGCAAATCCATATGTGTGTAAGGTGCAGGTGCAAGCTCCTGACAAATGTGTTCTCCCGGTACAGTTTCTCCCTGCCAGACACATGGAAATGTTTTCCTCTGGCATTCGCACCACGAGTTGCAGACTGCTTAACTCAGGAGCTCTGAGAATGGAACGGCAAGAGGTGTTCCGCTTGCGTCATAAACAGTGCTCCAGAGTGCATGGCAACGGGCACAATGAAACGTGTGTGCGGGATAGTGACCATTCACGCCTATTGCTGGCAATGCACGAGCACTGCCAAAAGGCAAAGGGAGGCGCTTAGCATGCGGCTTGTGCACAAAGCTTTCAGACTGCGAGAGGACCGTAGCTGTGGTAAGCCTGCTTGCTCAATTGACCTTAGCTGTCGTCTGGAAGAACTTGAGCGCCATCTGCTGTATGCTGCTACCTGTTGTTAGGCGACAACAAGGGCACATGTATCAAACACTTTTTCCTTGCCCATTTTGCTAGGCCACGCTCTTCTGCGGCTCTTTAGTGCTTGCCAAACTCCTATGTGCGTGCTGCTGCTTCCACCTGACAAGGAGCACAGCCTTCAGACAGCAGCTTTCAACTTGCCTAAGAAAAAGCTTGGCCATTTAGATGTGCTGCAAATCTGCATGTGTGTAAGGTGCAGGTGCAAGCTCCTGACAAAGTTGTTCTCCAGGTTCAGTTTCTCCCTGCCAGACACATTGGAAATGTTTTCCTCTGGCATTCGCACCAAGAGTCGCAGATTGCTTAACTGAGGAGCTCTGAGAATGGAACGGCAAGAGGTGTTCCGCTTGCATCATAAACAGTGCTCCAGAGTGCATGGCAACGGGCACAATGAAACGTGTGTGCGGGATAGTGACCATTCACGCCTAGTGCTGGCAATGCACGAGCACTGCCAAAAGGCAAAGGGAGGCGCTTAGAATCCGGCTTGTGCGCAAAGCTTTCAGACTGCCACAGGACCGCATCTGTGGTAATGCCGCTTGCTCATTTGACGTTAGATGTCGCTTGGCAAAACTTCACCCGCATGTGGTTTATGATGCTACCTGTTGTTAGGTGACAACAAGGGCACATTTAGCAAATGCTTTTTCCTGCCTCATTTTGCTAGGCCACTCTCTTCTTTGGCACTTTAGTGCTTGCCAAAGTCCAATCGGCGTGCTGCTGCTTCCATCAGACAAGGAGCACAGCTTTCTGACAGCAGCTTTCAACTTGCCTAAGAAAGAGCTTGTCTATTTAGATGTGCTGCAAATCTGCGTGTGTGTAAGGTGCAGATGCAAGCTCCTGACAAAGTTGTTCTCCAGGTTCATTTTCTCCCTGCCAGACACAGTGGAAATGTTTTCCTCTGGCATTCGCACCAAGAGTCGCAGATTGCTTAACTCAGGAGCTCTGAGAATGGAACGGCAAGAGGTGTTCCGCTTGCGTCATAAACAGTGGTCCAGAGCGCTTGGAAATGGGCACAACTATGCGTTTGTGCGGGAGAGTGACCATACATCCCCAGGGCTGGCAATGCACGAGCACTGCCAAAAGGCAAAGGAAGGCGCTTAGCATGCGGCTTGTGCACAAAGCTTTCAGACTGCCAGAGGACCGTAGCTGTGGTAAGCCCGCTTGCTCAATTGACCTTAGCTGTCGTCTGGAAGAACTTGAGCGCCATCTGCTGTATGCTGCTACCTGTTGTTAGGCGACAACAAGGGCACATGTATCAAACACTTTTTCCTTGCCCATTTTGCTAGGCCACGCTCTTCTGCGGCTCTTTAGTGCTTGCCAAACTCCAATGTGTGTGCTGCTGCTTCCATCTGACAAGGAGCACAGCCTTCTGACAGCAGCTTTCAGGTTGCGTACAATAGAGATTGTCCATTTAGATGTGATGCAAATCCATATGTGTGTAAGGTGCAGGTGCAAGCTCCTGACAAATGTGTTCTCCCGGTACAGTTTCTCCCTGCCAGACACATGGAAATGTTTTCCTCTGGCATTCGCACCACGAGTTGCAGACTGCTTAACTCAGGAGCTCTGAGAATGGAACGGCAAGAGGTGTTCCGCTTGCGTCATAAACAGTGCTCCAGAGTGCATGGCAGCGGGCACAATGAAACGTGTGTGCGGGATAGTGACCATTCACGCCTATTGCTGGCAACGCACGAGCACTGCCAAAAGGCAAAGGGAGGCGCTTAGCATGCGGCTTGTGCACAAAGCTTTCAGACTGCCAGAGGACCGCAACTGTGGTAAGGCCGCTTGCTCATTTGACCTTAGATGTCGCTTCGGAAAACTTCACCTGCATCTGGTTTATGATGCTACCTGTTTTAGGCGACAACAAGGGCACATGTATCAAACACTTTTTCCTTACCCATTTTGCTAGGCCACGCTCTTCTGCGGCTCTTTAGTGCTTGCCAAACTCGAAGGTGCCTGCTGCTGCTTCCATCTGACAAGGAGCACAGCCTTCTGACAGCAGCTTTCAGGTTGCGTATAATAGAGATTGTCCATTTAGATGTGATGCAAATCCATATGTGTGTAAGGTGCAGGTGCAAGCTCCTGACAAATGTGTTCTCCCGGTACAGTTTCTCCCTGCCAGACACATGGAAATGTTTTCCTCTGGCATTCGCACCACGAGTTGCAGACTGCTTAACTCAGGAGCTCTGAGAATGGAACGGCAGGAGGTGTTCCGCTTGCGTCATAAACAGTGCTCCAGAGTGCATGGCAAAGGGCACAATGAAACGTGTGTGCGGGATAGTGACCATTCACGCCTATTGCTGGCAATGCACGAGCACTGCCAAAAGGCAAAGGGAGGCGCTTAGCATGAGGCTTGTGCGCAAAGCTTTCAGACTGCAAGAGGACCGCAACTGTGGTAATGCCGTTTGCTCATTTGACCTTAGATGTCGCTTGGCAAAACTTCACCTGCATCTGGTTTATGATGCTACCTGTTGTTAGGCGACAACAAGGGCATATGTATCAAACACTTTTTCCTTACCCATTTTGCTAGGCCACGCTCTTCTGCGGCTCTTTAGTGCTTGCCAAACTCAAAGGTGCCTGCTGCTGCTTCCATCTGACAAGGAGCACAGCCTTCTGACAGCAGCTCTCAGGTTGCGTACAATAGACATTGTCCATTTAGATGTGATGCAAATCCATATGTGTGTAAGGTGCAGGTGCAAGCTCCTGACAATTGGGTTCTCCCGGTACAGTTTCTCCCTGCCAGACACATGGAAATGTATTCCTCTGGCATTCGCACCAAGAGTCGCAGATTGCTTAACTCAGGAGTTCTGAGAATGGAACGGCAAGAGGTGTTCCGCTTGCGTCATAAACAGTGCTCCAGAGTGCATGGCAACCGGCACAATGAAACGTGTGTGCGGGATAGTGACCATTCACGCCTATTGCTGGCAATGCACGAGCACTGCCAAAAGGCAAAGGGAGGCGCTTAGCATGCGGCTTGTGCACAAAGCTTTCAGACTGCCAGAGGACCGCAACTGTGGTAAGGCCGCTTGCTCAATTGAGGTTAGATGTCACTTGCAAGATCTTAAGCCGCATCTGGTTTATGCTGCTACCTGTTGTTAGGCGACAACAAGGGCATATGTAGCAAATGCTTTTTCCTTGCCCATTTTGCTAGGCCACGCTCTTCTGCGGCTCTTTAGTGCTTGCCAAACTCCAATGTGCATGCTGCTGCTTCCATCTGACAAGGAGCACAGCCTTCTGACAGCAGCTTTCAGGTTGCGTACAATTGAGCTTGTCCATTTAGATGTGATGCAAATCCATATGTGTGTAAGGTGCAGGTGCAAGCTCCTGACAAATGTGTTCTCCCGGTACAGTTTCTCCCTGCCAGACACATGGAAATGTTTTTTCTGGCACTCGCACCAAGAGTCCTAGATTGCTTAACTCAGGAGTTCGGAGAATGGAACGGCAAGAGGTGTTCCGCTTGCGTCATAAACAGTGCTCCAGAGCGCTTGGCATCAGGCACAACGAAGCGTGTCTGCGGGATAGCCACCTTTCACGCCCAGGGCTGGCAATGCACAAGCACTGCCAAAAGGCAAAGGAAGGCTCTTAGTTGTGCACAAAGCTTTCAGCCTGCCAGAGGACAGTAGCTGTGGTATGCCCGCTTGCTCAATTGACGTTAGCTGTCACTTGTAAGATCTTAAGCCGCATCTGGTTTATGCTGATACCTGTTGTTAGACGACAACAGGGGCACATGTAGCAAATGCTTTTTCCTGGTTCATTTTGCAAGGCCATACTCTTCTGCGGCTCTTTACTGCTTGCCAAACTCCAATGTGTGTGCTGCTGCTTCCATCTGACAAGGAGCACAGCCTTCTGACAGCAGCTTTCAGGTTGCGTACAATAGAGATTGTCCATTTAGATGTGATGCAAATCCATATGTGTGTAAGGTGCAGGTGCAAGCTCCTGACAAATGTGTTCTCCCGGTACAGTTTCTCCCTGCCAGACACATGGAAATGTTTTCCTCTGGCATTCGCACCACGAGTTGCAGACTGCTTAACTCAGGAGCTCTGAGAATGGAACGGCAAGAGGTGTTCCGCTTGCGTCATAAACAGTGCTCCAGAGTGCATGGCAACGGGCACAATGAAACGTGTGTGCGGGATAGTGACCATTCACGCCTATTGCTGGCAATGCACGAGCACTGCCAAAAGGCAAAGGGAGGCGCTTAGCATGCGGCTTGTGCACAAAGCTTTCAGACTGCGAGAGGACCGTAGCTGTGGTAAGCCTGCTTGCTCAATTGACCTTAGCTGTCGTCTGGAAGAACTTGAGCGCCATCTGCTGTATGCTGCTACCTGTTGTTAGGCGACAACAAGGGCACATGTATCAAACACTTTTTCCTTGCCCATTTTGCTAGGCCACGCTCTTCTGCGGCTCTTTAGTGCTTGCCAAACTCCTATGTGCGTGCTGCTGCTTCCACCTGACAAGGAGCACAGCCTTCAGACAGCAGCTTTCAACTTGCCTAAGAAAAAGCTTGGCCATTTAGATGTGCTGCAAATCTGCATGTGTGTAAGGTGCAGGTGCAAGCTCCTGACAAAGTTGTTCTCCAGGTTCAGTTTCTCCCTGCCAGACACATTGGAAATGTTTTCCTCTGGCATTCGCACCAAGAGTCGCAGATTGCTTAACTGAGGAGCTCTGAGAATGGAACGGCAAGAGGTGTTCCGCTTGCATCATAAACAGTGCTCCAGAGTGCATGGCAACGGGCACAATGAAACGTGTGTGCGGGATAGTGACCATTCACGCCTAGTGCTGGCAATGCACGAGCACTGCCAAAAGGCAAAGGGAGGCGCTTAGAATCCGGCTTGTGCGCAAAGCTTTCAGACTGCCACAGGACCGCATCTGTGGTAATGCCGCTTGCTCATTTGACGTTAGATGTCGCTTGGCAAAACTTCACCCGCATGTGGTTTATGATGCTACCTGTTGTTAGGTGACAACAAGGGCACATTTAGCAAATGCTTTTTCCTGCCTCATTTTGCTAGGCCACTCTCTTCTTTGGCACTTTAGTGCTTGCCAAAGTCCAATCGGCGTGCTGCTGCTTCCATCAGACAAGGAGCACAGCTTTCTGACAGCAGCTTTCAACTTGCCTAAGAAAGAGCTTGTCTATTTAGATGTGCTGCAAATCTGCGTGTGTGTAAGGTGCAGATGCAAGCTCCTGACAAAGTTGTTCTCCAGGTTCATTTTCTCCCTGCCAGACACAGTGGAAATGTTTTCCTCTGGCATTCGCACCAAGAGTCGCAGATTGCTTAACTCAGGAGCTCTGAGAATGGAACGGCAAGAGGTGTTCCGCTTGCGTCATAAACAGTGGTCCAGAGCGCTTGGAAATGGGCACAACTATGCGTTTGTGCGGGAGAGTGACCATACATCCCCAGGGCTGGCAATGCACGAGCACTGCCAAAAGGCAAAGGAAGGCGCTTAGCATGCGGCTTGTGCACAAAGCTTTCAGACTGCCAGAGGACCGTAGCTGTGGTAAGCCCGCTTGCTCAATTGACCTTAGCTGTCGTCTGGAAGAACTTGAGCGCCATCTGCTGTATGCTGCTACCTGTTGTTAGGCGACAACAAGGGCACATGTATCAAACACTTTTTCCTTGCCCATTTTGCTAGGCCACGCTCTTCTGCGGCTCTTTAGTGCTTGCCAAACTCCAATGTGTGTGCTGCTGCTTCCATCTGACAAGGAGCACAGCCTTCTGACAGCAGCTTTCAGGTTGCGTACAATAGAGATTGTCCATTTAGATGTGATGCAAATCCATATGTGTGTAAGGTGCAGGTGCAAGCTCCTGACAAATGTGTTCTCCCGGTACAGTTTCTCCCTGCCAGACACATGGAAATGTTTTCCTCTGGCATTCGCACCACGAGTTGCAGACTGCTTAACTCAGGAGCTCTGAGAATGGAACGGCAAGAGGTGTTCCGCTTGCGTCATAAACAGTGCTCCAGAGTGCATGGCAGCGGGCACAATGAAACGTGTGTGCGGGATAGTGACCATTCACGCCTATTGCTGGCAACGCACGAGCACTGCCAAAAGGCAAAGGGAGGCGCTTAGCATGCGGCTTGTGCACAAAGCTTTCAGACTGCCAGAGGACCGCAACTGTGGTAAGGCCGCTTGCTCATTTGACCTTAGATGTCGCTTCGGAAAACTTCACCTGCATCTGGTTTATGATGCTACCTGTTTTAGGCGACAACAAGGGCACATGTATCAAACACTTTTTCCTTACCCATTTTGCTAGGCCACGCTCTTCTGCGGCTCTTTAGTGCTTGCCAAACTCCTATGTGCGTGCTGCTGCTTCCATCTGACAAGGAGCACAGCCTTCTGACAGCAGCTTTCAGGTTGCGTATAATAGAGATTGTCCATTTAGATGTGATGCAAATCCATATGTGTGTAAGGTGCAGGTGCAAGCTCCTGACAAATGTGTTCTCCCGGTACAGTTTCTCCCTGCCAGACACATGGAAATGTTTTCCTCTGGCATTCGCACCACGAGTTGCAGACTGCTTAACTCAGGAGCTCTGAGAATGGAACGGCAGGAGGTGTTCCGCTTGCGTCATAAACAGTGCTCCAGAGTGCATGGCAAAGGGCACAATGAAACGTGTGTGCGGGATAGTGACCATTCACGCCTATTGCTGGCAATGCACGAGCACTGCCAAAAGGCAAAGGGAGGCGCTTAGCATGAGGCTTGTGCGCAAAGCTTTCAGACTGCCAGAGGACCGCAACTGTGGTAAGGCCGTTTGCTCATTTGACCTTAGATGTCGCTTGGCAAAACTTCACCTGCATCTGGTTTATGATGCTACCTGTTGTTAGGCGACAACAAGGGCATATGTATCAAACACTTTTTCCTTACCCATTTTGCTAGGCCACGCTCTTCTGCGGCTCTTTAGTGCTTGCCAAACTCAAAGGTGCCTGCTGCTGCTTCCATCTGACAAGGAGCACAGCCTTCTGACAGCAGCTCTCAGGTTGCGTACAATAGACATTGTCCATTTAGATGTGATGCAAATCCATATGTGTGTAAGGTGCAGGTGCAAGCTCCTGACAATTGGGTTCTCCCGGTACAGTTTCTCCCTGCCAGACACATGGAAATGTATTCCTCTGGCATTCGCACCAAGAGTCGCAGATTGCTTAACTCAGGAGTTCTGAGAATGGAACGGCAAGAGGTGTTCCGCTTGCGTCATAAACAGTGCTCCAGAGTGCATGGCAACGGGCACAATGAAACGTGTGTGCGGGATAGTGACCATTCACGCCTATTGCTGGCAATGCACGAGCACTGCCAAAAGGCAAAGGGAGGCGCTTAGCATGCGGCTTGTGCACAAAGCTTTCAGACTGCCAGAGGACCGCAACTGTGGTAAGGCCGCTTGCTCAATTGAGGTTAGATGTCACTTGCAAGATCTTAAGCCGCATCTGGTTTATGCTGCTACCTGTTGTTAGGCGACAACAAGGGCATATGTAGCAAATGCTTTTTCCTTGCCCATTTTGCTAGGCCACGCTCTTCTGCGGCTCTTTAGTGCTTGCCAAACTCCAATGTGCATGCTGCTGCTTCCATCTGACAAGGAGCACAGCCTTCTGACAGCAGCTTTCAGGTTGCGTACAATTGAGCTTGTCCATTTAGATGTGATGCAAATCCATATGTGTGTAAGGTGCAGGTGCAAGCTCCTGACAAATGTGTTCTCCCGGTACAGTTTCTCCCTGCCAGACACATGGAAATGTTTTTTCTGGCACTCGCACCAAGAGTCCTAGATTGCTTAACTCAGGAGTTCGGAGAATGGAACGGCAAGAGGTGTTCCGCTTGCGTCATAAACAGTGCTCCAGAGCGCTTGGCATCAGGCACAACGAAGCGTGTCTGCGGGATAGCCACCTTTCACGCCCAGGGCTGGCAATGCACAAGCACTGCCAAAAGGCAAAGGAAGGCTCTTAGTTGTGCACAAAGCTTTCAGCCTGCCAGAGGACAGTAGCTGTGGTATGCCCGCTTGCTCAATTGACGTTAGCTGTCACTTGTAAGATCTTAAGCCGCATCTGGTTTATGCTGATACCTGTTGTTAGACGACAACAGGGGCACATGTAGCAAATGCTTTTTCCTGGTTCATTTTGCAAGGCCATACTCTTCTGCGGCTCTTTACTGCTTGCCAAACTCCAATGTGTGTGCTGCTGCTTCCATCTGACAAGGAGCACAGCCTTCTGACAGCAGCTTTCAGGTTGCGTACAATAGAGATTGTCCATTTAGATGTGATGCAAATCCATATGTGTGTAAGGTGCAGGTGCAAGCTCCTGACAAATGTGTTCTCCCGGTACAGTTTCTCCCTGCCAGACACATGGAAATGTTTTCCTCTGGCATTCGCACCACGAGTTGCAGACTGCTTAACTCAGGAGCTCTGAGAATGGAACGGCAAGAGGTGTTCCGCTTGCGTCATAAACAGTGCTCCAGAGTGCATGGCAACGGGCACAATGAAACGTGTGTGCGGGATAGTGACCATTCACGCCTATTGCTGGCAATGCACGAGCACTGCCAAAAGGCAAAGGGAGGCGCTTAGCATGCGGCTTGTGCACAAAGCTTTCAGACTGCGAGAGGACCGTAGCTGTGGTAAGCCTGCTTGCTCAATTGACCTTAGCTGTCGTCTGGAAGAACTTGAGCGCCATCTGCTGTATGCTGCTACCTGTTGTTAGGCGACAACAAGGGCACATGTATCAAACACTTTTTCCTTGCCCATTTTGCTAGGCCACGCTCTTCTGCGGCTCTTTAGTGCTTGCCAAACTCCTATGTGCGTGCTGCTGCTTCCACCTGACAAGGAGCACAGCCTTCAGACAGCAGCTTTCAACTTGCCTAAGAAAAAGCTTGGCCATTTAGATGTGCTGCAAATCTGCATGTGTGTAAGGTGCAGGTGCAAGCTCCTGACAAAGTTGTTCTCCAGGTTCAGTTTCTCCCTGCCAGACACATTGGAAATGTTTTCCTCTGGCATTCGCACCAAGAGTCGCAGATTGCTTAACTGAGGAGCTCTGAGAATGGAACGGCAAGAGGTGTTCCGCTTGCATCATAAACAGTGCTCCAGAGTGCATGGCAACGGGCACAATGAAACGTGTGTGCGGGATAGTGACCATTCACGCCTAGTGCTGGCAATGCACGAGCACTGCCAAAAGGCAAAGGGAGGCGCTTAGAATCCGGCTTGTGCGCAAAGCTTTCAGACTGCCACAGGACCGCATCTGTGGTAATGCCGCTTGCTCATTTGACGTTAGATGTCGCTTGGCAAAACTTCACCCGCATGTGGTTTATGATGCTACCTGTTGTTAGGTGACAACAAGGGCACATTTAGCAAATGCTTTTTCCTGCCTCATTTTGCTAGGCCACTCTCTTCTTTGGCACTTTAGTGCTTGCCAAAGTCCAATCGGCGTGCTGCTGCTTCCATCAGACAAGGAGCACAGCTTTCTGACAGCAGCTTTCAACTTGCCTAAGAAAGAGCTTGTCTATTTAGATGTGCTGCAAATCTGCGTGTGTGTAAGGTGCAGATGCAAGCTCCTGACAAAGTTGTTCTCCAGGTTCATTTTCTCCCTGCCAGACACAGTGGAAATGTTTTCCTCTGGCATTCGCACCAAGAGTCGCAGATTGCTTAACTCAGGAGCTCTGAGAATGGAACGGCAAGAGGTGTTCCGCTTGCGTCATAAACAGTGGTCCAGAGCGCTTGGAAATGGGCACAACTATGCGTTTGTGCGGGAGAGTGACCATACATCCCCAGGGCTGGCAATGCACGAGCACTGCCAAAAGGCAAAGGAAGGCGCTTAGCATGCGGCTTGTGCACAAAGCTTTCAGACTGCCAGAGGACCGTAGCTGTGGTAAGCCCGCTTGCTCAATTGACCTTAGCTGTCGTCTGGAAGAACTTGAGCGCCATCTGCTGTATGCTGCTACCTGTTGTTAGGCGACAACAAGGGCACATGTATCAAACACTTTTTCCTTGCCCATTTTGCTAGGCCACGCTCTTCTGCGGCTCTTTAGTGCTTGCCAAACTCCAATGTGTGTGCTGCTGCTTCCATCTGACAAGGAGCACAGCCTTCTGACAGCAGCTTTCAGGTTGCGTACAATAGAGATTGTCCATTTAGATGTGATGCAAATCCATATGTGTGTAAGGTGCAGGTGCAAGCTCCTGACAAATGTGTTCTCCCGGTACAGTTTCTCCCTGCCAGACACATGGAAATGTTTTCCTCTGGCATTCGCACCACGAGTTGCAGACTGCTTAACTCAGGAGCTCTGAGAATGGAACGGCAAGAGGTGTTCCGCTTGCGTCATAAACAGTGCTCCAGAGTGCATGGCAGCGGGCACAATGAAACGTGTGTGCGGGATAGTGACCATTCACGCCTATTGCTGGCAACGCACGAGCACTGCCAAAAGGCAAAGGGAGGCGCTTAGCATGCGGCTTGTGCACAAAGCTTTCAGACTGCCAGAGGACCGCAACTGTGGTAAGGCCGCTTGCTCATTTGACCTTAGATGTCGCTTCGGAAAACTTCACCTGCATCTGGTTTATGATGCTACCTGTTTTAGGCGACAACAAGGGCACATGTATCAAACACTTTTTCCTTACCCATTTTGCTAGGCCACGCTCTTCTGCGGCTCTTTAGTGCTTGCCAAACTCGAAGGTGCCTGCTGCTGCTTCCATCTGACAAGGAGCACAGCCTTCTGACAGCAGCTTTCAGGTTGCGTATAATAGAGATTGTCCATTTAGATGTGATGCAAATCCATATGTGTGTAAGGTGCAGGTGCAAGCTCCTGACAAATGTGTTCTCCCGGTACAGTTTCTCCCTGCCAGACACATGGAAATGTTTTCCTCTGGCATTCGCACCACGAGTTGCAGACTGCTTAACTCAGGAGCTCTGAGAATGGAACGGCAGGAGGTGTTCCGCTTGCGTCATAAACAGTGCTCCAGAGTGCATGGCAAAGGGCACAATGAAACGTGTGTGCGGGATAGTGACCATTCACGCCTATTGCTGGCAATGCACGAGCACTGCCAAAAGGCAAAGGGAGGCGCTTAGCATGAGGCTTGTGCGCAAAGCTTTCAGACTGCCAGAGGACCGCAACTGTGGTAAGGCCGTTTGCTCATTTGACCTTAGATGTCGCTTGGCAAAACTTCACCTGCATCTGGTTTATGATGCTACCTGTTGTTAGGCGACAACAAGGGCATATGTATCAAACACTTTTTCCTTACCCATTTTGCTAGGCCACGCTCTTCTGCGGCTCTTTAGTGCTTGCCAAACTCAAAGGTGCCTGCTGCTGCTTCCATCTGACAAGGAGCACAGCCTTCTGACAGCAGCTCTCAGGTTGCGTACAATAGACATTGTCCATTTAGATGTGATGCAAATCCATATGTGTGTAAGGTGCAGGTGCAAGCTCCTGACAATTGGGTTCTCCCGGTACAGTTTCTCCCTGCCAGACACATGGAAATGTATTCCTCTGGCATTCGCACCAAGAGTCGCAGATTGCTTAACTCAGGAGTTCTGAGAATGGAACGGCAAGAGGTGTTCCGCTTGCGTCATAAACAGTGCTCCAGAGTGCATGGCAACGGGCACAATGAAACGTGTGTGCGGGATAGTGACCATTCACGCCTATTGCTGGCAATGCACGAGCACTGCCAAAAGGCAAAGGGAGGCGCTTAGCATGCGGCTTGTGCACAAAGCTTTCAGACTGCCAGAGGACCGCAACTGTGGTAAGGCCGCTTGCTCAATTGAGGTTAGATGTCACTTGCAAGATCTTAAGCCGCATCTGGTTTATGCTGCTACCTGTTGTTAGGCGACAACAAGGGCATATGTAGCAAATGCTTTTTCCTTGCCCATTTTGCTAGGCCACGCTCTTCTGCGGCTCTTTAGTGCTTGCCAAACTCCAATGTGCATGCTGCTGCTTCCATCTGACAAGGAGCACAGCCTTCTGACAGCAGCTTTCAGGTTGCGTACAATTGAGCTTGTCCATTTAGATGTGATGCAAATCCATATGTGTGTAAGGTGCAGGTGCAAGCTCCTGACAAATGTGTTCTCCCGGTACAGTTTCTCCCTGCCAGACACATGGAAATGTTTTTTCTGGCACTCGCACCAAGAGTCCTAGATTGCTTAACTCAGGAGTTCTGAGAATGGAACGGCAAGAGGTGTTCCGCTTGCGTCATAAACAGTGCTCCAGAGCGCTTGGCATCAGGCACAACGAAGCGTGTCTGCGGGATAGCCACCTTTCACGCCCAGGGCTGGCAATGCACAAGCACTGCCAAAAGGCAAAGGAAGGCTCTTAGTTGTGCACAAAGCTTTCAGCCTGCCAGAGGACAGTAGCTGTGGTATGCCCGCTTGCTCAATTGACGTTAGCTGTCACTTGTAAGATCTTAAGCCGCATCTGGTTTATGCTGATACCTGTTGTTAGACGACAACAGGGGCACATGTAGCAAATGCTTTTTCCTGGTTCATTTTGCAAGGCCATACTCTTCTGCGGCTCTTTACTGCTTGCCAAACTCCAATGTGTGTGCTGCTGCTTCCATCTGACAAGGAGCACAGCCTTCTGACAGCAGCTTTCAGGTTGCGTACAATAGAGATTGTCCATTTAGATGTGATGCAAATCCATATGTGTGTAAGGTGCAGGTGCAAGCTCCTGACAAATGTGTTCTCCCGGTACAGTTTCTCCCTGCCAGACACATGGAAATGTTTTCCTCTGGCATTCGCACCACGAGTTGCAGACTGCTTAACTCAGGAGCTCTGAGAATGGAACGGCAAGAGGTGTTCCGCTTGCGTCATAAACAGTGCTCCAGAGTGCATGGCAACGGGCACAATGAAACGTGTGTGCGGGATAGTGACCATTCACGCCTATTGCTGGCAATGCACGAGCACTGCCAAAAGGCAAAGGGAGGCGCTTAGCATGCGGCTTGTGCACAAAGCTTTCAGACTGCGAGAGGACCGTAGCTGTGGTAAGCCTGCTTGCTCAATTGACCTTAGCTGTCGTCTGGAAGAACTTGAGCGCCATCTGCTGTATGCTGCTACCTGTTGTTAGGCGACAACAAGGGCACATGTATCAAACACTTTTTCCTTGCCCATTTTGCTAGGCCACGCTCTTCTGCGGCTCTTTAGTGCTTGCCAAACTCCTATGTGCGTGCTGCTGCTTCCACCTGACAAGGAGCACAGCCTTCAGACAGCAGCTTTCAACTTGCCTAAGAAAAAGCTTGGCCATTTAGATGTGCTGCAAATCTGCATGTGTGTAAGGTGCAGGTGCAAGCTCCTGACAAAGTTGTTCTCCAGGTTCAGTTTCTCCCTGCCAGACACATTGGAAATGTTTTCCTCTGGCATTCGCACCAAGAGTCGCAGATTGCTTAACTGAGGAGCTCTGAGAATGGAACGGCAAGAGGTGTTCCGCTTGCATCATAAACAGTGCTCCAGAGTGCATGGCAACGGGCACAATGAAACGTGTGTGCGGGATAGTGACCATTCACGCCTAGTGCTGGCAATGCACGAGCACTGCCAAAAGGCAAAGGGAGGCGCTTAGAATCCGGCTTGTGCGCAAAGCTTTCAGACTGCCACAGGACCGCATCTGTGGTAATGCCGCTTGCTCATTTGACGTTAGATGTCGCTTGGCAAAACTTCACCCGCATGTGGTTTATGATGCTACCTGTTGTTAGGTGACAACAAGGGCACATTTAGCAAATGCTTTTTCCTGCCTCATTTTGCTAGGCCACTCTCTTCTTTGGCACTTTAGTGCTTGCCAAAGTCCAATCGGCGTGCTGCTGCTTCCATCAGACAAGGAGCACAGCTTTCTGACAGCAGCTTTCAACTTGCCTAAGAAAGAGCTTGTCTATTTAGATGTGCTGCAAATCTGCGTGTGTGTAAGGTGCAGATGCAAGCTCCTGACAAAGTTGTTCTCCAGGTTCATTTTCTCCCTGCCAGACACAGTGGAAATGTTTTCCTCTGGCATTCGCACCAAGAGTCGCAGATTGCTTAACTCAGGAGCTCTGAGAATGGAACGGCAAGAGGTGTTCCGCTTGCGTCATAAACAGTGGTCCAGAGCGCTTGGAAATGGGCACAACTATGCGTTTGTGCGGGAGAGTGACCATACATCCCCAGGGCTGGCAATGCACGAGCACTGCCAAAAGGCAAAGGAAGGCGCTTAGCATGCGGCTTGTGCACAAAGCTTTCAGACTGCCAGAGGACCGTAGCTGTGGTAAGCCCGCTTGCTCAATTGACCTTAGCTGTCGTCTGGAAGAACTTGAGCGCCATCTGCTGTATGCTGCTACCTGTTGTTAGGCGACAACAAGGGCACATGTATCAAACACTTTTTCCTTGCCCATTTTGCTAGGCCACGCTCTTCTGCGGCTCTTTAGTGCTTGCCAAACTCCAATGTGTGTGCTGCTGCTTCCATCTGACAAGGAGCACAGCCTTCTGACAGCAGCTTTCAGGTTGCGTACAATAGAGATTGTCCATTTAGATGTGATGCAAATCCATATGTGTGTAAGGTGCAGGTGCAAGCTCCTGACAAATGTGTTCTCCCGGTACAGTTTCTCCCTGCCAGACACATGGAAATGTTTTCCTCTGGCATTCGCACCACGAGTTGCAGACTGCTTAACTCAGGAGCTCTGAGAATGGAACGGCAAGAGGTGTTCCGCTTGCGTCATAAACAGTGCTCCAGAGTGCATGGCAGCGGGCACAATGAAACGTGTGTGCGGGATAGTGACCATTCACGCCTATTGCTGGCAACGCACGAGCACTGCCAAAAGGCAAAGGGAGGCGCTTAGCATGCGGCTTGTGCACAAAGCTTTCAGACTGCCAGAGGACCGCAACTGTGGTAAGGCCGCTTGCTCATTTGACCTTAGATGTCGCTTCGGAAAACTTCACCTGCATCTGGTTTATGATGCTACCTGTTTTAGGCGACAACAAGGGCACATGTATCAAACACTTTTTCCTTACCCATTTTGCTAGGCCACGCTCTTCTGCGGCTCTTTAGTGCTTGCCAAACTCGAAGGTGCCTGCTGCTGCTTCCATCTGACAAGGAGCACAGCCTTCTGACAGCAGCTTTCAGGTTGCGTATAATAGAGATTGTCCATTTAGATGTGATGCAAATCCATATGTGTGTAAGGTGCAGGTGCAAGCTCCTGACAAATGTGTTCTCCCGGTACAGTTTCTCCCTGCCAGACACATGGAAATGTTTTCCTCTGGCATTCGCACCACGAGTTGCAGACTGCTTAACTCAGGAGCTCTGAGAATGGAACGGCAGGAGGTGTTCCGCTTGCGTCATAAACAGTGCTCCAGAGTGCATGGCAAAGGGCACAATGAAACGTGTGTGCGGGATAGTGACCATTCACGCCTATTGCTGGCAATGCACGAGCACTGCCAAAAGGCAAAGGGAGGCGCTTAGCATGAGGCTTGTGCGCAAAGCTTTCAGACTGCCAGAGGACCGCAACTGTGGTAAGGCCGTTTGCTCATTTGACCTTAGATGTCGCTTGGCAAAACTTCACCTGCATCTGGTTTATGATGCTACCTGTTGTTAGGCGACAACAAGGGCATATGTATCAAACACTTTTTCCTTACCCATTTTGCTAGGCCACGCTCTTCTGCGGCTCTTTAGTGCTTGCCAAACTCAAAGGTGCCTGCTGCTGCTTCCATCTGACAAGGAGCACAGCCTTCTGACAGCAGCTCTCAGGTTGCGTACAATAGACATTGTCCATTTAGATGTGATGCAAATCCATATGTGTGTAAGGTGCAGGTGCAAGCTCCTGACAATTGGGTTCTCCCGGTACAGTTTCTCCCTGCCAGACACATGGAAATGTATTCCTCTGGCATTCGCACCAAGAGTCGCAGATTGCTTAACTCAGGAGTTCTGAGAATGGAACGGCAAGAGGTGTTCCGCTTGCGTCATAAACAGTGCTCCAGAGTGCATGGCAACGGGCACAATGAAACGTGTGTGCGGGATAGTGACCATTCACGCCTATTGCTGGCAATGCACGAGCACTGCCAAAAGGCAAAGGGAGGCGCTTAGCATGCGGCTTGTGCACAAAGCTTTCAGACTGCCAGAGGACCGCAACTGTGGTAAGGCCGCTTGCTCAATTGAGGTTAGATGTCACTTGCAAGATCTTAAGCCGCATCTGGTTTATGCTGCTACCTGTTGTTAGGCGACAACAAGGGCATATGTAGCAAATGCTTTTTCCTTGCCCATTTTGCTAGGCCACGCTCTTCTGCGGCTCTTTAGTGCTTGCCAAACTCCAATGTGCATGCTGCTGCTTCCATCTGACAAGGAGCACAGCCTTCTGACAGCAGCTTTCAGGTTGCGTACAATTGAGCTTGTCCATTTAGATGTGATGCAAATCCATATGTGTGTAAGGTGCAGGTGCAAGCTCCTGACAAATGTGTTCTCCCGGTACAGTTTCTCCCTGCCAGACACATGGAAATGTTTTTTCTGGCACTCGCACCAAGAGTCCTAGATTGCTTAACTCAGGAGTTCGGAGAATGGAACGGCAAGAGGTGTTCCGCTTGCGTCATAAACAGTGCTCCAGAGCGCTTGGCATCAGGCACAACGAAGCGTGTCTGCGGGATAGCCACCTTTCACGCCCAGGGCTGGCAATGCACAAGCACTGCCAAAAGGCAAAGGAAGGCTCTTAGTTGTGCACAAAGCTTTCAGCCTGCCAGAGGACAGTAGCTGTGGTATGCCCGCTTGCTCAATTGACGTTAGCTGTCACTTGTAAGATCTTAAGCCGCATCTGGTTTATGCTGATACCTGTTGTTAGACGACAACAGGGGCACATGTAGCAAATGCTTTTTCCTGGTTCATTTTGCAAGGCCATACTCTTCTGCGGCTCTTTACTGCTTGCCAAACTCCAATGTGTGTGCTGCTGCTTCCATCTGACAAGGAGCACAGCCTTCTGACAGCAGCTTTCAGGTTGCGTACAATAGAGATTGTCCATTTAGATGTGATGCAAATCCATATGTGTGTAAGGTGCAGGTGCAAGCTCCTGACAAATGTGTTCTCCCGGTACAGTTTCTCCCTGCCAGACACATGGAAATGTTTTCCTCTGGCATTCGCACCACGAGTTGCAGACTGCTTAACTCAGGAGCTCTGAGAATGGAACGGCAAGAGGTGTTCCGCTTGCGTCATAAACAGTGCTCCAGAGTGCATGGCAACGGGCACAATGAAACGTGTGTGCGGGATAGTGACCATTCACGCCTATTGCTGGCAATGCACGAGCACTGCCAAAAGGCAAAGGGAGGCGCTTAGCATGCGGCTTGTGCACAAAGCTTTCAGACTGCGAGAGGACCGTAGCTGTGGTAAGCCTGCTTGCTCAATTGACCTTAGCTGTCGTCTGGAAGAACTTGATCGCCATCTGCTGTATGCTGCTACCTGTTGTTAGGCGACAACAAGGGCACATGTATCAAACACTTTTTCCTTGCCCATTTTGCTAGGCCACGCTCTTCTGCGGCTCTTTAGTGCTTGCCAAACTCCTATGTGCGTGCTGCTGCTTCCACCTGACAAGGAGCACAGCCTTCAGACAGCAGCTTTCAACTTGCCTAAGAAAAAGCTTGGCCATTTAGATGTGCTGCAAATCTGCATGTGTGTAAGGTGCAGGTGCAAGCTCCTGACAAAGTTGTTCTCCAGGTTCAGTTTCTCCCTGCCAGACACATTGGAAATGTTTTCCTCTGGCATTCGCACCAAGAGTCGCAGATTGCTTAACTGAGGAGCTCTGAGAATGGAACGGCAAGAGGTGTTCCGCTTGCGTCATAAACAGTGCTCCAGAGTGCATGGCAACGGGCACAATGAAACGTGTGTGCGGGATAGTGACCATTCACGCCTAGTGCTGGCAATGCACGAGCACTGCCAAAAGGCAAAGGGAGGCGCTTAGAATCCGGCTTGTGCGCAAAGCTTTCAGACTGCCACAGGACCGCATCTGTGGTAATGCCGCTTGCTCATTTGACGTTAGATGTCGCTTGGCAAAACTTCACCCGCATGTGGTTTATGATGCTACCTGTTGTTAGGTGACAACAAGGGCACATTTAGCAAATGCTTTTTCCTGCCTCATTTTGCTAGGCCACTCTCTTCTTTGGCACTTTAGTGCTTGCCAAAGTCCAATCGGCGTGCTGCTGCTTCCATCAGACAAGGAGCACAGCTTTCTGACAGCAGCTTTCAACTTGCCTAAGAAAGAGCTTGTCTATTTAGATGTGCTGCAAATCTGCGTGTGTGTAAGGTGCAGATGCAAGCTCCTGAGAAAGTTGTTCTCCAGGTTCATTTTCTCCCTGCCAGACACAGTGGAAATGTTTTCCTCTGGCATTCGCACCAAGAGTCGCAGATTGCTTAACTCAGGAGCTCTGAGAATGGAACGGCAAGAGGTGTTCCGCTTGCGTCATAAACAGTGGTCCAGAGCGCTTGGAAATGGGCACAACTATGCGTTTGTGCGGGAGAGTGACCATACATCCCCAGGGCTGGCAATGCACGAGCACTGCCAAAAGGCAAAGGAAGGCGCTTAGCATGCGGCTTGTGCACAAAGCTTTCAGACTGCCAGAGGACCGTAGCTGTGGTAAGCCCGCTTGCTCAATTGACCTTAGCTGTCGTCTGGAAGAACTTGAGCGCCATCTGCTGTATGCTGCTACCTGTTGTTAGGCGACAACAAGGGCACATGTATCAAACACTTTTTCCTTGCCCATTTTGCTAGGCCACGCTCTTCTGCGGCTCTTTAGTGCTTGCCAAACTCCAATGTGTGTGCTGCTGCTTCCATCTGACAAGGAGCACAGCCTTCTGACAGCAGCTTTCAGGTTGCGTACAATAGAGATTGTCCATTTAGATGTGATGCAAATCCATATGTGTGTAAGGTGCAGGTGCAAGCTCCTGACAAATGTGTTCTCCCGGTACAGTTTCTCCCTGCCAGACACATGGAAATGTTTTCCTCTGGCATTCGCACCACGAGTTGCAGACTGCTTAACTCAGGAGCTCTGAGAATGGAACGGCAAGAGGTGTTCCGCTTGCGTCATAAACAGTGCTCCAGAGTGCATGGCAACGGGCACAATGAAACGTGTGTGCGGGATAGTGACCATTCACGCCTATTGCTGGCAACGCACGAGCACTGCCAAAAGGCAAAGGGAGGCGCTTAGCATGAGGCTTGTGCACAAAGCTTTCAGACTGCCAGAGGACCGCAACTGTGGTAAGGCCGCTTGCTCATTTGACCTTAGATGTCGCTTGGCAAAACTTCACCTGCATCTGGTTTATGATGCTACCTGTTTTAGGCGACAACAAGGGCACATGTATCAAACACTTTTTCCTTACCCATTTTGCTAGGCCACGCTCTTCTGCGGCTCTTTAGTGCTTGCCAAACTCGAAGGTGCCTGCTGCTGCTTCCATCTGACAAGGAGCACAGCCTTCTGACAGCAGCTTTCAGGTTGCGTATAATAGAGATTGTCCATTTAGATGTGATGCAAATCCATATGTGTGTAAGGTGCAGGTGCAAGCTCCTGACAAATGTGTTCTCCCGGTACAGTTTCTCCCTGCCAGACACATGGAAATGTTTTCCTCTGGCATTCGCACCACGAGTTGCAGACTGCTTAACTCAGGAGCTCTGAGAATGGAACGGCAGGAGGTGTTCCGCTTGCGTCATAAACAGTGCTCCAGAGTGCATGGCAAAGGGCACAATGAAACGTGTGTGCGGGATAGTGACCATTCACGCCTATTGCTGGCAATGCACGAGCACTGCCAAAAGGCAAAGGGAGGCGCTTAGCATGAGGCTTGTGCGCAAAGCTTTCAGACTGCCAGAGGACCGCAACTGTGGTAAGGCCGTTTGCTCATTTGACCTTAGATGTCGCTTGGCAAAACTTCACCTGCATCTGGTTTATGATGCTACCTGTTGTTAGGCGACAACAAGGGCATATGTATCAAACACTTTTTCCTTACCCATTTTGCTAGGCCACGCTCTTCTGCGGCTCTTTAGTGCTTGCCAAACTCAAAGGTGCCTGCTGCTGCTTCCATCTGACAAGGAGCACAGCCTTCTGACAGCAGCTCTCAGGTTGCGTACAATAGACATTGTCCATTTAGATGTGATGCAAATCCATATGTGTGTAAGGTGCAGGTGCAAGCTCCTGACAATTGGGTTCTCCCGGTACAGTTTCTCCCTGCCAGACACATGGAAATGTATTCCTCTGGCATTCGCACCAAGAGTCGCAGATTGCTTAACTCAGGAGTTCTGAGAATGGAACGGCAAGAGGTGTTCCGCTTGCGTCATAAACAGTGCTCCAGAGTGCATGGCAACGGGCACAATGAAACGTGTGTGCGGGATAGTGACCATTCACGCCTATTGCTGGCAATGCACGAGCACTGCCAAAAGGCAAAGGGAGGCGCTTAGCATGCGGCTTGTGCACAAAGCTTTCAGACTGCCAGAGGACCGCAACTGTGGTAAGGCCGCTTGCTCAATTGAGGTTAGATGTCACTTGCAAGATCTTAAGCCGCATCTGGTTTATGCTGCTACCTGTTGTTAGGCGACAACAAGGGCATATGTAGCAAATGCTTTTTCCTTGCCCATTTTGCTAGGCCACGCTCTTCTGCGGCTCTTTAGTGCTTGCCAAACTCCAATGTGCATGCTGCTGCTTCCATCTGACAAGGAGCACAGCCTTCTGACAGCAGCTTTCAGGTTGCGTACAATTGAGCTTGTCCATTTAGATGTGATGCAAATCCATATGTGTGTAAGGTGCAGGTGCAAGCTCCTGACAAATGTGTTCTCCCGGTACAGTTTCTCCCTGCCAGACACATGGAAATGTTTTTTCTGGCACTCGCACCAAGAGTCCTAGATTGCTTAACTCAGGAGTTCGGAGAATGGAACGGCAAGAGGTGTTCCGCTTGCGTCATAAACAGTGCTCCAGAGCGCTTGGCATCAGGCACAACGAAGCGTGTCTGCGGGATAGCCACCTTTCACGCCCAGGGCTGGCAATGCACAAGCACTGCCAAAAGGCAAAGGAAGGCTCTTAGTTGTGCACAAAGCTTTCAGCCTGCCAGAGGACAGTAGCTGTGGTATGCCCGCTTGCTCAATTGACGTTAGCTGTCACTTGTAAGATCTTAAGCCGCATCTGGTTTATGCTGATACCTGTTGTTAGACGACAACAGGGGCACATGTAGCAAATGCTTTTTCCTGGTTCATTTTGCAAGGCCATACTCTTCTGCGGCTCTTTACTGCTTGCCAAACTCCAATGTGTGTGCTGCTGCTTCCATCTGACAAGGAGCACAGCCTTCTGACAGCAGCTTTCAGGTTGCGTACAATAGAGATTGTCCATTTAGATGTGATGCAAATCCATATGTGTGTAAGGTGCAGGTGCAAGCTCCTGACAAATGTGTTCTCCCGGTACAGTTTCTCCCTGCCAGACACATGGAAATGTTTTCCTCTGGCATTCGCACCACGAGTTGCAGACTGCTTAACTCAGGAGCTCTGAGAATGGAACGGCAAGAGGTGTTCCGCTTGCGTCATAAACAGTGCTCCAGAGTGCATGGCAACGGGCACAATGAAACGTGTGTGCGGGATAGTGACCATTCACGCCTATTGCTGGCAATGCACGAGCACTGCCAAAAGGCAAAGGGAGGCGCTTAGCATGCGGCTTGTGCACAAAGCTTTCAGACTGCGAGAGGACCGTAGCTGTGGTAAGCCTGCTTGCTCAATTGACCTTAGCTGTCGTCTGGAAGAACTTGAGCGCCATCTGCTGTATGCTGCTACCTGTTGTTAGGCGACAACAAGGGCACATGTATCAAACACTTTTTCCTTGCCCATTTTGCTAGGCCACGCTCTTCTGCGGCTCTTTAGTGCTTGCCAAACTCCTATGTGCGTGCTGCTGCTTCCACCTGACAAGGAGCACAGCCTTCAGACAGCAGCTTTCAACTTGCCTAAGAAAAAGCTTGGCCATTTAGATGTGCTGCAAATCTGCATGTGTGTAAGGTGCAGGTGCAAGCTCCTGACAAAGTTGTTCTCCAGGTTCAGTTTCTCCCTGCCAGACACATTGGAAATGTTTTCCTCTGGCATTCGCACCAAGAGTCGCAGATTGCTTAACTGAGGAGCTCTGAGAATGGAACGGCAAGAGGTGTTCCGCTTGCATCATAAACAGTGCTCCAGAGTGCATGGCAACGGGCACAATGAAACGTGTGTGCGGGATAGTGACCATTCACGCCTAGTGCTGGCAATGCACGAGCACTGCCAAAAGGCAAAGGGAGGCGCTTAGAATCCGGCTTGTGCGCAAAGCTTTCAGACTGCCACAGGACCGCATCTGTGGTAATGCCGCTTGCTCATTTGACGTTAGATGTCGCTTGGCAAAACTTCACCCGCATGTGGTTTATGATGCTACCTGTTGTTAGGTGACAACAAGGGCACATTTAGCAAATGCTTTTTCCTGCCTCATTTTGCTAGGCCACTCTCTTCTTTGGCACTTTAGTGCTTGCCAAAGTCCAATCGGCGTGCTGCTGCTTCCATCAGACAAGGAGCACAGCTTTCTGACAGCAGCTTTCAACTTGCCTAAGAAAGAGCTTGTCTATTTAGATGTGCTGCAAATCTGCGTGTGTGTAAGGTGCAGATGCAAGCTCCTGACAAAGTTGTTCTCCAGGTTCATTTTCTCCCTGCCAGACACAGTGGAAATGTTTTCCTCTGGCATTCGCACCAAGAGTCGCAGATTGCTTAACTCAGGAGCTCTGAGAATGGAACGGCAAGAGGTGTTCCGCTTGCGTCATAAACAGTGGTCCAGAGCGCTTGGAAATGGGCACAACTATGCGTTTGTGCGGGAGAGTGACCATACATCCCCAGGGCTGGCAATGCACGAGCACTGCCAAAAGGCAAAGGAAGGCGCTTAGCATGCGGCTTGTGCACAAAGCTTTCAGACTGCCAGAGGACCGTAGCTGTGGTAAGCCCGCTTGCTCAATTGACCTTAGCTGTCGTCTGGAAGAACTTGATCGCCATCTGCTGTATGCTGCTACCTGTTGTTAGGCGACAACAAGGGCACATGTATCAAACACTTTTTCCTTGCCCATTTTGCTAGGCCACGCTCTTCTGCGGCTCTTTAGTGCTTGCCAAACTCCAATGTGTGTGCTGCTGCTTCCATCTGACAAGGAGCACAGCCTTCTGACAGCAGCTTTCAGGTTGCGTACAATAGAGATTGTCCATTTAGATGTGATGCAAATCCATATGTGTGTAAGGTGCAGGTGCAAGCTCCTGACAAATGTGTTCTCCCGGTACAGTTTCTCCCTGCCAGACACATGGAAATGTTTTCCTCTGGCATTCGCACCACGAGTTGCAGACTGCTTAACTCAGGAGCTCTGAGAATGGAACGGCAAGAGGTGTTCCGCTTGCGTCATAAACAGTGCTCCAGAGTGCATGGCAACGGGCACAATGAAACGTGTGTGCGGGATAGTGACCATTCACGCCTATTGCTGGCAACGCACGAGCACTGCCAAAAGGCAAAGGGAGGCGCTTAGCATGCGGCTTGTGCACAAAGCTTTCAGACTGCCAGAGGACCGCAACTGTGGTAAGGCCGCTTGCTCATTTGACCTTAGATGTCGCTTGGGAAAACTTCACCTGCATCTGGTTTATGATGCTACCTGTTTTAGGCGACAACAAGGGCACATGTATCAAACACTTTTTCCTTACCCATTTTGCTAGGCCACGCTCTTCTGCGGCTCTTTAGTGCTTGCCAAACTCGAAGGTGCCTGCTGCTGCTTCCATCTGACAAGGAGCACAGCCTTCTGACAGCAGCTTTCAGGTTGCGTGCAATAGAGATTGTCCATTTAGATGTGATGCAAATCCATATGTGTGTAAGGTGCAGGTGCAAGCTCCTGACAAATGTGTTCTCCCGGTACAGTTTCTCCCTGCCAGACACATGGAAATGTTTTCCTCTGGCATTCGCACCACGAGTTGCAGACTGCTTAACTCAGGAGCTCTGAGAATGGAACGGCAGGAGGTGTTCCGCTTGCGTCATAAACAGTGCTCCAGAGTGCATGGCAAAGGGCACAATGAAACGTGTGTGCGGGATAGTGACCATTCACGCCTATTGCTGGCAATGCACGAGCACTGCCAAAAGGCAAAGGGAGGCGCTTAGCATGAGGCTTGTGCGCAAAGCTTTCAGACTGCCAGAGGACCGCAACTGTGGTAAGGCCGTTTGCTCATTTGACCTTAGATGTCGCTTGGCAAAACTTCACCTGCATCTGGTTTATGATGCTACCTGTTGTTAGGCGACAACAAGGGCATATGTATCAAACACTTTTTCCTTACCCATTTTGCTAGGCCACGCTCTTCTGCGGCTCTTTAGTGCTTGCCAAACTCAAAGGTGCCTGCTGCTGCTTCCATCTGACAAGGAGCACAGCCTTCTGACAGCAGCTCTCAGGTTGCGTACAATAGACATTGTCCATTTAGATGTGATGCAAATCCATATGTGGGTAAGGTGCAGGTGCAAGCTCCTGACAATTGGGTTCTCCCGGTACAGTTTCTCCCTGCCAGACACATGGAAATGTATTCCTCTGGCATTCGCACCAAGAGTCGCAGATTGCTTAACTCAGGAGTTCTGAGAATGGAACGGCAAGAGGTGTTCCGCTTGCGTCATAAACAGTGCTCCAGAGTGCATGGCAACGGGCACAATGAAACGTGTGTGCGGGATAGTGACCATTCACGCCTATTGCTGGCAATGCACGAGCACTGCCAAAAGGCAAAGGAAGGCTCTTAGCATCCGGATTGTGCACAAAGCTTTCAGACTGCCAGAGGACCGCAACTGTGGTAAGGCCGCTTGCTCAATTGAGGTTAGATGTCACTTGCAAGATCTTAAGCCGCATCTGGTTTATGCTGCTACCTGTTGTTAGGCGACAACAAGGGCATATGTAGCAAATGCTTTTTCCTTGCCCATTTTGCTAGGCCACGCTCTTCTGCGGCTCTTTAGTGCTTGCCAAACTCCAATGTGCATGCTGCTGCTTCCATCTGACAAGGAGCACAGCCTTCTGACAGCAGCTTTCAGGTTGCGTACAATTGAGCTTGTCCATTTAGATGTGATGCAAATCCATATGTGTGTAAGGTGCAGGTGCAAGCTCCTGACAAATGTGTTCTCCCGGTACAGTTTCTCCCTGCCAGACACATGGAAATGTTTTTTCTGGCACTCGCACCAAGAGTCCTAGATTGCTTAACTCAGGAGTTCGGAGAATGGAACGGCAAGAGGTGTTCCGCTTGCGTCATAAACAGTGCTCCAGAGCGCTTGGCATCAGGCACAACGAAGCGTGTCTGCGGGATAGCCACCTTTCACGCCCAGGGCTGGCAATGCACAAGCACTGCCAAAAGGCAAAGGAAGGCTCTTAGTTGTGCACAAAGCTTTCAGCCTGCCAGAGGACAGTAGCTGTGGTATGCCCGCTTGCTCAATTGACGTTAGCTGTCACTTGTAAGATCTTAAGCCGCATCTGGTTTATGCTGATACCTGTTGTTAGACGACAACAGGGGCACATGTAGCAAATGCTTTTTCCTGGTTCATTTTGCAAGGCCATACTCTTCTGCGGCTCTTTACTGCTTGCCAAACTCCAATGTGTGTGCTGCTGCTTCCATCTGACAAGGAGCACAGCCTTCTGACAGCAGCTTTCAGGTTGCGTACAATAGAGATTGTCCATTTAGATGTGATGCAAATCCATATGTGTGTAAGGTGCAGGTGCAAGCTCCTGACAAATGTGTTCTCCCGGTACAGTTTCTCCCTGCCAGACACATGGAAATGTTTTCCTCTGGCATTCGCACCACGAGTTGCAGACTGCTTAACTCAGGAGCTCTGAGAATGGAACGGCAAGAGGTGTTCCGCTTGCGTCATAAACAGTGCTCCAGAGTGCATGGCAACGGGCACAATGAAACGTGTGTGCGGGATAGTGACCATTCACGCCTATTGCTGGCAATGCACGAGCACTGCCAAAAGGCAAAGGGAGGCGCTTAGCATGCGGCTTGTGCACAAAGCTTTCAGACTGCCAGAGGACCGTAGCTGTGGTAAGCCTGCTTGCTCAATTGACCTTAGCTGTCGTCTGGAAGAACTTGAGCGCCATCTGCTGTATGCTGCTCCCTGTTGTTAGGCGACAACAAGGGCACATGTATCAAACACTTTTTCCTTGCCCATTTTGCTAGGCCACGCTCTTCTGCGGCTCTTTAGTGCTTGCCAAACTCCTATGTGCGTGCTGCTGCTTCCACCTGACAAGGAGCACAGCCTTCAGACAGCAGCTTTCAACTTGCCTAAGAAAAAGCTTGGCCATTTAGATGTGCTGCAAATCTGCATGTGTGTAAGGTGCAGGTGCAAGCTCCTGACAAAGTTGTTCTCCAGGTTCAGTTTCTCCCTGCCAGACACATTGGAAATGTTTTCCTCTGGCATTCGCACCAAGAGTCGCAGATTGCTTAACTGAGGAGCTCTGAGAATGGAACGGCAAGAGGTGTTCCGCTTGCATCATAAACAGTGCTCCAGAGTGCATGGCAACGGGCACAATGAAACGTGTGTGCGGGATAGTGACCATTCACGCCTAGTGCTGGCAATGCACGAGCACTGCCAAAAGGCAAAGGGAGGCGCTTAGAATCCGGCTTGTGCGCAAAGCTTTCAGACTGCCACAGGACCGCATCTGTGGTAATGCCGCTTGCTCATTTGACGTTAGATGTCGCTTGGCAAAACTTCACCCGCATGTGGTTTATGATGCTACCTGTTGTTAGGTGACAACAAGGGCACATTTAGCAAATGCTTTTTCCTGCCTCATTTTGCTAGGCCACTCTCTTCTTTGGCACTTTAGTGCTTGCCAAAGTCCAATCGGCGTGCTGCTGCTTCCATCAGACAAGGAGCACAGCTTTCTGACAGCAGCTTTCAACTTGCCTAAGAAAGAGCTTGTCTATTTAGATGTGCTGCAAATCTGCGTGTGTGTAAGGTGCAGATGCAAGCTCCTGACAAAGTTGTTCTCCAGGTTCATTTTCTCCCTGCCAGACACAGTGGAAATGTTTTCCTCTGGCATTCGCACCAAGAGTCGCAGATTGCTTAACTCAGGAGCTCTGAGAATGGAACGGCAAGAGGTGTTCCGCTTGCGTCATAAACAGTGGTCCAGAGCGCTTGGAAATGGGCACAACTATGCGTTTGTGCGGGAGAGTGACCATACATCCCCAGGGCTGGCAATGCACGAGCACTGCCAAAAGGCAAAGGAAGGCGCTTAGCATGCGGCTTGTGCACAAAGCTTTCAGACTGCCGGAGGACCGTAGCTGTGGTAAGCCCGCTTGCTCATTTGACATTAGCTGTCGTCTGGAAGAACTTGAGCGCCATCTGCTGTATGCTGCTACCTGTTGTTAAGCGACAACAAGGGCACATGTATCAAACACTTTTTCCTTGCCCATTTTGCTAGGCCACGCTCTTCTGCGGCTCTTTAGTGCTTGCCAAACTCCAATGTGTGTGCTGCTGCTTCCATCTGACAAGGAGCACAGCCTTCTGACAGCAGCTTTCAGGTTGCGTACAATAGAGATTGTCCATTTAGATGTGATGCAAATCCATATGTGTGTAAGGTGCAGGTGCAAGCTCCTGACAAATGTGTTCTCCCGGTACAGTTTCTCCCTGCCAGACACATGGAAATGTTTTCCTCTGGCATTCGCACCACGAGTTGCAGACTGCTTAACTCAGGAGCTCTGAGAATGGAACGGCAAGAGGTGTTCCGCTTGCGTCATAAACAGTGCTCCAGAGTGCATGGCAACGGGCACAATGAAACGTGTGTGTGGGATAGTGACCATTCACGCCTATTGCTGGCAATGCACGAGCACTGCCAAAAGGCAAAGGGAGGCGCTTAGCATGCGGCTTGTGCACAAAGCTTTCAGACTGCCAGAGGACCGCAACTGTGGTAAGGCCGCTTGCTCATTTGACCTTAGATGTCGCTTGGCAAAACTTCACCTGCATCTGGTTTATGATGCTACCTGTTTTAGGCGACAACAAGGGCACATGTATCAAACACTTTTTCCTTACCCATTTTGCTAGGCCACGCTCTTCTGCGGCTCTTTAGTGCTTGCCAAACTCGAAGGTGCCTGCTGCTGCTTCCATCTGACAAGGAGCACAGCCTTCTGACAGCAGCTTTCAGGTTGCGTATAATAGAGATTGTCCATTTAGATGTGATGCAAATCCATATGTGTGTAAGGTGCAGGTGCAAGCTCCTGACAAATGTGTTCTCCCGGTACAGTTTCTCCCTGCCAGACACATGGAAATGTTTTCCTCTGGCATTCGCACCACGAGTTGCAGACTGCTTAACTCAGGAGGTCTGAGAATGGAACGGCAGGAGGTGTTCCGCTTGCGTCATAAACAGTGCTCCAGAGTGCATGGCAAAGGGCACAATGAAACGTGTGTGCGGGATAGTGACCATTCACGCCTATTGCTGGCAATGCACGAGCACTGCCAAAAGGCAAAGGGAGGCGCTTAGCATGAGGCTTGTGCGCAAAGCTTTCAGACTGCCAGAGGACCGCAACTGTGGTAAGGCCGTTTGCTCATTTGACCTTAGATGTCGCTTGGCAAAACTTCACCTGCATCTGGTTTATGATGCTACCTGTTGTTAGGCGACAACAAGGGCATATGTATCAAACACTTTTTCCTTACCCATTTTGCTAGGCCACGCTCTTCTGCGGCTCTTTAGTGCTTGCCAAACTCGAAGGTGCCTGCTGCTGCTTCCATCTGACAAGGAGCACAGCCTTCTGACAGCAGCTCTCAGGTTGCGTACAATAGACATTGTCCATTTAGATGTGATGCAAATCCATATGTGTGTAAGGTGCAGGTGCAAGCTCCTGACAATTGGGTTCTCCCGGTACAGTTTCTCCCTGCCAGACACATGGAAATGTATTCCTCTGGCATTCGCACCAAGAGTCGCAGATTGCTTAACTCAGGAGTTCTGAGAATGGAACGGCAAGAGGTGTTCCGCTTGCGTCATAAACAGTGCTCCAGAGTGCATGGCAACGGGCACAATGAAACGTGTGTGCGGGATAGTGACCATTCACGCCTATTGCTGGCAATGCACGAGCACTGCCAAAAGGCAAAGGGAGGCGCTTAGCATGCGGCTTGTGCACAAAGCTTTCAGACTGCCAGAGGACCGTAGCTGTGGTAAGCCAGCTTGCTAATTTGACCTTAGCTGTCGTCTGGAAGAACTTGAGCGCCATCTGCTGTATGCTGCTACCTGTTGTTAGGCGACAACAAGGGCACATGTATCAAACACTTTTTCCTTGCCCATTTTGCTAGGCCACGCTCTTCTGCGGCTCTTTAGTGCTTGCCAAACTCCAATGTGCATGCTGCTGCTTCCACCTGACAAGGAGCACAGCCTTCAGACAGCAGCTTTCAACTTGCCTAAGAAAAAGCTTGGCCATTTAGATGTGCTGCAAATCTGCATGTGTGTAAGGTGCAGGTGCAAGCTCCTGACAAAGTTGTTCTCCAGGTTCAGTTTCTCCCTGCCAGACACATTGGAAATGTTTTCCTCTGGCATTCGAACCAAGAGTCGCAGATTGCTTAACTGAGGAGCTCTGAGAATGGAACGGCAAGAGGTGTTCCGCTTGCATCATAAACAGTGCTCCAGAGCGCAGGGCAACGGGCACAATGAAACGTGTGTGCGGGATAGTGACCATTCACGCCTAGTGCTGGCAATGCACGAGCACTGCCAAAAGGCAAAGGGAGGCGCTTAGAATCCGGCTTGTGCGCAAAGCTTTCAGACTGCCACAGGATCGCATCTGTGGTAATGCCGCTTGCTCATTTGACGTTAGATGTCGCTTGGCAAAACTTCACCCGCATGTGGTTTATGATGCTACCTGTTGTTAGGTGACAACAAGGGCACATTTAGCAAATGCTTTTTCCTGCCTCATTTTGCTAGGCCACTCTCTTCTTTGGCACTTTAGTGCTTGCCAAAGTCCAATCGGCGTGCTGCTGCTTCCATCTGACAAGGAGCACAGCTTTCTGACAGCAGCTTTCAACTTGCCTAAGAAAGAGCTTGTCTATTTAGATGTGCTGCAAATCTGCGTGTGTGTAAGGTGCAGATGCAAGCTCCTGACAAAGTTGTTCTCCAGGTTCATTTTCTCCCTGCCAGACACATTGGAAATGTTTTCCTCTGGCATTCGCACCAAGAGTCGCAGATTGCTTAACTCAGGAGCTCTGAGAATGGAACGGCAAGAGGTGTTCCGCTTGCGTCATAAACAGTGGTCCAGAGCGCTTGGAAATGGGCACAACTATGCGTTTGTGCGGGAGAGTGACCATACATCCCCAGGGCTGGCAATGCACGAGCACTGCCAAAAGGCAAAGGAAGGCACTTAGCATGCGGCTTGTGCACAAAGCTTTCAGACTGCCAGAGGACCGTAGCTGTGGTAAGCCCGCTTGCTCAATTGACCTTAGCTGTCGTCTGGAAGAACTTGAGCGCCATCTGCTGTATGCTGCTATCTGTTGTTAGGCGACAACAAGGGCACATGTATCAAACACTTTTTCCTTGCCCATTTTGCTAGGCCACGCTCTTCTGCGGCTCTTTAGTGCTTGCCAAACTCCTATGTGCATGCTGCTGCTTCCATCTGACAAGGAGCACAGCTTTCTAACAGCAGCCTTCAGCTTGTCTAAGAAAGAGCTTGGCCATTGAAATGTGCTGCAAATCTCTGTGTGCAGAAGGTGCAGGTGCAAGCTCCTGAGAAATGGGTTCTCCAGGTTCAGTTGCTCCCTGCCAGACACATGGAAATGTTTTCCTCTGGCACTCGCACCAAGAGTCCTAGATTGCTTAACTCAGGAGTTCGGAGAATGGAACGGCAAGAGGTGTTCCGCTTACGTCATAAACAGTGCTCCAGAGCGCTTGGCATCAGGCACAACGAAGCGTGTCTGCGGGATAACCACCAATCACGCCCAGGGCTGGCAATGCACAAGCACTGCCAAAAGGCAAAGAAAGGCTCTTAGTTGTGCACAAAGCTTTCAGCCTGCCAGAGGACAGTAGCTGTGGTATGCCCGCTTGCTCAATTGACGTTAGCTGTCACTTGTAAGATCTTAAGCCGCATCTGGTTTATGCTGATACCTGTTGTTAGACGACAACAGGGGCGCATGTAGCAAATGCTTTTTCCTGGTTCATTTTGCAAGGCCATACTCTTCTGCGGCTCTTTACTGCTTGCCAAACTCCAATGTGTGTGCTGCTGCTTCCATCTGACAAGGAGCACAGCCTTCTGACAGCAGCTTTCAGGTTGCGTACAATAGAGATTGTCCATTTAGATGTGATGCAAATCCATATGTGTGTAAGGTGCAGGTGCAAGCTCCTGACAAATGTGTTCTCCCGGTACAGTTTCTCCCTGCCAGACACATGGAAATGTTTTCCTCTGGCATTCGCACCACGAGTTGCAGACTGCTTAACTCAGGAGCTCTGAGAATGGAACGGCAAGAGGTGTTCCGCTTGCGTCATAAACAGTGCTCCAGAGTGCATGGCAACGGGCACAATGAAACGTGTGTGTGGGATAGTGACCATTCACGCCTATTGCTGGCAATGCACGAGCACTGCCAAAAGGCAAAGGGAGGCGCTTAGCATGCGGCTTGTGCACAAAGCTTTCAGACTGCCAGAGGACCGCAACTGTGGTAAGGCCGCTTGCTCATTTGACCTTAGATGTCGCTTGGCAAAACTTCACCTGCATCTGGTTTATGATGCTACCTGTTTTAGGCGACAACAAGGGCACATGTATCAAACACTTTTTCCTTACCCATTTTGCTAGGCCACGCTCTTCTGCGGCTCTTTAGTGCTTGCCAAACTCGAAGGTGCCTGCTGCTGCTTCCATCTGACAAGGAGCACAGCCTTCTGACAGCAGCTTTCAGGTTGCGTATAATAGAGATTGTCCATTTAGATGTGATGCAAATCCATATGTGTGTAAGGTGCAGGTGCAAGCTCCTGACAAATGTGTTCTCCCGGTACAGTTTCTCCCTGCCAGACACATGGAAATGTTTTCCTCTGGCATTCGCACCACGAGTTGCAGACTGCTTAACTCAGGAGGTCTGAGAATGGAACGGCAGGAGGTGTTCCGCTTGCGTCATAAACAGTGCTCCAGAGTGCATGGCAAAGGGCACAATGAAACGTGTGTGCGGGATAGTGACCATTCACGCCTATTGCTGGCAATGCACGAGCACTGCCAAAAGGCAAAGGGAGGCGCTTAGCATGAGGCTTGTGCGCAAAGCTTTCAGACTGCCAGAGGACCGCAACTGTGGTAAGGCCGTTTGCTCATTTGACCTTAGATGTCGCTTGGCAAAACTTCACCTGCATCTGGTTTATGATGCTACCTGTTGTTAGGCGACAACAAGGGCATATGTATCAAACACTTTTTCCTTACCCATTTTGCTAGGCCACGCTCTTCTGCGGCTCTTTAGTGCTTGACAAACTCGAAGGTGCCTGCTGCTGCTTCCATCTGACAAGGAGCACAGCCTTCTGACAGCAGCTCTCAGGTTGCGTACAATAGACATTGTCCATTTAGATGTGATGCAAATCCATATGTGTGTAAGGTGCAGGTGCAAGCTCCTGACAATTGGGTTCTCCCGGTACAGTTTCTCCCTGCCAGACACATGGAAATGTATTCCTCTGGCATTCGCACCAAGAGTCGCAGATTGCTTAACTCAGGAGTTCTGAGAATGGAACGGCAAGAGGTGTTCCGCTTGCGTCATAAACAGTGCTCCAGAGTGCATGGCAACGGGCACAATGAAACGTGTGTGCGGGATAGTGACCATTCACGCCTATTGCTGGCAATGCACGAGCACTGCCAAAAGGCAAAGGGAGGCGCTTAGCATGCGGCTTGTGCACAAAGCTTTCAGACTGCCAGAGGACCGTAGCTGTGGTAAGCCAGCTTGCTAATTTGACCTTAGCTGTCGTCTGGAAGAACTTGAGCGCCATCTGCTGTATGCTGCTACCTGTTGTTAGGCGACAACAAGGGCACATGTATCAAACACTTTTTCCTTGCCCATTTTGCTAGGCCACGCTCTTCTGCGGCTCTTTAGTGCTTGCCAAACTCCAATGTGCATGCTGCTGCTTCCACCTGACAAGGAGCACAGCCTTCAGACAGCAGCTTTCAACTTGCCTAAGAAAAAGCTTGGCCATTTAGATGTGCTGCAAATCTGCATGTGTGTAAGGTGCAGGTGCAAGCTCCTGACAAAGTTGTTCTCCAGGTTCAGTTTCTCCCTGCCAGACACATTGGAAATGTTTTCCTCTGGCATTCGAACCAAGAGTCGCAGATTGCTTAACTGAGGAGCTCTGAGAATGGAACGGCAAGAGGTGTTCCGCTTGCATCATAAACAGTGCTCCAGAGCGCAGGGCAACGGGCACAATGAAACGTGTGTGCGGGATAGTGACCATTCACGCCTAGTGCTGGCAATGCACGAGCACTGCCAAAAGGCAAAGGGAGGCGCTTAGAATCCGGCTTGTGCGCAAAGCTTTCAGACTGCCACAGGATCGCATCTGTGGTAATGCCGCTTGCTCATTTGACGTTAGATGTCGCTTGGCAAAACTTCACCCGCATGTGGTTTATGATGCTACCTGTTGTTAGGTGACAACAAGGGCACATTTAGCAAATGCTTTTTCCTGCCTCATTTTGCTAGGCCACTCTCTTCTTTGGCACTTTAGTGCTTGCCAAAGTCCAATCGGCGTGCTGCTGCTTCCATCTGACAAGGAGCACAGCTTTCTGACAGCAGCTTTCAACTTGCCTAAGAAAGAGCTTGTCTATTTAGATGTGCTGCAAATCTGCGTGTGTGTAAGGTGCAGATGCAAGCTCCTGACAAAGTTGTTCTCCAGGTTCATTTTCTCCCTGCCAGACACATTGGAAATGTTTTCCTCTGGCATTCGCACCAAGAGTCGCAGATTGCTTAACTCAGGAGCTCTGAGAATGGAACGGCAAGAGGTGTTCCGCTTGCGTCATAAACAGTGGTCCAGAGCGCTTGGAAATGGGCACAACTATGCGTTTGTGCGGGAGAGTGACCATACATCCCCAGGGCTGGCAATGCACGAGCACTGCCAAAAGGCAAAGGAAGGCACTTAGCATGCGGCTTGTGCACAAAGCTTTCAGACTGCCAGAGGACCGTAGCTGTGGTAAGCCCGCTTGCTCAATTGACCTTAGCTGTCGTCTGGAAGAACTTGAGCGCCATCTGCTGTATGCTGCTATCTGTTGTTAGGCGACAACAAGGGCACATGTATCAAACACTTTTTCCTTGCCCATTTTGCTAGGCCACGCTCTTCTGCGGCTCTTTAGTGCTTGCCAAACTCCTATGTGCATGCTGCTGCTTCCATCTGACAAGGAGCACAGCTTTCTAACAGCAGCCTTCAGCTTGTCTAAGAAAGAGCTTGGCCATTGAAATGTGCTGCAAATCTCTGTGTGCAGAAGGTGCAGGTGCAAGCTCCTGAGAAATGGGTTCTCCAGGTTCAGTTGCTCCCTGCCAGACACATGGAAATGTTTTCCTCTGGCACTCGCACCAAGAGTCCTAGATTGCTTAACTCAGGAGTTCGGAGAATGGAACGGCAAGAGGTGTTCCGCTTACGTCATAAACAGTGCTCCAGAGCGCTTGGCATCAGGCACAACGAAGCGTGTCTGCGGGATAACCACCAATCACGCCCAGGGCTGGCAATGCACAAGCACTGCCAAAAGGCAAAGAAAGGCTCTTAGTTGTCCACAAAGCTTTCAGCCTGCCAGAGGACAGTAGCTGTGGTATGCCCGCTTGCTCAATTGACGTTAGCTGTCACTTGTAAGATCTTAAGCCGCATCTGGTTTATGCTGATACCTGTTGTTAGACGACAACAGGGGCGCATGTAGCAAATGCTTTTTCCTGGTTCATTTTGCAAGGCCATACTCTTCTGCGGCTCTTTACTGCTTGCCAAACTCCAATGTGTGTGCTGCTGCTTCCATCTGACAAGGAGCACAGCCTTCTGACAGCAGCTTTCAGGTTGCGTACAATAGAGATTGTCCATTTAGATGTGATGCAAATCCATATGTGTGTAAGGTGCAGGTGCAAGCTCCTGACAAATGTGTTCTCCCGGTACAGTTTCTCCCTGCCAGACACATGGAAATGTTTTCCTCTGGCATTCGCACCACGAGTTGCAGACTGCTTAACTCAGGAGCTCTGAGAATGGAACGGCAAGAGGTGTTCCGCTTGCGTCATAAACAGTGCTCCAGAGTGCATGGCAACGGGCACAATGAAACGTGTGTGTGGGATAGTGACCATTCACGCCTATTGCTGGCAATGCACGAGCACTGCCAAAAGGCAAAGGGAGGCGCTTAGCATGCGGCTTGTGCACAAAGCTTTCAGACTGCCAGAGGACCGCAACTGTGGTAAGGCCGCTTGCTCATTTGACCTTAGATGTCGCTTGGCAAAACTTCACCTGCATCTGGTTTATGATGCTACCTGTTTTAGGCGACAACAAGGGCACATGTATCAAACACTTTTTCCTTACCCATTTTGCTAGGCCACGCTCTTCTGCGGCTCTTTAGTGCTTGCCAAACTCGAAGGTGCCTGCTGCTGCTTCCATCTGACAAGGAGCACAGCCTTCTGACAGCAGCTTTCAGGTTGCGTATAATAGAGATTGTCCATTTAGATGTGATGCAAATCCATATGTGTGTAAGGTGCAGGTGCAAGCTCCTGACAAATGTGTTCTCCCGGTACAGTTTCTCCCTGCCAGACACATGGAAATGTTTTCCTCTGGCATTCGCACCACGAGTTGCAGACTGCTTAACTCAGGAGGTCTGAGAATGGAACGGCAGGAGGTGTTCCGCTTGCGTCATAAACAGTGCTCCAGAGTGCATGGCAAAGGGCACAATGAAACGTGTGTGCGGGATAGTGACCATTCACGCCTATTGCTGGCAATGCACAAGCACTGCCAAAAGGCAAAGGGAGGCGCTTAGCATGAGGCTTGTGCGCAAAGCTTTCAGACTGCCAGAGGACCGCAACTGTGGTAAGGCCGTTTGCTCATTTGACCTTAGATGTCGCTTGGCAAAACTTCACCTGCATCTGGTTTATGATGCTACCTGTTGTTAGGCGACAACAAGGGCATATGTATCAAACACTTTTTCCTTACCCATTTTGCTAGGCCACGCTCTTCTGCGGCTCTTTAGTGCTTGCCAAACTCGAAGGTGCCTGCTGCTGCTTCCATCTGACAAGGAGCACAGCCTTCTGACAGCAGCTCTCAGGTTGCGTACAATAGACATTGTCCATTTAGATGTGATGCAAATCCATATGTGGGTAAGGTGCAGGTGCAAGCTCCTGACAATTGGGTTCTCCCGGTACAGTTTCTCCCTGCCAGACACATGGAAATGTATTCCTCTGGCATTCGCACCAAGAGTCGCAGATTGCTTAACTCAGGAGTTCTGAGAATGGAACGGCAAGAGGTGTTCCGCTTGCGTCATAAACAGTGCTCCAGAGTGCATGGCAACGGGCACAATGAAACGTGTGTGCGGGATAGTGACCATTCACGCCTATTGCTGGCAATGCACGAGCACTGCCAAAAGGCAAAGGAAGGCTCTTAGCATCCGGCTTGTGCACAAAGCTTTCAGACTGCCAGAGGACCGTAGCTGTGGTAAGCCTGCTTGCTCAATTGACCTTAGCTGTCGTCTGGAAGAACTTGAGCGCCATCTGCTGTATGCTGCTACCTGTTGTTAGGCGACAACAAGGGCACATGTATCAAACACTTTTTCCTTGCCCATTTTGCTAGGCCACGCTCTTCTGCGGCTCTTTAGTGCTTGCCAAACTCCAATGTGCATGCTGCTGCTTCCACCTGACAAGGAGCACAGCCTTCAGACAGCAGCTTTCAACTTGCCTAAGAAAAAGCTTGGCCATTTAGATGTGCTGCAAATCTGCATGTGTGTAAGGTGCAGGTGCAAGCTCCTGACAAAGTTGTTCTCCAGGTTCAGTTTCTCCCTGCCAGACACATTGGAAATGTTTTCCTCTGGCATTCGCACCAAGAGTCGCAGATTGCTTAACTGAGGAGCTCTGAGAATGGAACGGCAAGAGGTGTTCCGCTTGCATCATAAACAGTGCTCCAGAGCGCAGGGCAACGGGCACAATGAAACGTGTGTGCGGGATAGTGACCATTCACGCCTAGTGCTGGCAATGCACGAGCACTGCCAAAAGGCAAAGGGAGGCGCTTAGAATCCGGCTTGTGCGCAAAGCTTTCAGACTGCCACAGGATCGCATCTGTGGTAATGCCGCTTGCTCATTTGACGTTAGATGTCGCTTGGCAAAACTTCACCCGCATGTGGTTTATGATGCTACCTGTTGTTAGGTGACAACAAGGGCACATTTAGCAAATGCTTTTTCCTGCCTCATTTTGCTAGGCCACTCTCTTCTTTGGCACTTTAGTGCTTGCCAAAGTCCAATCGGCGTGCTGCTGCTTCCATCTGACAAGGAGCACAGCTTTCTGACAGCAGCTTTCAACTTGCCTAAGAAAGAGCTTGTCTATTTAGATGTGCTGCAAATCTGCGTGTGTGTAAGGTGCAGATGCAAGCTCCTGACAAAGTTGTTCTCCAGGTTCATTTTCTCCCTGCCAGACACATTGGAAATGTTTTCCTCTGGCATTCGCACCAAGAGTCGCAGATTGCTTAACTCAGGAGCTCTGAGAATGGAACGGCAAGAGGTGTTCCGCTTGCGTCATAAACAGTGGTCCAGAGCGCTTGGAAATGGGCACAACTATGCGTTTGTGCGGGAGAGTGACCATACATCCCCAGGGCTGGCAATGCACGAGCACTGCCAAAAGGCAAAGGAAGGCACTTAGCATGCGGCTTGTGCACAAAGCTTTCAGACTGCCAGAGGACCGTAGCTGTGGTAAGCCCGCTTGCTCAATTGACCTTAGCTGTCGTCTGGAAGAACTTGAGCGCCATCTGCTGTATGCTGCTATCTGTTGTTAGGCGACAACAAGGGCACATGTATCAAACACTTTTTCCTTGCCCATTTTGCTAGGCCACGCTCTTCTGCGGCTCTTTAGTGCTTGCCAAACTCCTATGTGCATGCTGCTGCTTCCATCTGACAAGGAGCACAGCTTTCTAACAGCAGCCTTCAGCTTGTCTAAGAAAGAGCTTGGCCATTGAAATGTGCTGCAAATCTCTGTGTGCAGAAGGTGCAGGTGCAAGCTCCTGAGAAATGGGTTCTCCAGGTTCAGTTGCTCCCTGCCAGACACATGGAAATGTTTTCCTCTGGCACTCGCACCAAGAGTCCTAGATTGCTTAACTCAGGAGTTCGGAGAATGGAACGGCAAGAGGTGTTCCGCTTACGTCATAAACAGTGCTCCAGAGCGCTTGGCATCAGGCACAACGAAGCGTGTCTGCGGGATAACCACCAATCACGCCCAGGGCTGGCAATGCACAAGCACTGCCAAAAGGCAAAGAAAGGCTCTTAGTTGTCCACAAAGCTTTCAGCCTGCCAGAGGACAGTAGCTGTGGTATGCCCGCTTGCTCAATTGACGTTAGCTGTCACTTGTAAGATCTTAAGCCGCATCTGGTTTATGCTGATACCTGTTGTTAGACGACAACAGGGGCGCATGTAGCAAATGCTTTTTCCTGGTTCATTTTGCAAGGCCATACTCTTCTGCGGCTCTTTACTGCTTGCCAAACTCCAATGTGTGTGCTGCTGCTTCCATCTGACAAGGAGCACAGCCTTCTGACAGCAGCTTTCAGGTTGCGTACAATAGAGATTGTCCATTTAGATGTGATGCAAATCCATATGTGTGTAAGGTGCAGGTGCAAGCTCCTGACAAATGTGTTCTCCCGGTACAGTTTCTCCCTGCCAGACACATGGAAATGTTTTCCTCTGGCATTCGCACCACGAGTTGCAGACTGCTTAACTCAGGAGCTCTGAGAATGGAACGGCAAGAGGTGTTCCGCTTGCGTCATAAACAGTGCTCCAGAGTGCATGGCAACGGGCACAATGAAACGTGTGTGTGGGATAGTGACCATTCACGCCTATTGCTGGCAATGCACGAGCACTGCCAAAAGGCAAAGGGAGGCGCTTAGCATGCGGCTTGTGCACAAAGCTTTCAGACTGCCAGAGGACCGCAACTGTGGTAAGGCCGCTTGCTCATTTGACCTTAGATGTCGCTTGGCAAAACTTCACCCGCATCTGGTTTATGATGCTACCTGTTTTAGGCGACAACAAGGGCACATGTATCAAACACTTTTTCCTTACCCATTTTGCTAGGCCACGCTCTTCTGCGGCTCTTTAGTGCTTGCCAAACTCGAAGGTGCCTGCTGCTGCTTCCATCTGACAAGGAGCACAGCCTTCTGACAGCAGCTCTCAGGTTGCGTACAATAGACATTGTCCATTTAGATGTGATGCAAATCCATATGTGGGTAAGGTGCAGGTGCAAGCTCCTGACAATTGGGTTCTCCCGGTACAGTTTCTCCCTGCCAGACACATGGAAATGTATTCCTCTGGCATTCGCACCAAGAGTCGCAGATTGCTTAACTCAGGAGTTCTGAGAATGGAACGGCAAGAGGTGTTCCGCTTGCGTCATAAACAGTGCTCCAGAGTGCATGGCAACGGGCACAATGAAACGTGTGTGCGGGATAGTGACCATTCACGCCTATTGCTGGCAATGCACGAGCACTGCCAAAAGGCAAAGGAAGGCTCTTAGCATCCGGCTTGTGCACAAAGCTTTCAGACTGCCAGAGGACCGCAACTGTGGTAAGGCCGCTTGCTCAATTGAGGTTAGATGTCACTTGCAAGATCTTAAGCCGCATCTGGTTTATGCTGCTACCTGTTGTTAGGCGACAACAAGGGCATATGTAGCAAATGCTTTTTCCTTGCCCATTTTGCTAGGCCACGCTCTTCTGCGGCTCTTTAGTGCTTGCCAAACTCCAATGTGCATGCTGCTGCTTCCATCTGACAAGGAGCACAGCCTTCTGACAGCAGCTTTCAGGTTGCGTACAATAGAGATTGTCCATTTAGATGTGATGCAAATCCATATGTGTGTAAGGTGCAGGTGCAAGCTCCTGACAAATGTGTTCTCCCGGTACAGTTTCTCCCTGCCAGACACATGGAAATGTTTTCCTCTGGCATTCGCACCACGAGTTGCAGACTGCTTAACTCAGGAGGTCTGAGAATGGAACGGCAGGAGGTGTTCCGCTTGCGTCATAAACAGTGCTCCAGAGTGCATGGCAAAGGGCACAATGAAACGTGTGTGCGGGATAGTGACCATTCACGCCTATTGCTGGCAATGCACGAGCACTGCCAAAAGGCAAAGGGAGGCGCTTAGCATGAGGCTTGTGCGCAAAGCTTTCAGACTGCCAGAGGACCGCAACTGTGGTAAGGCCGTTTGCTCATTTGACCTTAGATGTCGCTTGGCAAAACTTCACCTGCATCTGGTTTATGATGCTACCTGTTGTTAGGCGACAACAAGGGCATATGTATCAAACACTTTTTCCTTACCCATTTTGCTAGGCCACGCTCTTCTGCGGCTCTTTAGTGCTTGCCAAACTCGAAGGTGCCTGCTGCTGCTTCCATCTGACAAGGAGCACAGCCTTCTGACAGCAGCTCTCAGGTTGCGTACAATAGACATTGTCCATTTAGATGTGATGCAAATCCATATGTGGGTAAGGTGCAGGTGCAAGCTCCTGACAATTGGGTTCTCCCGGTACAGTTTCTCCCTGCCAGACACATGGAAATGTATTCCTCTGGCATTCGCACCAAGAGTCGCAGATTGCTTAACTCAGGAGTTCTGAGAATGGAACGGCAAGAGGTGTTCCGCTTGCGTCATAAACAGTGCTCCAGAGTGCATGGCAACGGGCACAATGAAACGTGTGTGCGGGATAGTGACCATTCACGCCTATTGCTGGCAATGCACGAGCACTGCCAAAAGGCAAAGGAAGGCTCTTAGCATCCGGCTTGTGCACAAAGCTTTCAGACTGCCAGAGGACCGCAACTGTGGTAAGGCCGCTTGCTCAATTGAGGTTAGATGTCACTTGCAAGATCTTAAGCCGCATCTGGTTTATGCTGCTACCTGTTGTTAGGCGAAAACAAGGGCATATGTAGCAAATGCTTTTTCCTTGCCCATTTTGCTAGGCCACGCTCTTCTGCGGCTCTTTAGTGCTTGCCAAACTCCAATGTGCATGCTGCTGCTTCCATCTGACAAGGAGCACAGCCTTCTGACAGCAGCTTTCAGGTTGCGTACAATAGAGTTTGTCCATTTAGATGTGATGCAAATCCATATGTGTGTAAGGTGCAGGTGCAAGCTCCTGACAAATGTGTTCTCCCGGTACAGTTTCTCCCTGCCAGACACATGGAAATGTTTTTTCTGGCACTCGCACCAAGAGTCCTAGATTGCTTAACTCAGGAGTTCGGAGAATGGAACGGCAAGAGGTGTTCCGCTTACGTCATAAACAGTGCTCCAGAGCGCTTGGCATCAGGCACAACGAAGCGTGTCTGCGGGATAGCCACCTTTCACGCCCAGGGCTGGCAATGCACAAGCAATGCCAAAAGGCAAAGGAAGGCTCTTAGTTGTGCACAAAGCTTTCAGCCTGCCAGAGGACAGTAGCTGTGGTATGCCCGCTTGCTCAATTGACGTTAGCTGTCACTTGTAAGATCTTAAGCCGCATCTGGTTTATGCTGATACCTGTTGTTAGACGACAACAGGGGCACATGTAGCAAATGCTTTTTCCTGGTTCATTTTGCAAGGCCATACTCTTCTGCGGCTCTTTAGTGCTTGCCAAACTCCAATGTGCGTGCTGCTGCTTCCATCTGACAAGGAGCACAGCTTTCTAACAGCAGCCTTCAGCTTTCCTAAGAAAGAGCTTGGCCATTGAAATGTGCTGCAAATCTCTGTGTGCAGAAGGTGCAGGTGCAAGCTCCTGAGAAATGGGTTCTCCAGGTTCAGTTTCTCCCTGCCAGACACATGGAAATGTTTTTTCTGGCACTCGCACCAAGAGTCCTAGATTGCTTAACTCAGGAGGTCGGAGAATGGAACGGCAAGAGGTGTTCCACTTACGTCATAAACAGTGCTCCAGAGCGCTTGGCAACAGGCACAACGAAGCGTGTGTGCGGGATAGCAACCATTCATGCCCAGGGCTGGCAATGCACAAGCACTGCCAAAAGGCAAAGGAAGGCGCTTAGCATGCGGCTTGTGCACAAAGCTTTCAGACTGCCAGAGGACCGTAGCTGTGGTAAGCCCGCTTGCTCAATTGACTTTAGCTGTCACTTGCAAGATCTTAAGCCGCATCTGGTTTATGCTGCTACCTGTTGTTAGCCAACAAGGGCATATGTAGCAAATGCTTTTTCCTGGCTCATTTTGCAAGGCCACGCTCTTCTGCGGCTCTTTAGTGCTTGCCAAACTCGAAGGTGCCTGCTGCTGCTTCCATCTGACAAGGAGCACAGCCTTCTGACAGCAGCTTTCAGGTTGCGTACAATAGACATTGTCCATTTAGATGTGATGCAAATCCATATGTGTGTAAGGTGCAGGTGCAAGCTCCTGACAATTGGGTTCTCCCGGTACAGTTTCTCCCTGCCAGACACATGGAAATGTTTTCCTCTGGCATTCGCACCAAGAGTCGCAGATTGCTTAACTCAGGAGTTCTGAGAATGGAACGGCAAGAGGTGTTCCGCTTGCGTCATAAACAGTGCTCCAGAGCGCTTGGCAAGGGGCACAATGAAGCGTTTGTGCACGATCGCCACCATTCACGCCTATTGCTGGCAATGCACGAGCACTGCCAAAAGGCAAAGGAAGGCGCTTAGCATGCGGCTTGAGCACAAAGCTTTCAGTCTGCCACAGGACCGTAGCTGTGGTAAGCCTGCTTGCTGAATTGACCTTAGCTGTCTTCTGGAAGAACTTGAGCGCCATCTGCTGTATGCTGCTACCTGTTGTTAGGCGACAACAAGGGCACATGTATCAAACACTTTTTCCTTGCCCATTTTGCTAGGCCACGCTCTTCTGCGGCTCTTTAGTGTTTGCCAAACTCCTATGTGCGTGCTGCTGCTTCCACCTGACAAGGAGCACAGCCTTCAGACAGCAGCTTTCAACTTGCCTAAGAAAAAGCTTGGCCATTGAAATGTGCTGCAAATCTGCATGTGTGTAAGGTGCAGGTGCAAGCTCCTGACAAAGTTGTTCTCCAGGTTCAAATTGTCCCTGCCAGACACATTGGAAATGTTTTCCTCTGGCATTCGCACCAGGAGTTGCAGACTGCTTAACTCAGGAGCTCTGAGAATGGAACGGCAAAAGGTGTTCCGCTTGCGTCATAAACAGTGGTGAGGAGCTCTTGGAAATGGGCACAACGATGCGTTTGTGCGGGAGAGTGACCATTCACGCCCAGGGCTGGCAATGCACGAGCACTGCCAAAAGGCAAAGGAAGGCGCTTAGCATGCGGCTTGTGCTCAAAGATTTCATACTGATTGAGAACCGTAGCTGTGGTAAGCCCGCTTGCTCAATTGAGGTTAGATGTCACTTGCAAGATCGTAAGCCGCATCTGGTTTATGCTGCTACCTGTTGTTAGACGACAACAAAGGCACATGTAGGAAATGCTTTTTCCTGGCTCATTTTGCAAGGCCACGCTCTTCTGCGGCTCTTTAGTGCTTGCCAAACTCGAAGGTGCCTGCTGCTGCTTCCATCTGACAAGGAGCACAGCCTTCTGACAGCAGCTTTCAGGTTGCGTACAATAGAGCTTGTCCATTTAGATGTGATGCAAATCCATATATGTGTAAGGTGCAGGTGCAAGCTCCTGACAAATGGGTTCTCCCGGTACAGTTTCTCCCTGCCAGACACATGGAAATGTTTTCCTCTGGCATTCGCACCAAGAGTCGCAGATTGCTTAACTCAGGAGTTCTGAGACTGGAACCGCAAGAAGTGTTCCGCTTGCGTCATAAACAGTGCTCCAGAGCGCTTGGCAACGGGCACAATGAAGCGTTTGTGCAGGATCGCCACCATTCACGCCTATTGCTGGCAATGCACGAGCACTGCCAAAAGGCAAAGGAAGGCGCTTAGCATGCGGCTTGTGCACAAAACTTTCAGAGTGCCAGAGGACCGCAACTGTGGTAATACCGATTGCTCATTTGACGTTAAATGTCGCTTGGCAGAACTTCACCCGCATCTGGTTTATGCTGCTACCTGTTGTTAGGCGACAACAAGGGCACATGAAGCAAATGCTGTTTCCTGGCTCATTTTGCAAGGCCACGCTCTTCTGTGGCTCTTTACTGCTTGCCAAACTCCAATGTGTGTGCTGCTGCTTCCATCTGACAAGGAGCACAGCCTTCTGACAGCAGCTTTCAGGTTGCGTACAATAGAGATTGTCCATTTAGATGTGATGCAAATCCATATGTGTGTAAGGTGCAGGTGCAAGCTCCTGACAAATGTGTTCTCCCGGTACAGTTTCTCCCTGCCAGACACATGGAAATGTTTTCCTCTGGCTTTCGCACCAAGAGTCGCAGATTGCTTAACTCAGGAGTCTGAGATTGGTACGATAAGAAGTGTTCCACTTGCGTCATAAACAGCGCTCCAGAGCACTTGGCAACAGGCACAACGAAGCGTGTGTGCGGGATAGCAAGCATTCACGCCCAGGGCTGGCAATGCACAAGCACTGCCAAAAGGCAAAGGAAGGCGCTTAGCATGCGGCTTGTGCTCAAAGCTTTCAGACTGCGAGAGGACCGTAGCTGTGGTAAGCCCGCTTGCTCAATTGACGTTAGCTGTCACTTGCAAGATCTTAAGCCGCATCTGGTTTATGCTGCTACCTGTTGTTAGGCGAAAACAAGGGCATATGTAGCAAATGCTTTTTCCTTGCCCATTTTGCTAGGCCACGCTCTTCTGCGGCTCTTTAGTGCTTGCCAAACTCCAATGTGCATGCTGCTGCTTCCATCTGAAAAGGAGCACAGCTTTCTAACAGCAGCCTTCAGCTTGCCTAAGAAAGAGCTTGGCCATTGAAATGTCCTGCAAATCTCTGTGTGCAGAAGGTGCAGGTGCAAGCTCCTGAGAAATGGGTTCTCCAGGTTCAGTTTCTCCCTGCCAGACACATTGGAAATGTTTTTTCTGGCACTCGCACCCAGAGTCCTAGATTGCTTAACTCAGGAGTTCGGAGAATGGAACGGCAAGAGGTGTTCCGCTCACGTCATAAACAGTGCTCCAGAGCGCTTGGCAACAGGCACAACGAAGCGTGTCTGCGGGATAGCCACCATTCACGCCCAAGGCTGGCAATGCACAAGCACTGCCAAAAGGCAAAGGAAGGCGCTTAGCATGCGGCTTGTGCACAAAGCTTTCAGACTGCCAGAGGACCGTAGCTGTGGTAAGCCCGCTTGCTCAATTGACGTTAGCTGTCACTTGCAAGATCTTAAGCCGCATCTGGTTTATGCTGCTACCTGTTGTTAGCCGACAACAAGGGCACATGTAGCAAATGCTTTTTCCTGGCTCATTTTGCAAGGCCACGCTCTTCTGTGGCTCTTTACTGCTTGCCAAACTCGAAGGTGCCTGCTGCTGCTTCCATCTGACAAGGAGCACAGCCTTCTGACAGCAGCTTTCAGGTTGCGTACAATAGAGCTTGTCCATTTAGATGTGATGCAAATCCATATGTGTGTAAGGTGCAGGTGCAAGCCCCTGACAATTGAGTTCTCCCGGTACAGTTTCTCCCTGCCAGACACATGGAAATGTTTTCCTCTGGCATTCGCACCAAGAGTCGCAGATTGCTTAACTCAGGAGTTCTGAGAATGGAACGGCAAGAAGTGTTCCACTTGCGTCATAAACAGTGCTCCAGAGCGCTTGGCAACGGGCACAACGAAGCGTTTGTGCAGGATCGCCACCATTCACGCCTATTGCTGGCAATGCACGAGCACTGCCAAAAGGCAAAGGAAGGCGCTTAGCATGCGGCTTGTGCACAAAGCTTTCAGACTGCCACAGGACCGTAGCTGTGGTAAGCCTGCTTGCTGAATTGACCTTAGCTGTCTTCTGGAAGAACTTGAGCGCCATCTGCTGTATGCTGCTACCTGTTGTTAGGCGACAACAAGGGCACATTTAGCAAATGCTTTTTCCTGCCTCATTTTGCTAGGCCACTCTCTTCTTTGGCACTTTAGTGCTTGCCAAAGTCCAATCTGCGTGCTGCTGCTTCCATCTGACAAGGAGCACAGCTTTCTGACAGCAGCTTTCAACTTGCCTAAGAAAGAGCTTGTCTATTTAGATGTGCTGCAAATCTGCGTGTGTGTAAGGTGCAGGTGCAAGCTCCTGACAAAGTTGTTCTCCAGTGTCTTAGTTTAGGGCAAATTAGGGAGGAAAACTCCAAATGGGGATTTCCCCAGGGAAATGCCCCTCCCCACCAACTGGTCCGGGAAAGGGAAAAAATTTCCTTGGAGAGAAGTGGAAAAAGCTGTTTATTTAACAGAAAATTGAATAATATTAAATAATAAAACCTCTTGCTGTTCGATGGGATGGCAAATCTAGGAAGAAAAGTCCTTTTTATGTGGTGTAGCTCGGCTCGCTCAGTTTCTTATCAGTCCCTCCGGCGCTGGAAAGTGCCGAGGCCCAGGCCCCGGTGGGCCACAGGCGTGAGCTCCCGGGGTTTGGCTGGGTGTTCAGTCCAGAGCAGGCTTGCACAGATCCAAGAAAAAGGAAAAAAACAAAGGTCCAGGGGACTCCTCTGCCTCAGCTAGCTGAAACTAACTAAAAGCCAGAGAGAAGCTCTGTCCTGCTGTCTGTCCGTGCTGCAGACACCACAGTCCAGGAGCGGGATGTGTGGGAGTGATGTTTTTCTTTAACACAAACTGCGCGCTTCTTCTTCCCCCTCTCTTGCTCTCAGAGCCAGCCTTAAAGGTGCAGAACTTAATATATAACATAAACCAGACGATTGGGGATACTAGTATCATAAAGTCACCCCAGGACATTCCACCCCTTATCCCCATATCGTCAACTTATTATCAAAATTAATATATATATTTTAACTCTACAACACATACATTATATACAGACAAGGGAATTAATTCACGATCTTCACCCAACCATCAGATCTCCCTGAGGTACACATTGTGTTGTTCCATCTTTCCGCATTATCCACCATGTGCAACCCGGTCCCTGAGCAAAAACAACCCCACGAATGGGTTTGTTTGCACTCGAAGTAGAATTGATCCAAACTGTCTTTCCTAACAAACCTCTGAGATGTACCGCTGGGACTTTGTCTCCGTCTACTATATGTAGGGCCTCGGATTGGGCTGGGCCTGCTCGGTTGGTGGAACCTCGGGTGTTAACTATCCAGGTGGCCTTTGCTAGATGCTGCTCCCAATTTTTGAAAGATCCCCCACCCAACGCTTTCAAGGTAGTCTTTAATAGTCCATTGTACCTCTCCACTTTCCCTGCAGCAGGTGCATGGTAGGGGATATGGTACACCCACTCAATGCCATGTTCCCTAGCCCAGCTGTTTATAAGGCTGTTCTTGAAATGAGTCCCATTGTCTGACTCAATCCTCTCAGGGGTGCCATGCCTCCAAAGGACCTGCTTCTCAAGTCCCAGGATGGTGTTCCGGGCTGTAGCATGAGGCACAGGGTAGGTTTCCAACCATCCTGTGGTGGCTTCTACCATGGTGAGCACGTAGCGCTTGCCTTGGCGGGTTTGGGGCAGTGTGATGTAGTCAATCTGCCAGGCCTCCCCATACTTGTATCTGGACCACCGCCCACCGTACCAGAGGGGCTTCAACCGCTTGGCCTGCTTGATCATGGCACATGTCTCACAGTCATGGATAACCTGGGAAATACTGTCCATGGTTAGATCCACCCCTCGGTCTCGTGCCCACTTATAGGTGGCATCTCTACCCTGATGGCCTGAGGCGTCATGGGCCCATCGAGCTAGGAACAACTCTCCCTTGTGTTGCCAATCTAAGTCTATCTTTGACACCTCTATCTTTGCAGCCTGATCCACCTGCTCATTGTTTCGGTGCTCTTCATTAGCCCTACTCTTGGGGACATGGGCATCTACATGACGGACCCTCACAGACAGTTTCTCTACTCTGGTGGCGATGTCTTTCCACTCATCAGCAGCCCAGATTGGTTTTCCTCTGCGTTGCCAGTTGGCTCTTTTCCACCTTTCCAGCCATCCCCACAGAGCATTGGCTACCATCCATGAATCAGTGTAGAGATAGAGTTTTGGCCACTTCTCTCTTTCAGCAATGTCCAGGGCCAGTTGAACAGCTTTGAGTTCAGCAAGTTGGCTTGATCCACCTTCTCCTTCAGTGGCCTCTGCGACCTGTCGTGTGGGGCTCCATACGGCTGCTTTCCACTTCCGGTTCATCCCTACGATGCGACAGGAACCATCAGTGAACAGAGCGTAGCGTGTTTCTTCTGCTGGAAGCTGGTTATATGGTGGAGCTTCTTCAGCCCGTGTCACTTGTTCCTGCTCCTCTTCATCAGTGAGATCAAAGTTTTCACCTTCCGGCCAGTTTGTAATTATCTCCAAAATCCCAGGGCGATTTGGGTTTCCAATACGGGCGCGCTGCGTGATGAGGGCGATCCACTTGCTCCATGTAGCGTCGGTGGCATGGTGGGTAGAGGGAACCTTTGCTTTGAACATCCACCCCAGCACTGGCAGTCGGGGTGCCAGGAGGAGTTGTGCTTCTGTGCCAATCACTTCTGAGGCGGCTTGAACTCCTTCATAGGCAGCTAAGATTTCCTTCTCTGTGGGAGTGTAATTGGCTTCGGATCCTCTGTAGCTTCGGCTCCAGAATCCCAGTGGTCGGCCTCGAGTCTCCCCAGGCACTTTCTGCCACAGACTCCAGGACAGACCATGGCTCCCGGCTGCAGAGTAGAGCACGTTCTTCACATCTGGTCCTGTCCTGACTGGGCCAAGGGCTACTGCATGAGCGATCTCCTGCTTGATCTGAGCAAAGGCTTGTTGTTGTTCAGGGCCCCACTGGAAAGTGTTCTTTTTGCGGGTGACCAGGTAAAGAGGGCTCACAATCTGACTGTACTCAGGAATGTGCATCCTCCAAAAACCTATGGCACCTAGGAAAGCTTGCATTTCCTTCTTGTTGGCTGGTGGAGACATTGCTGTGATCTTGTTGATGACATCAGTAGGGATCTGACGCCGTCCATCTTGCCACTTTACCCCCAGAAACTGAATCTCACGAGCTGGTCCCTTAACTTTGCTCTTCTTGATGGCAAAACCGGCTTTCAGGAGAACCTGGATGATTTTCTCTCCTTTCTCAAAGACCTCTTTAGCCGTCTTTCCCCAAACAATGATGTCATCAATGTACTGCAGATGTTCTGGAGCCTCACTCTTTTCCAGGGCAGCCTGGATCAGTCCATGGCAGATGGTGGGGCTGTGCTTCCACCCCTGGGGCAGTCGGTTCCAGGTGTACTGCACTCCCCTCCATGTGAAAGCAAACTGAGGCCTGCATTCTGCTGCCAAGGGAATGGAGAAAAATGCATTGGCAATGTCAATAGTGGCGTACCACTTCGCTGCCTTGGACTCCAGCTCGTACTGGAGCTCCAGCATGTCCGGCACGGCAGCGCTCAGCGGTGGAGTCACTTCATTCAATGCACGATAGTCCACAGTCAATCTCCATTCTCCTTCAGATTTACGCACAGGCCAGATGGGGCTGTTGAAGGGTGAGTGGGTTTTGCTGACCACCCCTTGGCTCTCCAGCTCTCTGATCATCTTGTGGATGGGGATCACAGCATCTCGAGTTGTTCTATACTGCCGGCGGTGCACCGTCGAGGTGGCAATTGGTACTTGCTGATCTTCCACTTTCAGGAGTCCTACTGCAGATGGGTTCTCTGACAGTCCAGGCAAGGTGTTCAGTTGCTGGACACCCTCTGTCTCTACAGCTGCTATCCCAAATGCCCACCTAAGCCCCTTTGGGTCCTTAAAATACCCACTTCGGAGGTAGTCTATGCCCAAAATGCACGGGGCCTCTGGGCCAGTCACAATGGGGTGTTTCTTCCACTCATTTCCAGTCAGGCTCACATCAGCTTCCACTAAAGTAAAGTCCTGTGATCCCCCTGTCACACCAGCAATAGAAACAGATTCTGCCCCTACATATTTTGATGGGATTAGGGTGCACTGGGCACCAGTGTCAACCAAGGCCTCATATTTTTGTGGTTCTGATGTGCCAGGCCAACGAATCCACACAGTCCAAAAGACACGGTTTTCCCTAGCCTCTACCTGGCTAGAGGCAGGGCCCCTCTAAGCCTGGTTATCCTTCTTTCCTTGGGTATATGTCTTGGAGGTTCCTTCAAGAGAATCAGACATGTCATCATCATACTTGTCAGTTTGGCTACAGGCTACTGGAGCGGCTTTCTTTTTGGTGGAGTATCCCCCCTGAGTCGTGCTGTCTTCTAATTCACGCACCCGTTGTGCCAGAGCACCAGTAGATTTTCCATGCCATCTTTTCATGTTTTCTCCACAGTCACGTAGGAAAAACCACAGCTCAGCTCGTAGCTTTTTCTCTCTATCTGGAGAATTTCTGCGTTGAGTCCCGGGGCTCTTGGACTGTACTGCCGAGACTGGAAGAAGATCTTCCTTGAGTTTCTTGAAATTCTCTTCCATTTTGTCTTGGAAGTTTTGCATATCTGTTCTCACAGCTGCAATTGTTGCCTGCATGGGGCCATGCACGGTATCTGCGTATGTTCGAAGTTTCTTCGCCATATCCAGCACAGTCTCCTCTCGGTCATCCCGCTTCATTGTTGCTAAAGCAGAAGCGTATTCTTGTGGCCCAAGTCGAACAAGTTTTCGCCACATCACAGATGTACATGGCACCAAGTCTGGATTTCTAGTACCTAAGTCACCCACGAAGACAATCTCTACTATTGCCATTTCTCTCAAGCGCTGAATCCCTTGTTCTATGGTTTTCCAACGAGTTTGCTGTATATAGAGATCGTCTGCACACAGATATCTTTGTGCCACACTTCTTAGGACCCGTTCCCAGAGACTGTAAGGGTCAGCCCCCCTCATCACTTCTTGATCGATAACCGGATCGTGTGACAGGGATCCCAGATGCCTCGCTTCAGTGCCATCCAGAACTGTAGCCTCACCTGCAGCATCCCACAGACGGACTAACCAACTAATTATAGATTCATCAGGTCGTTGGGTGTAATCTTTTCTCAGGCCACGAAGGTCCTTCAGGGAGAAAGGTTCACCAGCGCCTTCTGATTTTTGATCAGTTGCTGGTCTTGAGGGTCCTTCCCCCGCATCGCCATTATCATCATCTACTGGCCGATCGGTTTTGGTTTTGAATTTCATGCCTCTCGTGGTAGGAGCAACAGACACTGGCTTAGGCTCACTGTCTGGTTTGGCTGCTGGCTTAGGCTCACTGTCTGGTTTGGCTGCTGGCTTAGGCTCACTGTCTGGTTTGGCCACTGGCTTAGGCTCACTGTCTGTTTTGGCTGCTGGCTTAGGCTCACTGTCTGGGGTAGCTGCTGGTTTATCTGCCTGCCCTACAGTATCTAGCAGCGTGCGATAAGCATACACTAGGGCCCAGCTTATTGCAATGAAATTTTTCTTCTTAGAATCATCACAGCAATTCTCTTCCAGATATTTCCCTACTTCATCTGGGTTCTGAATTTGTTTACGTGAAAATTCCCAGGCTGGGGAATCAGAAAATTCCTCCAGAGTTCGGCCAATTCTCTCCCATTCTCTACTCCACTCAGGATTTTTCACACCTGAGTCTACTTCTGGGACAGGGGTTTCATTGGCTCCTCTGGATATCTCAGCCCTCACTCTAGAGAAGTTGCAGGCCGTATAGAGGAAGCTTAACAGCTGAACTACCAGGAAAGTGACCAGGAAAGTGGTATCCTTAACACTCAGGGGAAACTGGATATTCTCAAAGAGGGACATAACAGATTCAAAGGAGAAAAAGGAAAGAAAAGGCTGAAAAGCCTCATCCCCTGCTCTTCCTCTAACAAACTGGGTACAATTACCAATAAACTCCCAAAATGTGCTACTGGGACTGGGAGGCTGGGTCGGGCGAAGAAACCATAAGCCAAACATACCTGACAGAAACTTCAGTCGTTCTATAAACTTCCTACAAATAATTATAACCAAGCCCAGCACAATAACCATTCTAATCCATGCCCCTCTACTGTGAAAGAGGGAAAAGGCAAGTATTAAAACCTCAAAAAATTCTAGGGACCAGATCGACATGAAGGCTTCCACCCCGAGAGATATTATGTATCCAAACAACATGGCTACTGACTGCTTTATCTTAACACAGAATAAATACAACCAAAAATACAACCAACAATCAGTACAGGTTTTTCCACTTTCTCTCGCCCCGCACTGGGCGCCAAAAACTGTATATGTCTTAGTTTAGGGCAAATTAGGGAGGAAAACTCCAAATGGGGATTTCCCCAGGGAAATGCCCCTCCCCACCAACTGGTCCGGGAAAGGGAAAAAATTTCCTTGGAGAGAAGTGGAAAAAGCTGTTTATTTAACAGAAAATTGAATAATATTAAATAATAAAACCTCTTGCTGTTCGATGGGATGGCAAATCTAGGAAGAAAAGTCCTTTTTATGTGGTGTAGCTCGGCTCGCTCAGTTTCTTATCAGTCCCTCCGGCGCTGGAAAGTGCCGAGGCCCAGGCCCCGGTGGGCCACAGGCGTGAGCTCCCGGGATTTGGCTGGGTGTTCAGTCCAGAGCAGGCTTGCACAGATCCAAGAAAAAGGAAAAAAACAAAGGTCCAGGGGACTCCTCTGCCTCAGCTAGCTGAAACTAACTAAAAGCCAGAGAGAAGCTCTGTCCTGCTGTCTGTCCGTGCTGCAGACACCACAGTCCAGGAGCGGGATGTGTGGGAGTGATGTTTTTCTTTAACACAAACTGCGCGCTTCTTCTTCCCCCTCTCTTGCTCTCAGAGCCAGCCTTAAAGGTGCAGAACTTAATATATAACATAAACCAGACGATTGGGGATACTAGTATCATAAAGTCACCCCAGGACATCCAGGTTCAGTTTCTCCCTGCCAGACACATTGGAAATGTTTTCCTCTGGCATTCGCACCAAGAGTCGCAGATTGCTTAACTCAGGAGCTCAGAGAATGGAACGGCAAAAGGTGTTCCGCTCGCGTCATAAACAGTGCTCCAGAGCGCATGGAAATGGGCACAACGATGCGTTTGTGCGGGAGAGTGACCATACATGCCCAGGGCTGGCAATGCACGAGCACTGCCAAAAGGCAAAGGAAGGCGCTTAGCATGCGGCTTGTGCTCAAAGATTTCATACTGATTGAGAACCGTAGCGGTGGTAAGCCCGCTTGCTCAATTGAGGTTAGATGTCACTTGCAAGATCTTAAGCCGCATCTGGTTTATGCTGATACCTGTTGTTAGACGACAACAAAGGCACATGTAGGAAATGCTTTTTCCTGGCTCATTTTGCAAGGCCACGCTCTTCTGTGGCTCTTTACTGCTTGACAAACTCGAAGGTGCCTGCTGCTGCTTCCATCTGACAAGGAGCACAGCCTTCTGACAGCAGCTTTCAGGTTGCGTACAATAGAGCTTGTCCATTTAGATGTGATGCAAATCCATATGTGTGTAAGGTGCAGGTGCAAGCTCCTGACAATTGAGTTATCCCGGTACAGTTTCTCCCTGCCAGACACATGGAAATGTTTTCCTCTGGCATTCGCACCAAGAGTCGCAGATTGCTTAACTCAGGAGTTCTGAGAATGGAACGGCAAGAAGTGTTCCGCTTGCGTCATAAACAGTGCTCCAGAGCGCTTGGCAACGGGCACAACGAAGCGTTTGTGCAGGATCGCCACCATTCACGCCTATTGCTGGCAATGCACGAGCACTGCCAAAAGGCAAAGGAAGGCGCTTAGCATGCGGCTTGTGCACAAAGCTTTCAGACTGCCACAGGACCGTAGCTGTGGTAAGCCTGCTTGCTGAATTGACCTTAGCTGTCTTCTGGAAGAACTTGAGCGCCATCTGCTGTATGCTGCTACCTGTTGTTAGGCGACAACAAGGGCACATTTAGCAAATGCTTTTTCCTGCCTCATTTTGCTAGGCCACTCTCTTCTTTGGCACTTTAGTGCTTGCCAAAGTCCAATCTGCGTGCTGCTGCTTCCATCTGACAAGGAGCACAGCTTTCTGACAGCAGCTTTCAACTTGCCTAAGAAAGAGCTTGTCTATTTAGATGTGCTGCAAATCTGCGTGTGTGTAAGGTGCAGGTGCAAGCTCCTGACAAAGTTGTTCTCCAGGTTCAGTTTCTCCCTGCCAGACACATTGGAAATGTTTTCCTCTGGCATTCGCACCAAGAGTCGCAGATTGCTTAACTCAGGAGCTCAGAGAATGGAACGGCAAAAGGTGTTCCGCTTGCGTCATAAACAGTGGTCCAGAGCGCTTGGAAATGGGCACAACGATGCGTTTGTGCGGGAGAGTGACCATACATGCCCAGGGCTGGCAATGCACGAGCACTGCCAAAAGGCAAAGGAAGGCGCTTAGCATGCGGCTTGTGCTCAAAGATTTCAGACTGCCAGAGGACCGTAGCTGTGGTAAGCCCGCTTGCTCAATTGAGGTTAGCTGTCACTTGCAAGATCTTAAGCCGCATCTGGTTTATGCTGCTACCTGTTGTTAGGCGACAACAAGGACATATGTAGCAAATGCTTTTTCCTTGCCCATTTTGCTAGGCCACGCTCTTCTGCGGCTCTTTAGTGCTTGCCAAACTCCAATGTGCATGCTGCTGCTTCCATCTGAAAAGGAGCACAGCTTTCTAACAGCAGCCTTCAGCTTGCCTAAGAAAGAGCTTGGCCATTGAAATGTCCTGCAAATCTCCGTGTGCAGAAGGTGCAGGTGCAAGCTCCTGAGAAATGGGTTCTCCAGGTTCAGTTTCTCCCTGCCAGACACATTGGAAATGTTTTTTCTGGCACTCGCACCCAGAGTCCTAGATTGCTTAACTCAGGAGTTCGGAGAATGGAACGGCAAGAGGTGTTCCGCTCACGTCATAAACAGTGCTCCAGAGCGCTTGGCAACAGGCACAACGAAGCGTGTCTGCGGGATAGCCACCATTCACGCCCAAGGCCGGCAATGCACAAGCACTGCCAAAAGGCAAAGGAAGGCGCTTAGCATGCGGCTTGTGCGCAAAGCTTTCAGACTGCCACAGGACCGTAGCTGTGGTAAGCCCGCTTGCTCAATTGACGTTAGCTGTCACTTGCAAGATCTTAAGCCGCATCTGGTTTATGCTGCTACCTGTTGTTAGGCGACAACAAGGGGACATGTAGCAAATGCTTTTTCCTGTCTCATTTTGCAAGGCCACGCTCTTCTGCGGCTCTTTAGTGCTTGCCAAGCTCGAAGGTGCCTGCTGCTGCTTCCATCTGACAAGGAGCACAGCCTTCTGACAGCAGCTTTCAGGTTGCGTACAATAGAGCTTGTCCATTTAGATGTGATGCAAATCCATATGTGTGTAAGGTGCAGGTGCAAGCTCCTGACAATTGAGTTCTCCCGGTACAGTTTCTCCCTGCCAGACACATGGAAATGTTTTCCTCTGGCATTCGCACCAAGAGTCGCAGATTGCTTAACTCAGGAGTTCTGAGAATGGAACGGCAAGAAGTGTTCCGCTTGCGTCATAAACAGTGCTCCAGAGCGCTTGGCAACGGGCACAACGAAGCGTTTGTGCAGGATCGCCACCATTCACGCCTATTGCTGGCAATGCACGAGCACTGCCAAAAGGCAAAGGAAGGCGCTTAGCATGCGGCTTGTGCACAAAGCTTTCAGACTGCCACAGGACCGTAGCTGTGGTAAGCCTGCTTGCTGAATTGACCTTAGCTGTCTTCTGGAAGAACTTGAGCGCCATCTGCTGTATGCTGCTACCTGTTGTTAGGCGACAACAAGGGCACATTTAGCAAATGCTTTTTCCTGCCTCATTTTGCTAGGCCACTCTCTTCTTTGGCACTTTAGTGCTTGCCAAAGTCCAATCTGCGTGCTGCTGCTTCCATCGGACAAGGAGCACAGCTTTCTGACAGCAGCTTTCAACTTGCCTAAGAAAGAGCTTGTCTATTTAGATGTGCTGCAAATCTGCGTGTGTGTAAGGTGCAGGTGCAAGCTCCTGACAAAGTTGTTCTCCCAGGTTCAGTTTCTCCCTGCCAGACACATTGGAAATGTTTTCCTCTGGCATTCGCACCAAGAGTCGCAGATTGCTTAACTCAGGAGTTCTGAGAATGGAACGGCAAGAAGTGTTCCGCTTGCGTCATAAACAGTGCTCCAGAGCGCTTGGCAACGGGCACAACGAAGCGTTTGTGCAGGATCGCCACCATTCACGCCTATTGCTGGCAATGCACGAGCACTGCCAAAAGGCAAAGGAAGGCGCTTAGCATGCGGCTTGTGCACAAAGCTTTCAGACTGCCAGAGGACCGTAGCTGTGGTAAGCCTGCTTGCTGAATTGACCTTAGCTGTCTTCTGGAAGAACTTGAGCGCCATCTGCTGTATGCTGCTACCTGTTGTTAGGCGACAACAAGGGCACATTTAGCAAATGCTTTTTCCTGCCTCATTTTGCTAGGCCACTCTCTTCTTTGGCACTTTAGTGCTTGCCAAAGTCCAATCTGCGTGCTGCTGCTTCCATCGGACAAGGAGCACAGCTTTCTGACAGCAGCTTTCAACTTGCCTAAGAAAGAGCTTGTCTATTTAGATGTGCTGCAAATCTGCGTGTGTGTAAGGTGCAGGTGCAAGCTCCTGACAAAGTTGTTCTCCCAGGTTCAGTTTCTCCCTGCCAGACACATTGGAAATGTTTTCCTCTGGCATTCGCACCAAGAGTCGCAGATTGCTTAACTCAGGAGCTCAGAGAATGGAACGGCAAAAGGTGTTCCGCTTGCGTCATAAACAGTGGTCCAGAGCGCTTGGAAATGGGCACAACGATGCGTTTGTGCGGGAGAGTGACCATACATGCCCAGGGCTGGCAATGCACGAGCACTGCCAAAAGGCAAAGGAAGGCGCTTAGCATGCGGCTTGTGCTCAAAGATTTCAGACTGCCAGAGGACCGTAGCTGTGGTAAGCCCGCTTGCTCAATTGAGGTTAGATGTCACTTGCAAGATCTTAAGCCGCATCTGGTTTATGCTGCTACCTGTTGTTAGACGACAACAAAGGCACATGTAGTAAATGCTTTTTCCTGGCTCATTTTGCAAGGCCACGCTCTTCTGTGGCTCTTTAGTGCTTGCCAAACTCGAAGGTGCCTGCTGCTGCTTCCATCTGACAAGGAGCACAGCCTTCTGACAGCAGCTTTCAGGTTGCGTACAATAGAGCTTGTCCATTTAGATGTGATGCAAATCCATATATGTGTAAGGTGCAGGTGCAAGCTCCTGACAAATGGGTTCTCCCGGTACAGTTTCTCCCTGCCAGACAAATGAAATGTTTTCCTCTGGCATTCGCACCAAGAGTCGCAGATTGCTTAACTCAGGAGTTCTGAGACTGGAACCGCAAGAAGTGTTCCGCTTGCGTCATAAACAGTGCTCCAGAGCGCTTGGCAACGGGCACAATGAAGCGTTTGTGCAGGATACCCACCATTCACGCCCAGGGCTGGCAATGCACGAGCACTGCCAAAAGGCAAAGGAAGGCGCTTAGCATGCGGCTTGTGCACAAAACTTTCAGAGTGCCAGAGGACCGCAACTGTGGTAATACCGATTGCTCAATTGACGTTAGATGTCGCTTGGCAGAACTTCACCCGCATCTGGTTTATGCTGCTACCTGTTGTTAGGCGACAACAAGGGCACATGAAGCAAATGCTGTTTCCTGGCTCATTTTGCAAGGCCACGCTCTTCTGTGGCTCTTTAGTGCTTGCCAAACTCCAATGTGTGTGCTGCTGCTTCCATCTGACAAGGAGCACAGCCTTCTGACAGCAGCTTTCAGGTTGCGTACAATAGAGATTGTCCATTTAGATGTGATGCAAATCCATATGTGTGTAAGGTGCAGGTGCAAGCTCCTGACAAATGTGTTCTCCCGGTACAGTTTCTCCCTGCCAGACACATGGAAATGTTTTCCTCTGGCTTTCGCACCAAGAGTCGCAGATTGCTTAACTCAGGAGTCTGAGATTGGTACGATAAGAAGTGTTCCACTTGCGTCATAAACAGCGCTCCAGAGCGCTTGGCAACAGGCACAACGAAGCGTGTGTGCGGGATAGCAAGCATTCACGCCCAGGGCTGGCAATGCACAAGCACTGCCAAAAGGCAAAGGAAGGCGCTTAGCATGCGGCTTGTGCTCAAAGCTTTCAGACTGCCAGAGGACCGTAGCTGTGGTAAGCCCGCTTGCTCAATGGAGGTTAGCTGTCACTTGCAAGATCTTAAGCCGCATCTGGTTTATGCTGCTACCTGTTGTTAGGCGAAAACAAGGGCCTATGTAGCAAATGCTTTTTCCTTGCCCATTTTGCTAGGCCACGCTCTTCTGCGGCTCTTTAGTGCTTGCCAAACTCCAATGTGCATGCTGCTGCTTCCATCTGAAAAGGAGCACAGCTTTCTAACAGCAGCCTTCAGCTTGCCTAAGAAAGAGCTTGGCCATTGAAATGTGCTGCAAATCTCTGTGTGCAGAAGGTGCAGGTGCAAGCTCCTGACAAATGGGTTCTCCAGGTTCAGTTGCTCCCTGCCAGACACATTGGAAATGTTTTTTCTGGCACTCGCACCCAGAGTCCTAGATTGCTTAACTCAGGAGTTCGGAGAATGGAACGGCAAGAGGTGTTCCGCTCACGTCATAAACAGTGCTCCAGAGCGCTTGGCAACAGGCACAACGAAGCGTGTCTGCGGGATAGCCACCATTCACGCCCAAGGCTGGCAATGCACAAGCACTGCCAAAAGGCAAAGGAAGGCGCTTAGCATGCGGCTTGTGCACAAAGCTTTCAGACTGCCAGAGGACCGTAGCTGTGGTAAGCCCGCTTGCTCAATTGACGTTAGCTGTCACTTGCAAGATCTTAAGCCGCATCTGGTTTATGCTGCTACCTGTTGTTAGCCGACAACAAGGGCATATGTAGCAAATGCTTTTTCCTGGCTCATTTTGCAAGGCCACGCTCTTCTGTGGCTCTTTACTGCTTGACAAACTCGAAGGTGCCTGCTGCTGCTTCCATCTGACAAGGAGCACAGCCTTCTGACAGCAGCTTTCAGGTTGCGTACAATAGAGCTTGTCCATTTAGATGTGATGCAAATCCATATGTGTGTAAGGTGCAGGTGCAAGCTCCTGACAATTGAGTTCTCCCGGTACAGTTTCTCCCTGCCAGACACATGGAAATGTTTTCCTCTGGCATTCGCACCAAGAGTCGCAGATTGCTTAACTCAGGAGTTCTGAGAATGGAACGGCAAGAAGTGTTCCGCTTGCGTCATAAACAGTGCTCCAGAGCGCTTGGCAACGGGCACAACGAAGCGTTTGTGCAGGATCGCCACCATTCACGCCTATTGCTGGCAATGCACGAGCACTGCCAAAAGGCAAAGGAAGGCGCTTAGCATGCGGCTTGTGCACAAAGCTTTCAGACTGCCACAGGACCGTAGCTGTGGTAAGCCTGCTTGCTGAATTGACCTTAGCTGTCTTCTGGAAGAACTTGAGCGCCATCTGCTGTATGCTGCTACCTGTTGTTAGGCGACAACAAGGGCACATTTAGCAAATGCTTTTTCCTGCCTCATTTTGCTAGGCCACTCTCTTCTTTGGCACTTTAGTGCTTGCCAAAGTCCAATCTGCGTGCTGCTGCTTCCATCTGACAAGGAGCACAGCTTTCTGACAGCAGCTTTCAACTTGCCTAAGAAAGAGCTTGTCTATTTAGATGTGCTGCAAATCTGCGTGTGTGTAAGGTGCAGGTGCAAGCTCCTGACAAAGTTGTTCTCCAGGTTCAGTTTCTCCCTGCCAGACACATTGGAAATGTTTTCCTCTGGCATTCGCACCAAGAGTCGCAGATTGCTTAACTCAGGAGCTCAGAGAATGGAACGGCAAAAGGTGTTCCGCTTGCGTCATAAACAGTGGTCCAGAGCGCTTGGAAATGGGCACAACGATGCGTTTGTGCGGGAGAGTGACCATACATGCCCAGGGCTGGCAATGCACGAGCACTGCCAAAAGGCAAAGGAAGGCGCTTAGCATGCGGCTTTTGCACAAAGATTTCATACTGATTGAGAACCGTAGCGGTGGTAAGCCCGCTTGCTCAATTGAGGTTAGATGTCACTTGCAAGATCTTAAGCCGCATCTGGTTTACGCTGATACCTGTTGTTAGACGACAACAAAGGCACATGTAGTAAATGCTTTTTCCTGGCTCATTTTGCAAGGCCACGCTCTTCTGTGGCTCTTTACTGCTTGCCAAACTCGAAGGTGCCTGCTGCTGCTTCCATCTGACAAGGAGCACAGCCTTCTGACAGCAGCTTTCAGGTTGCGTACAATAGAGCTTGTCCATTTAGATGTGATGCAAATCCATATGTGTGTAAGGTGCAGGTGCAAGCTCCTGACAATTGAGTTCTCCCGGTACAGTTTCTCCCTGCCAGACACATGGAAATGTTTTCCTCTGGCATTCGCACCAAGAGTCGCAGATTGCTTAACTCAGGAGTTCTGAGAATGGAACGGCAAGAAGTGTTCCGCTTGCGTCATAAACAGTGCTCCAGAGCGCTTGGCAACGGGCACAACGAAGCGTTTGTGCAGGATCGCCACCATTCACGCCTATTGCTGGCAATGCACGAGCACTGCCAAAAGGCAAAGGAAGGCGCTTAGCATGCGGCTTGTGCACAAAGCTTTCAGACTGCGAGAGGACCGTAGCTGTCGTAAGCCTGCTTGCTGAATTGACCTTAGCTGTCTTCTGGAAGAACTTGAGCGCCATCTGCTGTATGCTGCTACCTGTTGTTAGGCGACAACAAGGGCACATTTAGCAAATGCTTTTTCCTGCCTCATTTTGCTAGGCCACTCTCTTCTTTGGCACTTTAGTGCTTGCCAAAGTCCAATCTGCGTGCTGCTGCTTCCATCTGACAAGGAGCACAGCTTTCTGACAGCAGCTTTCAACTTGCCTAAGAAAGAGCTTGTCTATTTAGATGTGCTGCAAATCTGCGTGTGTGTAAGGTGCAGGTGCAAGCTCCTGACAAAGTTGTTCTCCAGGTTCAGTTTCTCCCTGCCAGACACATTGGAAATGTTTTCCTCTGGCATTCGCACCAAGAGTCGCAGATTGCTTAACTCAGGAGCTCAGAGAATGGAACGGCAAAAGGTGTTCCGCTTGCGTCATAAACAGTGCTCCAGAGCGCATGGAAATGGGCACAACGATGCGTTTGTGCGGGAGAGTGACCATACATGCCCAGGGCTGGCAATGCACGAGCACTGCCAAAAGGCAAAGGAAGGCGCTTAGCATGCGGCTTGTGCTCAAAGATTTCATACTGATTGAGAACCGTAGCGGTGGTAAGCCCGCTTGCTCAATTGAGCTTAGATGTCACTTGCAAGATCTTAAGCCGCATCTGGTTTATGCTGATACCTGTTGTTAGACGACAACAAAGGCACATGTAGTAAATGCTTTTTCCTGGCTCATTTTGCAAGGCCACGCTCTTCTGTGGCTCTTTACTGCTTGACAAACTCGAAGGTGCCTGCTGCTGCTTCCATCTGACAAGGAGCACAGCCTTCTGACAGCAGCTTTCAGGTTGCGTACAATAGAGCTTGTCCATTTAGATGTGATGCAAATCCATATATGTGTAAGGTGCAGGTGCAAGCTCCTGACAAATGGGTTCTCCCGGTACAGTTTCTCCGTGCAAGACACATGGAAATGTTTTCCTCTGGCATTCGCACCAAGAGTCGCAGATTGCTTAACTCAGGAGTTCTGAGACTGGAACCGCAAGAAGTGTTCCGCTTGTGTCATAAACAGTGCTCCAGAGCGCTTGGCAACGGGCACAATGAAGCGTTTGTGCAGGATCGCCACCATTCACGCCTATTGCTGGCAATGCACGAGCACTGCCAAAAGGCAAAGGAAGGCGCTTAGCATGCGGCTTGTGCACAAAACTTTCAGACTGCCAGAGGACCGCAACTGTGGTAATACCGATTGCTCATTTGACGTTAAATGTCGCTTGGCAGAACTTCACCCGCATCTGGTTTATGCTGCTACCTGTTGTTAGGCGACAACAAGGGCACATGAAGCAAATGCTGTTTCCTGGCTCATTTTGCAAGGCCACGCTCTTCTGTGGCTCTTTACTGCTTGACAAACTCGAAGGTGCCTGCTGCTGCTTCCATCTGACAAGGAGCACAGCCTTCTGACAGCAGCTTTCAGGTTGCGTACAATAGAGATTGTCCATTTAGATGTGATGCAAATCCATATGTGTGTAAGGTGCAGGTGCAAGCTCCTGACAAATGTGTTCTCCCGGTACAGTTTCTCCCTGCCAGACACATGGAAAGGTTTTCCTGTGGCTTTCGCACCAAGAGTCGCAGATTGCTTAACTCAGGAGCTCTGAGACTGGTACGATAAGAAGTGTTCCACTTGCGTCATAAACAGCGCTCCAGAGCGCTTGGCAACAGGCACAACGAAGCGTGTGTGCGGGATAGCAACCATTCACGCCCAGGGCTGGCAATGCACAAGCACTGCCAAAAGGCAAAGGAAGGCGCTTAGCATGCGGCTTGTGCTCAAAGATTTCATACTGATTGAGAACCGTAGCTGTGGTAAGCCCGCTTGCTCAATTGAGGTAAGCTGTCACATGCAAGATCTTAAGCCGCATCTGGTTTATGCTGCTACCTGTTGTTAGGCGACAACAAGGGCATATGTAGCAAATGCTTTTTCCTTGCTCATTTTGCTAGGCCACGCTCTTCTGCGGCTCTTCAGTGCTTGCCAAACTCCAATGTGCATGCTGCTGCTTCCATCTGACAAGGAGCACAGCATTCTGACAGCAGCCTTCAGCTTGCCGAAGAAAGAGCTTGGCCATTGAAATGTGCTGCAAATCTCTGTGTGCAGAAGGTGCAGGTGCAAGCTCCTGACAAATGGGTTCTCCAGGTTCAGTTTCTCCCTGCCAGACACATTGGAAATGTTTTCCTCTGGCATTCGCACCAAGAGTCGCAGATTGCTTAACTCAGGAGCTCAGAGAATGGAACGGCAAGAGGTGTTCCGCTTACGTCATAAACAGTGCTCCAGAGCGCTTGGCAACGGGCACAATGAAGCGTGTCTACAGGATAGCCACCATTCACGCCCTGGGCTGGCAATGCACAAGCACTGCCAAAAAGCAAAGGAAGGCGCTTAGCATGCAGCTTGTGCTCAAAGATTTCATACTGCCAGAGGACCGTAGCTGTGGTAAGCCCGCTTGCTCAATTGAGGTTAGATGTCACTTGCAAGATCTTAAGCCGCATCTGGTTTATGCTGCTACCTGTTGTTAGACGACAACAAAGGCACATGTAGTAAATGCTTTTTCCTGGCTCATTTTGCAAGGCCACGCTCTTCTGTGGCTCTTTAGTGCTTGCCAAACTCGAAGGTGCCTGCTGCTGCTTCCATCTGACAAGGAGCACAGCCTTCTGACAGCAGCTTTCAGGTTGCGTACAATAGAGCTTGTCCATTTAGATGTGATGCAAATCCATATATGTGTAAGGTGCAGGTGCAAGCTCCTGACAAATGTGTTCTCCCGGTACAGTTTCTCCCTGCCAGACAAATGAAATGTTTTCCTCTGGCATTCGCACCAAGAGTCGCAGATTGCTTAACTCAGGAGTTCTGAGACTGGAACCGCAAGAAGTGTTCCGCTTGCGTCATAAACAGTGCTCCAGAGCGCTTGGCAACGGGCACAATGAAGCGTTTGTGCAGGATACCCACCATTCACGCCCAGGGCTGGCAATGCACGAGCACTGCCAAAAGGCAAAGGAAGGCGCTTAGCATGCGGCTTGTGCACAAAACTTTCAGAGTGCCAGAGGACCGCAACTGTGGTAATACCGATTGCTCAATTGACGTTAGATGTCGCTTGGCAGAACTTCACCCGCATCTGGTTTATGCTGCTACCTGTTGTTAGGCGACAACAAGGGCACATGAAGCAAATGCTGTTTCCTGGCTCATTTTGCAAGGCCACGCTCTTCTGTGGCTCTTTAGTGCTTGCCAAACTCCAATGTGTGTGCTGCTGCTTCCATCTGACAAGGAGCACAGCCTTCTGACAGCAGCTTTCAGGTTGCGTACAATAGAGATTGTCCATTTAGATGTGATGCAAATCCATATGTGTGTAAGGTGCAGGTGCAAGCTCCTGACAAATGTGTTCTCCCGGTACAGTTTCTCCCTGCCAGACACATGGAAATGTTTTCCTCTGGCATTCGCACCAAGAGTCGCAGATTGCTTAACTCAGGAGTCTGAGATTGGTACGATAAGAAGTGTTCCACTTGCGTCATAAACAGCGCTCCAGAGCGCTTGGCAACAGGCACAACGAAGCGTGTGTGCGGGATAGCAAGCATTCACGCCCAGGGCTGGCAATGCACAAGCACTGCCAAAAGGCAAAGGAAGGCGCTTAGCATGCGGCTTGTGCTCAAAGCTTTCAGACTGCCAGAGGACCGTAGCTGTGGTAAGCCCGCTTGCTCAATGGAGGTTAGCTGTCACTTGCAAGATCTTAAGCCGCATCTGGTTTATGCTGCTACCTGTTGTTAGGCGAAAACAAGGGCCTATGTAGCAAATGCTTTTTCCTTGCCCATTTTGCTAGGCCACGCTCTTCTGCGGCTCTTTAGTGCTTGCCAAACTCCAATGTGCATGCTGCTGCTTCCATCTGAAAAGGAGCACAGCTTTCTAACAGCAGCCTTCAGCTTGCCTAAGAAAGAGCTTGGCCATTGAAATGTGCTGCAAATCTCTGTGTGCAGAAGGTGCAGGTGTAAGCTCCTGACAAATGGGTTCTCCAGGTTCAGTTGCTCCCTGCCAGACACATTGGAAATGTTTTTTCTGGCACTCGCACCCAGAGTCCTAGATTGCTTAACTCAGGAGTTCGGAGAATGGAACGGCAAGAGGTGTTCCGCTCACGTCATAAACAGTGCTCCAGAGCGCTTGGCAACAGGCACAACGAAGCGTGTCTGCGGGATAGCCACCATTCACGCCCAAGGCTGGCAATGCACAAGCACTGCCAAAAGGCAAAGGAAGGCGCTTAGCATGCGGCTTGTGCACAAAGCTTTCAGACTGCCAGAGGACCGTAGCTGTGGTAAGCCCGCTTGCTCAATTGACGTTAGCTGTCACTTGCAAGATCTTAAGCCGCATCTGGTTTATGCTGCTACCTGTTGTTAGCCGACAACAAGGGCATATGTAGCAAATGCTTTTTCCTGGCTCATTTTGCAAGGCCACGCTCTTCTGTGGCTCTTTACTGCTTGACAAACTCGAAGGTGCCTGCTGCTGCTTCCATCTGACAAGGAGCACAGCCTTCTGACAGCAGCTTTCAGGTTGCGTACAATAGAGCTTGTCCATTTAGATGTGATGCAAATCCATATGTGTGTAAGGTGCAGGTGCAAGCTCCTGACAATTGAGTTCTCCCGGTACAGTTTCTCCCTGCCAGACACATGGAAATGTTTTCCTCTGGCATTCGCACCAAGAGTCGCAGATTGCTTAACTCAGGAGTTCTGAGAATGGAACGGCAAGAAGTGTTCCGCTTGCGTCATAAACAGTGCTCCAGAGCGCTTGGCAACGGGCACAACGAAGCGTTTGTGCAGGATCGCCACCATTCACGCCTATTGCTGGCAATGCACGAGCACTGCCAAAAGGCAAAGGAAGGCGCTTAGCATGCGGCTTGTGCACAAAGCTTTCAGACTGCCACAGGACCGTAGCTGTGGTAAGCCTGCTTGCTGAATTGACCTTAGCTGTCTTCTGGAAGAACTTGAGCGCCATCTGCTGTATGCTGCTACCTGTTGTTAGGCGACAACAAGGGCACATTTAGCAAATGCTTTTTCCTGCCTCATTTTGCTAGGCCACTCTCTTCTTTGGCACTTTAGTGCTTGCCAAAGTCCAATCTGTGTGCTGCTGCTTCCATCTGACAAGGAGCACAGCTTTCTGACAGCAGCTTTCAACTTGCCTAAGAAAGAGCTTGTCTATTTAGATGTGCTGCAAATCTGCGTGTGTGTAAGGTGCAGGTGCAAGCTCCTGACAAAGTTGTTCTCCAGGTTCAGTTTCTCCCTGCCAGACACATTGGAAATGTTTTCCTCTGGCATTCGCACCAAGAGTCGCAGATTGCTTAACTCAGGAGCTCAGAGAATGGAACGGCAAAAGGTGTTCCGCTTGCGTCATAAACAGTGCTCCAGAGCGCATGGAAATGGGCACAACGATGCGTTTGTGCGGGAGAGTGACCATACATGCCCAGGGCTGGCAATGCACGAGCACTGCCAAAAGGCAAAGGAAGGCGCTTAGCATGCGGCTTGTGCTCAAAGATTTCATACTGATTGAGAACCGTAGCGGTGGTAAGCCCGCTTGCTCAATTGAGGTTAGCTGTCACTTGCAAGATCTTAAGCCGCATCTGGTTTATGCTGCTACCTGTTGTTAGACGACAACAAAGGCACATGTAGTAAATGCTTTTTCCTGGCTCATTTTGCAAGGCCACGCTCTTCTGTGGCTCTTTACTGCTTGACAAACTCGAAGGTGCCTGCTGCTGCTTCCATCTGACAAGGAGCACAGCCTTCTGACAGCAGCTTTCAGGTTGCGTACAATAGAGCTTGTCCATTTAGATGTGATGCAAATCCATATGTGTGTAAGGTGCAGGTGCAAGCTCCTGACAATTGAGTTCTCCCGGTACAGTTTCTCCCTGCCAGACACATGGAAATGTTTTCCTCTGGCATTCGCACCAAGAGTCGCAGATTGCTTAACTCAGGAGTTCTGAGACTGGAACCGCAAGAAGTGTTCCGCTTGCGTCATAAACAGTGCTCCAGAGCGCTTGGCAACGGGCACAATGAAGCGTTTGTGCAGGATACCCACCATTCACGCCCAGGGCTGGCAATGCACGAGCACTGCCAAAAGGCAAAGGAAGGCGCTTAGCATGCGGCTTGTGCACAAAACTTTCAGAGTGCCAGAGGACCGCAACTGTGGTAATACCGATTGCTCATTTGACGTTAAATGTCGCTTGGCAGAACTTCACCCGCATCTGGTTTATGCTGCTACCTGTTGTTAGGCGACAACAAGGGCACATGAAGCAAATGCTGTTTCCTGGCTCATTTTGCAAGGCCACGCTCTTGTGTGGCTCTTTAGTGCTTGCCAAACTCCAATGTGTGTGCTGCTGCTTCCATCTGACAAGGAGCACAGCCTTCTGACAGCAGCTTTCAGGTTGCGTACAATAGAGATTGTCCATTTAGATGTGATGCAAATCCATATGTGTGTAAGGTGCAGGTGCAAGCTCCTGACAAATGTGTTCTCCCGGTACAGTTTCTCCCTGCCAGACACATGGAAATGTTTTCCTCTGACTTTCGCACCAAGAGTCGCAGATTGCTTAACTCAGGAGTCTGAGATTGGTACGATAAGAAGTGTTCCACTTGCGTCATAAACAGCGCTCCAGAGCGCTTGGCAACAGGCACAACGAAGCGTGTGTGCGGGATAGCAACCATTCACGCCCAGGGCTGGCAATGCACAAGCACTGCCAAAAGGCAAAGGAAGGCGCTTAGCATGCGGCTTGTGCTCAAAGCTTTCAGACTGCCAGAGGACCGTAGCTGTGGTAAGCCCGCTTGCTCAATTGAGGTTAGCTGTCACTTGCAAGATCTTAAGCCGCATCTGGTTTATGCTGCTACCTGTTGTTAGGCGAAAACAAGGGCCTATGTAGCAAATGCTTTTTCCTTGCCCATTTTGCTAGGCCACGCTCTTCTGCGGCTCTTTAGTGCTTGCCAAACTCCAATGTGCATGCTGCTGCTTCCATCTGAAAAGGAGCACAGCTTTCTAACAGCAGCCTTCAGCTTGCCTAAGAAAGAGCTTGGCCATTGAAATGTCCTGCAAATCTCTGTGTGCAGAAGGTGCAGGTGCAAGCTCCTGAGAAATGGGTTCTCCAGGTTCAGTTTCTCCCTGCCAGACACATTGGAAATGTTTTTTCTGGCACTCGCACCCAGAGTCCTAGATTGCTTAACTCAGGAGTTCGGAGAATGGAACGGCAAGAGGTGTTCCGCTCACGTCATAAACAGTGCTCCAGAGCGCTTGGCAACAGGCACAACGAAGCGTGTCTGCGGGATAGCAACCATTCACGCCCAAGGCTGGCAATGCACAAGCACTGCCAAAAGGCAAAGGAAGGCGCTTAGCATGCGGCTTGTGCACAAAGCTTTCAGACTGCCAGAGGACCGTAGCTGTGGTAAACCCGCTTGCTCAATTGACGTTAGCTGTCACTTGCAAGATCTTAAGCCGCATCTGGTTTATGCTGCTACCTGTTGTTAGCCGACAACAAGGGCACATGTAGCAAATGCTTTTTCCTGGCTCATTTTGCAAGGCCACGCTCTTCTGTGGCTCTTTAGTGCTTGCCAAACTCGAAGGTGCCTGCTGCTGCTTCCATCTGACAAGGAGCACAGCCTTCTGACAGCAGCTTTCAGGTTGCGTACAATAGAGCTTGTCCATTTAGATGTGATGCAAATCCATATGTGTGTAAGGTGCAGGTGCAAGCTCCTGACAATTGAGTTCTCCCGGTACAGTTTCTCCCTGCCAGACACATGGAAATGTTTTCCTCTGGCATTCGCACCAAGAGTCGCAGATTGCTTAACTCAGGAGTTCTGAGAATGGAACGGCAAGAAGTGTTCCGCTTGCGTCATAAACAGTGCTCCAGAGCGCTTGGCAACGGGCACAACGAAGCGTTTGTGCAGGATCGCCACCATTCACGCCTATTGCTGGCAATGCACGAGCACTGCCAAAAGGCAAAGGAAGGCGCTTAGCATGCGGCTTGTGCACAAAGCTTTCAGACTGCGAGAGGACCGTAGCTGTGGTAAGCCTGCTTGCTGAATTGACCTTAGCTGTCTTCTGGAAGAACTTGAGCGCCATCTGCTGTATGCTGCTACCTGTTGTTAGGCAACAACAAGGGCACATTTAGCAAATGCTTTTTCCTGCCTCATTTTGCTAGGCCACTCTCTTCTTTGGCACTTTAGTGCTTGCCAAAGTCCAATCTGCGTGCTTCTGCTTCCATCTGACAAGGAGCACAGCTTTCTGACAGCAGCTTTCAACTTGCCTAAGAAAGAGCTTGTCTATTTAGATGTGCTGCAAATCTGCGTGTGTGTAAGGTGCTGGTGCAAGCTCCTGACAAAGTTGTTCTCCCAGGTTCAGTTTCTCCCTGCCAGACACATTGGAAATGTTTTCCTCTGGCATTCGCACCAAGAGTCGCAGATTGCTTAACTCAGGAGCTCTGAGAATGGAACGGCAAAAGGTGTTCCGCTTGCGTCATAAACAGTGGTCCAGAGCGCTTGGAAATGGGCACAACGATGCGTTTGTGCGGGAGAGTGACCATACATGCCCAGGGCTGGCAATGCACGAGCACTGCCAAAAGGCAAAGGAAGGCGCTTAGCATGCGGCTTGTGCTCAAAGATTTCAAACTGCCAGTGGACCGTAGCTGTGGTAAGCCCGCTTACTCAATTGAGGTTAGCTGTCACTTGCAAGATCTTAAGCCGCATCTGGTTTATGCTGCTACCTGTTGTTAGGCGACAACAAGGGCATATGTAGCAGATGCTTTTTCCTTGCCCATTTTGCTAGGCCACGCTCTTCTGCGGCTCTTTAGTGCTTGCCAAACTCCAATGTGCATGCTGCTGCTTCCATCTGAAAAGGAGCACAGCTTTCTAAGAGCAGCCTTCAGCTTGCCTAAGAAAGAGCTTGGCCAATGAAATGTGCTGCAAATCTCTGTGTGCAGAAGGTGCAGGTGCAAGCTCCTGAGAAATGGGTTCTCCAGGTTCAGTTTCTCCCTGCCAGACACATTGGAAATGTTTTTTCTGGCACTCGCACCAAGAGTCGCAGATTGCTTAACTCAGGAGTTCTGAGAATGGAACGGCAAGAGGTGTTCCGCATACGTCATAAACAGTGCTCCAGAGCGCTTGGCAACGGGCACAACGGAGTGTTTGTGCAGGATAGCCACCATTCACGCCTATTGCTGGCAATGCACGAGCACTGCCAAAAGGCAATGAAGGCGCTTAGCATGCGGCTTGTGCACAAAGCTTTCAGACTGCCAGAGGACCGTAGCTGTGGTAAGCCCGCTTGCTCAATTGACCTTAGCTGTCGTCTGGAAGAGCTTGAGCGCCATCTGCTGTATTCTGCTACCTGTTGTTAGGCGACAACAAGGGCACATGTATCAAACACTTTTTCCTTGCCCATTTTGCTAGGCCACGCTCTTCTGCGGCTCTTTAGTGCTTGCCAAACTCCTATGTGCGTGCTGCTGCTTCCATCTGACAAGGAGCACAGCCTTCTGACAGCAGCTTTCAACTTGCCTAAGAAAAAGCTTGGCCATTTAGATGTGCTGCAAATCTGCATGTGTGTAAGGTGCAGGTGCAAGCTCCTGACAAAGTTGTTCTCCAGGTTCAGTTTCTCCCTGCCAGACACATTGGAAATGTTTTCCTCTGGCACTCGCACCAAGAGTCGCAGATTGCTTAACTCAGGAGTTCTGAGAATGGAACGGCAAGAGGTGTTCCGCTTGCGTCATAAACAGTGCTCCAGAGCGCAGGGCAACGGGCACAATGAAACGTGTGTGCGGGATAGTGACCATTCACGCCTAGTGCTGGCAATGCACAAGCACTGCCAAAAGGCAAAGGAAGGCGCTTAGCATGCGGCTTGTGCTCAAAGATTTCATACTGATTGAGAACCGTAGCTGTGGTAATGCCGCTTGCTCATTTGACGTTAGATGTCGCTTGGCAAAACTTCACCCGCATCTGGTTTAAGATGCTACCTGTTGTTAGGTGACAACAAGGGCACATTTAGCAAATGCTTTTTCCTGCCTCATTTTGCTAGGCCACTCTCTTCTTTGGCACTTTAGTGCTTGCCAAAGTCCAATCTGCGTGCTTCTGCTTCCATCTGACAAGGAGCACAGCTTTCTGACAGCAGCTTTCAACTTGCCTAAGAAAGAGCTTGTCTATTTAGATGTGCTGCAAATCTGCGTGTGTGTAAGGTGCAGGTGCAAGCTCCTGACAAAGTTGTTCTCCCAGGTTCAGTTTCTCCCTGCCAGACACATTGGAAATGTTTTCCTCTGGCATTCGCACCAAGAGTCGCAGATTGCTTAACTCAGGAGCTCTGAGAATGGAACGGCAAAAGGTGTTCCGCTTGCGTCATAAACAGTGGTCCAGAGCGCTTGGAAATGGGCACAACGATGCGTTTGTGCGGGAGAGTGACCATACATGCCCAGGGCTGGCAATGCACAAGCACTGCCAAAAGGCAAAGGAAGGCGCTTAGCATGCGGCTTGTGCTCAAAGATTTCAAACTGCCAGTGGACCGTAGCTGTGGTAAGCCCGCTTACTCAATTGAGGTTAGCTGTCACTTGCAAGATCTTAAGCCGCATCTGGTTTATGCTGCTACCTGTTGTTAGGCGACAACAAGGGCATATGTAGCAAATGCTTTTTCCTTGCCCATTTTGCTAGGCCACGCTCTTCTGTGGCTCTTTACTGCTTGCCAAACTCCAATGTGTGTGCTGCTGCTTCCATCTGACAAGGAGCACAGCCTTCTGACAGCAGCTTTCAGGTTGCGTACAATAGAGATTGTCCATTTAGATGTGATGCAAATCCATATGTGTGTAAGGTGCAGGTGCAAGCTCCTGACAAATGTGTTCTCCCGGTACAGTTTCTCCCTGCCAGACACATGGAAATGTTTTCCTCTGGCTTTCGCACCAAGAGTCGCAGATTGCTTAACTTAGGATTCTGAGACTGGTACGATAAGAAGTGTTCCACTTGCGTCATAAACAGCGCTCCAGAGCGCTTGGCAACAGGCACAACGAAGCGTGTGTGCGGGATAGCAACCATTCACGCCCAGGGCTGGCAATGCACGAGCACTGCCAAAAGGCAAAGGGAGGCGCTTAGCATCCGGCTTGTGCGCAAAGCTTTCAGACTGCCAGAGGACCGCAGCTGTGGTAAGGCCGCTTGCTCATTTGACGTTAGATGTCGCTTTGCAAAACTTCACCCGCATCTGGTTTATGATGCTACCTGTTGTTAGGTGACAACAAGGGCACATTTAACAAATGCTTTTTCCTGCCTCATTTTGCTAGGCCATTCTCTTCTTTGGCACTTTAGTGCTTGCCAAAGTCCAATCTGTGTGCTGCTGCTTCCATCGGACAAGGAGCACTGCTTTCTGACAGCAGCTTTCAACTTGCCTAAGAGAGACCTTGTCTATTTAGATGTGCTGCAAATCTGTGTGTGTGTAAGGTGCAGGTGCAAGCTCCTGACAAAGTTGTTCTCCAGGTTCAGTTTCTCCCTGCCAGACACATTGGAAATGTTTTCCTCTGGCATTCGCACCAAGAGTCGCAGATTGCTTAACTCAGGAGTTCTGAGAATGGAACGGCAAGAAGTGTTCCGCTTGCGTCATAAACAGTGCTCCAGAGCGCTTGGCAACGGGCACAATGAAACGTGTGTGCGGGATAGTGCCCATTCACGCCTAGTGCTGGCAATGCATGAGCACTGCCAAAAGGCAAAAGAAGGCGCTTAGCATGCGGCTTGTGCTCAAAGATTACATACTGATTGAGAACCGTAGCTGTGGTAAGCCCGCTTGCTCAATTGAGGTTAGATGTCACTTGCAAGATCTTAAGCCGCATCTGGTTTATGCTGCTACCTGTTGTTAGACGACAACAAGGGCACATGTAGCAAATGCTTTTTCCTGGCTCATTTTGCTAGGCCACTCTCTTCTTTGGCACTTTAGTGCTTGCCAAACTCGAAGGTGCCTGCTGCTGCTTCCATCTGACAAGGAGCACAGCCTTCTGACAGCAGCTTTCAGGTTGCGTACAATAGAGCTTGTCCATTTAGATGTGATGCAAATCCATATGTGTGTAAGGTGCAGGTGCAAGCTCCTGACAAATGTGTTCTCCCGGTACAGATTCTCCCTGCCAGACACATGGAAATGTTTTCCTCTGGCATTCGCACCAAGAGTCGCAGATTGCTTAACTCAGGAGTTCTGAGAATGGAACGGCAAGAAGTGTTCCGCTTGCGTCATAAACAGTGCTCCAGAGCGCTTGGCAACGTGCACAACGAAGCGTTTGTGCAGGATAGCCACCATTCACGCCCAGGGCTGGCAATGCACAAGCACTGCCAAAAGGCAAAGGAAGGCGCTTAGCATGCGGCTTGTGCACAAAGCTTTCAGACTGCCACAGGACAGTAGCTGTGGTAAGCCCGCTTGCTCAATTGAGGTTAGCTGTCACTTGCAAGATCTTAAGCCGCATCTGGTTTATGCTGCTACCTGTTGTTAGACGACAACAAGGGCACATTTAGCAAATGCTTTTTCCTGGCTCATTTTGCAAGGCCACGCTCTTCTGCGGCTCTTTAGTGCTTGCCAAACTCGAAGGTGCCTTCTGCTGCTTCCATCTGACAAGGAGCACAGCCTTCTGACAGCAGCTTTCAGGTTGCGTACAATTGAGCTTGTCCATTTAGATGTGATGCAAATCCATATGTGTGTAAGGTGCAGGTGCAAGCTCCTGACAAATGTGTTCTCCCGGTACAGTTTCTCCCTGCCAGACACATGGAAATGTTTTCCTCTGGCATTCGCACCAAGAGTCGCAGATTGCTTAACTCAGGATTCTGAGACTGGTACGATAAGAAGTGTTCCACTTGCGTCATAAACAGCGCTCCAGAGCGCTTGGCAACAGGCACAACGAAGCGTGTGTGCGGGATAGCAAGCATTCACGCCCAGGGCTGGCAATGCACGAGCACTGCCAAAAGGCAAAGGGAGGCGCTTAGCATCCGGCTTGTGCGCAAAGCTTTCAGACTGCCAGAGGACCGCAGCTGTGGTAAGGCCGCTTGCTCATTTGACGTTAGATGTCGCTTTGCAAAACTTCACCCGCATCTGGTTTATGATGCTACCTGTTGTTAGGTGACAACAAGGGCACATTTAGCAAATGCTTTTTCCTGCCTCATTTTGCTAGGCCATTCTCTTCTTTGGCACTTTAGTGCTTGCCAAAGTCCAATCTGTGTGCTGCTGCTTCCATCGGACAAGGAGCACTGCTTTCTGACAGCAGCTTTCAACTTGCCTAAGAGAGACCTTGTCTATTTAGATGTGCTGCAAATCTGTGTGTATGTAAGGTGCAGGTGCAAGCTCCTGACAAAGTTGTTCTCCAGGTTCAGTTTCTCCCTGCCAGACACATTGGAAATGTTTTCCTCTGGCATTCGCACCAAGAGTCGCAGATTGCTTAACCCAGGAGTTCTGAGAATGGAACGGCAAGAAGTGTTCCGCTTGCGTCATAAACAGTGCTCCAGAGCGCTTGGCAACGGGCACAATGAAACGTGTGTGCGGGATAGTGCCCATTCACGCCTAGTGCTGGCAATGCATGAGCACTGCCAAAAGGCAAAGGAAGGCGCTTAGCATGCGGCTTGTGCTCAAAGATTTCATACTGATTGAGAACCGTAGCTGTGGTAAGCCCGCTTGCTCAATTGAGGTTAGATGTCACTTGCAAGATCTTAAGCCGCATCTGGTTTATGCTGCTACCTGTTGTTAGACGACAACAAGGGCACATGTAGCAAATGCTTTTTCCTGGCTCATTTTGCTAGGCCACTCTCTTCTTTGGCACTTTAGTGCTTGCCAAACTCGAAGGTGCCTGCTGCTGCTTCCATCTGACAAGGAGCACAGCCTTCTGACAGCAGCTTTCAGGTTGCGTACAATAGAGCTTGTCCATTTAGATGTGATGCAAATCCATATGTGTGTAAGGTGCAGGTGCAAGCTCCTGACAAATGTGTTCTCCCGGTACAGATTCTCCCTGCCAGACACATGGAAATGTTTTCCTCTGGCATTCGCACCAAGAGTCGCAGATTGCTTAACTCAGGAGTTCTGAGAATGGAACGGCAAGAAGTGTTCCGCTTGCGTCATAAACAGTGCTCCAGAGCGCTTGGCAACGTGCACAACGAAGCGTTTGTGCAGGATAGCCACCATTCACGCCCAGGGCTGGCAATGCACAAGCACTGCCCAAAGGCAAAGGAAGGCGCTTAGCATGCGGCTTGTGCACAAAGCTTTCAGACTGCCACAGGACAGTAGCTGTGGTAAGCTCGCTTGCTCAATTGAGGTTAGCTGTCATTTGCAAGATCTTAAGCCGCATCTGGTTTATGCTGCTACCTGTTGTTAGACGACAACAAGGGCACATTTAGCAAATGCTTTTTCCTGGCTCATTTTGCAAGGCCACGCTCTTCTGCGGCTCTTTAGTGCTTGCCAAACTCGAAGGTGCCTTCTGCTGCTTCCATCTGACAAGGAGCACAGCCTTCTGACAGCAGCTTTCAGGTTGCGTACAATTGAGCTTGTCCATTTAGATGTGATGCAAATCCATATGTGTGTAAGGTGCAGGTGCAAGCTCCTGACAAATGTGTTCTCCCGGTACAGTTTCTCCCTGCCAGACACATGGAAATGTTTTCCTCTGGCATTCGCACCAAGAGTCGCAGATTGCTTAACTCAGGAGTTCTGAGAATGGAACGGCAAGAAGTGTTCCGCTTGCGTCATAAACAGTGCTCCAGAGCGCTTGGCAACGGGCACAACGAAGCGTTTGTGCAGGATAGCCACCATTCACGCCCAGGGCTGGCAATGCACGAGCACTGCCAAAAGGCAAAGGGAGGCGCTTAGCATCCGGCTTGTGCGCAAAGCTTTCAGACTGCCAGAGGACCGCAGCTGTGGTAAGGCCGCTTGCTCATTTGACGTTAGATGTCGCTTTGCAAAACTTCCCCCGCATCTGGTTTATGATGCTACCTGTTGTTAGGTGACAACAAGGGCACATTTAGCAAATGCTTTTTCCTGCCTCATTTTGCTAGGCCATTCTCTTCTTTGGCACTTTAGTGCTTGCCAAAGTCCAATCTGTGTGCTGCTGCTTCCATCGGACAAGGAGCACTGCTTTCTGACAGCAGCTTTCAACTTGCCTAAGAGAGACCTTGTCTATTTAGATGTGCTGCAAATCTGCGTGTGTGTAAGGTGCAGGTGCAAGCTCCTGACAAAGTTGTTCTCCAGGTTCAGTTTCTCCCTGCCAGACACATTGGAAATGTTTTCCTCTGGCATTCGCACCAAGAGTCGCAGATTGCTTAACTGAGGAGCTCTGAGAATGGAACGGCAAGAGGTGTTCCGCTTGCGTCATAAACAGTGCTCTAGAGCGCATGGCAACGGGCTCAATGAAACGTGTGTGCGGGATAGTGCCCATTCACGCCTAGTGCTGGAAATGCATGAGCACTGCCAAAAGGCAAAGGAAGGCGCTTAGCATGCGGCTTGTGCTCAAAGATTTCATACTGATTGAGAACCGTAGCTGTGGTAAGCCCGCTTGCTCAATTGAGGTTAGATGTCACTTGCAAGATCTTAAGCCGCATCTGGTTAATGCTGATACCTGTTGTTAGACGACAACAAGGGCACATGTAGCAAATGCTTTTTCCTGGCTCATTTTGCTAGGCCACTCTCTTCTTTGGCACTTTAGTGCTTGCCAAACTCGAAGGTTCCTGCTGCTGCTTCCATCTGACAAGGAGCACAGCCTTCTGACAGCAGCTTTCAGATTGCGTACAATAGAGCTTGTCCACTTAGATGTGATGCAAATCCATATGTGTGTAAGGTGCAGGTGCAAGCTCCTGACAAATGTGTTCTCCCGGTACAGTTTCTCCCTGCCAGACACATGGAAATGTTTTCCTCTGGCATTCGCACCAAGAGTCGCAGATTGCTTAACTCAGGAGTTCTGAGAATGGAACGGCAAGAAGTGTTCCGCTTGCGTCATAAACAGTGCTCCAGAGCGCTTGGCATCAGGCACAACGAAGCGTGTCTGCGGGATAGCCACCATTCACGCCCAGGGCTGGCAATGCACAAGCACTGCCAAAAGGCAAAGGAAGGCGCTTAGCATGCGGCTTGTGCACAAAGCTTTCAGACTGCCAGAGGACCGTAGCTGTGGTAAGCCCGCTTGCTCAATTGACCTTAGCTGTCGTCTGGAAGAACTTGAGCGCCATCTGCTGTATGCTGCTACCTGTTGTTAGGCGACAACAAGGGCACATGTATCAAACACTTTTTCCTTGCCCATTTTCCTAGGCCACGCTCTTCTGCTGCTCTTTAGTGCTTGCCAAACTCCTATGTGCGTGCTGCTACTTCCATCTGACAAGGAGCACAGCCTTCAGACAGCAGCTTTCAACTTGCCTAAGAAAAAGCTTGGTCATTTTGATGTGCTGCAAATCTGCATGTGTGTAAGGTGCAGGTGCAAGCTCCTGACAAGTGGGTTCTCCCGGTACAGTTTCTCCCTGCCAGACACATGGAAATGTTTTCCTCTGGCATTCGCACCAAGAGTCGCAGATTGCTTAACTCAGGAGTTCTGAGAATGGAACGGGAAGAGGTGTTCCGCTTTCGTCATAAACAGTGTTCTAGAGCGCATGGCAACCGGCACAATGAAACCTGTGTGCGGGATGGCCACCATTCACGCCCAGGGCTGGCAATGCACAAGCACTGCCAAAAGGCAAAGGAAGGCGCTTAGCATGCGGCTTGTGCACAAAGCTTTCAGACTGCCAGAGGACCGTAGCTGTGGTAAGCCCGCTTGCTCAATTGACCTTAGCTGTCGTCTGGAAGAACTTGAGCACCATCTGCTGTATGCTGCTACCTGTTGTTAGGCGACAACAAGGGCACATGTATCAAACACTTTTTCCTTGCCCATTTTGCTAGGCCACGCTCTTCTGAGGCTCTTTAGTGCTTGCCAAACTCCTATGTGCGTGCTGCTGCTTCCATCTGACAAGGAGCACAGCCTTCAGACAGCAGCTTTCAACTTGCCTAAGAAAAAGCTTGGCCATTTAGATGTGCTGCAAATCTGCATGTGTGTAAGGTGCAGGTGCAAGCTCCTGACAAAGTTGTTCTCCAGGTTCAGTTTCTCCCTGCCAGACACATTGAAAATGTTTTCCTCTGGCATTCGCACCAGGAGTTGCAGACTGCTTAACTGAGGAGCTCTGAGAATGGAACGGCAAGAGGTGTTCCGCTTGCGTCATAAACAATGCTCTAGAGCGCAGGGCAACGGGCACAATGAAATGTGTGTGCGGGATAGTGCCCATTCACGCCTAGTGCTGGCAATGCATGAGCAATGCCAAAAGGCAAAGGAAGGCGCTTAGCATGCGGCTTGTGCTCAAAGATTTCATACTGCCAGAGGACCGTAGCTGTGGTAAGCCCGCTTGCTCAATTGAGGTTAGATGTCACTTGCAAGATCTTAAGCCGCATCTGGTTTATGCTGCTACCTGTTGTTAGACGACAACAAGGGCACATGTAGCAAATGCTTTTTCCTGGCTCATTTTGCAAGGCCACGCTCTTCTGCGGCTCTTTATTGCTTGCCAAACTGAAAGGTGCCTGCTGCTGCTTCCATCTGACAAGGAGCACAGCCTTCTGACAGCAGCTTTCAGGTTGCGTACAATAGAGCTTGCCCATTTAGATGTGATGCAAATCCATATGTGTGTAAGGTGCAGGTGCAAGCTCCTGACAAATGGGTTCTCCCGGTACAGTTTCTCCCTGCCAGACACATGGAAATGTTTTCCTCTGGCATTCGCACCAGGAGTTGCAGACTGCTTAACTCAGGAGCTCTGAGAATGGAACGGCAAGAAGTGTTCCGCTTGCGTCATAAACAGTGGTCCAGAGCGCTTGGCAACGGGCACAATGAAGCGTTTGTGCAGGATAGCCACCATTCACGCCCAGGGCTGGCAATGCACGAGCACTGCCAAAAGGCAAAGGGAGGCGCTTAGCATCCGGCTTGTGCGCAAAGCTTTCAGACTGCCAGAGGACCGCAGCTGTGGTAAGGCCGCTTGCTCATTTGACGTTAGATGTCGCTTTGCAAAACTTCACCCGCATCTGGTTTATGATGCTACCTGTTGTTAGGTGACAGCAAGGGCACATTTAGCAAATGCTTTTTCCTGCCTCATTTTGCTAGGCCATTCTCTTCTTTGGCACTTTAGTGCTTGCCAAAGTCCAATCTGTGTGCTGCTGCTTCCATCGGACAAGGAGCACTGCTTTCTGACAGCAGCTTTCAACTTGCCTAAGAGAGACCTTGTCTATTTAGATGTGCTGCAAATCTGTGTGTGTGTAAGGTGCAGGTGCAAGCTCCTGACAAAGTTGTTCTCCAGGTTCAGTTTCTCCCTGCCAGACACATTGGAAATGTTTTCCTCTGGCATTCGCACCAAGAGTCGCAGATTGCTTAACTCAGGAGTTCTGAGAATGGAACGGCAAGAAGTGTTCCGCTTGCGTCATAAACAGTGCTCCAGAGCGCTTGGCAACGGGCACAATGAAACGTGTGTGCGGGATAGTGCCCATTCACGCCTAGTGCTGGCAATGCATGAGCACTGCCAAAAGGCAAAGGAAGGCGCTTAGCATGCGGCTTGTGCTCAAAGATTTCATACTGATTGAGAACCGTAGCTGTGGTAAGCCCGCTTGCTCAATTGAGGTTAGATGTCACTTGCAAGATCTTAAGCCGCATCTGGTTTATGCTGCTACCTGTTGTTAGACGACAACAAGGGCACATGTAGCAAATGCTTTTTCCTGCCTCATTTTGCTAGGCCACTCTCTTCTTTGGCACTTTAGTGCTTGCCAAACTCGAAGGTTCCTGCTGCTGCTTCCATCTGACAAGGAGCACAGCCTTCTGACAGCAGCTTTCAGATTGCGTACAATAGAGCTTGTCCACTTAGATGTGATGCAAATCCATATGTGTGTAAGGTGCAGGTGCAAGCTCCTGACAAATGTGTTCTCCCGGTACAGTTTCTCCCTGCCAGACACATGGAAATGTTTTCCTCTGGCATTCGCACCAAGAGTCGCAGATTGCTTAACTCAGGAGTTCTGAGAATGGAACGGCAAGAAGTGTTCCGCTTGCGTCATAAACAGTGCTCCAGAGCGCTTGGCATCAGGCACAACGAAGCGTGTCTGCGGGATAGCCACCATTCACGCCCAGGGCTGGCAATGCACAAGCACTGCCAAAAGGCAAAGGAAGGCGCTTAGCATGCGGCTTGTGCACAAAGCTTTCAGACTGCCAGAGGACCGTAGCTGTGGTAAGCCCGCTTGCTCAATTGACCTTAGCTGTCGTCTGGAAGAACTTGAGCGCCATCTGCTGTATGCTGCTACCTGTTGTTAGGCGACAACAAGGGCACATGTATCAAACACTTTTTCCTTGCCCATTTTCCTAGGCCACGCTCTTCTGCTGCTCTTTAGTGCTTGCCAAACTCCTATGTGCGTGCTGCTACTTCCATCTGACAAGGAGCACAGCCTTCAGACAGCAGCTTTCAACTTGCCTAAGAAAAAGCTTGGTCATTTTGATGTGCTGCAAATCTGCATGTGTGTAAGGTGCAGGTGCAAGCTCCTGACAAGTGGGTTCTCCCGGTACAGTTTCTCCCTGCCAGACACATGGAAATGTTTTCCTCTGGCATTCGCACCAAGAGTCGCAGATTGCTTAACTCAGGAGTTCTGAGAATGGAACGGGAAGAGGTGTTCCGCTTTCGTCATAAACAGTGTTCTAGAGCGCATGGCAACCGGCACAATGAAACCTGTGTGCGGGATGGCCACCATTCACGCCCAGGGCTGGCAATGCACAAGCACTGCCAAAAGGCAAAGGAAGGCGCTTAGCATGCGGCTTGTGCACAAAGCTTTCAGACTGCCAGAGGACCGTAGCTGTGGTAAGCCCGCTTGCTCAATTGACCTTAGCTGTCGTCTGGAAGAACTTGAGCACCATCTGCTGTATGCTGCTACCTGTTGTTAGGCGACAACAAGGGCACATGTATCAAACACTTTTTCCTTGCCCATTTTGCTAGGCCACGCTCTTCTGAGGCTCTTTAGTGCTTGCCAAACTCCTATGTGCGTGCTGCTGCTTCCATCTGACAAGGAGCACAGCCTTCAGACAGCAGCTTTCAACTTGCCTAAGAAAAAGCTTGGCCATTTAGATGTGCTGCAAATCTGCATGTGTGTAAGGTGCAGGTGCAAGCTCCTGACAAAGTTGTTCTCCAGGTTCAGTTTCTCCCTGCCAGACACATTGAAAATGTTTTCCTCTGGCATTCGCACCAGGAGTTGCAGACTGCTTAACTGAGGAGCTCTGAGAATGGAACGGCAAGAGGTGTTCCGCTTGCGTCATAAACAATGCTCTAGAGCGCAGGGCAACGGGCACAATGAAATGTGTGTGCGGGATAGTGCCCATTCACGCCTAGTGCTGGCAATGCATGAGCAATGCCAAAAGGCAAAGGAAGGCGCTTAGCATGCGGCTTGTGCTCAAAGATTTCATACTGCCAGAGGACCGTAGCTGTGGTAAGCCCGCTTGCTCAATTGAGGTTAGATGTCACTTGCAAGATCTTAAGCCGCATCTGGTTTATGCTGCTACCTGTTGTTAGACGACAACAAGGGCACATGTAGCAAATGCTTTTTCCTGGCTCATTTTGCAAGGCCACGCTCTTCTGCGGCTCTTTATTGCTTGCCAAACTGAAAGGTGCCTGCTGCTGCTTCCATCTGACAAGGAGCACAGCCTTCTGACAGCAGCTTTCAGGTTGCGTACAATAGAGCTTGCCCATTTAGATGTGATGCAAATCCATATGTGTGTAAGGTGCAGGTGCAAGCTCCTGACAAATGGGTTCTCCCGGTACAGTTTCTCCCTGCCAGACACATGGAAATGTTTTCCTCTGGCATTCGCACCAGGAGTTGCAGACTGCTTAACTCAGGAGCTCTGAGAATGGAACGGCAAGAAGTGTTCCGCTTGCGTCATAAACAGTGGTCCAGAGCGCTTGGCAACGGGCACAATGAAGCGTTTGTGCAGGATAGCCACCATTCACGCCCAGGGCTGGCAATGCACGAGCACTGCCAAAAGGCAAAGGGAGGCGCTTAGCATCCGGCTTGTGCGCAAAGCTTTCAGACTGCCAGAGGACCGCAGCTGTGGTAAGGCCGCTTGCTCATTTGACGTTAGATGTCGCTTTGCAAAACTTCACCCGCATCTGGTTTATGATGCTACCTGTTGTTAGGTGACAGCAAGGGCACATTTAGCAAATGCTTTTTCCTGCCTCATTTTGCTAGGCCATTCTCTTCTTTGGCACTTTAGTGCTTGCCAAAGTCCAATCTGTGTGCTGCTGCTTCCATCGGACAAGGAGCACTGCTTTCTGACAGCAGCTTTCAACTTGCCTAAGAGAGACCTTGTCTATTTAGATGTGCTGCAAATCTGTGTGTGTGTAAGGTGCAGGTGCAAGCTCCTGACAAAGTTGTTCTCCAGGTTCAGTTTCTCCCTGCCAGACACATTGGAAATGTTTTCCTCTGGCATTCGCACCAAGAGTCGCAGATTGCTTAACTCAGGAGTTCTGAGAATGGAACGGCAAGAAGTGTTCCGCTTGCGTCATAAACAGTGCTCCAGAGCGCTTGGCAACGGGCACAATGAAACGTGTGTGCGGGATAGTGCCCATTCACGCCTAGTGCTGGCAATGCATGAGCACTGCCAAAAGGCAAAGGAAGGCGCTTAGCATGCGGCTTGTGCTCAAAGATTTCATACTGATTGAGAACCGTAGCTGTGGTAAGCCCGCTTGCTCAATTGAGGTTAGATGTCACTTGCAAGATCTTAAGCCGCATCTGGTTTATGCTGCTACCTGTTGTTAGACGACAACAAGGGCACATGTAGCAAATGCTTTTTCCTGCCTCATTTTGCTAGGCCACTCTCTTCTTTGGCACTTTAGTGCTTGCCAAACTCGAAGGTGCCTGCTGCTGCTTCCATCTGACAAGGAGCACAGCCTTCTGACAGCAGCTTTCAGGTTGCGTACAATAGAGCTTGTCCATTTAGATGTGATGCAAATCCATATGTGTGTAAGGTGCAGGTGCAAGCTCCTGACAAATGTGTTCTCCCGGTACAGATTCTCCCTGCCAGACACATGGAAATGTTTTCCTCTGGCATTCGCACCAAGAGTCGCAGATTGCTTAACTCAGGAGTTCTGAGAATGGAACGGCAAGAAGTGTTCCGCTTGCGTCATAAACAGTGCTCCAGAGCGCTTGGCAACGTGCACAACGAAGCGTTTGTGCAGGATAGCCACCATTCACGCCCAGGGCTGGCAATGCACAAGCACTGCCAAAAGGCAAAGGAAGGCGCTTAGCATGCGGCTTGTGCACAAAGCTTTCAGACTGCCACAGGACAGTAGCTGTGGTAAGCTCGCTTGCTCAATTGAGGTTAGCTGTCACTTGCAAGATCTTAAGCCGCATCTGGTTTATGCTGCTACCTGTTGTTAGACGACAACAAGGGCACATTTAGCAAATGCTTTTTCCTGGCTCATTTTGCAAGGCCACGCTCTTCTGCGGCTCTTTAGTGCTTGCCAAACTCGAAGGTGCCTTCTGCTGCTTCCATCTGACAAGGAGCACAGCCTTCTGACAGCAGCTTTCAGGTTGCGTACAATTGAGCTTGTCCATTTAGATGTGATGCAAATCCATATGTGTGTAAGGTGCAGGTGCAAGCTCCTGACAAATGTGTTCTCCCGGTACAGTTTCTCCCTGCCAGACACATGGAAATGTTTTCCTCTGGCATTCGCACCAAGAGTCGCAGATTGCTTAACTCAGGAGTTCTGAGAATGGAACGGCAAGAAGTGTTCCGCTTGCGTCATAAACAGTGCTCCAGAGCGCTTGGCAACGGGCACAACGAAGCGTTTGTGCAGGATAGCCACCATTCACGCCCAGGGCTGGCAATGCACGAGCACTGCCAAAAGGCAAAGGGAGGCGCTTAGCATCCGGCTTGTGCGCAAAGCTTTCAGACTGCCAGAGGACCGCAGCTGTGGTAAGGCCGCTTGCTCATTTGACGTTAGATGTCGCTTTGCAAAACTTCACCCGCATCTGGTTTATGATGCTACCTGTTGTTAGGTGACAACAAGGGCACATTTAGCAAATGCTTTTTCCTGCCTCATTTTGCTAGGCCATTCTCTTCTTTGGCACTTTAGTGCTTGCCAAAGTCCAATCTGTGTGCTGCTGCTTCCATCGGACAAGGAGCACTGCTTTCTGACAGCAGCTTTCAACTTGCCTAAGAGAGACCTTGTCTATTTAGATGTGCTGCAAATCTGCGTGTGTGTAAGGTGCAGGTGCAAGCTCCTGACAAAGTTGTTCTCCAGGTTCAGTTTCTCCCTGCCAGACACATTGGAAATGTTTTCCTCTGGCATTCGCACCAAGAGTCGCAGATTGCTTAACTGAGGAGCTCTGAGAATGGAACGGCAAGAGGTGTTCCGCTTGCGTCATAAACAGTGCTCTAGAGCGCATGGCAACGGGCACAATGAAACGTGTGTGCGGGATAGTGCCCATTCACGCCTAGTGCTGGAAATGCATGAGCACTGCCAAAAGGCAAAGGAAGGCGCTTAGCATGCGGCTTGTGCTCAAAGATTTCATACTGATTGAGAACCGTAGCTGTGGTAAGCCCGCTTGCTCAATTGAGGTTAGATGTCACTTGCAAGATCTTAAGCCGCATCTGGTTAATGCTGATACCTGTTGTTAGACGACAACAAGGGCACATGTAGCAAATGCTTTTTCCTGGCTCATTTTGCTAGGCCACTCTCTTCTTTGGCACTTTAGTGCTTGCCAAACTCGAAGGTTCCTGCTGCTGCTTCCATCTGACAAGGAGCACAGCCTTCTGACAGCAGCTTTCAGATTGCGTACAATAGAGCTTGTCCACTTAGATGTGATGCAAATCCATATGTGTGTAAGGTGCAGGTGCAAGCTCCTGACAAATGTGTTCTCCCGGTACAGTTTCTCCCTGCCAGACACATGGAAATGTTTTCCTCTGGCATTCGCACCAAGAGTCGCAGATTGCTTAACTCAGGAGTTCTGAGAATGGAACGGCAAGAAGTGTTCCGCTTGCGTCATAAACAGTGCTCCAGAGCGCTTGGCATCAGGCACAACGAAGCGTGTCTGCGGGATAGCCACCATTCACGCCCAGGGCTGGCAATGCACAAGCACTGCCAAAAGGCAAAGGAAGGCGCTTAGCATGCGGCTTGTGCACAAAGCTTTCAGACTGCCAGAGGACCGTAGCTGTGGTAAGCCCGCTTGCTCAATTGACCTTAGCTGTCGTCTGGAAGAACTTGAGCGCCATCTGCTGTATGCTGCTACCTGTTGTTAGGCGACAACAAGGGCACATGTATCAAACACTTTTTCCTTGCCCATTTTCCTAGGCCACGCTCTTCTGCTGCTCTTTAGTGCTTGCCAAACTCCTATGTGCGTGCTGCTACTTCCATCTGACAAGGAGCACAGCCTTCAGACAGCAGCTTTCAACTTGCCTAAGAAAAAGCTTGGTCATTTTGATGTGCTGCAAATCCATATGTGTGTAAGGTGCAGGTGCAAGCTCCTGACAAGTGGGTTCTCCCGGTACAGTTTCTCCCTGCCAGACACATGGAAATGTTTTCCTCTGGCATTCGCACCAAGAGTCGCAGATTGCTTAACTCAGGAGTTCTGAGAATGGAACGGGAAGAGGTGTTCCGCTTTCGTCATAAACAGTGTTCTAGAGCGCATGGCAACCGGCACAATGAAACCTGTGTGCGGGATGGCCACCATTCACGCCCAGGGCTGGCAATGCACAAGCACTGCCAAAAGGCAAAGGAAGGCGCTTAGCATGCGGCTTGTGCACAAAGCTTTCAGACTGCCAGAGGACCGTAGCTGTGGTAAGCCCGCTTGCTCAATTGACCTTAGCTGTCGTCTGGAAGAACTTGAGCACCATCTGCTGTATGCTGCTACCTGTTGTTAGGCGACAACAAGGGCACATGTATCAAACACTTTTTCCTTGCCCATTTTGCTAGGCCACGCTCTTCTGAGGCTCTTTAGTGCTTGCCAAACTCCTATGTGCGTGCTGCTGCTTCCATCTGACAAGGAGCACAGCCTTCAGACAGCAGCTTTCAACTTGCCTAAGAAAAAGCTTGGCCATTTAGATGTGCTGCAAATCTGCATGTGTGTAAGGTGCAGGTGCAAGCTCCTGACAAAGTTGTTCTCCAGGTTCAGTTTCTCCCTGCCAGACACATTGAAAATGTTTTCCTCTGGCATTCGCACCAGGAGTTGCAGACTGCTTAACTGAGGAGCTCTGAGAATGGAACGGCAAGAGGTGTTCCGCTTGCGTCATAAACAATGCTCTAGAGCGCAGGGCAACGGGCACAATGAAATGTGTGTGCGGGATAGTGCCCATTCACGCCTAGTGCTGGCAATGCATGAGCAATGCCAAAAGGCAAAGGAAGGCGCTTAGCATGCGGCTTGTGCTCAAAGATTTCATACTGCCAGAGGACCGTAGCTGTGGTAAGCCCGCTTGCTCAATTGAGGTTAGATGTCACTTGCAAGATCTTAAGCCGCATCTGGTTTATGCTGCTACCTGTTGTTAGACGACAACAAGGGCACATGTAGCAAATGCTTTTTCCTGGCTCATTTTGCAAGGCCACGCTCTTCTGCGGCTCTTTATTGCTTGCCAAACTGAAAGGTGCCTGCTGCTGCTTCCATCTGACAAGGAGCACAGCCTTCTGACAGCAGCTTTCAGGTTGCGTACAATAGAGCTTGTCCATTTAGATGTGATGCAAATCCATATGTGTGTAAGGTGCAGGTGCAAGCTCCTGACAAATGGGTTCTCCCGGTACAGTTTCTCCCTGCCAGACACATGGAAATGTTTTCCTCTGGCATTCGCACCAGGAGTTGCAGACTGCTTAACTCAGGAGCTCTGAGAATGGAACGGCAAGAAGTGTTCCGCTTGCGTCATAAACAGTGGTCCAGAGCGCTTGGCAACGGGCACAATGAAGCGTTTGTGCAGGATAGCCACCATTCACGCCCAGGGCTGGCAATGCACGAGCACTGCCAAAAGGCAAAGGGAGGCGCTTAGCATCCGGCTTGTGCGCAAAGCTTTCAGACTGCCAGAGGACCGCAGCTGTGGTAAGGCCGCTTGCTCATTTGACGTTAGATGTCGCTTTGCAAAACTTCACCCGCATCTGGTTTATGATGCTACCTGTTGTTAGGTGACAGCAAGGGCACATTTAGCAAATGCTTTTTCCTGCCTCATTTTGCTAGGCCATTCTCTTCTTTGGCACTTTAGTGCTTGCCAAAGTCCAATCTGTGTGCTGCTGCTTCCATCGGACAAGGAGCACTGCTTTCTGACAGCAGCTTTCAACTTGCCTAAGAGAGACCTTGTCTATTTAGATGTGCTGCAAATCTGTGTGTGTGTAAGGTGCAGGTGCAAGCTCCTGACAAAGTTGTTCTCCAGGTTCAGTTTCTCCCTGCCAGACACATTGGAAATGTTTTCCTCTGGCATTCGCACCAAGAGTCGCAGATTGCTTAACTCAGGAGTTCTGAGAATGGAACGGCAAGAAGTGTTCCGCTTGCGTCATAAACAGTGCTCCAGAGCGCTTGGCAACGGGCACAATGAAACGTGTGTGCGGGATAGTGCCCATTCACGCCTAGTGCTGGCAATGCATGAGCACTGCCAAAAGGCAAAGGAAGGCGCTTAGCATGCGGCTTGTGCTCAAAGATTTCATACTGATTGAGAACCGTAGCTGTGGTAAGCCCGCTTGCTCAATTGAGGTTAGCTGTCACTTGCAAGATCTTAAGCCGCATCTGGTTTATGCTGCTACCTGTTGTTAGACGACAACAAGGGCACATGTAGCAAATGCTTTTTCCTGCCTCATTTTGCTAGGCCACTCTCTTCTTTGGCACTTTAGTGCTTGCCAAACTCGAAGGTGCCTGCTGCTGCTTCCATCTGACAAGGAGCACAGCCTTCTGACAGCAGCTTTCAGGTTGCGTACAATAGAGCTTGTCCATTTAGATGTGATGCAAATCCATATGTGTGTAAGGTGCAGGTGCAAGCTCCTGACAAATGTGTTCTCCCGGTACAGATTCTCCCTGCCAGACACATGGAAATGTTTTCCTCTGGCATTCGCACCAAGAGTCGCAGATTGCTTAACTCAGGAGTTCTGAGAATGGAACGGCAAGAAGTGTTCCGCTTGCGTCATAAACAGTGCTCCAGAGCGCTTGGCAACGTGCACAACGAAGCGTTTGTGCAGGATAGCCACCATTCACGCCCAGGGCTGGCAATGCACAAGCACTGCCAAAAGGCAAAGGAAGGCGCTTAGCATGCGGCTTGTGCACAAAGCTTTCAGACTGCCACAGGACAGTAGCTGTGGTAAGCTCGCTTGCTCAATTGAGGTTAGCTGTCACTTGCAAGATCTTAAGCCGCATCTGGTTTATGCTGCTACCTGTTGTTAGACGACAACAAGGGCACATTTAGCAAATGCTTTTTCCTGGCTCATTTTGCAAGGCCACGCTCTTCTGCGGCTCTTTAGTGCTTGCCAAACTCGAAGGTGCCTTCTGCTGCTTCCATCTGACAAGGAGCACAGCCTTCTGACAGCAGCTTTCAGGTTGCGTACAATTGAGCTTGTCCATTTAGATGTGATGCAAATCCATATGTGTGTAAGGTGCAGGTGCAAGCTCCTGACAAATGTGTTCTCCCGGTACAGTTTCTCCCTGCCAGACACATGGAAATGTTTTCCTCTGGCATTCGCACCAAGAGTCGCAGATTGCTTAACTCAGGAGTTCTGAGAATGGAACGGCAAGAAGTGTTCCGCTTGCGTCATAAACAGTGCTCCAGAGCGCTTGGCAACGGGCACAACGAAGCGTTTGTGCAGGATAGCCACCATTCACGCCCAGGGCTGGCAATGCACGAGCACTGCCAAAAGGCAAAGGGAGGCGCTTAGCATCCGGCTTGTGCGCAAAGCTTTCAGACTGCCAGAGGACCGCAGCTGTGGTAAGGCCGCTTGCTCATTTGACGTTATATGTCACTTTGCAAAACTTCACCCGCATCTGGTTTATGATGCTACCTGTTGTTAGGTGACAACAAGGGCACATTTAGCAAATGCTTTTTCCTGCCTCATTTTGCTAGGCCATTCTCTTCTTTGGCACTTTAGTGCTTGCCAAAGTCCAATCTGTGTGCTGCTGCTTCCATCGGACAAGGAGCACTGCTTTCTGACAGCAGCTTTCAACTTGCCTAAGAGAGACCTTGTCTATTTAGATGTGCTGCAAATCTGCGTGTGTGTAAGGTGCAGGTGCAAGCTCCTGACAAAGTTGTTCTCCAGGTTCAGTTTCTCCCTGCCAGACACATTGGAAATGTTTTCCTCTGGCATTCGCACCAAGAGTCGCAGATTGCTTAACTGAGGAGCTCTGAGAATGGAACGGCAAGAGGTGTTCCGCTTGCGTCATAAACAGTGCTCTAGAGCGCATGGCAACGGGCACAATGAAACGTGTGTGCGGGATAGTGCCCATTCACGCCTAGTGCTGGAAATGCATGAGCACTGCCAAAAGGCAAAGGAAGGCGCTTAGCATGCGGCTTGTGCTCAAAGATTTCATACTGATTGAGAACCGTAGCTGTGGTAAGCCCGCTTGCTCAATTGAGGTTAGATGTCACTTGCAAGATCTTAAGCCGCATCTGGTTAATGCTGATACCTGTTGTTAGACGACAACAAGGGCACATGTAGCAAATGCTTTTTCCTGGCTCATTTTGCTAGGCCACTCTCTTCTTTGGCACTTTAGTGCTTGCCAAACTCGAAGGTTCCTGCTGCTGCTTCCATCTGACAAGGAGCACAGCCTTCTGACAGCAGCTTTCAGATTGCGTACAATAGAGCTTGTCCACTTAGATGTGATGCAAATCCATATGTGTGTAAGGTGCAGGTGCAAGCTCCTGACAAATGTGTTCTCCCGGTACAGTTTCTCCCTGCCAGACACATGGAAATGTTTTCCTCTGGCATTCGCACCAAGAGTCGCAGATTGCTTAACTCAGGAGTTCTGAGAATGGAACGGCAAGAAGTGTTCCGCTTGCGTCATAAACAGTGCTCCAGAGCGCTTGGCATCAGGCACAACGAAGCGTGTCTGCGGGATAGCCACCATTCACGCCCAGGGCTGGCAATGCACAAGCACTGCCAAAAGGCAAAGGAAGGCGCTTAGCATGCGGCTTGTGCACAAAGCTTTCAGACTGCCAGAGGACCGTAGCTGTGGTAAGCCCGCTTGCTCAATTGACCTTAGCTGTCGTCTGGAAGAACTTGAGCGCCATCTGCTGTATGCTGCTACCTGTTGTTAGGCGACAACAAGGGCACATGTATCAAACACTTTTTCCTTGCCCATTTTCCTAGGCCACGCTCTTCTGCTGCTCTTTAGTGCTTGCCAAACTCCTATGTGCGTGCTGCTACTTCCATCTGACAAGGAGCACAGCCTTCAGACAGCAGCTTTCAACTTGCCTAAGAAAAAGCTTGGTCATTTTGATGTGCTGCAAATCTGCATGTGTGTAAGGTGCAGGTGCAAGCTCCTGACAAGTGGGTTCTCCCGGTACAGTTTCTCCCTGCCAGACACATGGAAATGTTTTCCTCTGGCATTCGCACCAAGAGTCGCAGATTGCTTAACTCAGGAGTTCTGAGAATGGAACGGGAAGAGGTGTTCCGCTTTCGTCATAAACAGTGTTCTAGAGCGCATGGCAACCGGCACAATGAAACCTGTGTGCGGGATGGCCACCATTCACGCCCAGGGCTGGCAATGCACAAGCACTGCCAAAAGGCAAAGGAAGGCGCTTAGCATGCGGCTTGTGCACAAAGCTTTCAGACTGCCAGAGGACCGTAGCTGTGGTAAGCCCGCTTGCTCAATTGACCTTAGCTGTCGTCTGGAAGAACTTGAGCACCATCTGCTGTATGCTGCTACCTGTTGTTAGGCGACAACAAGGGCACATGTATCAAACACTTTTTCCTTGCCCATTTTGCTAGGCCACGCTCTTCTGAGGCTCTTTAGTGCTTGCCAAACTCCTATGTGCGTGCTGCTGCTTCCATCTGACAAGGAGCACAGCCTTCTGACAGCAGCTTTCAACTTGCCTAAGAAAAAGCTTGGCCATTTAGATGTGCTGCAAATCTGCATGTGTGTAAGGTGCAGGTGCAAGCTCCTGACAAAGTTGTTCTCCAGGTTCAGTTTCTCCCTGCCAGACACATTGAAAATGTTTTCCTCTGGCATTCGCACCAGGAGTTGCAGACTGCTTAACTGAGGAGCTCTGAGAATGGAACGGCAAGAGGTGTTCCGCTTGCGTCATAAACAATGCTCTAGAGCGCAGGGCAACGGGCACAATGAAATGTGTGTGCGGGATAGTGCCCATTCACGCCTAGTGCTGGCAATGCATGAGCAATGCCAAAAGGCAAAGGAAGGCGCTTAGCATGCGGCTTGTGCTCAAAGATTTCATACTGCCAGAGGACCGTAGCTGTGGTAAGCCCGCTTGCTCAATTGAGGTTAGATGTCACTTGCAAGATCTTAAGCCGCATCTGGTTTATGCTGCTACCTGTTGTTAGACGACAACAAGGGCACATGTAGCAAATGCTTTTTCCTGGCTCATTTTGCAAGGCCACGCTCTTCTGCGGCTCTTTATTGCTTGCCAAACTGAAAGGTGCCTGCTGCTGCTTCCATCTGACAAGGAGCACAGCCTTCTGACAGCAGCTTTCAGGTTGCGTACAATAGAGCTTGTCCATTTAGATGTGATGCAAATCCATATGTGTGTAAGGTGCAGGTGCAAGCTCCTGACAAATGGGTTCTCCCGGTACAGTTTCTCCCTGCCAGACACATGGAAATGTTTTCCTCTGGCATTCGCACCAGGAGTTGCAGACTGCTTAACTCAGGAGCTCTGAGAATGGAACGGCAAGAAGTGTTCCGCTTGCGTCATAAACAGTGGTCCAGAGCGCTTGGCAACGGGCACAATGAAGCGTTTGTGCAGGATAGCCACCATTCACGCCCAGGGCTGGCAATGCACGAGCACTGCCAAAAGGCAAAGGGAGGCGCTTAGCATCCGGCTTGTGCGCAAAGCTTTCAGACTGCCAGAGGACCGCAGCTGTGGTAAGGCCGCTTGCTCATTTGACGTTAGATGTCGCTTTGCAAAACTTCACCCGCATCTGGTTTATGATGCTACCTGTTGTTAGGTGACAGCAAGGGCACATTTAGCAAATGCTTTTTCCTGCCTCATTTTGCTAGGCCATTCTCTTCTTTGGCACTTTAGTGCTTGCCAAAGTCCAATCTGTGTGCTGCTGCTTCCATCGGACAAGGAGCACTGCTTTCTGACAGCAGCTTTCAACTTGCCTAAGAGAGACCTTGTCTATTTAGATGTGCTGCAAATCTGTGTGTGTGTAAGGTGCAGGTGCAAGCTCCTGACAAAGTTGTTCTCCAGGTTCAGTTTCTCCCTGCCAGACACATTGGAAATGTTTTCCTCTGGCATTCGCACCAAGAGTCGCAGATTGCTTAACTCAGGAGTTCTGAGAATGGAACGGCAAGAGGTGTTCCGCTTGCGTCATAAACAGTGCTCCAGAGCGCTTGGCAACGGGCACAATGAAACGTGTGTGCGGGATAGTGCCCATTCACGCCTAGTGCTGGCAATGCATGAGCACTGCCAAAAGGCAAAGGAAGGCGCTTAGCATGCGGCTTGTGCTCAAAGATTTCATACTGATTGAGAACCGTAGCTGTGGTAAGCCCGCTTGCTCAATTGAGGTTAGCTGTCACTTGCAAGATCTTAAGCCGCATCTGGTTTATGCTGCTACCTGTTGTTAGACGACAACAAGGGCACATGTAGCAAATGCTTTTTCCTGCCTCATTTTGCTAGGCCACTCTCTTCTTTGGCACTTTAGTGCTTGCCAAACTCGAAGGTGCCTGCTGCTGCTTCCATCTGACAAGGAGCACAGCCTTCTGACAGCAGCTTTCAGGTTGCGTACAATAGAGCTTGTCCATTTAGATGTGATGCAAATCCATATGTGTGTAAGGTGCAGGTGCAAGCTCCTGACAAATGTGTTCTCCCGGTACAGATTCTCCCTGCCAGACACATGGAAATGTTTTCCTCTGGCATTCGCACCAAGAGTCGCAGATTGCTTAACTCAGGAGTTCTGAGAATGGAACGGCAAGAAGTGTTCCGCTTGCGTCATAAACAGTGCTCCAGAGCGCTTGGCAACGTGCACAACGAAGCGTTTGTGCAGGATAGCCACCATTCACGCCCAGGGCTGGCAATGCACAAGCACTGCCAAAAGGCAAAGGAAGGCGCTTAGCATGCGGCTTGTGCACAAAGCTTTCAGACTGCCACAGGACAGTAGCTGTGGTAAGCTCGCTTGCTCAATTGAGGTTAGCTGTCACTTGCAAGATCTTAAGCCGCATCTGGTTTATGCTGCTACCTGTTGTTAGACGACAACAAGGGCACATTTAGCAAATGCTTTTTCCTGGCTCATTTTGCAAGGCCACGCTCTTCTGCGGCTCTTTAGTGCTTGCCAAACTCGAAGGTGCCTTCTGCTGCTTCCATCTGACAAGGAGCACAGCCTTCTGACAGCAGCTTTCAGGTTGCGTACAATTGAGCTTGTCCATTTAGATGTGATGCAAATCCATATGTGTGTAAGGTGCAGGTGCAAGCTCCTGACAAATGTGTTCTCCCGGTACAGTTTCTCCCTGCCAGACACATGGAAATGTTTTCCTCTGGCATTCGCACCAAGAGTCGCAGATTGCTTAACTCAGGAGTTCTGAGAATGGAACGGCAAGAAGTGTTCCGCTTGCGTCATAAACAGTGCTCCAGAGCGCTTGGCAACGGGCACAACGAAGCGTTTGTGCAGGATAGCCACCATTCACGCCCAGGGCTGGCAATGCACGAGCACTGCCAAAAGGCAAAGGGAGGCGCTTAGCATCCGGCTTGTGCGCAAAGCTTTCAGACTGCCAGAGGACCGCAGCTGTGGTAAGGCCGCTTGCTCATTTGACGTTATATGTCACTTTGCAAAACTTCACCCGCATCTGGTTTATGATGCTACCTGTTGTTAGGTGACAACAAGGGCACATTTAGCAAATGCTTTTTCCTGCCTCATTTTGCTAGGCCATTCTCTTCTTTGGCACTTTAGTGCTTGCCAAAGTCCAATCTGTGTGCTGCTGCTTCCATCGGACAAGGAGCACTGCTTTCTGACAGCAGCTTTCAACTTGCCTAAGAGAGACCTTGTCTATTTAGATGTGCTGCAAATCTGCGTGTGTGTAAGGTGCAGGTGCAAGCTCCTGACAAAGTTGTTCTCCAGGTTCAGTTTCTCCCTGCCAGACACATTGGAAATGTTTTCCTCTGGCATTCGCACCAAGAGTCGCAGATTGCTTAACTGAGGAGCTCTGAGAATGGAACGGCAAGAGGTGTTCCGCTTGCGTCATAAACAGTGCTCTAGAGCGCATGGCAACGGGCACAATGAAACGTGTGTGCGGGATAGTGCCCATTCACGCCTAGTGCTGGAAATGCATGAGCACTGCCAAAAGGCAAAGGAAGGCGCTTAGCATGCGGCTTGTGCTCAAAGATTTCATACTGATTGAGAACCGTAGCTGTGGTAAGCCCGCTTGCTCAATTGAGGTTAGATGTCACTTGCAAGATCTTAAGCCGCATCTGGTTAATGCTGATACCTGTTGTTAGACGACAACAAGGGCACATGTAGCAAATGCTTTTTCCTGGCTCATTTTGCTAGGCCACTCTCTTCTTTGGCACTTTAGTGCTTGCCAAACTCGAAGGTTCCTGCTGCTGCTTCCATCTGACAAGGAGCACAGCCTTCTGACAGCAGCTTTCAGGTTGCGTACAATAGAGCTTGTCCATTTAGATGTGATGCAAATCCATATGTGTGTAAGGTGCAGGTGCAAGCTCCTGACAAATGGGTTCTCCCGGTACAGTTTCTCCCTGCCAGACACATGGAAATGTTTTCCTCTGGCATTCGCACCAGGAGTTGCAGACTGCTTAACTCAGGAGCTCTGAGAATGGAACGGCAAGAAGTGTTCCGCTTGCGTCATAAACAGTGGTCCAGAGCGCTTGGCAACGGGCACAATGAAGCGTTTGTGCAGGATAGCCACCATTCACGCCCAGGGCTGGCAATGCACGAGCACTGCCAAAAGGCAAAGGGAGGCGCTTAGCATCCGGCTTGTGCGCAAAGCTTTCAGACTGCCAGAGGACCGCAGCTGTGGTAAGGCCGCTTGCTCATTTGACGTTAGATGTCGCTTTGCAAAACTTCACCCGCATCTGGTTTATGATGCTACCTGTTGTTAGGTGACAGCAAGGGCACATTTAGCAAATGCTTTTTCCTGCCTCATTTTGCTAGGCCATTCTCTTCTTTGGCACTTTAGTGCTTGCCAAAGTCCAATCTGTGTGCTGCTGCTTCCATCGGACAAGGAGCACTGCTTTCTGACAGCAGCTTTCAACTTGCCTAAGAGAGACCTTGTCTATTTAGATGTGCTGCAAATCTGTGTGTGTGTAAGGTGCAGGTGCAAGCTCCTGACAAAGTTGTTCTCCAGGTTCAGTTTCTCCCTGCCAGACACATTGGAAATGTTTTCCTCTGGCATTCGCACCAAGAGTCGCAGATTGCTTAACTCAGGAGTTCTGAGAATGGAACGGCAAGAGGTGTTCCGCTTGCGTCATAAACAGTGCTCCAGAGCGCTTGGCAACGGGCACAATGAAACGTGTGTGCGGGATAGTGCCCATTCACGCCTAGTGCTGGCAATGCATGAGCACTGCCAAAAGGCAAAGGAAGGCGCTTAGCATGCGGCTTGTGCTCAAAGATTTCATACTGATTGAGAACCGTAGCTGTGGTAAGCCCGCTTGCTCAATTGAGGTTAGCTGTCACTTGCAAGATCTTAAGCCGCATCTGGTTTATGCTGCTACCTGTTGTTAGACGACAACAAGGGCACATGTAGCAAATGCTTTTTCCTGCCTCATTTTGCTAGGCCACTCTCTTCTTTGGCACTTTAGTGCTTGCCAAACTCGAAGGTGCCTGCTGCTGCTTCCATCTGACAAGGAGCACAGCCTTCTGACAGCAGCTTTCAGGTTGCGTACAATAGAGCTTGTCCATTTAGATGTGATGCAAATCCATATGTGTGTAAGGTGCAGGTGCAAGCTCCTGACAAATGTGTTCTCCCGGTACAGATTCTCCCTGCCAGACACATGGAAATGTTTTCCTCTGGCATTCGCACCAAGAGTCGCAGATTGCTTAACTCAGGAGTTCTGAGAATGGAACGGCAAGAAGTGTTCCGCTTGCGTCATAAACAGTGCTCCAGAGCGCTTGGCAACGTGCACAACGAAGCGTTTGTGCAGGATAGCCACCATTCACGCCCAGGGCTGGCAATGCACAAGCACTGCCAAAAGGCAAAGGAAGGCGCTTAGCATGCGGCTTGTGCACAAAGCTTTCAGACTGCCACAGGACAGTAGCTGTGGTAAGCTCGCTTGCTCAATTGAGGTTAGCTGTCACTTGCAAGATCTTAAGCCGCATCTGGTTTATGCTGCTACCTGTTGTTAGACGACAACAAGGGCACATTTAGCAAATGCTTTTTCCTGGCTCATTTTGCAAGGCCACGCTCTTCTGCGGCTCTTTAGTGCTTGCCAAACTCGAAGGTGCCTTCTGCTGCTTCCATCTGACAAGGAGCACAGCCTTCTGACAGCAGCTTTCAGGTTGCGTACAATTGAGCTTGTCCATTTAGATGTGATGCAAATCCATATGTGTGTAAGGTGCAGGTGCAAGCTCCTGACAAATGTGTTCTCCCGGTACAGTTTCTCCCTGCCAGACACATGGAAATGTTTTCCTCTGGCATTCGCACCAAGAGTCGCAGATTGCTTAACTCAGGAGTTCTGAGAATGGAACGGCAAGAAGTGTTCCGCTTGCGTCATAAACAGTGCTCCAGAGCGCTTGGCAACGGGCACAACGAAGCGTTTGTGCAGGATAGCCACCATTCACGCCCAGGGCTGGCAATGCACGAGCACTGCCAAAAGGCAAAGGGAGGCGCTTAGCATCCGGCTTGTGCGCAAAGCTTTCAGACTGCCAGAGGACCGCAGCTGTGGTAAGGCCGCTTGCTCATTTGACGTTATATGTCACTTTGCAAAACTTCACCCGCATCTGGTTTATGATGCTACCTGTTGTTAGGTGACAACAAGGGCACATTTAGCAAATGCTTTTTCCTGCCTCATTTTGCTAGGCCATTCTCTTCTTTGGCACTTTAGTGCTTGCCAAAGTCCAATCTGTGTGCTGCTGCTTCCATCGGACAAGGAGCACTGCTTTCTGACAGCAGCTTTCAACTTGCCTAAGAGAGACCTTGTCTATTTAGATGTGCTGCAAATCTGCGTGTGTGTAAGGTGCAGGTGCAAGCTCCTGACAAAGTTGTTCTCCAGGTTCAGTTTCTCCCTGCCAGACACATTGGAAATGTTTTCCTCTGGCATTCGCACCAAGAGTCGCAGATTGCTTAACTGAGGAGCTCTGAGAATGGAACGGCAAGAGGTGTTCCGCTTGCGTCATAAACAGTGCTCTAGAGCGCATGGCAACGGGCACAATGAAACGTGTGTGCGGGATAGTGCCCATTCACGCCTAGTGCTGGAAATGCATGAGCACTGCCAAAAGGCAAAGGAAGGCGCTTAGCATGCGGCTTGTGCTCAAAGATTTCATACTGATTGAGAACCGTAGCTGTGGTAAGCCCGCTTGCTCAATTGAGGTTAGATGTCACTTGCAAGATCTTAAGCCGCATCTGGTTAATGCTGATACCTGTTGTTAGACGACAACAAGGGCACATGTAGCAAATGCTTTTTCCTGGCTCATTTTGCTAGGCCACTCTCTTCTTTGGCACTTTAGTGCTTGCCAAACTCGAAGGTTCCTGCTGCTGCTTCCATCTGACAAGGAGCACAGCCTTCTGACAGCAGCTTTCAGATTGCGTACAATAGAGCTTGTCCACTTAGATGTGATGCAAATCCATATGTGTGTAAGGTGCAGGTGCAAGCTCCTGACAAATGTGTTCTCCCGGTACAGTTTCTCCCTGCCAGACACATGGAAATGTTTTCCTCTGGCATTCGCACCAAGAGTCGCAGATTGCTTAACTCAGGAGTTCTGAGACTGGAACGGCAAGAAGTGTTCCGCTTGCGTCATAAACAGTGCTCCAGAGCGCTTGGCATCAGGCACAACGAAGCGTGTCTGCGGGATAGCCACCATTCACGCCCAGGGCTGGCAATGCACAAGCACTGCCAAAAGGCAAAGGAAGGTGCTTAGCATGCGGCTTGTGCACAAAGCTTTCAGACTGCCAGAGGACCGTAGCTGTGGTAAGCCCGCTTGCTCAATTGACCTTAGCTGTCGTCTGGAAGAACTTGAGCGCCATCTGCTGTATGCTGCTACCTGTTGTTAGGCGACAACAAGGGCACATGTATCAAACACTTTTTCCTTGCCCATTTTCCTAGGCCACGCTCTTCTGCTGCTCTTTAGTGCTTGCCAAACTCCTATGTGCGTGCTGCTACTTCCATCTGACAAGGAGCACAGCCTTCAGACAGCAGCTTTCAACTTGCCTAAGAAAAAGCTTGGTCATTTTGATGTGCTGCAAATCTGCATGTGTGTAAGGTGCAGGTGCAAGCTCCTGACAAGTGGGTTCTCCCGGTACAGTTTCTCCCTGCCAGACACATGGAAATGTTTTCCTCTGGCATTCGCACCAAGAGTCGCAGATTGCTTAACTCAGGAGTTCTGAGAATGGAACGGGAAGAGGTGTTCCGCTTTCGTCATAAACAGTGTTCTAGAGCGCATGGCAACCGGCACAATGAAACCTGTGTGCGGGATGGCCACCATTCACGCCCAGGGCTGGCAATGCACAAGCACTGCCAAAAGGCAAAGGAAGGCGCTTAGCATGCGGCTTGTGCACAAAGCTTTCAGACTGCCAGAGGACCGTAGCTGTGGTAAGCCCGCTTGCTCAATTGACCTTAGCTGTCGTCTGGAAGAACTTGAGCACCATCTGCTGTATGCTGCTACCTGTTGTTAGGCGACAACAAGGGCACATGTATCAAACACTTTTTCCTTGCCCATTTTGCTAGGCCACGCTCTTCTGAGGCTCTTTAGTGCTTGCCAAACTCCTATGTGCGTGCTGCTGCTTCCATCTGACAAGGAGCACAGCCTTCTGACAGCAGCTTTCAACTTGCCTAAGAAAAAGCTTGGCCATTTAGATGTGCTGCAAATCTGCATGTGTGTAAGGTGCAGGTGCAAGCTCCTGACAAAGTTGTTCTCCAGGTTCAGTTTCTCCCTGCCAGACACATTGAAAATGTTTTCCTCTGGCATTCGCACCAGGAGTTGCAGACTGCTTAACTGAGGAGCTCTGAGAATGGAACGGCAAGAGGTGTTCCGCTTGCGTCATAAACAATGCTCTAGAGCGCAGGGCAACGGGCACAATGAAATGTGTGTGCGGGATAGTGCCCATTCACGCCTAGTGCTGGCAATGCATGAGCAATGCCAAAAGGCAAAGGAAGGCGCTTAGCATGCGGCTTGTGCTCAAAGATTTCATACTGCCAGAGGACCGTAGCTGTGGTAAGCCCGCTTGCTCAATTGAGGTTAGATGTCACTTGCAAGATCTTAAGCCGCATCTGGTTTATGCTGCTACCTGTTGTTAGACGACAACAAGGGCACATGTAGCAAATGCTTTTTCCTGGCTCATTTTGCAAGGCCACGCTCTTCTGCGGCTCTTTATTGCTTGCCAAACTGAAAGGTGCCTGCTGCTGCTTCCATCTGACAAGGAGCACAGCCTTCTGACAGCAGCTTTCAGGTTGCGTACAATAGAGCTTGTCCATTTAGATGTGATGCAAATCCATATGTGTGTAAGGTGCAGGTGCAAGCTCCTGACAAATGGGTTCTCCCGGTACAGTTTCTCCCTGCCAGACACATGGAAATGTTTTCCTCTGGCATTCGCACCAGGAGTTGCAGACTGCTTAACTCAGGAGCTCTGAGAATGGAACGGCAAGAAGTGTTCCGCTTGCGTCATAAGCAGTGGTCCAGAGCGCTTGGCAACGGGCACAATGAAGCGTTTGTGCAGGATAGCCACCATTCACGCCCAGGGCTGGCAATGCACGAGCACTGCCAAAAGGCAAAGGGAGGCGCTTAGCATCCGGCTTGTGCGCAAAGCTTTCAGACTGCCAGAGGACCGCAGCTGTGGTAAGGCCGCTTGCTCATTTGACGTTAGATGTCGCTTTGCAAAACTTCACCCGCATCTGGTTTATGATGCTACCTGTTGTTAGGTGACAGCAAGGGCACATTTAGCAAATGCTTTTTCCTGCCTCATTTTGCTAGGCCATTCTCTTCTTTGGCACTTTAGTGCTTGCCAAAGTCCAATCTGTGTGCTGCTGCTTCCATCGGACAAGGAGCACTGCTTTCTGACAGCAGCTTTCAACTTGCCTAAGAGAGACCTTGTCTATTTAGATGTGCTGCAAATCTGCGTGTGTGTAAGGTGCAGGTGCAAGCTCCTGACAAAGTTGTTCTCCAGGTTCAGTTTCTCCCTGCCAGACACATTGGAAATGTTTTCCTCTGGCATTCGCACCAAGAGTCGCAGATTGCTTAACTGAGGAGCTCTGAGAATGGAACGGCAAGAGGTGTTCCGCTTGCGTCATAAACAGTGCTCTAGAGCGCATGGCAACGGGCACAATGAAACGTGTGTGCGGGATAGTGCCCATTCACGCCTAGTGCTGGCAATGCATGAGCACTGCCAAAAGGCAAAGGAAGGCGCTTAGCATGCGGCTTGTGCGCAAAGCTTTCAGACTGCCAGAGGACCGCAGCTGTGGTAAGGCCGCTTGCTCATTTGACGTTAGCTGTCGTCTGGAAGAACTTGAGCGCCATCTGCTGTATGCTGCTACCTGTTGTTAGGCGACAACAAGGGCACATGTATCAAACACTTTTTCCTTGCCCATTTTGCTAGGCCACGCTCTTCTGCAGCTCTTTAGGGCTTGCCAAACTCCTATGTGCGTGCTGCTACTTCCATCTGACAAGGAGCACAGCCTTCAGACAGCAGCTTTCAACTTGCCTAAGAAAAAGCTTGGTCATTTAGATGTGCTGCAAATCTGCATGTGTGTAAGGTGCAGGTGCAAGCTCCTGACAAAGTTGTTCTCCAGGTTCAGTTTCTCCCTGCCAGACACATTGGAAATGTTTTCCTCTGGCATTCGCACCAGGAGTTACAGATTGCTTAACTGAGGAGCTCTGAGAATGGAACAGGAAGAGGTGTTCCGCTTTCGTCATAAACAGTGTTCTAGAGCGCATGGCAACCGGCACAATGAAACCTGTGTGCGGGATAGCAACCATTCACGCCCAGGGCTGGCAATGCACAAGCACTGCCAAAAGGCAAAGGAAGGCGCTTAGCATGCGGCTTGTGCACAAAGCTTTCAGACTGCCAGAGGACCGTAGCTGTGGTAAGCCCGCTTGCTCAATTGACCTTAGCTGTCGTCTGGAAGAACTTGAGCGCCATCTGCTGTATGCTGCTACCTGTTGTAAGGCGACAACAAGGGCACATGTATCAAACACTTTTTCCTTGCCCATTTTGCTAGGCCACGCTCTTCTGAGGCTCTTTAGTGCTTGCCAAACTCCTATGTGCGTGCTGCTGCTTCCATCTGACAAGGAGCACAGCCTTCAGACAGCAGCTTTCAACTTGCCTAAGAAAAAGCTTGGCCATTTAGATGTGCTGCAAATCTGCATGTGTGTAAGGTGCAGGTGCAAGCTCCTGACAAAGTTGTTCTCCAGGTTCAGTTTCTCCCTGCCAGACACATTGAAAATGTTTTCCTCTGGCATTCGCACCAGGAGTTGCAGACTGCTTAACTGAGGAGCTCTGAGAATGGAACGGCAAGAGGTGTTCCGCTTGCGTCATAAACAGTGCTCTAGAGCGCATGGCAACGGGCACAATGAAACGTGTGTGCGGGATAGTGCCCATTCACGCCTAGTGCTGGCAATGCACGAGCACTGCCAAAAGGCAAAGGAAGGCGCTTAGCATGCGGCTTGTGCTCAAAGATTTCATACTGCCAGAGGACAGTAGCTGTGGTAAGCCCGCTTGCTCAATTGAGGTTAGCTGTCACTTGCAAGATCTTAAGCCGCATCTGGTTTATGCTGCTACCTGTTGTTAGGCGACAACAAGGGCACATTTAGCAAATGCTTTTTCCTGCCTCATTTTGCAAGGCCACGTTCTTCTGCGGCTCTTTAGTGCTTGCCAAACTCGAAGGTGCCTTCTGCTGCTTCCATCTGACAAGGAGCACAGCCTTCTGACAGCAGCTTTCAGGTTGCGTACAATTGAGCTTGTCCATTTAGATGTGCTGCAAATCTGCATGTGTGTAAGGTGCAGGTGCAAGCTCCTGACAAATGGGTTCTCCCGGTACAGTTTCTCCCTGCCAGACACATGGAAATGTTTTCCTCTGGCATTCGCACCAAGAGTCGCAGATTGCTTAACTCAGGAGTTCTGAGAATGGAACGGCAAGAAGTGTTCCGCTTGCGTCATAAACAGTGCTCCAGAGTGCTTGGCAACGGGCACAACGAAGCGTTTGTGCAGGATAGCCACCATTCACGCCCAGGGCTGGCAATGCACGAGCACTGCCAAAAGGCAAAGGGAGGCGCTTAGCATCCGGCTTGTGCGCAAAGCTTTCAGACTGCCAGAGGACCGCAGCTGTGGTAAGGCCGCTTGCTCATTTGACGTTAGATGTCGCTTTGCAAAACTTCACCCGCATCTGGTTTATGATGCTACCTGTTGTTAGGTGACAACAAGGGCACATTTAGCAAATGCTTTTTCCTGCCTCATTTTGCTAGGCCATTCTCTTCTTTGGCACTTTAGTGCTTGCCAAAGTCCAATCTGTGTGCTGCTGCTTCCATCGGACAAGGAGCACTGCTTTCTGACAGCAGCTTTCAACTTGCCTAAGAGAGACCTTGTCTATTTAGATGTGCTGCAAATCTGTGTGTGTGTAAGGTGCAGGTGCAAGCTCCTGACAAAGTTGTTCTCCAGGTTCAGTTTCTCCCTGCCAGACACATTGGAAATGTTTTCCTCTGGCATTCGCACCAAGAGTCGCAGATTGCTTAACTCAGGAGTTCTGAGAATGGAACGGCAAGAAGTGTTCCGCTTGCGTCATAAACAGTGCTCCAGAGCGCTTGGCAACGGGCACAATGAAACGTGTGTGCGGGATAGTGCCCATTCACGCCTAGTGCTGGCAATGCATGAGCACTGCCAAAAGGCAAAAGAAGGCGCTTAGCATGCGGCTTGTGCTCAAAGATTTCATACTGATTGAGAACCGTAGCTGTGGTAAGCCCGCTTGCTCAATTGAGGTTAGATGTCACTTGCAAGATCTTAAGCCGCATCTGGTTTATGCTGCTACCTGTTGTTAGACGACAACAAGGGCACATGTAGCAAATGCTTTTTCCTGGCTCATTTTGCTAGGCCACTCTCTTCTTTGGCACTTTAGTGCTTGCCAAACTCGAAGGTGCCTGCTGCTGCTTCCATCTGACAAGGAGCACAGCCTTCTGACAGCAGCTTTCAGGTTGCGTACAATAGAGCTTGTCCATTTAGATGTGATGCAAATCCATATGTGTGTAAGGTGCAGGTGCAAGCTCCTGACAAATGTGTTCTCCCGGTACAGATTCTCCCTGCCAGACACATGGAAATGTTTTCCTCTGGCATTCGCACCAAGAGTCGCAGATTGCTTAACTCAGGAGTTCTGAGAATGGAACGGCAAGAAGTGTTCCGCTTGCGTCATAAACAGTGCTCCAGAGCGCTTGGCAACGTGCACAACGAAGCGTTTGTGCAGGATAGCCACCATTCACGCCCAGGGCTGGCAATGCACAAGCACTGCCAAAAGGCAAAGGAAGGCGCTTAGCATGCGGCTTGTGCACAAAGCTTTCAGACTGCCACAGGACAGTAGCTGTGGTAAGCCCGCTTGCTCAATTGAGGTTAGCTGTCACTTGCAAGATCTTAAGCCGCATCTGGTTTATGCTGCTACCTGTTGTTAGACGACAACAAGGGCACATTTAGCAAATGCTTTTTCCTGGCTCATTTTGCAAGGCCACGCTCTTCTGCGGCTCTTTAGTGCTTGCCAAACTCGAAGGTGCCTTCTGCTGCTTCCATCTGACAAGGAGCACAGCCTTCTGACAGCAGCTTTCAGGTTGCGTACAATTGAGCTTGTCCATTTAGATGTGATGCAAATCCATATGTGTGTAAGGTGCAGGTGCAAGCTCCTGACAAATGTGTTCTCCCGGTACAGTTTCTCCCTGCCAGACACATGGAAATGTTTTCCTCTGGCATTCGCACCAAGAGTCGCAGATTGCTTAACTCAGGAGTTCTGAGAATGGAACGGCAAGAAGTGTTCCGCTTGCGTCATAAACAGTGCTCCAGAGCGCTTGGCAACGGGCACAACGAAGCGTTTGTGCAGGATAGCCACCATTCACGCCCAGGGCTGGCAATGCACGAGCACTGCCAAAAGGCAAAGGGAGGCGCTTAGCATCCGGCTTGTGCGCAAAGCTTTCAGACTGCCAGAGGACCGCAGCTGTGGTAAGGCCGCTTGCTCATTTGACGTTAGATGTCGCTTTGCAAAACTTCACCCGCATCTGGTTTATGATGCTACCTGTTGTTAGGTGACAACAAGGGCACATTTAGCAAATGCTTTTTCCTGCCTCATTTTGCTAGGCCATTCTCTTCTTTGGCACTTTAGTGCTTGCCAAAGTCCAATCTGTGTGCTGCTGCTTCCATCGGACAAGGAGCACTGCTTTCTGACAGCAGCTTTCAACTTGCCTAAGAGAGACCTCGTCTATTTAGATGTGCTGCAAATCTGCGTGTGTGTAAGGTGCAGGTGCAAGCTCCTGACAAAGTTGTTCTCCAGGTTCAGTTTCTCCCTGCCAGACACATTGGAAATGTTTTCCTCTGGCATTCGCACCAAGAGTCGCAGATTGCTTAACTCAGGAGCTCAGAGAATGGAACGGCAAAAGGTGTTCCGCTTGCGTCATAAACAGTGGTCCAGAGCACTTGGAAATGGGCACAACGATGCGTTTGTGCGGGAGAGTGACCATACATGCCCAGGGCTGGCAATGCACGAGCACTGCCAAAAGGCAAAGGAAGGCGCTTAGCATGCGGCTTGTGCTCAAAGATTTCAGACTGCCAGAGGACCGTAGCTGTGGTAAGCCCGCTTGCTCAATTGAGGTTAGCTGTCACTTGCAAGATCTTAAGCCGCATCTGGTTTATGCTGCTACCTGTTGTTAGGCGACAACAAGGGCACATGAAGCAAATGCAGTTTCCTGGCTCATTTTGCAAGGCCACACTCTTCTGTGGCTCTTTACTGCTTGCCAAACTCCAATGTGTGTGCTGCTGCTTCCATCTGACAAGGAGCACAGCCTTCTGACAGCAGCTTTCAGGTTGCGTACAATAGAGATTGTCCATTTAGATGTGATGCAAATCCATATGTGTGTAAGGTGCAGGTGCAAGCTCCTGACAAATGTGTTCTCCCGGTACAGTTTCTCCCTGCCAGACACATGGAAATGTTTTCCTCTGGCTTTCGCACCAAGAGTCGCAGATTGCTTAACTCAGGATTCTGAGACTGGTACGATAAGAAGTGTTCCACTTGCGTCATAAACAGCGCTCCAGAGCGCTTGGCAACAGGCACAACGAAGCGTGTGTGCGGGATAGCAAGCATTCACGCCCAGGGCTGGCAATGCACGAGCACTGCCAAAAGGCAAAGGGAGGCGCTTAGCATCCGGCTTGTGCGCAAAGCTTTCAGACTGCCAGAGGACCGCAGCTGTGGTAAGGCCGCTTGCTCATTTGACGTTAGATGTCGCTTTGCAAAACTTCACCCGCATCTGGTTTATGATGCTACCTGTTGTTAGGTGACAACAAGGGCACATTTAGCAAATGCTTTTTCCTGCCTCATTTTGCTAGGCCATTCTCTTCTTTGGCACTTTAGTGCTTGCCAAAGTCCAATCTGTGTGCTGCTGCTTCCATCGGACAAGGAGCACTGCTTTCTGACAGCAGCTTTCAACTTGCCTAAGAGAGACCTTGTCTATTTAGATGTGCTGCAAATCTGTGTGTGTGTAAGGTGCAGGTGCAAGCTCCTGACAAAGTTGTTCTCCAGGTTCAGTTTCTCCCTGCCAGACACATTGGAAATGTTTTCCTCTGGCATTCGCACCAAGAGTCGCAGATTGCTTAACTCAGGAGTTCTGAGAATGGAACGGCAAGAAGTGTTCCGCTTGCGTCATAAACAGTGCTCCAGAGCGCTTGGCAACGGGCACAATGAAACGTGTGTGCGGGATAGTGCCCATTCACGCCTAGTGCTGGAAATGCATGAGCACTGCCAAAAGGCAAAGGAAGGCGCTTAGCATGCGGCTTGTGCTCAAAGATTTCATACTGATTGAGAACCGTAGCTGTGGTAAGCCCGCTTGCTCAATTGAGGTTAGATGTCACTTGCAAGATCTTAAGCCGCATCTGGTTAATGCTGATACCTGTTGTTAGACGACAACAAGGGCACATGTAGCAAATGCTTTTTCCTGGCTCATTTTGCTAGGCCACTCTCTTCTTTGGCACTTTAGTGCTTGCCAAACTCGAAGGTTCCTGCTGCTGCTTCCATCTGACAAGGAGCACAGCCTTCTGACAGCAGCTTTCAGATTGCGTACAATAGAGCTTGTCCACTTAGATGTGATGCAAATCCATATGTGTGTAAGGTGCAGGTGCAAGCTCCTGACAAATGTGTTCTCCCGGTACAGTTTCTCCCTGCCAGACACATGGAAATGTTTTCCTCTGGCATTCGCACCAAGAGTCGCAGATTGCTTAACTCAGGAGTTCTGAGAATGGAACGGCAAGAAGTGTTCCGCTTGCGTCATAAACAGTGCTCCAGAGCGCTTGGCATCAGGCACAACGAAGCGTGTCTGCGGGATAGCCACCATTCACGCCCAGGGCTGGCAATGCACAAGCACTGCCAAAAGGCAAAGGAAGGTGCTTAGCATGCGGCTTGTGCACAAAGCTTTCATACTGTCGGAGGACCGTAGCTGTGGTAAGCCCGCTTGCTCAATTGACCTTAGCTGTCGTCTGGAAGAACTTGAGCGCCATCTGCTGTATGCTGCTACCTGTTGTTAGGCGACAACAAGGGCACATGTATCAAACACTTTTTCCTTGCCCATTTTCCTAGGCCACGCTCTTCTGCTGCTCTTTAGTGCTTGCCAAACTCCTATGTGCGTGCTGCTACTTCCATCTGACAAGGAGCACAGCCTTCAGACAGCAGCTTTCAACTTGCCTAAGAAAAAGCTTGGTCATTTTGATGTGCTGCAAATCTGCATGTGTGTAAGGTGCAGGTGCAAGCTCCTGACAAGTGGGTTCTCCCGGTACAGTTTCTCCCTGCCAGACACATGGAAATGTTTTCCTCTGGCATTCGCACCAAGAGTCGCAGATTGCTTAACTCAGGAGTTCTGAGAATGGAACGGGAAGAGGTGTTCCGCTTTCGTCATAAACAGTGTTCTAGAGCGCATGGCAACCGGCACAATGAAACCTGTGTGCGGGATGGCCACCATTCACGCCCAGGGCTGGCAATGCACAAGCACTGCCAAAAGGCAAAGGAAGGCGCTTAGCATGCGGCTTGTGCACAAAGCTTTCAGACTGCCAGAGGACCGTAGCTGTGGTAAGCCCGCTTGCTCAATTGACCTTAGCTGTCGTCTGGAAGAACTTGAGCACCATCTGCTGTATGCTGCTACCTGTTGTTAGGCGACAACAAGGGCACATGTATCAAACACTTTTTCCTTGCCCATTTTGCTAGGCCACGCTCTTCTGAGGCTCTTTAGTGCTTGCCAAACTCCTATGTGCGTGCTGCTGCTTCCATCTGACAAGGAGCACAGCCTTCTGACAGCAGCTTTCAACTTGCCTAAGAAAAAGCTTGGCCATTTAGATGTGCTGCAAATCTGCATGTGTGTAAGGTGCAGGTGCAAGCTCCTGACAAAGTTGTTCTCCAGGTTCAGTTTCTCCCTGCCAGACACATTGAAAATGTTTTCCTCTGGCATTCGCACCAGGAGTTGCAGACTGCTTAACTGAGGAGCTCTGAGAATGGAACGGCAAGAGGTGTTCCGCTTGCGTCATAAACAATGCTCTAGAGCGCAGGGCAACGGGCACAATGAAATGTGTGTGCGGGATAGTGCCCATTCACGCCTAGTGCTGGCAATGCATGAGCAATGCCAAAAGGCAAAGGAAGGCGCTTAGCATGCGGCTTGTGCTCAAAGATTTCATACTGCCAGAGGACCGTAGCTGTGGTAAGCCCGCTTGCTCAATTGAGGTTAGATGTCACTTGCAAGATCTTAAGCCGCATCTGGTTTATGCTGCTACCTGTTGTTAGACGACAACAAGGGCACATGTAGCAAATGCTTTTTCCTGGCTCATTTTGCAAGGCCACGCTCTTCTGCGGCTCTTTATTGCTTGCCAAACTGAAAGGTGCCTTCTGCTGCTTCCATCTGACAAGGAGCACAGCCTTCTGACAGCAGCTTTCAGGTTGCGTACAATAGAGCTTGTCCATTTAGATGTGATGCAAATCCATATGTGTGTAAGGTGCAGGTGCAAGCTCCTGACAAATGGGTTCTCCCGGTACAGTTTCTCCCTGCCAGACACATGGAAATGTTTTCCTCTGGCATTCGCACCAGGAGTTGCAGACTGCTTAACTCAGGAGCTCTGAGAATGGAACGGCAAGAAGTGTTCCGCTTGCGTCATAAACAGTGGTCCAGAGCGCTTGGCAACGGGCACAATGAAGCGTTTGTGCAGGATAGCCACCATTCACGCCCAGGGCTGGCAATGCACGAGCACTGCCAAAAGGCAAAGGGAGGCGCTTAGCATCCGGCTTGTGCGCAAAGCTTTCAGACTGCCAGAGGACCGCAGCTGTGGTAAGGCCGCTTGCTCATTTGACGTTAGATGTCGCTTTGCAAAACTTCACCCGCATCTGGTTTATGATGCTACCTGTTGTTAGGTGACAGCAAGGGCACATTTAGCAAATGCTTTTTCCTGCCTCATTTTGCTAGGCCATTCTCTTCTTTGGCACTTTAGTGCTTGCCAAAGTCCAATCTGTGTGCTGCTGCTTCCATCGGACAAGGAGCACTGCTTTCTGACAGCAGCTTTCAACTTGCCTAAGAGAGACCTTGTCTATTTAGATGTGCTGCAAATCTGCGTGTGTGTAAGGTGCAGGTGCAAGCTCCTGACAAAGTTGTTCTCCAGGTTCAGTTTCTCCCTGCCAGACACATTGGAAATGTTTTCCTCTGGCATTCGCACCAAGAGTCGCAGATTGCTTAACTGAGGAGCTCTGAGAATGGAACGGCAAGAGGTGTTCCGCTTGCGTCATAAACAGTGCTCTAGAGCGCATGGCAACGGGCACAATGAAACGTGTGTGCGGGATAGTGCCCATTCACGCCTAGTGCTGGCAATGCATGAGCACTGCCAAAAGGCAAAGGAAGGCGCTTAGCATGCGGCTTGTGCTCAAAGATTTCATACTGATTGAGAACCGTAGCTGTGGTAAGCCCGCTTGCTCAATTGAGGTTAGATGTCACTTGCAAGATCTTAAGCCGCATCTGGTTTATGCTGCTACCTGTTGTTAGACGACAACAAGGGCACATGTAGCAAATGCTTTTTCCTGGCTCATTTTGCTAGGCCACTCTCTTCTTTGGCACTTTAGTGCTTGCCAAACTCGAAGGTTCCTGCTGCTGCTTCCATCTGACAAGGAGCACAGCCTTCTGACAGCAGCTTTCAGATTGCGTACAATAGAGCTTGTCCATTTAGATGTGATGCAAATCCATATGTGTGTAAGGTGCAGGTGCAAGCTCCTGACAAATGTGTTCTCCCGGTACAGATTCTCCCTGCCAGACACATGGAAATGTTTTCCTCTGGCATTCGCACCAAGAGTCGCAGATTGCTTAACTCAGGAGTTCTGAGAATGGAACGGCAAGAAGTGTTCCGCTTGCGTCATAAACAGTGCTCCAGAGCGCTTGGCATCAGGCACAACGAAGCGTGTCTGCGGGATAGCCACCATTCACGCCCAGGGCTGGCAATGCACAAGCACTGCCAAAAGGCAAAGGAAGGCGCTTAGCATGCGGCTTGTGCATAAAGCTTTCAGACTGCCAGAGGACCGTAGCTGTGGTAAGCCCGCTTGCTCAATTGACCTTAGCTGTCGTCTGGAAGAACTTGAGCGCCATCTGCTGTATGCTGCTACCTGTTGTTAGGCGACAACAAGGGCACATGTATCAAACACTTTTTCCTTGCCTATTTTGCTAGGCCACGCTCTTCTGCGGCTCTTTAGTGCTTGCCAAACTCCTATGTGCGTGCTGCTACTTCCATCTGACAAGGAGCACAGCCTTCAGACAGCAGCTTTCAACTTGCCTAAGAAAAAGCTTGGTCATTTTGATGTGCTGCAAATCTGCATGTGTGTAAGGTGCAGGTGCAAGCTCCTGACAAGTGGGTTCTCCCGGTACAGTTTCTCCCTGCCAGACACATGGAAATGTTTTCCTCTGGCATTCGCACCAAGAGTGGCAGATTGCTTAACTGAGGAGCTCTGAGAATGGAACGGCAAGAAGTGTTCCGCTTGCGTCATAAACAGTGGTCCAGAGCGCTTGTCAAAGTGCACAACGAAGCGTTTGTGCAGGATAGCCACCATTCACGCCCAGGGCTGGCAATGCACGAGCACTGCCAAAAGGCAAAGGGAGGCGCTTAGCATCCGGCTTGTGCGCAAAGCTTTCAGACTGCCAGAGGACCGCAGCTGTGGTAAGGCCGCTTGCTCATTTGACGTTAGCTGTCGTCTGGAAGAACTTGAGCGCCATCTGCTGTATGCTGCTACCTGTTGTTAGGCGACAACAAGGGCACATGTATCAAACACTTTTTCCTTGCCCATTTTGCTAGGCCACGCTCTTCTGCAGCTCTTTAGGGCTTGCCAAACTCCTATGTGCGTGCTGCTACTTCCATCTGACAAGGAGCACAGCCTTCTGACAGCAGCTTTCAACTTGCCTAAGAAAAAGCTTGGTCATTTAGATGTGCTGCAAATCTGCATGTGTGTAAGGTGCAGGTGCAAGCTCCTGACAAAGTTGTTCTCCAGGTTCAGTTTCTCCCTGCCAGACACATTGGAAATGTTTTCCTCTGGCATTCGCACCAGGAGTTACAGATTGCTTAACTGAGGAGCTCTGAGAATGGAACGGCAAGAGGTGTTCCGCTTTCGTCATAAACAGTGTTCTAGAGCGCATGGCAACCGGCACAATGAAACCTGTGTGCGGGATAGCAACCATTCACGCCCAGGGCTGGCAATGCACAAGCACTGCCAAAAGGCAAAGGAAGGCGCTTAGCATGCGGCTTGTGCACAAAGCTTTCAGACTGCCAGAGGACCGTAGCTGTGGTAAGCCCGCTTGCTCAATTGACCTTAGCTGTCGTCTGGAAGAACTTGAGCGCCATCTGCTGTATGCTGCTACCTGTTGTTAGGCGACAACAAGGGCACATGTATCAAACACTTTTTCCTTGCCCATTTTGCTAGGCCACGCTCTTCTGAGGCTCTTTAGTGCTTGCCAAACTCCTATGTGCGTGCTGCTGCTTCCATCTGACAAGGAGCACAGCCTTCAGACAGCAGCTTTCAACTTGCCTAAGAAAAAGCTTGGCCATTTAGATGTGCTGCAAATCTGCATGTGTGTAAGGTGCAGGTGCAAGCTCCTGACAAAGTTGTTCTCCAGGTTCAGTTTCTCCCTGCCAGACACATTGAAAATGTTTTCCTCTGGCATTCGCACCAGGAGTTGCAGACTGCTTAACTGAGGAGCTCTGAGAATGGAACGGCAAGAGGTGTTCCGCTTGCGTCATAAACAGTGCTCTAGAGCGCATGGCAACGGGCACAATGAAACGTGTGTGCGGGATAGTGCCCATTCACGCCTAGTGCTGGCAATGCACGAGCACTGCCAAAAGGCAAAGGAAGGCGCTTAGCATGCGGCTTGTGCTCAAAGATTTCATACTGCCAGAGGACAGTAGCTGTGGTAAGCCCGCTTGCTCAATTGAGGTTAGCTGTCACTTGCAAGATCTTAAGCCGCATCTGGTTTATGCTGCTACCTGTTGTTAGGCGACAACAAGGGCACATTTAGCAAATGCTTTTTCCTGCCTCATTTTGCAAGGCCACGTTCTTCTGCGGCTCTTTAGTGCTTGCCAAACTCGAAGGTGCCTTCTGCTGCTTCCATCTGACAAGGAGCACAGCCTTCTGACAGCAGCTTTCAGGTTGCGTACAATTGAGCTTGTCCATTTAGATGTGCTGCAAATCTGCATGTGTGTAAGGTGCAGGTGCAAGCTCCTGACAAATGGGTTCTCCCGGTACAGTTTCTCCCTGCCAGACACATGGAAATGTTTTCCTCTGGCATTCGCACCAAGAGTCGCAGATTGCTTAACTCAGGAGTTCTGAGAATGGAACGGCAAGAAGTGTTCCGCTTGCGTCATAAACAGTGCTCCAGAGTGCTTGGCAACGGGCACAACGAAGCGTTTGTGCAGGATAGCCACCATTCACGCCCAGGGCTGGCAATGCAGGAGCACTGCCAAAAGGCAAAGGGAGGCGCTTAGCATCCGGCTTGTGCGCAAAGCTTTCAGACTGCCAGAGGACCGCAGCTGTGGTAAGGCCGCTTGCTCATTTGACGTTAGATGTCGCTTTGCAAAACTTCACCCGCATCTGGTTTATGATGCTACCTGTTGTTAGGTGACAACAAGGGCACATTTAGCAAATGCTTTTTCCTGCCTCATTTTGCTAGGCCATTCTCTTCTTTGGCACTTTAGTGCTTGCCAAAGTCCAATCTGTGTGCTGCTGCTTCCATCGGACAAGGAGCACTGCTTTCTGACAGCAGCTTTCAACTTGCCTAAGAGAGACCTTGTCTATTTAGATGTGCTGCAAATCTGCGTGTGTGTAAGGTGCAGGTGCAAGCTCCTGACAAAGTTGTTCTCCAGGTTCAGTTTCTCCCTGCCAGACACATTGGAAATGTTTTCCTCTGGCATTCGCACCAAGAGTCGCAGATTGCTTAACTCAGGAGTTCTGAGAATGGAACGGCAAGAAGTGTTCCGCTTGCGTCATAAACAGTGCTCCAGAGCGCTTGGCAACGGGCACAATGAAACGTGTGTGCGGGATAGTGCCCATTCACGCCTAGTGCTGGCAATGCATGAGCACTGCCAAAAGGCAAAAGAAGGCGCTTAGCATGCGGCTTGTGCTCAAAGATTTCATACTGATTGAGAACCGTAGCTGTGGTAAGCCCGCTTGCTCAATTGAGGTTAGATGTCACTTGCAAGATCTTAAGCCGCATCTGGTTTATGCTGCTACCTGTTGTTAGACGACAACAAGGGCACATGTAGCAAATGCTTTTTCCTGGCTCATTTTGCTAGGCCACTCTCTTCTTTGGCACTTTAGTGCTTGCCAAACTCGAAGGTGCCTGCTGCTGCTTCCATCTGACAAGGAGCACAGCCTTCTGACAGCAGCTTTCAGGTTGCGTACAATAGAGCTTGTCCATTTAGATGTGATGCAAATCCATATGTGTGTAAGGTGCAGGTGCAAGCTCCTGACAAATGTGTTCTCCCGGTACAGATTCTCCCTGCCAGACACATGGAAATGTTTTCCTCTGGCATTCGCACCAGGAGTCGCAGATTGCTTAACTCAGGAGTTCTGAGAATGGAACGGCAAGAAGTGTTCCGCTTGCGTCATAAACAGTGCTCCAGAGCGCTTGGCAACGTGCACAACGAAGCGTTTGTGCAGGATAGCCACCATTCACGCCCAGGGCTGGCAATGCACAAGCACTGCCAAAAGGCAAAGGAAGGCGCTTAGCATGCGGCTTGTGCACAAAGCTTTCAGACTGCCACAGGACAGTAGCTGTGGTAAGCCCGCTTGCTCAATTGAGGTTAGCTGTCACTTGCAAGATCTTAAGCCGCATCTGGTTTATGCTGCTACCTGTTGTTAGACGACAACAAGGGCACATTTAGCAAATGCTTTTTCCTGGCTCATTTTGCAAGGCCACGCTCTTCTGCGGCTCTTTAGTGCTTGCCAAACTCGAAGGTGCCTTCTGCTGCTTCCATCTGACAAGGAGCACAGCCTTCTGACAGCAGCTTTCAGGTTGCGTACAATTGAGCTTGTCCATTTAGATGTGATGCAAATCCATATGTGTGTAAGGTGCAGGTGCAAGCTCCTGACAAATGTGTTCTCCCGGTACAGTTTCTCCCTGCCAGACACATGGAAATGTTTTCCTCTGGCATTCGCACCAAGAGTCGCAGATTGCTTAACTCAGGAGTTCTGAGAATGGAACGGCAAGAAGTGTTCCGCTTGCGTCATAAACAGTGCTCCAGAGCGCTTGGCAACGGGCACAACGAAGCGTTTGTGCAGGATAGCCACCATTCACGCCCAGGGCTGGCAATGCACGAGCACTGCCAAAAGGCAAAGGGAGGCGCTTAGCATCCGGCTTGTGCGCAAAGCTTTCAGACTGCCAGAGGACCGCAGCTGTGGTAAGGCCGCTTGCTCATTTGACGTTAGATGTCGCTTTGCAAAACTTCACCCGCATCTGGTTTATGATGCTACCTGTTGTTAGGTGACAACAAGGGCATATTTAGCAAATGCTTTTTCCTGCCTCATTTTGCTAGGCCATTCTCTTCTTTGGCACTTTAGTGCTTGCCAAAGTCCAATCTGTGTGCTGCTGCTTCCATCGGACAAGGAGCACTGCTTTCTGACAGCAGCTTTCAACTTGCCTAAGAGAGACCTCGTCTATTTAGATGTGCTGCAAATCTGCGTGTGTGTAAGGTGCAGGTGCAAGCTCCTGACAAAGTTGTTCTCCAGGTTCAGTTTCTCCCTGCCAGACACATTGGAAATGTTTTCCTCTGGCATTCGCACCAAGAGTCGCAGATTGCTTAACTCAGGAGCTCAGAGAATGGAACGGCAAAAGGTGTTCCGCTTGCGTCATAAACAGTGGTCCAGAGCACTTGGAAATGGGCACAACGATGCGTTTGTGCGGGAGAGTGACCATACATGCCCAGGGCTGGCAATGCACGAGCACTGCCAAAAGGCAAAGGAAGGCGCTTAGCATGCGGCTTGTGCTCAAAGATTTCAGACTGCCAGAGGACCGTAGCTGTGGTAAGCCCGCTTGCTCAATTGAGGTTAGCTGTCACTTGCAAGATCTTAAGCCGCATCTGGTTTATGCTGCTACCTGTTGTTAGGCGACAACAAGGGCACATGAAGCAAATGCTTTTTCCTGGCTCATTTTGCAAGGCCACACTCTTCTGTGGCTCTTTACTGCTTGCCAAACTCCAATGTGTGTGCTGCTGCTTCCATCTGACAAGGAGCACAGCCTTCTGACAGCAGCTTTCAGGTTGCGTACAATAGAGATTGTCCATTTAGATGTGATGCAAATCCATATGTGTGTAAGGTGCAGGTGCAAGCTCCTGACAAATGTGTTCTCCCGGTACAGTTTCTCCCTGCCAGACACATGGAAATGTTTTCCTCTGGCTTTCGCACCAAGAGTCGCAGATTGCTTAACTCAGGATTCTGAGACTGGTACGATAAGAAGTGTTCCACTTGCGTCATAAACAGCGCTCCAGAGCGCTTGGCAACAGGCACAACGAAGCGTGTGTGCGGGATAGCAAGCATTCACGCCCAGGGCTGGCAATGCACGAGCACTGCCAAAAGGCAAAGGGAGGCGCTTAGCATCCGGCTTGTGCGCAAAGCTTTCAGACTGCCAGAGGACCGCAGCTGTGGTAAGGCCGCTTGCTCATTTGACGTTAGATGTCGCTTTGCAAAACTTCACCCGCATCTGGTTTATGATGCTACCTGTTGTTAGGTGACAACAAGGGCACATTTAGCAAATGCTTTTTCCTGCCTCATTTTGCTAGGCCATTCTCTTCTTTGGCACTTTAGTGCTTGCCAAAGTCCAATCTGTGTGCTGCTGCTTCCATCGGACAAGGAGCACTGCTTTCTGACAGCAGCTTTCAACTTGCCTAAGAGAGACCTTGTCTATTTAGATGTGCTGCAAATCTGTGTGTGTGTAAGGTGCAGGTGCAAGCTCCTGACAAAGTTGTTCTCCAGGTTCAGTTTCTCCCTGCCAGACACATTGGAAATGTTTTCCTCTGGCATTCGCACCAAGAGTCGCAGATTGCTTAACTCAGGAGTTCTGAGAATGGAACGGCAAGAAGTGTTCCGCTTGCGTCATAAACAGTGCTCCAGAGCGCTTGGCAACGGGCACAATGAAACGTGTGTGCGGGATAGTGCCCATTCACGCCTAGTGCTGGCAATGCATGAGCACTGCCAAAAGGCAAAGGAAGGCGCTTAGCATGCGGCTTGTGCTCAAAGATTTCATACTGATTGAGAACCGTAGCTGTGGTAAGCCCGCTTGCTCAATTGAGGTTAGATGTCACTTGCAAGATCTTAAGCCGCATCTGGTTTATGCTGCTACCTGTTGTTAGACGACAACAAGGGCACATGTAGCAAATGCTTTTTCCTGCCTCATTTTGCTAGGCCACTCTCTTCTTTGGCACTTTAGTGCTTGCCAAACTCGAAGGTGCCTGCTGCTGCTTCCATCTGACAAGGAGCACAGCCTTCTGACAGCAGCTTTCAGGTTGCGTACAATAGAGCTTGTCCATTTAGATGTGATGCAAATCCATATGTGTGTAAGGTGCAGGTGCAAGCTCCTGACAAATGTGTTCTCCCGGTACAGATTCTCCCTGCCAGACACATGGAAATGTTTTCCTCTGGCATTCGCACCAAGAGTCGCAGATTGCTTAACTCAGGAGTTCTGAGAATGGAACGGCAAGAAGTGTTCCGCTTGCGTCATAAACAGTGCTCCAGAGCGCTTGGCAACGTGCACAACGAAGCGTTTGTGCAGGATAGCCACCATTCACGCCCAGGGCTGGCAATGCACAAGCACTGCCAAAAGGCAAAGGAAGGCGCTTAGCATGCGGCTTGTGCACAAAGCTTTCAGACTGCCACAGGACAGTAGCTGTGGTAAGCTCGCTTGCTCAATTGAGGTTAGCTGTCACTTGCAAGATCTTAAGCCGCATCTGGTTTATGCTGCTACCTGTTGTTAGACGACAACAAGGGCACATTTAGCAAATGCTTTTTCCTGGCTCATTTTGCAAGGCCACGCTCTTCTGCGGCTCTTTAGTGCTTGCCAAACTCGAAGGTGCCTTCTGCTGCTTCCATCTGACAAGGAGCACAGCCTTCTGACAGCAGCTTTCAGGTTGCGTACAATTGAGCTTGTCCATTTAGATGTGATGCAAATCCATATGTGTGTAAGGTGCAGGTGCAAGCTCCTGACAAATGTGTTCTCCCGGTACAGTTTCTCCCTGCCAGACACATGGAAATGTTTTCCTCTGGCATTCGCACCAAGAGTCGCAGATTGCTTAACTCAGGAGTTCTGAGAATGGAACGGCAAGAAGTGTTCCGCTTGCGTCATAAACAGTGGTCCAGAGCGCTTGGCAACGGGCACAACGAAGCGTTTGTGCAGGATAGCCACCATTCACGCCCAGGGCTGGCAATGCACGAGCACTGCCAAAAGGCAAAGGGAGGCGCTTAGCATCCGGCTTGTGCGCAAAGCTTTCAGACTGCCAGAGGACCGCAGCTGTGGTAAGGCCGCTTGCTCATTTGACGTTAGATGTCGCTTTGCAAAACTTCACCCGCATCTGGTTTATGATGCTACCTGTTGTTAGGTGACAACAAGGGCACATTTAGCAAATGCTTTTTCCTGCCTCATTTTGCTAGGCCATTCTCTTCTTTGGCACTTTAGTGCTTGCCAAAGTCCAATCTGTGTGCTGCTGCTTCCATCGGACAAGGAGCACTGCTTTCTGACAGCAGCTTTCAACTTGCCTAAGAGAGACCTTGTCTATTTAGATGTGCTGCAAATCTGCGTGTGTGTAAGGTGCAGGTGCAAGCTCCTGACAAAGTTGTTCTCCAGGTTCAGTTTCTCCCTGCCAGACACATTGGAAATGTTTTCCTCTGGCATTCGCACCAAGAGTCGCAGATTGCTTAACTGAGGAGCTCTGAGAATGGAACGGCAAGAGGTGTTCCGCTTGCGTCATAAACAGTGCTCTAGAGCGCATGGCAACGGGCACAATGAAACGTGTGTGCGGGATAGTGCCCATTCACGCCTAGTGCTGGAAATGCATGAGCACTGCCAAAAGGCAAAGGAAGGCGCTTAGCATGCGGCTTGTGCTCAAAGATTTCATACTGATTGAGAACCGTAGCTGTGGTAAGCCCGCTTGCTCAATTGAGGTTAGATGTCACTTGCAAGATCTTAAGCCGCATCTGGTTAATGCTGATACCTGTTGTTAGACGACAACAAGGGCACATGTAGCAAATGCTTTTTCCTGGCTCATTTTGCTAGGCCACTCTCTTCTTTGGCACTTTAGTGCTTGCCAAACTCGAAGGTTCCTGCTGCTGCTTCCATCTGACAAGGAGCACAGCCTTCTGACAGCAGCTTTCAGATTGCGTACAATAGAGCTTGTCCACTTAGATGTGATGCAAATCCATATGTGTGTAAGGTGCAGGTGCAAGCTCCTGACAAATGTGTTCTCCCGGTACAGTTTCTCCCTGCCAGACACATGGAAATGTTTTCCTCTGGCATTCGCACCAAGAGTCGCAGATTGCTTAACTCAGGAGTTCTGAGAATGGAACGGCAAGAAGTGTTCCGCTTGCGTCATAAACAGTGCTCCAGAGCGCTTGGCATCAGGCACAACGAAGCGTGTCTGCGGGATAGCCACCATTCACGCCCAGGGCTGGCAATGCACAAGCACTGCCAAAAGGCAAAGGAAGGCGCTTAGCATGCGGCTTGTGCACAAAGCTTTCAGACTGCCAGAGGACCGTAGCTGTGGTAAGCCCGCTTGCTCAATTGACCTTAGCTGTCGTCTGGAAGAACTTGAGCGCCATCTGCTGTATGCTGCTACCTGTTGTTAGGCGACAACAAGGGCACATGTATCAAACACTTTTTCCTTGCCCATTTTCCTAGGCCACGCTCTTCTGCTGCTCTTTAGTGCTTGCCAAACTCCTATGTGCGTGCTGCTACTTCCATCTGACAAGGAGCACAGCCTTCAGACAGCAGCTTTCAACTTGCCTAAGAAAAAGCTTGGTCATTTTGATGTGCTGCAAATCTGCATGTGTGTAAGGTGCAGGTGCAAGCTCCTGACAAGTGGGTTCTCCCGGTACAGTTTCTCCCTGCCAGACACATGGAAATGTTTTCCTCTGGCATTCGCACCAAGAGTCGCAGATTGCTTAACTCAGGAGTTCTGAGAATGGAACGGGAAGAGGTGTTCCGCTTTCGTCATAAACAGTGTTCTAGAGCGCATGGCAACCGGCACAATGAAACCTGTGTGCGGGATGGCCACCATTCACGCCCAGGGCTGGCAATGCACAAGCACTGCCAAAAGGCAAAGGAAGGCGCTTAGCATGCGGCTTGTGCACAAAGCTTTCAGACTGCCAGAGGACCGTAGCTGTGGTTAGCCCGCTTGCTCAATTGACCTTAGCTGTCGTCTGGAAGAACTTGAGCACCATCTGCTGTATGCTGCTACCTGTTGTTAGGCGACAACAAGGGCACATGTATCAAACACTTTTTCCTTGCCCATTTTGCTAGGCCACGCTCTTCTGAGGCTCTTTAGTGCTTGACAAACTCCTATGTGCGTGCTGCTGCTTCCATCTGACAAGGAGCACAGCCTTCAGACAGCAGCTTTCAACTTGCCTAAGAAAAAGCTTGGCCATTTAGATGTGCTGCAAATCTGCATGTGTGTAAGGTGCAGGTGCAAGCTCCTGACAAAGTTGTTCTCCAGGTTCAGTTTCTCCCTGCCAGACACATTGAAAATGTTTTCCTCTGGCATTCGCACCAGGAGTTGCAGACTGCTTAACTGAGGAGCTCTGAGAATGGAACGGCAAGAGGTGTTCCGCTTGCGTCATAAACAATGCTCTAGAGCGCAGGGCAACGGGCACAATGAAATGTGTGTGCGGGATAGTGCCCATTCACGCCTAGTGCTGGCAATGCATGAGCAATGCCAAAAGGCAAAGGAAGGCGCTTAGCATGCGGCTTGTGCTCAAAGATTTCATACTGCCAGAGGACCGTAGCTGTGGTAAGCCCGCTTGCTCAATTGAGGTTAGATGTCACTTGCAAGATCTTAAGCCGCATCTGGTTTATGCTGCTACCTGTTGTTAGACGACAACAAGGGCACATGTAGCAAATGCTTTTTCCTGGCTCATTTTGCAAGGCCACGCTCTTCTGCGGCTCTTTATTGCTTGCCAAACTGAAAGGTGCCTGCTGCTGCTTCCATCTGACAAGGAGCACAGCCTTCTGACAGCAGCTTTCAGGTTGCGTACAATAGAGCTTGTCCATTTAGATGTGATGCAAATCCATATGTGTGTAAGGTGCAGGTGCAAGCTCCTGACAAATGGGTTCTCCCGGTACAGTTTCTCCCTGCCAGACACATGGAAATGTTTTCCTCTGGCATTCGCACCAGGAGTTGCAGACTGCTTAACTCAGGAGCTCTGAGAATGGAACGGCAAGAAGTGTTCCGCTTGCGTCATAAACAGTGCTCCAGAGCGCTTGGCAACGGGCACAATGAAGCGTTTGTGCAGGATAGCCACCATTCACGCCCAGGGCTGGCAATGCACGAGCACTGCCAAAAGGCAAAGGGAGGCGCTTAGCATCCGGCTTGTGCGCAAAGCTTTCAGACTGCCAGAGGACCGCAGCTGTGGTAAGGCCGCTTGCTCATTTGACGTTAGATGTCGCTTTGCAAAACTTCACCCGCATCTGGTTTATGATGCTACCTGTTGTTAGGTGACAGCAAGGGCACATTTAGCAAATGCTTTTTCCTGCCTCATTTTGCTAGGCCATTCTCTTCTTTGGCACTTTAGTGCTTGCCAAAGTCCAATCTGTGTGCTGCTGCTTCCATCGGACAAGGAGCACTGCTTTCTGACAGCAGCTTTCAACTTGCCTAAGAGAGACCTTGTCTATTTAGATGTGCTGCAAATCTGCGTGTGTGTAAGGTGCAGGTGCAAGCTCCTGACAAAGTTGTTCTCCAGGTTCAGTTTCTCCCTGCCAGACACATTGGAAATGTTTTCCTCTGGCATTCGCACCAAGAGTCGCAGATTGCTTAACTGAGGAGCTCTGAGAATGGAACGGCAAGAGGTGTTCCGCTTGCGTCATAAACAGTGCTCTAGAGCGCATGGCAACGGGCACAATGAAACGTGTGTGCGGGATAGTGCCCATTCACGCCTAGTGCTGGCAATGCATGAGCACTGCCAAAAGGCAAAGGAAGGCGCTTAGCATGCGGCTTGTGCTCAAAGATTTCATACTGATTGAGAACCGTAGCTGTGGTAAGCCCGCTTGCTCAATTGAGGTTAGATGTCACTTGCAAGATCTTAAGCCGCATCTGGTTTATGCTGCTACCTGTTGTTAGACGACAACAAGGGCACATGTAGCAAATGCTTTTTCCTGCCTCATTTTGCTAGGCCACTCTCTTCTTTGGCACTTTAGTGCTTGCCAAACTCGAAGGTGCCTGCTGCTGCTTCCATCTGACAAGGAGCACAGCCTTCTGACAGCAGCTTTCAGATTGCGTACAATAGAGCTTGTCCATTTAGATGTGATGCAAATCCATATGTGTGTAAGGTGCAGGTGCAAGCTCCTGACAAATGTGTTCTCCCGGTACAGATTCTCCCTGCCAGACACATGGAAATGTTTTCCTCTGGCATTCGCACCAAGAGTCGCAGATTGCTTAACTCAGGAGTTCTGAGAATGGAACGGCAAGAAGTGTTCCGCTTGCGTCATAAACAGTGCTCCAGAGCGCTTGGCATCAGGCACAACGAAGCGTGTCTGCGGGATAGCCACCATTCACGCCCAGGGCTGGCAATGCACAAGCACTGCCAAAAGGCAAAGGAAGGCGCTTAGCATGCGGCTTGTGCATAAAGCTTTCAGACTGCCAGAGGACCGTAGCTGTGGTAAGCCCGCTTGCTCAATTGACCTTAGCTGTCGTCTGGAAGAACTTGAGCGCCATCTGCTGTATGCTGCTACCTGTTGTTAGGCGACAACAAGGGCACATGTATCAAACACTTTTTCCTTGCCTATTTTGCTAGGCCACGCTCTTCTGCGGCTCTTTAGTGCTTGCCAAACTCCTATGTGCGTGCTGCTACTTCCATCTGACAAGGAGCACAGCCTTCAGACAGCAGCTTTCAACTTGCCTAAGAAAAAGCTTGGTCATTTTGATGTGCTGCAAATCTGCATGTGTGTAAGGTGCAGGTGCAAGCTCCTGACAAGTGGGTTCTCCCGGTACAGTTTCTCCCTGCCAGACACATGGAAATGTTTTCCTCTGGCATTCGCACCAAGAGTGGCAGATTGCTTAACTGAGGAGCTCTGAGAATGGAACGGCAAGAAGTGTTCCGCTTGCGTCATAAACAGTGGTCCAGAGCGCTTGTCAAAGTGCACAACGAAGCGTTTGTGCAGGATAGCCACCATTCACGCCCAGGGCTGGCAATGCACGAGCACTGCCAAAAGGCAAAGGGAGGCGCTTAGCATCCGGCTTGTGCGCAAAGCTTTCAGACTGCCAGAGGACCGCAGCTGTGGTAAGGCCGCTTGCTCATTTGACGTTAGCTGTCGTCTGGAAGAACTTGAGCGCCATCTGCTGTATGCTGCTACCTGTTGTTAGGCGACAACAAGGGCACATGTATCAAACACTTTTTCCTTGCCCATTTTGCTAGGCCACGCTCTTCTGCAGCTCTTTAGGGCTTGCCAAACTCCTATGTGCGTGCTGCTACTTCCATCTGACAAGGAGCACAGCCTTCAGACAGCAGCTTTCAACTTGCCTAAGAAAAAGCTTGGTCATTTAGATGTGCTGCAAATCTGCATGTGTGTAAGGTGCAGGTGCAAGCTCCTGACAAAGTTGTTCTCCAGGTTCAGTTTCTCCCTGCCAGACACATTGGAAATGTTTTCCTCTGGCATTCGCACCAGGAGTTACAGATTGCTTAACTGAGGAGCTCTGAGAATGGAACGGGAAGAGGTGTTCCGCTTTCGTCATAAACAGTGTTCTAGAGCGCATGGCAACCGGCACAATGAAACCTGTGTGCGGGATAGCAACCATTCACGCCCAGGGCTGGCAATGCACAAGCACTGCCAAAAGGCAAAGGAAGGCGCTTAGCATGCGGCTTGTGCACAAAGCTTTCAGACTGCCAGAGGACCGTAGCTGTGGTAAGCCCGCTTGCTCAATTGACCTTAGCTGTCGTCTGGAAGAACTTGAGCGCCATCTGCTGTATGCTGCTACCTGTTGTTAGGCGACAACAAGGGCACATGTATCAAACACTTTTTCCTTGCCCATTTTGCTAGGCCACGCTCTTCTGAGGCTCTTTAGTGCTTGCCAAACTCCTATGTGCGTGCTGCTGCTTCCATCTGACAAGGAGCACAGCCTTCAGACAGCAGCTTTCAACTTGCCTAAGAAAAAGCTTGGCCATTTAGATGTGCTGCAAATCTGCATGTGTGTAAGGTGCAGGTGCAAGCTCCTGACAAAGTTGTTCTCCAGGTTCAGTTTCTCCCTGCCAGACACATTGAAAATGTTTTCCTCTGGCATTCGCACCAGGAGTTGCAGACTGCTTAACTGAGGAGCTCTGAGAATGGAACGGCAAGAGGTGTTCCGCTTGCGTCATAAACAGTGCTCTAGAGCGCATGGCAACGGGCACAATGAAACGTGTGTGCGGGATAGTGCCCATTCACGCCTACTGCTGGCAATGCACGAGCACTGCCAAAAGGCAAAGGAAGGCGCTTAGCATGCGGCTTGTGCTCAAAGATTTCATACTGCCAGAGGACAGTAGCTGTGGAAGCCCGCTTGCTCAATTGAGGTTAGCTGTCACTTGCAAGATCTTAAGCCGCATCTGGTTTATGCTGCTACCTGTTGTTAGGCGACAACAAGGGCACATGTAGCAAATGCTTTTTCCTGCCTCATTTTGCAAGGCCACGCTCTTCTGCGGCTCTTTAGTGCTTGCCAAACTCGAAGGTGCCTTCTGCTGCTTCCATCTGACAAGGAGCACAGCCTTCTGACAGCAGCTTTCAGGTTGCGTACAATTGAGCTTGTCCATTTAGATGTGCTGCAAATCTGCATGTGTGTAAGGTGCAGGTGCAAGCTCCTGACAAATGGGTTCTCCCGGTACAGTTTCTCCCTGCCAGACACATGGAAATGTTTTCCTCTGGCATTCGCACCAAGAGTCGCAGATTGCTTAACTCAGGAGTTCTGAGAATGGAACGGCAAGAAGTGTTCCGCTTGCGTCATAAACAGTGCTCCAGAGTGCTTGGCAACGGGCACAACGAAGCGTTTGTGCAGGATAGCCACCATTCACGCCCAGGGCTGGCAATGCACGAGCACTGCCAAAAGGCAAAGGGAGGCGCTTAGCATCCGGCTTGTGCGCAAAGCTTTCAGACTGCCAGAGGACCGCAGCTGTGGTAAGGCCGCTTGCTCATTTGACGTTAGATGTCGCTTTGCAAAACTTCACCCGCATCTGGTTTATGATGCTACCTGTTGTTAGGTGACAACAAGGGCACATTTAGCAAATGCTTTTTCCTGCCTCATTTTGCTAGGCCATTCTCTTCTTTGGCACTTTAGTGCTTGCCAAAGTCCAATCTGTGTGCTGCTGCTTCCATCGGACAAGGAGCACTGCTTTCTGACAGCAGCTTTCAACTTGCCTAAGAGAGACCTTGTCTATTTAGATGTGCTGCAAATCTGCGTGTGTGTAAGGTGCAGGTGCAAGCTCCTGACAAAGTTGCTCTCCAGGTTCAGTTTCTCCCTGCCAGACACATTGGAAATGTTTTCCTCTGGCATTCGCACCAAGAGTCGCAGATTGCTTAACTCAGGAGCTCTGAGAATGGAACGGCAAGAGGTGTTCCGCTTGCGTCATAAACAGTGCTCTAGAGCGCATGGCAACGGGCACAATGAAACGTGTGTGCGGGATAGTGCCCATTCACGCCTAGTGCTGGCAATGCATGAGCACTGCCAAAAGGCAAAGGAAGGCGCTTAGCATGCGGCTTGTGCTCAAAGATTTCATACTGATTGAGAACCGTAGCTGTGGTAAGCCCGCTTGCTCAATTGAGGTTAGATGTCACTTGCAAGATCTTAAGCCGCATCTGGTTTATGCTGATACCTGTTGTTAGACGACAACAAGGGCACATGTAGCAAATGCTTTTTCCTGGCTCATTTTGCTAGGCCACTCTCTTCTTTGGCACTTTAGTGCTTGCCAAACTTGAAGGTGCCTGCTGCTGCTTCCATCTGACAAGGAGCACAGCCTTCCGACAGCAGCTTTCAGATTGCGTACAATAGAGCTTGTCCATTTAGATGTGATGCAAATCCATATGTGTGTAAGGTGCAGGTGCAAGCTCCTGACAAATGTGTTCTCCCGGTACAGATTCTCCCTGCCAGACACATGGAAATGTTTTCCTCTGGCATTCGCACCAAGAGTCGCAGATTGCTTAACTCAGGAGTTCTGAGAATGGAACGGCAAGAAGTGTTCCGCTTGCGTCATAAACAGTGCTCCAGAGCGCTTGGCATCAGGCACAACGAAGCGTGTCTGCGGGATAGCCACCATTCACGCCCAGGGCTGGCAATGCACAAGCACTGCCAAAAGGCAAAGGAAGGCGCTTAGCATGCGGCTTGTGCACAAAGCTTTCAGACTGCCAGAGGACCGTAGCTGTGGTAAGCCCGCTTGCTCAATTGACCTTAGCTGTCGTCTGGAAGAACTTGAGCGCCATCTGCTGTATGCTGCTACCTGTTGTTAGGCGACAACAAGGGCACATGTATCAAACACTTTTTCCTTGCCCATTTTGCTAGGCCACGCTCTTCTGCGGCTCTTTAGTGCTTGCCAAACTCCTATGTGCGTGCTGCTACTTCCATCTGACAAGGAGCACAGCCTTCAGACAGCAGCTTTCAACTTGCCTAAGAAAAAGCTTGGTCATTTTGATGTGCTGCAAATCTGCGTGTGTGTAAGGTGCAGGTGCAAGCTCCTGACAAAGTTGTTCTCCAGGTTCAGTTTCTCTCTGCCAGACACATTGAAAATGTTTTCCTCTGGCATTCGCACCAGGAGTTACAGATTGCTTAACTCAGGAGCTCTGAGAATGGAACGGCAAGAGGTGTTCCGCTTGCGTCATAAACAGTGCTCCAGAGCGCATGGCAACGGGCACAATGAAACGTGTGTGCGGGATAGTGACCATTCACGCCTAGTGCTAGCAATGCACGAGCACTGCCAAAAGGCAAAGGAAGGCGCTTAGCATCCGGCTTGTGCGCAAAGCTTTCAGACTGCCACAGGACAGTAGCTGTGGTAAGGCCGCTTGCTCAATTGAGGTTAGCTGTCACTTGTAAGATCTTAAGCCGCATCTGGTTTATGATGCTACCTGTTGTTAGGTGACAACAAGGGCACATTTAGCAAATGCTTTTTCCTGCCTCATTTTGCTAGGCCACTCTCTTCTTTGGCAGTTTAGTGCTTGCCAAAGTCCAATCTGCGTGCTGCTGCTTCCATCGGACAAGGAGCACTGCTTTCTGACAGCAGCTTTCAACTTGCCTAAGAAAGAGCTTGGCTATTTAGATGTGCTTCAAATCTGCGTGTGTGTAAGGTGCAGGTGCAAGCTCCTGACAAAGTTGTTCTCCAGGTTCAGTTTCTCCCTGCCAGACACATTGGAAATGTTTTCCTCTGGCATTCGCACCAAGAGTCGCAGATTGCTTAACTGCTCTGAGACAAAAAGCTTTCACAAAGCTTTCAGACTGCCAGAGGACCGCAGCTGTGGTAAGCCCGCTTGCTCATTTGACGTTAGATGTCGCTTGGCAAAACTTCACCCGCATCTGGTTTATGATGCTACCTGTTGTTAGGCGACAACAAGGGCATATGTAGCAAATGCTTTTTCCTTGCCCATTTTGCTAGGCCACGCTCTTCTGCGGCTCTTTAGTGCTTGCCAAACTCCAATGTGCATGCTGCTGCTTCCATCTGAAAAGGAGCACAGCTTTCTAACAGCAGCCTTCAGCTTGCCTAAGAAAGAGCTTGGCCATTGAAATGTGCTGCAAATCTGCGTGTGTGCAGAAGGTGCAGGTGCAAGCTCCTGAGAAATGGGTTCTCCAGGTTCAGTTTCTCCCTGCCAGACACATTGGAAATGATTTTTCTGGCACTCGCACCAAGAGTCCTAGATTACTTAACTCAGGAGTTCGGAGAATGGAACAGCAAGAGGTGTTCCGCTTACGTCATAAACAGTGCTCCAGAGCGCTTGGCATCAGGCACAACGAAGCGTTTGTGCAGGATAGCCACCATTCACGCCCAGGGCTGGCAATGCACAAGCATTGCCAAAAGGCAAAGGAAGGCGCTTAGCATGCGGCTTGTGCACAAAGCTTTCAGACTGCCAGAGGACCGTAGCTGTGGTAAGCCCGCTTGCTCAATTGACCTTAGCTGTCGTCTGGAAGAACTTGAGCGCCATCTGCTGTATGCTGCTACCTGTTGTTAGGCGACAACAAGGGCACATGTATCAAACACTTTTTCCTTGCCCATTTTGCTAGGCCACGCTCTTCTGCGGCTCTTTAGTGCTTGCCAAACTCCTATGTGCGTGCTGCTACTTCCATCTGACAAGGAGCACAGCCTTCAGACAGCAGCTTTCAACTTGCCTAAGAAAAAGCTTGGTCATTTAGATGTGCTGCAAATCTGCATGTGTGTAAGGTGCAGGTGCAAGCTCCTGACAAAGTTGTTCTCCAGGTTCAGTTTCTCCCTGCCAGACACATTGAAAATGTTTTCCTCTGGCATTCGCACCAGGAGTTACAGATTGCTTAACTGAGGAGCTCTGAGAATGGAACGGGAAGAGGTGTTCCGCTTTCGTCATAAACAGTGTTCTAGAGCGCATGGCAACCGGCACAATGAAACCTGTGTGCGGGATAGCAACCATTCACGCCCTGGGCTGGCAATGCACAAGCACTGCCAAAAGGCAAAGGAAGGCGCTTAGCATGCGGCTTTTGCACCAAGCTTTCAGACTGCCACAGGAGAGTAGCTGTGGTAAGCCCGCTTGCTCAATTGACGGTAGCTGTCACTTTCAAGATCTTAAGCCGCATCTGGTTTATGCTGCTACCTGTTGTTAGACAACAACAAGGGCACATGTAGCAAATGCTTTTTCCTGGCTCATTTTGCAAGGCCACGCTCTTCTGCGGCTCTTTAGTGCTTGCCAAACTCGAAGGTGCCTGCTGCTGCTTCCATCTGACAAGGAGCACAGCCTTCTGACAGCAGCTTTCAGGTTGCGTACAATAGAGCTTGTCCATTTAGATGTGTTGCAAATCCATATATGTGTAAGGTGCAGGTGCAAGCTCCTGACAAATGTGTTCTCCCGGTACAGTTTCTCCCTGCCAGACACATGGAAATGTTTTCCTCTGGCATTCGCGCCAAGAGTCGCAGATTGCTTAACTCAGGAGTTCTGAGAATGGAACGGCAAGAAGTGTTCCGCTTGCGTCATAAACAGTGCTCCAGAGCGCTTGGCAACGGGCACAACGAAGCGTTTGTGCAGGATAGCCACCATTCACGCCCAGGGCTGGCAATGCACGAGCACTGCCAAAAGGCAAAGGGAGGCGCTTAGCATGCGGCTTGTGCGGAAAGCTTTCAGACTGCCAGAGGACCGCATCTGTGGTAAGGCCGCTTGCACATTTGACGTTAGATGTCGCTTGGCAAAACTTCACCCGCATCTGGTTTATGATGCTACCTGTTGTTAGGTGACAACAAGGGCACATTTAGCAAATGCTTTTTCCTGCCTCATTTTGCTAGGCCACTCTCTTCTTTGGCACTTTAGTGCTTGCCAAAGTCCAATCTGCGTGCTGCTGCTTCCATCTGACAAGGAGCACAGCTTTCTGACAGCAGCTTTCAACTTGCCTAAGAAAGAGCTTGGCTATTTAGATGTGCTTCAAATCTGCGTGTGTGTAAGGTGCAGGTGCAAGCTCCTGACAAAGTTGTTCTCCAGGTTCAGTTTCTCCCTGCCAGACACATTGGAAATGTTTTCCTCTGGCATTCGCACCAAGAGTCGCAGATTGCTTAACTGAGGAGCTCTGAGAATGGAACGGCAAGAGGTGTTCCGCTTTCGTCATAAACAGTACTCTAGAGCGCATGGCAACGGGCACAATGAAACGTGTGCGGGATAGTGCCCATTCACGCCTATTGCTGGCAATGCACGAGCACTGCCAAAAGGCAAAGGAAGGCACTTAGTATCCGGCTTGTGCGCAAAGCTTTCAGACTGCCAGAGGACCGCAGCTGTGGTAAGCCCGCTTGCTCATTTGACGTTAGATGTCGCTTGGCAAAACTTCACCCGCATCTGGTTTATGATGCTACCTGTTGTTAGGCGACAACAAGGGCATATGTAGCAAATGCTTTTTCCTTGCCCATTTTGCTAGGCCACGCTCTTCTGCGGCTCTTTAGTGCTTGCCAAACTCCAATGTGCATGCTGCTGCTTCCATCTGAAAAGGAGCACAGCTTTCTAACAGCAGCCTTCAGCTTGCCTAAGAAAGAGCTTGGCCATTGAAATGTGCTGCAAATCTCTGTGTGCAGAAGGTGCAGGTGCAAGCTCCTGAGAAATGGGTTCTCCAGGTTCAGTTTCTCCCTGCCAGACACATTGGAAATGATTTTTCTGGCACTCGCACCAAGAGTCCTAGATTGCTTAACTCAGGAGTTCGGAGAATGGAACGGCAAGAGGTGTTCCGCTTACGTCATAAACAGTGCTCCAGAGCGCTTGGCATCAGGCACAACGAAGCGTGTCTGCGGGATAGCCACCATTCACGCCCAGGGCTGGCAATGCACAAGCACTGCCAAAAGGCAAAGGAAGGCGCTTAGCATGCGGCTTGTGCACAAAGCTTTCAGACTGCCACAGGACAGTAGCTGTGGTAAGCCCGCTTGCTCAATTGAGGTTAGATGTCACTTGCAAGATCTTAAGCCGCATCTGGTTTATGCTGATACCTGTTGTTAGACGACAACAAGGGCACATGTAGCAAATGCTTTTTCCTGGCTCATTTTGCTAGGCCACTCTCTTCTTTGGCACTTTAGTGCTTGCCAAACTCGAAGGTGCCTGCTGCTGCTTCCATCTGACAAGGAGCACAGCCTTCTGACAGCAGCTTTCAGGTTGCGTACAATAGAGCTTGTCCATTTAGATGTGATGCAAATCCATATGTGTGTAAGGTGCAGGTGCAAGCTCCTGACAAAGGTGTTCTCCCGGTACAGTTTCTCCCTGCCAGACACATGGAAATGTTTTCCTCTGGCATTCGCACCAAGAGTCGCAGATTGCTTAACTCAGGAGTTCTGAGAATGGAACGGCAAGAAGTGTTCCGCTTGCGTCATAAACAGTGCTCCAGAGCGCTTGGCAACGGGCACAATGAAGCGTTTGTGCAGGATAGCCACCATTCACGCCCAGGGCTGGCAATGCACAAGCACTGCCAAAAGGCAAAGGAAGGCGCTTAGCATGCGGCTTGTGCACAAAGCTTTCAGACTGCCACAGGACAGTAGCTGTGGTAAGGCCGCTTGCTCAATTGAGGTTAGCTGTCACTTGCAAGATCTTAAGCCGCATCTGGTTTATGCTGCTACCTGTTGTTAGACGACAACAAGGGCACATGTAGCAAATGCTTTTTCCTGGCTCATTTTGCAAGGCCACGCTCTTCTGCGGCTCTTTAGTGCTTGCCAAACTCGAAGGTGCCTTCTGCTGCTTCCATCTGACAAGGAGCACAGCCTTCTGACAGCAGCTTTCAGGTTGCGTACAATTGAGCTTGTCCATTTAGATGTGATGCAAATCCATATGTGTGTAAGGTGCAGGTGCAAGCTCCTGACAAATGTGTTCTCCCGGTACAGTTTCTCCCTGCCAGACACATGGAAATGTTTTCCTCTGGCATTCGCACCAAGAGTCGCAGATTGCTTAACTCAGGAGTTCTGAGAATGGAACGGCAAGAAGTGTTCCGCTTGCGTCATAAACAGTGCTCCAGAGCGCTTGGCAACAGGCACAACGAAGCGTTTGTGCAGGATAGTCACCATTCACGCCCAGGGCTGGCAATGCACGAGCACTGCCAAAAGGCAAAGGAAGGCGCTTAGCATGCGACTTGTGCTCAAAGATTTCATACTGCCAGAGGACCGTAGCTGTGGTAAGCCCGCTTGCTCAATTGAGGTTAGATGTCACTTGCAAGATCTTAAGCCGCATCTGGTTTATGCTGATACCTATTGTTAGACAACAACAAGGGCACATGTAGCAAATGCTTTTTCCAGCCTCATTTTGCTAGGCCACACTCTTCTTTGGCACTTTAGTGCTTGCCAAACTCGAAGGTGCCTGCTGCTGCTTCCATCTGACAAGGAGCACAGCCTTCTGACAGCAGCTTTCAGGTTGCGTACAATAGAGCTTGTCCATTTAGATGTGATGCAAATCCATATGTGTGTAAGGTGCAGGTGCAAGCTCCTGACAAAGGTGTTCTCCCGGTACAGATTCTCCCTGCCAGACACATGGAAATGTTTTCCTCTGGCATTCGCACCAAGAGTCGCAGATTGCTTAACTGAGGAGCTCTGAGAATGGAATGGCAAGAGGTGTTCCGCTTGCGTCATAAACAGTGCTCTAGAGCGAATGGCAACGGGCACAATGAAACGTGTGCGGGATAGTGCCCATTCACGCCTATTGCTGGCAATGCACGAGCACTGCCAAAAGGCAAAGGAAGGCACTTAGTATCCGGCTTGTGCGCAAAGCTTTCAGACTGCCAGAGGACCGCAGCTGTGGTAAGCCCGCTTGCTCATTTGACGTTAGATGTCGCTTGGCAAAACTTCACCCGCATCTGGTTTATGATGCTACCTGTTGTTAGGCGACAACAAGGGCATATGTAGCAAATGCTTTTTCCTTGCCCATTTTGCTAGGCCACGCTCTTCTGCGGCTCCTTAGTGCTTGCCAAACTCCAATGTGCATGCTGCTGCTTCCATCTGAAAAGGAGCACAGCTTTCTAACAGCAGCCTTCAGCTTGCCTAAGAAAGAGCTTGGCCATTGAAATGTGCTGCAAATCTCTGTGTGCAGAAGGTGCAGGTGCAAGCTCCTGAGAAATGGGTTCTCCAGGTTCAGTTTCTCCCTGCCAGACACATTGGAAATGTTTTTTCTGGCACTCGCACCAAGAGTCCTAGATTGCTTAACTCAGGAGTTCGGAGAATGGAACGGCAAGAGGTGTTCCGCTTGCGTCATAAACAGTGCTCCAGAGCGCATGGCAACGGGCACAATGAAACGTGTGTGCGGGATATTGCCCATTCACGCCTAGTGCTATCAATGCACGAGCACTGCCAAAAGGCAAAGGAAGGCACTTAGTATCCGGCTTGTGCGCAAAGCTTTCAGACTGCCAGAGGACCGCAGCTGTGGTAAGCCCGCTTGCTCATTTGACGTTAGATGTCGCTTGGCAAAACTTCACCCGCATCTGGTTTATGATGCTACCTGTTGTTAGGCGACAACAAGGGCATATGTAGCAAATGCTTTTTCCTTGCCCATTTTGCTAGGCCACGCTCTTCTGCGGCTCTTTAGTGCTTGCCAAACTCCAATGTGCATGCTGCTGCTTCCATCTGAAAAGGAGCACAGCTTTCTAACAGCAGCCTTCAGCTTGCCTAAGAAAGAGCTTGGCCATTGAAATGTGCTGCAAATCTGCGTGTGTGCAGAAGGTGCAGGTGCAAGCTCCTGAGAAATGGGTTCTCCAGGTTCAGTTTCTCCCTGCCAGACACATTGGAAATGATTTTTCTGGCACTCGCACCAAGAGTCCTAGATTGCTTAACTCAGGAGTTCGGAGAATGGAACGGCAAGAGGTGTTCCGCTTACGTCATAAACAGTGCTCCAGAGCGCTTGGCATCAGGCACAACGAAGCGTTTGTGCAGGATAGCCACCATTCACGCCCAGGGCTGGCAATGCACGAGCATTGCCAAAAGGCAAAGGAAGGCGCTTAGCATGCGGCTTGTGCACAAAGCTTTCAGACTGCCAGAGGACCGTAGCTGTGGTAAGCCCGCTTGCTCAATTGACCTTAGCTGTCGTCTGGAAGAACTTGAGCGCCATCTGCTGTATGCTGCTACCTGTTGTTAGGCGACAACAAGGGCACATGTATCAAACACTTTTTCCTTGCCCATTTTGCTAGGCCACGCTCTTCTGCGGCTCTTTAGTGCTTGCCAAACTCCTATGTGCGTGCTGCTACTTCCATCTGACAAGGAGCACAGCCTTCAGACAGCAGCTTTCAACTTGCCTAAGAAAAAGCTTGGTCATTTTGATGTGCTGCAAATCTGCGTGTGTGTAAGGTGCAGGTGCAAGCTCCTGACAAAGTTGTTCTCCAGGTTCAGTTTCTCTCTGCCAGACACATTGAAAATGTTTTCCTCTGGCATTCGCACCAGGAGTTACAGATTGCTTAACTCAGGAGCTCTGAGAATGGAACGGCAAGAGGTGTTCCGCTTGCGTCATAAACAGTGCTCCAGAGCGCATGGCAACGGGCACAATGAAACGTGTGTGCGGGATAGTGACCATTCACGCCTAGTGCTAGCAATGCACGAGCACTGCCAAAAGGCAAAGGAAGGCTCTTAGCATCCGGCTTGTGCGCAAAGCTTTCAGACTGCCACAGGACAGTAGCTGTGGTAAGGCCGCTTGCTCAATTGAGGTTAGCTGTCACTTGTAAGATCTTAAGCCGCATCTGGTTTATGATGCTACCTGTTGTTAGGTGACAACAAGGGCACATTTAGCAAATGCTTTTTCCTGCCTCATTTTGCTAGGCCACTCTCTTCTTTGGCAGTTTAGTGCTTGCCAAAGTCCAATCTGCGTGCTGCTGCTTCCATCGGACAAGGAGCACTGCTTTCTGACAGCAGCTTTCAACTTGCCTAAGAAAGAGCTTGGCTATTTAGATGTGCTTCAAATCTGCGTGTGTGTAAGGTGCAGGTGCAAGCTCCTGACAAAGTTGTTCTCCAGGTTCAGTTTCTCCCTGCCAGACACATTGGAAATGTTTTCCTCTGGCATTCGCACCAAGAGTCGCAGATTGCTTAACTGAGGAGCTCTGAGAATGGAATGGCAAGAGGTGTTCCGCTTGCGTCATAAACAGTGCTCTAGAGCGCATGGCAACGGGCACAATGAAACGTGTGTGCGGGATAGTGCCCATTCACGCCTAGTGCTGGCAATGCACGAGCACTGCCAAAAGGCAAAGGAAGGCACTTAGTATCCGGCTTGTGCGCAAAGCTTTCAGACTGCCAGAGGACCGCAGCTGTGGTAAGCCCGCTTGCTCATTTGACGTTAGATGTCGCTTGGCAAAACTTCACCCGCATCTGGTTTATGATGCTACCTGTTGTTAGGCGACAACAAGGGCATATGTAGCAAATGCTTTTTCCTTGCCCATTTTGCTAGGCCACGCTCTTCTGCGGCTCTTTAGTGCTTGCCAAACTCCAATGTGCATGCTGCTGCTTCCATCTGAAAAGGAGCACAGCTTTCTAACAGCAGCCTTCAGCTTGCCTAAGAAAGAGCTTGGCCATTGAAATGTGCTGCAAATCTGCGTGTGTGCAGAAGGTGCAGGTGCAAGCTCCTGAGAAATGGGTTCTCCAGGTTCAGTTTCTCCCTGCCAGACACATTGGAAATGATTTTTCTGGCACTCGCACCAAGAGTCCTAGATTACTTAACTCAGGAGTTCGGAGAATGGAACAGCAAGAGGTGTTCCGCTTACGTCATAAACAGTGCTCCAGAGCGCTTGGCATCAGGCACAACGAAGCGTTTGTGCAGGATAGCCACCATTCACGCCCAGGGCTGGCAATGCACGAGCATTGCCAAAAGGCAAAGGAAGGCGCTTAGCATGCGGCTTGTGCACAAAGCTTTCAGACTGCCAGAGGACCGTAGCTGTGGTAAGCCCGCTTGCTCAATTGACCTTAGCTGTCGTCTGGAAGAACTTGAGCGCCATCTGCTGTATGCTGCTACCTGTTGTTAGGCGACAACAAGGGCACATGTATCAAACACTTTTTCCTTGCCCATTTTGCTAGGCCACGCTCTTCTGCGGCTCTTTAGTGCTTGCCAAACTCCTATGTGCGTGCTGCTACTTCCATCTGACAAGGAGCACAGCCTTCAGACAGCAGCTTTCAACTTGCCTAAGAAAAAGCTTGGTCATTTAGATGTGCTGCAAATCTGCATGTGTGTAAGGTGCAGGTGCAAGCTCCTGACAAAGTTGTTCTCCAGGTTCAGTTTCTCCCTGCCAGACACATTGAAAATGTTTTCCTCTGGCATTCGCACCAGGAGTTACAGATTGCTTAACTGAGGAGCTCTGAGAATGGAACGGGAAGAGGTGTTCCGCTTTCGTCATAAACAGTGTTCTAGAGCGCATGGCAACCGGCACAATGAAACCTGTGTGCGGGATAGCAACCATTCACGCCCTGGGCTGGCAATGCACAAGCACTGCCAAAAGGCAAAGGAAGGCGCTTAGCATGCGGCTTTTGCACCAAGCTTTCAGACTGCCACAGGAGAGTAGCTGTGGTAAGCCCGCTTGCTCAATTGACGGTAGCTGTCACTTGCAAGATCTTAAGCCGCATCTGGTTTATGCTGCTACCTGTTGTTAGACAACAACAAGGGCACATGTAGCAAATGCTTTTTCCTGGCTCATTTTGCAAGGCCACGCTCTTCTGCGGCTCTTTAGTGCTTGCCAAACTCGAAGGTGCCTGCTGCTGCTTCCATCTGACAAGGAGCACAGCCTTCTGACAGCAGCTTTCAGGTTGCGTACAATAGAGCTTGTCCATTTAGATGTGTTGCAAATCCATATATGTGTAAGGTGCAGGTGCAAGCTCCTGACAAATGTGTTCTCCCGGTACAGTTTCTCCCTGCCAGACACATGGAAATGTTTTCCTCTGGCATTCGCGCCAAGAGTCGCAGATTGCTTAACTCAGGTGTTCTGAGAATGGAACGGCAAGAAGTGTTCCGCTTGCGTCATAAACAGTGCTCCAGAGCGCTTGGCAACGGGCACAACGAAGCGTTTGTGCAGGATAGCCACCATTCACGCCCAGGGCTGGCAATGCACGAGCACTGCCAAAAGGCAAAGGGAGGCGCTTAGCATGCGGCTTGTGCGGAAAGCTTTCAGACTGCCAGAGGACCGCATCTGTGGTAAGGCCGCTTGCACATTTGACGTTAGATGTCGCTTGGCAAAACTTCACCCGCATCTGGTTTATGATGCTACCTGTTGTTAGGTGACAACAAGGGCACATTTAGCAAATGCTTTTTCCTGCCTCATTTTGCTAGGCCACTCTCTTCTTTGGCACTTTAGTGCTTGCCAAAGTCCAATCTGCGTGCTGCTGCTTCCATCTGACAAGGAGCACAGCTTTCTGACAGCAGCTTTCAACTTGCCTAAGAAAGAGCTTGGCTATTTAGATGTGCTTCAAATCTGCGTGTGTGTAAGGTGCAGGTGCAAGCTCCTGACAAAGTTGTTCTCCAGGTTCAGTTTCTCCCTGCCAGACACATTGGAAATGTTTTCCTCTGGCATTCGCACCAAGAGTCGCAGATTGCTTAACTGAGGAGCTCTGAGAATGGAACGGCAAGAGGTGTTCCGCTTTCATCATAAACAGTACTCTAGAGCGCATGGCAACGGGCACAATGAAACGTGTGCGGGATAGTGCCCATTCACGCCTATTGCTGGCAATGCACGAGCACTGCCAAAAGGCAAAGGAAGGCACTTAGTATCCGGCTTGTGCGCAAAGCTTTCAGACTGCCAGAGGACCGCAGCTGTGGTAAGCCCGCTTGCTCATTTGACGTTAGATGTCGCTTGGCAAAACTTCACCCGCATCTGGTTTATGATGCTACCTGTTGTTAGGCGACAACAAGGGCATATGTAGCAAATGCTTTTTCCTTGCCCATTTTGCTAGGCCACGCTCTTCTGCGGCTCTTTAGTGCTTGCCAAACTCCAATGTGCATGCTGCTGCTTCCATCTGAAAAGGAGCACAGCTTTCTAACAGCAGCCTTCAGCTTGCCTAAGAAAGAGCTTGGCCATTGAAATGTGCTGCAAATCTCTGTGTGCAGAAGGTGCAGGTGCAAGCTCCTGAGAAATGGGTTCTCCAGGTTCAGTTTCTCCCTGCCAGACACATTGGAAATGATTTTTCTGGCACTCGCACCAAGAGTCCTAGATTGCTTAACTCAGGAGTTCGGAGAATGGAACGGCAAGAGGTGTTCCGCTTACGTCATAAACAGTGCTCCAGAGCGCTTGGCATCAGGCACAACGAAGCGTGTCTGCGGGATAGCCACCATTCACGCCCAGGGCTGGCAATGCACAAGCACTGCCAAAAGGCAAAGGAAGGCGCTTAGCATGCGGCTTGTGCACAAAGCTTTCAGACTGCCACAGGACAGTAGCTGTGGTAAGGCCGCTTGCTCAATTGAGGTTAGCTGTCACTTGCAAGATCTTAAGCCGCATCTGGTTTATGCTGCTACCTGTTGTTAGACGACAACAAGGGCACATGTAGCAAATGCTTTTTCCTGGCTCATTTTGCAAGGCCACGCTCTTCTGCGGCTCTTTAGTGCTTGCCAAACTCGAAGGTGCCTTCTGCTGCTTCCATCTGACAAGGAGCACAGCCTTCTGACAGCAGCTTTCAGGTTGCGTACAATTGAGCTTGTCCATTTAGATGTGATGCAAATCCATATGTGTGTAAGGTGCAGGTGCAAGCTCCTGACAAATGTGTTCTCCCGGTACAGTTTCTCCCTGCCAGACACATGGAAATGTTTTCCTCTGGCATTCGCACCAAGAGTCGCAGATTGCTTAACTCAGGAGTTCTGAGAATGGAACGGCAAGGAGTGTTCTGCTTGCGTCATAAACAGTGCTCCAGAGTGCTTGGCAACAGGCACAATGAAGCGTTTGTGCAGGATAGCCACCATTCACGCCCAGGGCTGGCAATGCACGAGCACTGCCAAAAGGCAAAGGAAGGCGCTTAGCATGCGGCTTGTGCACAAAGCTTTCAGACTGCCACAGGACAGTAGCTGTGGTAAGGCCGCTTGCTCAATTGAGGTTAGCTGTCACTTGCAAGATCTTAAGCCGCATCTGGTTTATGCTGCTACCTGTTGTTAGACGACAACAAGGGCACATGTAGCAAATGCTTTTTCCTGGCTCATTTTGCAAGGCCACGCTCTTCTGCGGCTCTTTAGTGCTTGCCAAACTCGAAGGTGCCTTCTGCTGCTTCCATCTGACAAGGAGCACAGCCTTCTGACAGCAGCTTTCAGGTTGCGTACAATTGAGCTTGTCCATTTAGATGTGATGCAAATCCATATGTGTGTAAGGTGCAGGTGCAAGCTCCTGACAAATGTGTTCTCCCGGTACAGTTTCTCCCTGCCAGACACATGGAAATGTTTTCCTCTGGCATTCGCACCAAGAGTCGCAGATTGCTTAACTCAGGAGTTCTGAGAATGGAACGGCAAGAAGTGTTCCGCTTGCGTCATAAACAGTGCTCCAGAGCGCTTGGCAACAGGCACAACGAAGCGTTTGTGCAGGATAGTCACCATTCACGCCCAGGGCTGGCAATGCACGAGCACTGCCAAAAGGCAAAGGAAGGCGCTTAGCATGCGACTTGTGCTCAAAGATTTCATACTGCCAGAGGACCGTAGCTGTGGTAAGCCCGCTTGCTCAATTGAGGTTAGATGTCACTTGCAAGATCTTAAGCCGCATCTGGTTTATGCTGATACCTATTGTTAGACAACAACAAGGGCACATGTAGCAAATGCTTTTTCCAGCCTCATTTTGCTAGGCCACGCTCTTCTTTGGCACTTTAGTGCTTGCCAAACTCGAAGGTGCCTGCTGCTGCTTCCATCTGACAAGGAGCACAGCCTTCTGACAGCAGCTTTCAGGTTGCGTACAATAGAGCTTGTCCATTTAGATGTGATGCAAATCCATATGTGTGTAAGGTGCAGGTGCAAGCTCCTGACAAAGGTGTTCTCCCGGTACAGATTCTCCCTGCCAGACACATGGAAATGTTTTCCTCTGGCATTCGCACCAAGAGTCGCAGATTGCTTAACTGAGGAGCTCTGAGAATGGAATGGCAAGAGGTGTTCCGCTTGCGTCATAAACAGTGCTCTAGAGCGAATGGCAACGGGCACAATGAAACGTGTGCGGGATAGTGCCCATTCACGCCTATTGCTGGCAATGCACGAGCACTGCCAAAAGGCAAAGGAAGGCACTTAGTATCCGGCTTGTGCGCAAAGCTTTCAGACTGCCAGAGGACCGCAGCTGTGGTAAGCCCGCTTGCTCATTTGACGTTAGATGTCGCTTGGCAAAACTTCACCCGCATCTGGTTTATGATGCTACCTGTTGTTAGGCGACAACAAGGGCATATGTAGCAAATGCTTTTTCCTTGCCCATTTTGCTAGGCCACGCTCTTCTGCGGCTCCTTAGTGCTTGCCAAACTCCAATGTGCATGCTGCTGCTTCCATCTGAAAAGGAGCACAGCTTTCTAACAGCAGCCTTCAGCTTGCCTAAGAAAGAGCTTGGCCATTGAAATGTGCTGCAAATCTCTGTGTGCAGAAGGTGCAGGTGCAAGCTCCTGAGAAATGGGTTCTCCAGGTTCAGTTTCTCCCTGCCAGACACATTGGAAATGTTTTTTCTGGCACTCGCACCAAGAGTCCTAGATTGCTTAACTCAGGAGTTCGGAGAATGGAACGGCAAGAGGTGTTCCGCTTGCGTCATAAACAGTGCTCTAGAGCGCATGGCAACGGGCACAATGAAACGTGTGTGCGGGATATTGCCCATTCACGCCTAGTGCTATCAATGCACGAGCACTGCCAAAAGGCAAAGGAAGGCACTTAGTATCCGGCTTGTGCGCAAAGCTTTCAGACTGCCAGAGGACCGCAGCTGTGGTAAGCCCGCTTGCTCATTTGACGTTAGATGTCGCTTGGCAAAACTTCACCCGCATCTGGTTTATGATGCTACCTGTTGTTAGGCGACAACAAGGGCATATGTAGCAAATGCTTTTTCCTTGCCCATTTTGCTAGGCCACGCTCTTCTGCGGCTCTTTAGTGCTTGCCAAACTCCAATGTGCATGCTGCTGCTTCCATCTGAAAAGGAGCACAGCTTTCTAACAGCAGCCTTCAGCTTGCCTAAGAAAGAGCTTGGCCATTGAAATGTGCTGCAAATCTGCGTGTGTGCAGAAGGTGCAGGTGCAAGCTCCTGAGAAATGGGTTCTCCAGGTTCAGTTTCTCCCTGCCAGACACATTGGAAATGATTTTTCTGGCACTCGCACCAAGAGTCCTAGATTGCTTAACTCAGGAGTTCGGAGAATGGAACGGCAAGAGGTGTTCCGCTTACGTCATAAACAGTGCTCCAGAGCGCTTGGCATCAGGCACAACGAAGCGTTTGTGCAGGATAGCCACCATTCACGCCCAGGGCTGGCAATGCACGAGCATTGCCAAAAGGCAAAGGAAGGCGCTTAGCATGCGGCTTGTGCACAAAGCTTTCAGACTGCCAGAGGACCGTAGCTGTGGTAAGCCCGCTTGCTCAATTGACCTTAGCTGTCGTCTGGAAGAACTTGAGCGCCATCTGCTGTATGCTGCTACCTGTTGTTAGGCGACAACAAGGGCACATGTATCAAACACTTTTTCCTTGCCCATTTTGCTAGGCCACGCTCTTCTGCGGCTCTTTAGTGCTTGCCAAACTCCTATGTGCGTGCTGCTACTTCCATCTGACAAGGAGTACAGCCTTCAGACAGCAGCTTTCAACTTGCCTAAGAAAAAGCTTGGTCATTTAGATGTGCTGCAAATCTGCATGTGTGTAAGGTGCAGGTGCAAGCTCCTGACAAAGTTGTTCTCCAGGTTCAGTTTCTCCCTGCCAGACACATTGAAAATGTTTTCCTCTGGCATTCGCACCAGGAGTTACAGATTGCTTAACTGAGGAGCTCTGAGAATGGAACGGGAAGAGGTGTTCCGCTTTCGTCATAAACAGTGTTCTAGAGCGCATGGCAACCGGCACAATGAAACCTGTGTGCGGGATAGCAACCATTCACGCCCTGGGCTGGCAATGCACAAGCACTGCCAAAAGGCAAAGGAAGGCGCTTAGCATGCGACTTTTGCACCAAGCTTTCAGACTGCCACAGGAGAGTAGCTGTGGTAAGCCCGCTTGCTCAATTGACGGTAGCTGTCACTTGCAAGATCTTAAGCCGCATCTGGTTTATGCTGCTACCTGTTGTTAGACAACAACAAGGGCACATGTAGCAAATGCTTTTTCCTGGCTCATTTTGCAAGGCCACGCTCTTCTGCGGCTCTTTAGTGCTTGCCAAACTCGAAGGTGCCTGCTGCTGCTTCCATCTGACAAGGAGCACAGCCTTCTGACAGCAGCTTTCAGGTTGCGTACAATAGAGCTTGTCCATTTAGATGTGTTGCAAATCCATATATGTGTAAGGTGCAGGTGCAAGCTCCTGACAAAGTTGTTCTCCAGGTTCAGTTTCTCTCTGCCAGACACATTGAAAATGTTTTCCTCTGGCATTCGCACCAGGAGTTACAGATTGCTTAACTCAGGAGCTCTGAGAATGGAACGGCAAGAGGTGTTCCGCTTGCGTCATAAACAGTGCTCCAGAGCGCATGGCAACGGGCACAATGAAACGTGTGTGCGGGAGAGTGACCATTCACGCCTAGTGCTAGCAATGCACGAGCACTGCCAAAAGGCAAAGGAAGGCTCTTAGCATCCGGCTTGTGCGCAAAGCTTTCAGACTGCCACAGGACAGTAGCTGTGGTAAGGCCGCTTGCTCAATTGAGGTTAGCTGTCACTTGTAAGATCTTAAGCCGCATCTGGTTTATGATGCTACCTGTTGTTAGGTGACAACAAGGGCACATTTAGCAAATGCTTTTTCCTGCCTCATTTTGCAAGGCCACGCTCTTCTGCGGCTCGTTATTGCTTGCCAAACTCGAAGGTGCCTGCTGCTGCTTCCATCTGACAAGGATCACAGCCTTCTGACAGCAGCTTTCAGGTTGCGTACAATAGACATTGTCCATTTAGATGTGATGCAAATCTGCGTGTGTGTAAGGTGCAGGTGCAAGCTCCTGACAAATGTGTTCTCCCGGTACAGTTTCTCCCTGCCAGACACATGGAAATGTTTTTTCTGGCACTCGCACCAAGAGTCGCAGATTGCTTAACTCAGGAGTCTGAGACTGGAACGGCAAGAAGTGTTCCGCTTGCGTCATAAACAGTGCTCCAGACCGCTTGGCAACAGGCACAACGAAGCGTTTATGCAGGATAGCCACCATTCACGCCCAGGGCTGGCAATGCACGAGCACTGCCAAAAGGCAAAGGAAGGCGCTTAGCATGCGGCTTGTGCACAAAGCTTTCAGACTGCCAGAGGACCGTAGCTGTGGTAAGCCCGCTTGCTCATTTGACGTTAGATGTCGCCTGGCAGAACTTCACCCGCATCTGGTTTATGATGCTACCTGTTGTTAGGTGACAACAAGGGCACATTTAGCAAATGCTTTTTCCTGCCTCATTTTGCTAGGCCACTCTCTTCTTTGGCACTTTAGTGCTTGCCAAAGTCCAATCTGTGTGCTGCTGCTTCCATCGGACAAGGAGCACAGCTTTCTGACAGCAGCTTTCAACTTGCCTAAGAAAGAGCTTGGCTATTTAGATGTGCTGCAAATCTGCGTGTGTGTAAGGTGCAGGTGCAAGCTCCTGACAAAGTTGTTCTCCAGGTTCAGTTTCTCCCTGCCAGACACATTGGAAATGTTTTCCTCTGGCATTCGCACCAAGAGTCGCAGACTGCTTAACTCAGGAGTCTGAGACTGGAACGGCAAGAAGTGTTCCGCTTGCGTCATAAACAGTGCTCCAGAGCGCTTGGCAACAGGCACAACGAAGCGTTTGTGCAGGATAGCCACCATTCACGCCCAGGGCTGGCAATGCACAAGCATTGCCAAAAGGCAAAGGAAGGCGCTTAGCATGCGGCTTGTGCACAAAGCTTTCAGACTGCCACAGGACCGTAGCTGTGGTAAGCCCGCTTGCTCAATTGAGGTTAGCTGTCGTCTGGAAGAACTTGAGCGCCATCTGCTGTATGCTGCTACCTGTTGTTAGGCGACAACAAGGGCACATGTATCAAACACTTTTTCCTTGCCCATTTTGCTAGGCCATGCTCTTCTGCAGCTCTTTAGTGCTTGCCAAACTCCTATGTGCCTGCTGCTGCTTCCATCTGACAAGGAGCACAGCCTTCAGACAGCAGCTTTCAACTTGCCTAAGAAAAAGCTTGGCCATTTAGATGTTCTGCAAATCTGCATGTGTGTAAGGTGCAGGTGCAAGCTCCTGACAAATGGGTTCTCCAGGTTCAGTTTCTCCCTGCCAGACACATTGAAAATGTTTTCCTCTGGCATTCGCACCAGGAGTTGCAGACTGCTTAACTCAGGAGCTCTGAGAATGGAACGGCAAGAGGTGTTCCGCTTTCGTCATAAACAGTGCTCCAGAGCGCATGGCAACGGGCACAATGAAACGTGTGTGCGGGATAGTGACCATTCACGCCTATTGCTGGCAATGCACGAGCACTGCCAAAAGGCAAAGGAAGGCGCTTAGCATCCGGCTTGTGCGCAAAGCTTTCAGACTGCCAGAGGACCGCAGCTGTGGTAAGGCCGCTTGCTCATTTGACGTTAGATGTCGCTTGGCAAAACTTCACCCGCATCTGGTTTAAGATGCTACCTGTTGTTAGGTGACAACAAGGGCACATTTAGCAAATGCTTTTTCCTGCCTCATTTTGCTAGGCCACTCTCTTCTTTGGCACTTTAGTGATTGCCAAAGTGCAATCTGTGTGCTGCTGCTTCCATCGGACAAGGAGCACAGCTTTCTGACAGCAGCTTTCAACTTGCCTAAGAAAGAGCTTGGCTATTTAGATGTGCTGCAAATCTGCGTGTGTGTAAGGTGCAGGTGCAAGCTCCTGACAAAGTTGTTCTCCAGGTTCAGTTTCTCCCTGCCAGACACATTGGAAATGTTTTCCTCTGGCATTCGCACCAAGAGTCACCGATTGCTTAACTGAGGAGCTCTGAGAATGGAACGGCAAGAGGTGTTCCGCTTGCGTCATAAACAGTGCTCTAGAGCGCATGGCAACGGGCACAATGAAACGTGTGTACGGGATAGTGCCCATTCACGCCTAGTGCTGGCAATGCATGAGCACTGCCAAAAGGCAAAGGAAGGCGCTTAGCATGCGGCTTGTGCTCAAAGATTTCATACTGCCAGAGGACCGTAGCTGTGGTAAGCCCGCTTGCTCAATTGAGGTTAGATGTCACTTGCAAGATCTTAAGCCGCATCTGGTTTATGCTGATACCTGTTGTTAGACGAGAACAAGGGCACATGTAGCAAATGCTTTTTCCTGGCTCATTTTGCAAGGCCACTCTCTTCTTTGGCACTTTAGTGCTTGCCAAACTCAAAGGTGCCTGCTGCTGCTTCCATCTGACAAGGAGCACAGCCTTCTGACACCAGCTTTCAGGTTGCGTACAATTGAGCTTGTCCATTTAGATGTGATGCAAATCCATATCTGTGTAAGGTGCAGGTGCAAGCTCCTGACAAATGTGTTCTCCCGGTACAGTTTCTCCCTGCCAGACACATGGAAATGTTTTCCTCTGGCATTCGCACCAAGAGTCGCAGATTGCTTAACTCAGGAGTTCTGAGAATGGAACGGCAAGAAGTGTTCCGCTTGCGTCATAAACAGTGCTTCAGAGCGCTTGGCAACAGGCACAACGAAGCGTTTGTGCAGGATAGCCACCATTCACGCCCAGGGCTGGCAATGCACGAGCACTGCCAAAAGGCAAAGGAAGGCGCTTAGCATGCGACTTGTGCTCAAAGATTTCATACTGCCAGAGGACCGTAGCTGTGGTAAGCCTGCTTGCTCAATTGAGGTTAGATGTCACTTGCAAGATCTTAAGCCGCATCTGGTTTATGCTGATACCTGTTGTTAGACGACAACAAGGGCACATGTAGCAAATGCTTTTTCCTGGCTCATTTTGCTAGGCCACGCTCTTCTTTGGCACTTTAGTGCTTGCCAAACTCGAAGGTGCCTGCTGCTGCTTCCATCTGACAAGGAGCACAGCCTTCTGACAGCAGCTTTCAGGTTGCGTACAATTGAGCTTGTCCATTTAGATGTGATGCAAATCCATATGTGTGTAAGGTGCAGGTGCAAGCTCCTGACAAAGGTGTTCTCCCGGTACAGATTCTCCCTGCCAGACACATGGAAATGTTTTCCTCTGGCATTCGCAGCAAGAGTCGCAGATTGCTTAACTCAGGAGTTCTGAGAATGGAACGGCAAGAAGTGTTCCGCTTGCGTCATAAACAGTGCTCCAGAGCGCTTGGCATCAGGCACAACGAAGCGTGTCTGCGGGATAGCCACCATTCACGCCCAGGGCTGGCAATGCACAAGCACTGCCAAAAGGCAAAGGAAGGCGCTTAGCATGCGGCTTGTGCACAAAGCTTTCAGACTGCCAGAGGACCGTAGCTGTGGTAAGCCCGCTTGCTCAATTGACCTTAGCTGTCGTCTGGAAGAACTTGAGCGCCATCTGCTGTATGCTGCTACCTGTTGTTAGGCGACAACAAGGGCACATGTATCAAACACTTTTTCCTTGCCCATTTTGCTAGGCCACGCTCTTCTGCGGCTCTTTAGTGCTTGCCAAACTCCTATGTGCGTGCTGCTACTTCCATCTGACAAGGAGCACAGCCTTCAGACAGCAGCTTTCAACTTGCCTAAGAAAAAGCTTGGTCATTTTGATGTGCTGCAAATCTGCGTGTGTGTAAGGTGCAGGTGCAAGCTCCTGACAAAGTTGTTCTCCAGGTTCAGTTTCTCTCTGCCAGACACATTGAAAATGTTTTCCTCTGGCTTTCGCACCAGGAGTTACAGATTGCTTAACTCAGGAGCTCTGAGAATGGAACGGCAAGAGGTGTTCCGCTTGCGTCATAAACAGTGCTCCAGAGCGCATGGCAACGGGCACAATGAAACGTGTGTGCGGGATAGTGACCATTCACGCCTAGTGCTAGCAATGCACGAGCACTGCCAAAAGGCAAAGGAAGGCTCTTAGCATCCGGCTTGTGCGCAAAGCTTTCAGACTGCCACAGGACAGTAGCTGTGGTAAGGCCGCTTGCTCAATTGAGGCTAGCTGTCACTTGTAAGATCTTAAGCCGCATCTGGTTTATGATGCTACCTGTTGTTAGGTGACAACAAGGGCACATTTAGCAAATGCTTTTTCCTGCCTCATTTTGCAAGGCCACGCTCTTCTGCGGCTCGTTATTGCTTGCCAAACTCGAAGGTGCCTGCTGCTGCTTCCATCTGACAAGGATCACAGCCTTCTGACAGCAGCTTTCAGGTTGCGTACAATAGACATTGTCCATTTAGATGTGATGCAAATCTGCGTGTGTGTAAGGTGCAGGTGCAAGCTCCTGACAAATGTGTTCTCCCGGTACAGTTTCTCCCTGCCAGACACATGGAAATGTTTTTTCTGGCACTCGCACCAAGAGTCGCAGATTGCTTAACTCAGGAGTCTGAGACTGGAACGGCAAGAAGTGTTCCGCTTGCGTCATAAACAGTGCTCCAGACCGCTTGGCAACAGGCACAACGAAGCGTTTATGCAGGATAGCCACCATTCACGCCCAGGGCTGGCAATGCACGAGCACTGCCAAAAGGCAAAGGAAGGCGCTTAGCATGCGGCTTGTGCACAAAGCTTTCAGACTGCCAGAGGACCGTAGCTGTGGTAAGCCCGCTTGCTCATTTGACGTTAGATGTCGCCTGGCAGAACTTCACCCGCATCTGGTTTATGATGCTACCTGTTGTTAGGTGACAACAAGGGCACATTTAGCAAATGCTTTTTCCTGCCTCATTTTGCTAGGCCACTCTCTTCTTTGGCACTTTAGTGCTTGCCAAAGTCCAATCTGTGTGCTGCTGCTTCCATCGGACAAGGAGCACAGCTTTCTGACAGCAGCTTTCAACTTGCCTAAGAAAGAGCTTGGCTATTTAGATGTGCTGCAAATCTGCGTGTGTGTAAGGTGCAGGTGCAAGCTCCTGACAAAGTTGTTCTCCAGGTTCAGTTTCTCCCTGCCAGACACATTGGAAATGTTTTCCTCTGGCATTCGCACCAAGAGTCGCAGACTGCTTAACTCAGGAGTCTGAGACTGGAACGGCAAGAAGTGTTCCGCTTGCGTCATAAACAGTGCTCCAGAGCGCTTGGCAACAGGCACAACGAAGCGTTTGTGCAGGATAGCCACCATTCACGCCCAGGGCTGGCAATGCACAAGCATTGCCAAAAGGCAAAGGAAGGCGCTTAGCATGCGGCTTGTGCACAAAGCTTTCAGACTGCCACAGGACCGTAGCTGTGGTAAGCCCGCTTGCTCAATTGAGGTTAGCTGTCGTCTGGAAGAACTTGAGCGCCATCTGCTGTATGCTGCTACCTGTTGTTAGGCGACAACAAGGGCACATGTATCAAACACTTTTTCCTTGCCCATTTTGCTAGGCCACGCTCTTCTGCAGCTCTTTAGTGCTTGCCAAACTCCTATGTGCGTGCTGCTGCTTCCATCTGACAAGGAGCACAGCCTTCAGACAGCAGCTTTCAACTTGCCTAAGAAAAAGCTTGGCCATTTAGATGTGCTGCAAATCTGCATGTGTGTAAGGTGCAGGTGCAAGCTCCTGACAAATGGGTTCTCCAGGTTCAGTTTCTCCCTGCCAGACACATTGAAAATGTTTTCCTCTGGCATTCGCACCAGGAGTTGCAGACTGCTTAACTGAGGAGCTCTGAGAATGGAACGGCAAGAGGTGTTCCGCTTTCGTCATAAACAGTGCTCCAGAGCGCATGGCAACGGGCACAATGAAACGTGTGTGCGGGATAGTGACCATTCACGCCTATTGCTGGCAATGCACGAGCACTGCCAAAAGGCAAAGGAAGGCGCTTAGCATCCGGCTTGTGCGCAAAGCTTTCAGACTGCCAGAGGACCGCAGCTGTGGTAAGGCCGCTTGCTCATTTGACGTTAGATGTCGCTTGGCAAAACTTCACCCGCATCTGGTTTAAGATGCTATCTGTTGTTAGGTGACAACAAGGGCACATTTAGCAAATGCTTTTTCCTGCCTCATTTTGCTAGGCCACTCTCTTCTTTGGCACTTTAGTGATTGCCAAAGTGCAATCTGTGTGCTGCTGCTTCCATCGGACAAGGAGCACAGCTTTCTGACAGCAGCTTTCAACTTGCCTAAGAAAGAGCTTGGCTATTTAGATGTGCTGCAAATCTGCGTGTGTGTAAGGTGCAGGTGCAAGCTCCTGACAAAGTTGTTCTCCAGGTTCAGTTTCTCCCTGCCAGACACATTGGAAATGTTTTCCTCTGGCATTCGCACCAAGAGTCACAGATTGCTTAACTGAGGAGCTCTGAGAATGGAACGGCAAGAGGTGTTCCGCTTGCGTCATAAACAGTGCTCTAGAGCGCATGGCAACGGGCACAATGAAACGTGTGTACGGGATAGTGCCCATTCACGCCTAGTGCTGGCAATGCATGAGCACTGCCAAAAGGCAAAGGAAGGCGCTTAGCATGCGGCTTGTGCTCAAAGATTTCATACTGCCAGAGGACCGCAGCTGTGGTAAGCCCGCTTGCTCAATTGAGGTTAGATGTCACTTGCAAGATCTTAAGCCGCATCTGGTTTATGCTGATACCTGTTGTTAGACGAGAACAAGGGCACATGTAGCAAATGCTTTTTCCTGGCTCATTTTGCAAGGCCACTCTCTTCTTTGGCACTTTAGTGCTTGCCAAACTCAAAGGTGCCTGCTGCTGCTTCCATCTGACAAGGAGCACAGCCTTCTGACAGCAGCTTTCAGGTTGCGTACAATTGAGCTTGTCCATTTAGATGTGATGCAAATCCATATCTGTGTAAGGTGCAGGTGCAAGCTCCTGACAAATGTGTTCTCCCGGTACAGTTTCTCCCTGCCAGACACATGGAAATGTTTTCCTCTGGCATTCGCACCAAGAGTCGCAGATTGCTTAACTCAGGAGTTCTGAGAATGGAACGGCAAGAAGTGTTCCGCTTGCGTCATAAACAGTGCTTCAGAGCGCTTGGCAACAGGCACAACGAAGCGTTTGTGCAGGATAGCCACCATTCACGCCCAGGGCTGGCAATGCACGAGCACTGCCAAAAGGCAAAGGAAGGTGCTTAGCATGCGACTTGTGCTCAAAGATTTCATACTGCCAGAGGACCGTAGCTGTGGTAAGCCTGCTTGCTCAATTGAGGTTAGATGTCACTTGCAAGATCTTAAGCCGCATCTGGTTTATGCTGATACCTGTTGTTAGACGACAACAAGGGCACATGTAGCAAATGCTTTTTCCTGGCTCATTTTGCTAGGCCACGCTCTTCTTTGGCACTTTAGTGCTTGCCAAACTCGAAGGTGCCTGCTGCTGCTTCCATCTGACAAGGAGCACAGCCTTCTGACAGCAGCTTTCAGGTTGCGTACAATTGAGCTTGTCCATTTAGATGTGATGCAAATCCATATGTGTGTAAGGTGCAGGTGCAAGCTCCTGACAAAGGTGTTCTCCCGGTACAGATTCTCCCTGCCAGACACATGGAAATGTTTTCCTCTGGCATTCGCAGCAAGAGTCGCAGATTGCTTAACTCAGGAGTTCTGAGAATGGAACGGCAAGAAGTGTTCCGCTTGCGTCATAAACAGTGCTCCAGAGCGCTTGGCATCAGGCACAACGAAGCGTGTCTGCGGGATAGCCACCATTCACGCCCAGGGCTGGCAATGCACAAGCACTGCCAAAAGGCAAAGGAAGGCGCTTAGCATGCGACTTGTGCTCAAAGATTTCATACTGCCAGAGGACCGTAGCTGTGGTAAGCCTGCTTGCTCAATTGAGGTTAGATGTCACTTGCAAGATCTTAAGCCGCATCTGGTTTATGCTGATACCTGTTGTTAGACGACAACAAGGGCACATGTAGCAAATGCTTTTTCCTGGCTCATTTTGCTAGGCCACGCTCTTCTTTGGCACTTTAGTGCTTGCCAAACTCGAAGGTGCCTGCTGCTGCTTCCATCTGACAAGGAGCACAGCCTTCTGACAGCAGCTTTCAGGTTGCGTACAATTGAGCTTGTCCATTTAGATGTGATGCAAATCCATATGTGTGTAAGGTGCAGGTGCAAGCTCCTGACAAAGGTGTTCTCCCGGTACAGATTCTCCCTGCCAGACACATGGAAATGTTTTCCTCTGGCATTCGCAGCAAGAGTCGCAGATTGCTTAACTCAGGAGTTCTGAGAATGGAACGGCAAGAAGTGTTCCGCTTGCGTCATAAACAGTGCTCCAGAGCGCTTGGCATCAGGCACAACGAAGCGTGTCTGCGGGATAGTCACCATTCACGCCCAGGGCTGGCAATGCACAAGCACTGCCAAAAGGCAAAGGAAGGCGCTTAGCATGCGGCTTGTGCACAAAGCTTTCAGACTGCCAGAGGACCGTAGCTGTGGTAAGCCCGCTTGCTCAATTGACCTTAGCTGTCGTCTGGAAGAACTTGAGCGCCATCTGCTGTATGCTGCTACCTGTTGTTAGGCGACAACAAGGGCACATGTATCAAACACTTTTTCCTTGCCCATTTTGCTAGGCCACGCTCTTCTACAGCTCTTTAGTGCTTGCCAAACTCCTATGTGCGTGCTGCTGCTTCCATCTGACAAGGAGCACAGCCTTCAGACAGCAGCTTTCAACTTGCCTAAGGAAAAGCTTGGCCATTTAGATGTGCTGCAAATCTGCATGTTTGTAAGGTGCAGGTGCAAGCTCCTGACAAAGTTGTTCTCCAGGTTCAGTTTCTCCCTGCCAGACACATTGAAAATGTTTTCCTCTGGCATTCGCACCAGGAGTTGCAGACTGCTTAACTCAGGAGCTCTGAGAATGGAACGGCAAGAGGTGTTCCGCTTTCGTCATAAACAGTGCTCCAGAGCGCATGGCAACGGGCACAATGAAACGTGTGTGCGGGATAGTGACCATTCACGCCTATTGTTGGCAATGCACGAGCACTGCCAAAAGGCAAAGGAAGGCGCTTAGCATGCGGCTTGTGCGCAAAGCCTTCAGACTGCCAGAGGAACGCAACTGTGGTAATGCCGCTTGCTCAATTGAGGTTAGATGTCACTTGCAAGATCTTAAGCCGCATCTGGTTTATGCTGATACCTGTTGTTAGACGACAAGGGCACATGTAGCAAATGCTTTTTCCTGGCTCATTTTGCTAGGCCACTCTCTTCTTTGGCACTTTAGTGCTTGCCAAACTCGAATGTGCCTGCTGCTGCTTCCATCTGACAAGGAGCACAGCCTTCTGACAGCAGCTTTCAGGTTGCGTACAGTTGAGCTTGTCCCTTTAGATGTGATGCAAATCCATATGTGTAAGGTGCAGGTGCAAGCTCCTGACAAATGTGTTCTCCCGGTACAGTTTCTCCCTGCCAGACACATGGAAATGTTTTCCTCTGGCATTCGCACCAAGAGTCGCAGATTGCTTAACTCAGGAGTTCTGAGAATGGAACGGCAAGAGGTGTTCCGCTTGCGTCATAAACAGTGCTCTAGAGCGCATGGCAACGGGCACAATGAAACGTGTGTACGGGATAGTGCCCATTCACGCCTAGTGCTGGCAATGCATGAGCACTGCCAAAAGGCAAAGGAAGGCGCTTAGCATGCCGCTTGTGCTCAAAGATTTCATACTGCCAGAGGACCGTAGCTGTGGTAAGCCCGCTTGCTCAATTGAGGTTAGATGTCACTTGCAAGATCTTAAGCCGCATCTGGTTTATGCTGATACCTGTTGTTAGACGAGAACAAGGGCACATGTAGCAAATGCTTTTTCCTGGCTCATTTTGCAAGGCCACTCTCTTCTTTGGCACTTTAGTGCTTGCCAAACTCAAAGGTGCCTGCTGCTGCTTCCATCTGACAAGGAGCACAGCCTTCTGACAGCAGCTTTCAGGTTGCGTACAATTGAGCTTGTCCATTTAGATGTGATGCAAATCCATATCTGTGTAAGGTGCAGGTGCAAGCTCCTGACAAATGTGTTCTCCCGGTACAGTTTCTCCCTGCCAGACACATGGAAATGTTTTCCTCTGGCATTCGCACCAAGAGTCGCAGATTGCTTAACTCAGGAGTTCTGAGAATGGAACAGCAAGAAGTGTTCCGCTTGCGTCATAAACAGTGCTCCAGAGCGCTTGGCAACGGGCACAACGAAGCGTTTGTGCAGGATAGCCACCATTCACGCCCAGGGCTGGCAATGCACAAGCACTGCCAAAAGGCAAAGGAAGGCGCTTAGCATGCGGCTTGTGCACAAAGCTTTCAGACTGCCAGAGGACCGTAGCTGTGGTAAGCCCGCTTGCTCAATTGACCTTAGCTGTCGTCTGGAAGAACTTGAGCGCCATCTGCTGTATGCTGCTACCTGTTGTTAGGCGACAACAAGGGCACATGTATCAAACACTTTTTCCTTGCCCATTTTGCTAGGCCACGCTCTTCTACAGCTCTTTAGTGCTTGCCAAACTCCTATGTGCGTGCTGCTGCTTCCATCTGACAAGGAGCACAGCCTTCAGACAGCAGCTTTCAACTTGCCTAAGGAAAAGCTTGGCCATTTAGATGTGCTGCAAATCTGCATGTTTGTAAGGTGCAGGTGCAAGCTCCTGACAAAGTTGTTCTCCAGGTTCAGTTTCTCCCTGCCAGACACATTGAAAATGTTTTCCTCTGGCATTCGCACCAGGAGTTGCAGACTGCTTAACTGAGGAGCTCTGAGAATGGAACGGCAAGAGGTGTTCCGCTTTCGTCATAAACAGTGCTCCAGAGCGCATGGCAACGGGCACAATGAAACGTGTGTGCGGGATAGTGACCATTCACGCCTATTGTTGGCAATGCACGAGCACTGCCAAAAGGCAAAGGAAGGCGCTTAGCATGCGGCTTGTGCGCAAAGCCTTCAGACTGCCAGAGGAACGCAACTGTGGTAATGCCGCTTGCTCAATTGAGGTTAGATGTCACTTGCAAGATCTTAAGCCGCATCTGGTTTATGCTGATACCTGTTGTTAGACGACAACAAGGGCACATGTAGCAAATGCTTTTTCCTGGCTCATTTTGCAAAGCCATGCTCTTCTGCGGCTCGTTATTGCTTGCCAAACTCGAAGGTGCCTGCTGCTGCTTCCATCTGACAAGGAGCACAGCCTTCTGACAGCAGCTTTCAGGTTGCGTACAATTGAGCTTGTCCATTTAGATGTGATGCAAATCCATATGTGTGTAAGGTGCAGGTGCAAGCTCCTGACAAAGGTGTTCTCCCAGTACAGTTTCTCCCTGCCAGACACATGGAAATGTTTTTTCTGGCACTCGCACCAAGAGTTACAGATTGCTTAACTCAGGAGTCTGAGACTGGAACGGCAAGAAGTGTTCCGCTTGCGTCATAAACAGTGCTCCAGAGCGCTTGGCAACAGGCACAACGAAGCGTTTGTGCAGGATAGCCACCATTCACGCCCAGGGCTGGCAATGCACGAGCACTGCCAAAAGGCAAAGGAAGGCGCTTAGCATGCGGCTTGTGCACAAAGCTTTCAGACTGCCGCAGGACCGTAGCTGTGGTAAGCCCGCTTGCTCAATTGACCTTAGCTGTCGTCTGGAAGAACTTGAGCGCCATCTGCTGTATGCTGCTACCTGTTGTTAGGCGACAACAAGGGCACATGTATCAAACACTTTTTCCTTGCCCATTTTGCTAGGCCACGCTCTTCTGAGGCTCTTTAGTGCTTGCCAAACTCCTATGTGCGTGCTGCTGCTTCCATCTGACAAGGAGCACAGCCTTCAGACAGCAGCTTTCAACTTGCCTAAGAAAAAGCTTGGCCATTTAGATGTGCTGCAAATCTGCATGTGTGTAAGGTGCAGGTGCAAGCTCCTGACAAAGTTGTTCTCCAGGTTCAGTTTCTCCCTGCCAGACACATTGAAAATGTTTTCCTCTGGCATTCGCACCAGGAGTTGCAGACTGCTTAACTGAGGAGCTCTGAGAATGGAACGGCAAGAGGTGTTCCGCTTGCGTCATAAACAGTGCTCCAGAGCGCAGGGCAACGGGCACAATGAAACGTGTGTGCAGGATAGTGCCCATTGACGCCTAGTGCTGGCAATGCACGAGCACTGCCAAAAGGCAAAGGAAGGCGCTTAGCATGCGGCTTGTGCTCAAAGATTTCATACTGCCAGAGGACCGTAGCTGTGGTAAGCCCGCTTGCTCAATTGAGGTTAGATGTCACTTGCAAGATCTTAAGCCGCATCTGGTTTATGCTGATACCTGTTGTTAGACGACAACAAGGGCACATGTAGCAAATGCTTTTTCCTGGCTCATTTTGCAAGGCCACGCTCTTCTGCGGCTCTTTATTGCTTACCAAACTCAAAGGTGCCTGCTGCTGCTTCCATCTGACAAGGAGCACAGCCTTCTGACAGCAGCTTTCAGGTTGCGTACAATAGAGCTTGTCCATTTAGATGTGATGCAAATCCATATGTGTGTAAGGTGCAGGTGCAAGCTCCTGACAAATGTGTTCTCCCGGTACAGTTTCTCCCTGCCAGACACATGGAAATGTTTTCCTCTGGCATTCGCACCAAGAGTCGCAGATTGCTTAACTCAGGTGTTCTGAGAATGGAACGGCAAGAGGTGTTCCGCTTGCGTCATAAACAGTGCTCTAGAGCGCATGGCAACGGGCACAATGAAACGTGTGTACGGGATAGTGCCCATTCACGCCTAGTGCTGGCAATGCATGAGCACTGCCAAAAGGCAAAGGAAGGCGCTTAGCATGCGGCTTGTGCTCAAAGATTTCATACTGCCAGAGGACCGTAGCTGTGGTAAGCCCGCTTGCTCAATTGAGGTTAGATGTCACTTGCAAGATCTTAAGCCGCATCTGGTTTATGCTGATACCTGTTGTTAGACGAGAACAAGGGCACATGTAGCAAATGCTTTTTCCTGGCTCATTTTGCTAGGCCACTCTCTTCTTTGGCACTTTAGTGCTTGCCAAACTCAAAGGTGCCTGCTGCTGCTTCCATCTGACAAGGAGCACAGCCTTCTGACAGCAGCTTTCAGGTTGCGTACAATTGAGCTTGTCCATTTAGATGTGATGCAAATCCATATCTGTGTAAGGTGCAGGTGCAAGCTCCTGACAAATGTGTTCTCCCGGTACAGTTTCTCCCTGCCAGACACATGGAAATGTTTTCCTCTGGCATTCGCACCAGGAGTCGCAGATTGCTTAACTCAGGAGTTCTGAGATTGGAACGGCAAGAAGTGTTCCGCTTGCGTCATAAACAGTGCTCCAGAGCGCTTGGCAACGGGCACAACGAAGCGTTTGTGCAGGATAGCCACCATTCACGCCCAGGGCTGGCAATGCACAAGCACTGCCAAAAGGCAAAGGAAGGCGCTTAGCATGCGGCTTGTGCACAAAGCTTTCAGACTGCCAGAGGACCGTAGCTGTGGTAAGCCCGCTTGCTCAATTTACGGTAGCTGTCGTCTGGAAGAACTTGAGCGCCATCTGCTGTATGCTGCTACCTGTTGTTAGGCGACAACAAGGGCACATGTATCAAACACTTTTTCCTTGCCCATTTTGCTAGGCCACGCTCTTCTACAGCTCTTTAGTGCTTGCCAAACTCCTATGTGCGTGCTGCTGTTTCCATCTGACAAGGAGCACAGCCTTCAGACAGCAGCTTTCAACTTGCCTAAGGAAAAGCTTGGCCATTTAGATGTGCTGCAAATCTGCATGTTTGTAAGGTGCAGGTGCAAGCTCCTGACAAAGTTGTTCTCCAGGTTCAGTTTCTCCCTGCCAGACACATTGAAAATGTTTTCCTCTGGCATTCGCACCAGGAGTTGCAGACTGCTTAACTGAGGAGCTCTGAGAATGGAACGGCAAGAGGTGTTCCGCTTGCGTCATAAACAGTGCTCCAGAGCGCATGGCAACGGGCACAATGAAACGTGTGTGCGGGATAGTGACCATTCACGCCTATTGTTGGCAATGCACGAGCACTGCCAAAAGGCAAAGGAAGGCGCTTAGCATGCGGCTTGTGCGCAAAGCCTTCAGACTGCCAGAGGAACGCAACTGTGGTAATGCCGCTTGCTCAATTGAGGTTAGATGTCACTTGCAAGATCTTAAGCCGCATCTGGTTTATGCTGATACCTGTTGTTAGACGACAACAAGGGCACATGTAGCAAATGCTTTTTCCTGGCTCATTTTGCAAGGCCACGCTCTTCTGCGGCTCGTTATTGCTTGCCAAACTCGAAGGTGCCTGCTGCTGCTTCCATCTGACAAGGAGCACAGCCTTCTGACAGCAGCTTTCAGGTTGCGTACAATAGAGCTTGTCCATTTAGATGTGATGCAAATCTGCGTGTGTGTAAGGTGCAGGTGCAAGCTCCTGACAAATGTGTTCTCCCAGTACAGTTTCTCCCTGCCAGACACATGGAAATGTTTTTTCTGGCACTCGCACCAAGAGTTACAGATTGCTTAACTCAGGAGTCTGAGACTGGAACGGCAAGAAGTGTTCCGCTTGCGTCATAAACAGTGCTCCAGAGCGCTTGGCAACAGGCACAACGAAGCGTTTGTGCAGGATAGCCACCATTCACGCCCAGGGCTGGCAATGCACGAGCACTGCCAAAAGGCAAAGGAAGGCGCTTAGCATGCGGCTTGTGCACAAAGCTTTCAGACTGCCGCAGGACCGTAGCTGTGGTAAGCCCGCTTGCTCAATTGACCTTAGCTGTCGTCTGGAAGAACTTGAGCGCCATCTGCTGTATGCTGCTACCTGTTGTTAGGCGACAACAAGGGCACATGTATCAAACACTTTTTCCTTGCCCATTTTGCTAGGCCACGCTCTTCTGAGGCTCTTTAGTGCTTGCCAAACTCCTATGTGCGTGCTGCTGCTTCCATCTGACAAGGAGCACAGCCTTCAGACAGCAGCTTTCAACTTGCCTAAGAAAAAGCTTGGCCATTTAGATGTGCTGCAAATCTGCATGTGTGTAAGGTGCAGGTGCAAGCTCCTGACAAAGTTGTTCTCCAGGTTCAGTTTCTCCCTGCCAGACACATTGAAAATGTTTTCCTCTGGCATTCGCACCAGGAGTTACAGATTGCTTAACTGAGGAGCTCTGAGAATGGAACGGCAAGAGGTGTTCCGCTTGCGTCATAAACAGTGCTCCAGAGCGCAGGGCAACGGGCACAATGAAACGTGTGTGCGGGATAGTGCCCATTGACGCCTAGTGCTGGCAATGCACGAGCACTGCCAAAAGGCAAAGGAAGGCGCTTAGCATGCGGCTTGTGCTCAAAGATTTCATACTGCCAGAGGACCGTAGCTGTGGTAAGCCCGCTTGCTCAATTGAGGTTAGATGTCACTTGCAAGATCTTAAGCCGCATCTGGTTTATGCTGATACCTGTTGTTAGACGACAACAAGGGCACATGTAGCAAATGCTTTTTCCTGGCTCATTTTGCAAGGCCACGCTCTTCTGCGGCTCTTTATTGCTTACCAAACTCAAAGGTGCCTGCTGCTGCTTCCATCTGACAAGGAGCACAGCCTTCTGACAGCAGCTTTCAGGTTGCGTACAATAGAGCTTGTCCATTTAGATGTGATGCAAATCCATATGTGTGTAAGGTGCAGGTGCAAGCTCCTGACAAATGTGTTCTCCCGGTACAGTTTCTCCCTGCCAGACACATGGAAATGTTTTCCTCTGGCATTCGCACCATGAGTTGCAGACTGCTTAACTCAGGAGCTCTGAGAATGGAACGGCAAGAAGTGTTCCGCTTGCGTCATAAACAGTGCTCCAGAGCACATGGCAACGGGCACAATGAAACGTGTGTGCGGGATAGTGCCCATTCACGCCTAGTGCTGGCAATGCATGAGCACTGCCAAAAGGCAAAGGAAGGCACTTAGCATGCGGCTTGTGCTCAAAGATTTCATACTGCCAGAGGACCGTAGCTGTGGTAAGCCCGCTTGCTCAATTGAGGTTAGATGTCACTTGCAAGATCTTAAGCCGCATCTGGTTTATGCTGATACCTGTTGTTAGACGACAAGGGCACATGTAGCAAATGCTTTTTCCTGGCTCATTTTGCTAGGCCACTCTCTTCTTTGGCACTTTAGTGCTTGCCAAACTCGAAGGTGCCTGCTGCTGCTTCCATCTGACAAGGAGCACAGCCTTCTGACAGCAGCTTTCAGGTTGCGTACAGTTGAGCTTGTCCATTTAGATGTGATGCAAATCCATATGTGTAAGGTGCAGGTGCAAGCTCCTGACAAATGTGTTCTCCCGGTACAGTTTCTCCCTGCCAGACACATGGAAATATTTTCCTCTGGCATTCGCACCAAGAGTCGCAGATTGCTTAACTCAGGAGTTCTGAGAATGGAACGGCAAGAGGTGTTCCGCTTGCGTCATAAACAGTGCTCTAGAGCGCATGGCAACGGGCACAATGAAACGTGTGTACGGGATAGTGCCCATTCACGCCTAGTGCTGGCAATGCATGAGCACTGCCAAAAGGCAAAGGAAGGCGCTTAGCATGCGGCTTGTGCTCAAAGATTTCATACTGCCAGAGGACCGTAGCTGTGGTAAGCCCGCTTGCTCAATTGAGGTTAGATGTCACTTGCAAGATCTTAAGCCGCATCTGGTTTATGCTGATACCTGTTGTTAGACGAGAACAAGGGCACATGTAGCAAATGCTTTTTCCTGGCTCATTTTGCTAGGCCACTCTCTTCTTTGGCACTTTAGTGCTTGCCAAACTCAAAGGTGCCTGCTGCTGCTTCCATCTGACAAGGAGCACAGCCTTCTGACAGCAGCTTTCAGGTTGCGTACAATTGAGCTTGTCCATTTAGATGTGATGCAAATCCATATCTGTGTAAGGTGCAGGTGCAAGCTCCTGACAAATGTGTTCTCCCGGTACAGTTTCTCCCTGCCAGACACATGGAAATGTTTTCCTCTGGCATTCGCACCAAGAGTCGCAGATTGCTTAACTCAGGAGTTCTGAGAATGGAACGGCAAGAAGTGTTCCGCTTGCGTCATAAACAGTGCTCCAGAGCGCTTGGCAACGGGCACAACGAAGCGTTTGTGCAGGATAGCCACCATTCACGCCCAGGGCTGGCAATGCACAAGCACTGCCAAAAGGCAAAGGAAGGCGCTTAGCATGCGGCTTGTGCACAAAGCTTTCAGACTGCCAGAGGACCGTAGCTGTGGTAAGCCCGCTTGCTCAATTGACCTTAGCTGTCGTCTGGAAGAACTTGAGCGCCATCTGCTGTATGCTGCTACCTGTTGTTAGGCGACAACAAGGGCACATGTATCAAACACTTTTTCCTTGCCCATTTTGCTAGGCCACGCTCTTCTGAGGCTCTTTAGTGCTTGCCAAACTCCTATGTGCGTGCTGCTGCTTCCATCTGACAAGGAGCACAGCCTTCAGACAGCAGCTTTCAACTTGCCTAAGGAAAAGCTTGGCCATTTAGATGTGCTGCAAATCTGCATGTGTGTAAGGTGCAGGTGCAAGCTCCTGACAAAGTTGTTCTCCAGGTTCAGTTTCTCCCTGCCAGACACATTGAAAATGTTTTCCTCTGGCATTCGCACCAGGAGTTGCAGACTGCTTAACTGAGGAGCTCTGAGAATGGAACGGCAAGAGGTGTTCCGCTTGTGTCATAAACAGTGCTCCAGAGCGCAGGGCAACGGGCACAATGAAACGTGTGTGCGGGATAGTGCCCATTGACGCCTAGTGCTGGCAATGCACGAGCACTGCCAAAAGGCAAAGGAAGGCGCTTAGCATGCGGCTTGTGCTCAAAGATTTCATACTGCCAGAGGACCGTAGCTGTGGTAAGCCCGCTTGCTCAATTGAGGTTAGATGTCACTTGCAAGATCTTAAGCCGCATCTGGTTTATGCTGATACCTGTTGTTAGACGACAACAAGGGCACATGTAGCAAATGCTTTTTCCTGGCTCATTTTGCAAGGCCACGCTCTTCTGCGGCTCTTTATTGCTTACCAAACTCAAAGGTGCCTGCTGCTGCTTCCATCTGACAAGGAGCACAGCCTTCTGACAGCAGCTTTCAGGTTGCGTACAATAGAGCTTGTCCATTTAGATGTGATGCAAATCCATATGTGTGTAAGGTGCAGGTGCAAGCTCCTGACAAAGGTGTTCTCCCGGTACAGTTTCTCCCTGCCAGACACATGGAAATGTTTTCCTCTGGCATTCGCACCATGAGTTGCAGACTGCTTAACTCAGGAGCTCTGAGAATGGAACGGCAAGAAGTGTTCCGCTTGCGTCATAAACAGTGCTCCAGAGCGCTTGGCATCAGGCACAACGAAGCGTGTCTGCGGGATAGCCACTATTCACGCCCAGGGCTGGCAATGCACAAGCACTGCCAAAAGGCAAAGGAAGGCGCTTAGCATGCGGCTTGTGCGCAAAGCTTTCAGACTGCCAGAGGACTGCAGCTGTGGTAAGGCCGCTTGCTCATTTGACGTTAGATGTCGCCTGGCAGAACTTCACCCGCATCTGGTTTATGATGCTACCTGTTGTTAGGTGACAACAAGGGCACATTTAGCAAATGCTTTTTCCTGCCTCATTTTGCTAGGCCACTCTCTTCTTTGGAACTTTAGTGCTTGCCAAAGTCCAATCTGCGTGCTGCTGCTTCCATCGGACAAGGAGCACAGCTTTCTGACAGCAGCTTACAACTTGCCTAAGAAAATGCTTGGTCATTTAGATGTGCTGCAAATCTGCATGTGTGTAAGGTGCAGGTGCAAGCTCCTGACAAATGTGTTCTCCCGGTTCAGTTTCTCCCTGCCAGACACATGGAAATGTTTTCCTCTGGCATTCGCACCAAGAGTCGCAGATTGCTTAACTCAGGAGTTCTGAGAATGGAACGGCAAGAAGTGTTCCGCTTGCGTCATAAACAGTGCTCCAGAGTGCTTGGCAACGGGCACAACGAAGCGTTTGTGCAGGATAGCCACCATTCACGCCCAGGGCTGGCAATGCACGAGCACTGCCAAAAGGCAAAGGGAGGCGCTTAGCATGCGGCTTGTGCACAAAGCTTTCAGACTGCCAGAGGACCGCAGCTGTGGTAAGGCCGCTTGCACATTTGGCGTTAGATGTCGCTTGGCAAAACTTCACCCGCATCTGGTTTATGATGCTACCTGTTGTTAGGTGACAACAAGGGTACATTTAGCAAATGCTTTTTCCTGGCTCATTTTGCAAGGCCACTCTCTTCTTTGGCACTTTAGTGCTTGCCAAAGTCCAATCTGCGTGCTGCTGGTTCCATCGGACAAGGAGCACAGCTTTCTGAGAGCAGCTTTCAACTTGCCTAAGAAAGAGCTTGGCTATTTAGATGTGCTTCAAATCTGCGTGTGTGTAAGGTGCAGGTGCAAGCTCCTGACAAAGTTGTTCTCCAGGTTCAGTTTCTCCCTGCCAGACACATTGGAAATGTTTTCCTCTGGCATTCGCACCAAGAGTCACAGATTGCTTAACTCAGGAGCTCTGAGAATGGAACGGCAAGAGGTGTTCCGCTTTCGTCATAAACAGTGCTCTAGAGCGCATGGCAACGGGCACAATTAAACGTGTGCGGGATAGTGCCCATTCACGCCTATTTCTGGCAATGCACGAGCACTGCCAAAAGGCAAAGGAAGGCACTGAGTATCCGGCTTGTGCGCAAAGCTTTCAGACTGCCAGAGGACCGCAGCTGTGGTAAGCCCGCTTGCTCATTTGACGTTAGATGTCGCTTGGCAAAACTTCACCCGCATCTGGTTTATGATGCTACCTGTTGTTAGGCGACAACAAGGGCATATGTAGCAAATGCTTTTTCCTTGCCCATTTTGCTAGGCCACGCTCTTCTGCGGCTCTTTAGTGCTTGCCAAACTCCAATGTGCATGCTGCTGCTTCCATCTGAAAAGGAGCACAGCTTTCTAACAGCAGCCTTCAGCTTGCTTAAGAAAGAGCTTGGCCATTGAAATGTGCTGCAAATCTCTGTGTGCAGAAGGTGCAGGTGCAAGCTCCTGAGAAATGGGTTCTCCAGGTTCAGTTTCTCCCTGCCAGACACATTGGAAATGTTTTTTCTGGCACTCGCACCAAGAGTCGCAGATTGCTTAACTCAGGAGTTCGGAGAATGGAACGGCAAGAGGTGTTCCGCTTACGTCATAAACAGTGCTCCAGAGCGCTTGGCATCAGGTACAACGAAGCGTGTCTGCGGGATAGCCACCATTCACGCCCAGGGCTGGCAATGCACAAGCACTGCCAAAAGGCAAAGGAAGGCGCTTAGCATGCGGTTTGTGCACAAAGCTTTCAGACTGCCAAAGGACCGTAGCTGTGGTAAGCCCGCTTGCTCAATTGAGGTTAGATGTCACTTGCAAGATCTTAAGCCGCATCTGGTTTATGCTGATACCTGTTGTTAGACGACAAAAAGGGCACATGTAGCAAATGCTTTTTCCAGCCTCATTTTGCTAGGCCACTCTCTTCTTTGGCACTTTAGTGCTTGCCAAACTCGAAGGTGCCTGCTGCTGCTTCCATCTGACAAGGAGCACAGCCTTCTGACAGCAGCTTTCAGGTTGCGTACAATTGAGCTTGTCCATTTAGATGTGATGCAAATCCATATGTGTGTAAGGTGCAGGTGCAAGCTCCTGACAAATATGTTCTCCCGGTACAGTTTCTCCCTGCCAGACACATGGAAATGTTTTCCTCTGGCATTCGCACTAAGAGTCGCAGATTGCTTAACTCAGGAGTTCGGAGAATGGAACGGCAAGAAGTGTTCCGCTTGCGTCATAAACAGTGCACCAGAGCGCTTGGCAACGGGCACAACGAAGCGTTTGTGCAGGATAGCCACCATTCACGCCCAGGGCTGGCAATGCACAAGCACTGCCAAAAGGCAAAGGAAGGCGCTTAGCATGCGGCTTGTGCACAAAGCTTTCAGACTGCCAGAGGACCGTAGCTGTGGTAAGCCCGCTTGCTCAATTGACCTTAGCTGTCGTCTGGAAGAACTTGAGCGCCATCTGCTGTATGCTGCTACCTGTTGTTAGGCGACAACAAGGGCACATGTATCAAACACTTTTTCCTTGCCCATTTTGCTAGGCCACGCTCTTCTGCGGCTCTTTAGTGCTTGCCAAACTCCTATGTGCGTGCTGCTGCTTCCATCTGACAAGGAGCACAGCCTTCAGACAGCAGCTTTCAACTTGCCTAAGAAAAAGCTTGGCCATTTAGATGTGCTGCAAATCTGCATGTGTGTAAGGTGCAGGTGCAAGCTCCTGACAAAGTTGTTCTCCAGGTTCAGTTTCTCCCTGCCAGACACATTGAAAATGTTTTCCTATGGCATTCGCACCAGGAGTTGCAGACTGCTTAACTCAGGAGCTCTGAGAATGGAACGGCAAGAGGTGTTCCGCTTTCGTCATAAACAGTGCTCCAGAGCGCAGGGCAACGGGCACAATGAAACGTGTGTGCGGGATAGCAACCATTCACGCCCAGGCCTGGCAATGCACAAGCACTGCCAAAAGGCAAAGGAAGGCGCTTAGCATGCGGCTTGAGCACAAAGCTTTCAGACTGCCACAGGACAGTAGCTGTGGTAAGCCCGCTTGCTCAATTGAGGTTAGCTGTCACTTGCAAGATCTTAAGACGCATCTGGTTTATGCTGCTACCTGTTGTTAGGCGACAACAAGGGCACATGTAGCAAATGCTTTTTCCTGGCTCATTTTGCTAGGCCACTCTCTTCTTTGGCACTTTAGTGCTTGCCAAACTCGAAGGTGCCTGCTGCTGCTTCCATCGGACAAGGAGCACAGCCTTCTGACAGCAGCTTTCAGGTTGCGTACAATTGAGCTTGTCCATTTAGATGTGATGCAAATCCATATGTGTGTAAGGTGCAGGTGCAAGCTCCTGACAAATGTGTTCTCCCGGTACAGTTTCTACCTGCCAGACACATGGAAATATTTTCCTCTGGCATTCGCACCAAGAGTCGCAGATTGCTTAACTCAGGAGTTCTGAGAATGGAACGGCAAGAGGTGTTCCGCTTGCGTCATAAACAGTGCTCCAGAGCGCTTGGCAACGGGCACAACGAAGCGTTTGTGCAGGATAGCCACCATTCACGCCCAGGGCTGGCAATGCACGAGCACTGCCAAAAGGCAAAGGGAGGCGCTTAGCATCCGGCTTGTGCGCAAAGCTTTCAGACTGCCAGAGGACCGCATCTGTGGTAAGGCCGCTTGCTCATTTGACGTTAGATGTCGCTTGGCAAAACTTCACCCGCATCTGGTTTATGATGCTACCTGTTGTTAGGTGACAACAAGGGCACATTTAGCAAATGCTTTTTCCTGCCTCATTTTGCTAGGCCATTCTCTTCTTTGGCACTTTAGTGCTTGCCAAAGTCCAATCTGTGTGCTGCTGCTTCCATCGGACAAGGAGCACAGCTTTCTGAGAGCAGCTTTCAACTTGCCTAAGAAAGAGCATGGCTATTTAGATGTGCTGCAAATCTGCGTGTGTGTAAGGTGCAGGTGCAAGCTCCTGACAAATGTGTTCTCCAGGTTCAGTTTCTCCCTGCCAGACACATTGGAAATGTTTTCCTCTGGTATTCGCACCAAGAGTCGCAGATTGCTTAACTCAGGAGCTCTGAGAATGGAACGGCAAGAGGTGTTCCGCTTGCGTCATAAACAATGCTCTAGAGCGCATGGCAACGGGCACAATGAAACGTGTGTGCGGGATAGTGCCCATTCACGCCTAGTGCTGGCAATGCATGAGCACTGCCAAAAGGCAAAGGAAGGCGCTTAGCATGCGGCTTGTGCTCAAAGATTTCATACTGCCAGAGGACCGTAGCTGTGGTAAGCCCGCTTGCTCAATTGAGGTTAGATGTCACTTGCAAGATCTTAAGCCGCATCTGGTTTATGCTGATACCTGTTGTTAGACGACAACAAGGGCACATGTAGCAAATGCTTTTTCCTGGCTCATTTTGCTAGGCCACTCTCTTCTTTGGCACTTTAGTGCTTGCCAAACTCGAAGGTGCCTGCTGCTGCTTCCATCTGACAAGGAGCACAGCCTTCTGACAGCAGCTTTCAGGTTGCGTACAATTGAGCTTGTCCATTTAGATGTGATGCAAATCCATATGTGTGTAAGGTGCAGGTGCAAGCTCCTGACAAATATGTTCTCCCGGTACAGTTTCTCCCTGCCAGACACATGGAAATGTTTTCCTCTGGCATTCGCACTAAGAGTCGCAGATTGCTTAACTCAGGAGTTCGGAGAATGGAACGGCAAGAAGTGTTCCGCTTGCGTCATAAACAGTGCACCAGAGCGCTTGGCAACGGGCACAACGAAGCGTTTGTGCAGGATAGCCACCATTCACGCCCAGGGCTGGCAATGCACAAGCACTGCCAAAAGGCAAAGGAAGGCGCTTAGCATGCGGCTTGTGCACAAAGCTTTCAGACTGCCACAGGACCGTAGCTGTGGTAAGCCCGCTTGCTCAATTGACCTTAGCTGTCGTCTGGAAGAACTTGAGCGCCATCTGCTGTATGCTGCTACCTGTTGTTAGGCGACAACAAGGGCACATGTATCAAACACTTTTTCCTTGCCCATTTTGCTAGGCCACGCTCTTCTGCGGCTCTTTAGTGCTTGCCAAACTCGAAGGTGCCTGCTGCTGCTTCCATCTGACAAGGAGCACAGCCTTCAGACAGCAGCTTTCAACTTGCCTAAGAAAAAGCTTGGCCATTTAGATGTGCTGCAAATCTGCATGTGTGTAAGGTGCAGGTGCAAGCTCCTGACAAAGTTGTTCTCCAGGTTCAGTTTCTCCCTGCTAGACACATTGAAAATGTTTTCCTCTGGCATTCGCACCAGGAGTTGCAGACTGCTTAACTCAGGAGCTCTGAGAATGGAACGGCAAGAGGTGTTCCGCTTTCGTCATAAACAGTGCTCCAGAGCGCAGGGCAACGGGCACAATGAAACGTGTGTGCGGGATAGCAACCATTCACGCCCAGGCCTGGCAATGCACAAGCACTGCCAAAAGGCAAAGGAAGGCGCTTAGCATGCGGCTTGAGCACAAAGCTTTCAGACTGCCACAGGACAGTAGCTGTGGTAAGCCCGCTTGCTCAATTGAGGTTAGCTGTCACTTGCAAGATCTTAAGACGCATCTGGTTTATGCTGCTACCTGTTGTTAGGCGACAACAAAGGCACATGTAGCAAATGCTTTTTCCTGGCTCATTTTGCTAGGCCACTCTCTTCTTTGGCACTTTAGTGCTTGCCAAACTCGAAGGTGCCTGCTGCTGCTTCCATCGGACAAGGAGCACAGCCTTCTGACAGCAGCTTTCAGGTTGCGTACAATTGAGCTTGTCCATTTAGATGTGATGCAAATCCATATGTGTGTAAGGTGCAGGTGCAAGCTCCTGACAAATGTGTTCTCCCGGTACAGTTTCTCCCTGCCAGACACATGGAAATATTTTCCTCTGGCATTCGCACCAAGAGTCGCAGATTGCTTAACTCAGGAGTTCTGAGAATGGAACGGCAAGAAGTGTTCCGCTTGCGTCATAAACAGTGCTCCAGAGCGCTTGGCAACGGGCACAACGAAGCGTTTGTGCAGGATAGCCACCATTCACGCCCAGGGCTGGCAATGCACGAGCACTGCCAAAAGGCAAAGGGAGGCGCTTAGCATCCGGCTTGTGCGCAAAGCTTTCAGACTGCCAGAGGACCGCATCTGTGGTAAGGCCGCTTGCTCATTTGACGTTAGATGTCGCTTGGCAAAACTTCACCCGCATCTGGTTTATGATGCTACCTGTTGTTAGGTGACAACAAGGGCACATTTAGCAAATGCTTTTTCCTGCCTCATTTTGCTAGGCCATTCTCTTCTTTGGCACTTTAGTGCTTGCCAAAGTCCAATCTGTGTGCTGCTGCTTCCATCGGACAAGGAGCACAGCCTTCTGACAGCAGCTTTCAACTTGCCTAAGAAAGAGCATGGCTATTTAGATGTGCTGCAAATCTGCGTGTGTGTAAGGTGCAGGTGCAAGCTCCTGACAAATGTGTTCTCCAGGTTCAGTTTCTCCCTGCCAGACACATTGGAAATGTTTTCCTCTGGCATTCGCACCAAGAGTCACAGATTGCTTAACTGAGGAGGTCTGAGAATGGAACGGCAAGAGGTGTTCCGCTTGCGTCATAAACAATGCTCTAGAGCGCATGACAACGGGCACAATGAAACGTGTGTGCGGGATAGTGCCCATTCACGCCTGGTGCTGGCAATGCAGGAGCACTGCCAAAAGGCAAAGGAAGGCGCTTAGCATGCGGCTTGTGCTCAAAGATTTCATACTGCCAGAGGACCGTAGCTGTGGTAAGCCCGCTTGCTCAATTGAGGTTAGATGTCACTTGCAAGATCTTAAGCCGCATCTGGTTTATGCTGATACCTGTTGTTAGACGACAACAAGGGCACATGTAGCAAATGCTTTTTCCTGGCTCATTTTGCTAGGCCACTCTCTTCTTTGGCACTTTAGTGCTTGCCAAACTCGAAGGTGCCTGCTGCTGCTTCCATCTGACAAGGAGCACAGCCTTCTGACAGCAGCTTTCAGGTTGCGTACAATTGAGCTCGTCCATTTAGATGTGATGCAAATCCATATGTGTGTAAGGTGCAGGTGCAAGCTCCTGACAAATGTGTTCTCCCGGTTCAGTTTCTCCCTGCCAGACACATGGAAATGTTTTCCTCTGCCATTCGCACTAAGAGTCGCAGATTGCTTAACTCAGGAGTTCGGAGAATGGAACGGCAAGAAGTGTTCCGCTTGCGTCATAAACAGTGCACCAGAGCGCTTGGCAACGGGCACAACGAAGCGTTTGTGCAGGATAGCCACCATTCACGCCCAGGGCTGGCAATGCACAAGCACTGCCAAAAGGCAAAGGAAGGCGCTTAGCATGCGGCTTGTGCACAAAGCTTTCAAGACTGCCAGAGGACCGTAGCTGTGGTAAGCCCGCTTGCACAATTGACCTTAGCTGTCGTCTGGAAGAACTTGAGCGCCATCTGCTGTATGCTGCTACCTGTTGTTAGGCGACAACAAGGGCACATGTATCAAACACTTTTTCCTTGCCCATTTTGCTAGGCCACGCTCTTCTGCGGCTCTTTAGTGCTTGCCAAACTCCTATGTGCGTGCTGCTGCTTCCATCTGACAAGGAGCACAGCCTTCAGACAGCAGCTTTCAACTTGCCTAAGAAAAATCTTGGCCATTTAGATGTGCTGCAAATCTGCATGTGTGTAAGGTGCAGGTGCAAGCTCCTGACAAAGTTGTTCTCCAGGTTCAGTTTCTCCCTGCCAGACACATTGGAAATGTTTCCTCTGGCATTCGCACCAGGAGTTGCAGACTGCTTAACTCAGGAGCTCTGAGAATGGAACGGCAAGAGGTGTTCCGCTTTCGTCATAAACAGTGCTGCAGAGCGCAGGGCAACGGGCACAATGAAACGTGTGTGCGGGATAGCAACCATTCACGCCCAGGCCTGGCAATGCACAAGCACTGCCAAAAGGCAAAGGAAGGCGCTTAGCATGCGGCTTGTGCACAAAGCTTTCAGACTGCCACAGGACCGTAGCTGTGGTAAGCCCGCTTGCTCAATTGACGGTAGCTGTCACTTGCAAGATCTTAAGCCGCATCTGGTTTATGCTGCTACCTGTTGTTAGACGACAACAAGGGCACATGTAGCAAATGCTTTTTCCTGGCTCATTTTGCAAGGCCACTCTCTTCTGCGGCTCTTTAGTGCTTGCCAAACTCGAAGGTGCCTGCTGCTGCTTCCATCTGACAAGGAGCACAGCCTTCTGACAGCAGCTTTCAGGTTGCGTACAATTGAGCTTGTCCATTTAGATGTGATGCAAATCCATATGTGTGAAAGGTGCAGGTGCAAGCTCCTGACAAAGTTGTTCTCCAGGTTCAGTTTCTCCCTGCCAGACACATTGAAAATGTTTTCCTCTGGCATTAGCACCAGGAGTTACAGATTGCTTAACTCAGGAGCTCTGAGAATGGAACGGCAAGAGGTGTTGCGCTTGCGTCATAAACAGTGCTCCAGAGCGCATGGCAACGGGCACAATGAAACGTGTGTGCGGGATAGTGCCCATTCACGCCTAGTGCTAGCAATGCACGAGCACTGCCAAAAGGCAAAGGAAGGCTCTTAGCATCCGGCTTGTGCGCAAAGCTTTCAGACTGCCAGAGGACAGTAGCTGTGGTAAGGCCGCTTGCTCATTTGACGTTAGATGTCGCCTGGCAGAACTTCACCCGCATCTGGTTTATGATGCTACCTGTTGTTAGGTGACAACAAGGGCACATTTAGCAAATGCTTTTTCCTGGCTCATTTTGCTAGGCCACTCTCTTCTTTGCCACTTTAGTGCTTGCCAAAGTCCAATCTGTGTGCTGCTGCTTCCATCGGACAAGGAGCACAGCCTTCTGACAGCAGCTTTCAACTTGCCTAAGAAAGAGCTTGTCTATTTAGATGTGCCGCAAATCTGCGTGTGTGTAAGGTGCAGGTGCAAGCTCCTGACAAAGTTGTTCTCCAGGTTCAGTTTCTCCCTGCCAGACACATTGGAAATGTTTTCCTCTGGCATTCGCACCAAGAGTCGCAGATTGCTTAACTCAGGAGCTCTGAGAATGGAACAGCAAGAGGTGTTCCGCTTTCGTCATAAACAGTGCTCCAGAGCGCATGGCAACCGGCACAATGAAACCTGTGTGCGGGATAGCCACCATTCACGCCCAGGGCTGGCAATGCACAAGCACTGCCAAAAGGCAAAGGAAGGCGCTTAGCATGCGGCTTGAGCACAAAGCTTTCAGACTGCCACAGGACAGTAGCTGTGGTAAGCCCGCTTGCTCAATTGACCTTAGCTGTCGTCTGGAAGAACTTGAGCGCCATCTGCTGTATGCTGCTACCTGTTGTTAGGCGACAACAAGGGCACATGTATCAAACACTTTTTCCTTGCCCATTTTGCTAGGCCACGCTCTTCTGCAGCTCTTTAGTGCTTGCCAAACTCCTATGTGCGTGCTGCTGCTTCCATCTGACAAGGAGCACAACCTTCAGACAGCAGCTTTCAACTTGCCTAAGAAAAAGCTTGGCCATTTAGATGTGCTGCAAATCTGCATGTGTGTAAGGTGCAGGTGCAAGCTCCTGACAAAGTTGTTCTCCAGGTTCAGTTTCTCCCTGCCAGACACATTGAAAATGTTTTCCTCTGGCATTCGCACCAGGAGTTGCAGACTGCTTAACTCAGGAGCTCTGAGAATGGAACGGCAAGAGGTGTTCCGCTTTCGTCATAAACAGTGCTCCAGAGCGCATGGCAACGGGCACAATGAAACGTGTGTGCGGTATAGCAACCATTCACGCCCAGGCCTGGCAATGCACAAGCACTGCCAAAAGGCAAAGGAAGGCGCTTAGCATGCGGCTTGAGCACAAAGCTTTCAGACTGCCACAGGACAGTAGCTGTGGTAAGCCCGCTTGCTCATTTGAGGTTAGCTGTCACTTGCAAGATCTTAAGACGCATCTGGTTTATGCTGCTACCTGTTGTTAGCCGACAACAAGGGCACATGTAGCAAATGCTTTTTCCTGGCTCATTTTGCTAGGCCACTCTCTTCTTTGGCACTTTAGTGCTTGCCAAACTCGAAGGTGCCTGCTGCTGCTTCCATCGGACAAGGAGCACAGCCTTCTGACAGCAGCTTTCAGGTTGCGTACAATAGAGCTTGTCCATTTAGATGTGATGCAAATCCATATGTGTGTAAGGTGCAGGTGCAAGCTTTTGACAAATGTGTTCTCCCGGTACAGTTTCTCCCTGCCAGACACATGGAAATATTTTCCTCTGGCATTCGCACCAAGAGTCGCAGATTGCTTAACTCAGGAGTTCTGAGAATGGAACGGCAAGAAGTGTTCCGCTTGCGTCATAAACAGTGCTCCAGAGCGCTTGGCAACGGGCACAACGAAGCGTTTGTGCAGGATAGCCACCATTCACGCCCAGGGCTGGCAATGCACGAGCACTGCCAAAAGGCAAAGGAAGGCGCTTAGCATGCGGCTTGAGCACAAAGCTTTCAGACTGCCACAGGACAGTAGCTGTGGTAAGCCCGCTTGCTCAATTGACCTTAGCTGTCGTCTGGAAGAACTTGAGCGCCATCTGCTGTATGCTGCTACCTGTTGTTAGGCGACAACAAGGGCACATGTATCAAACACTTTTTCCTTGACCATTTTGCTAGGCCACGCTCTTCTGCAGCTCTTTAGTGCTTGCCAAACTCCTATGTGCGTGCTGCTGCTTCCATCTGACAAGGAGCACAACCTTCAGACAGCAGCTTTCAACTTGCCTAAGAAAAAGCTTGGCCATTTAGATGTGCTGCAAATCTGCATGTGTGTAAGGTGCAGGTGCAAGCTCCTGACAAAGTTGTTCTCCAGGTTCAGTTTCTCCCTGCCAGACACATTGAAAATGTTTTCCTCTGGCATTCGCACCAGGAGTTACAGATTGCTTAACTCAGGAGCTCTGAGAATGGAACGGCAAGAGGTGTTCCGCTTGCGTCATAAACAGTGCTCCAGAGCGCATGGCAACGGGCACAATGAAACGTGTGTGCGGGATAGTGACCATTCACGCCTAGTGCTAGCAATGCACGAGCACTGCCAAAAGGCAAAGGAAGGCTCTTAGCATCCGGCTTGTGCGCAAAGCTTTCAGACTGCCAGAGGACCGCAGCTGTGGTAAGGCCGCTTGCTCATTTGACGTTAGATGTCGCCTGGCAGAACTTCACCCGCATCTGGTTTATGATGCTACCTGTTGTTAGGTGACAACAAGGGCACATTTAGCAAATGCTTTTTCCTGGCTCATTTTGCTAGGCCACTCTCTTCTTTGGCACTTTAGTGCTTGCCAAAGTCCAATCTGTGTGCTGCTGCTTCCATCGGACAAGGAGCACAGCTTTCTAACAGCAGTTTTCAACTTGCCTAAGAAAGAGCTTGGCTATTTAGATGTGATGCAAATCCATATGTGTGTAAGGTGCAGGTGCAAGCTCCTGACAAAGTTGTTCTCCAGGTTCAGTTTCTCCCTGCCAGACACATTGGAAATGTTTTCCTCTGGCATTCGCACCAAGAGTCGCAGATTGCTTAACTCAGGAGTCTGAGACTGGAACGGCAAGAAGTGTTCCGCTTGCGTCATAAACAGTGCTCCAGAGCGCTTGGCAACAGGCACAACGAAGCGTTTGTGCAGGATAGCCACCATTCACGCCCAGGGCTGGCAATGCACGAGCACTGCCAAAAGGCAAAGGGAGGCGCTTAGCATGCGGCTTGAGCACAAAGCTTTCAGACTGCCAGAGGACCGTAGCTGTGGTAAGCCCGCTTGCTCAATTGACCTTAGCTGTCGTCTGGAAGAACTTGAGCGCCATCTGCTGTATGCTGCTACCTCTTGTTAGGCGACAACAAGGGCACATGTATCAAACACTTTTTCCTTGCCCATTTTGCTAGGCCACGCTCTTCTGCAGCTCTTTAGTGCTTGACAAACTCCTATGTGCGTGCTGCTGCTTCCATCTGACAAGGAGCACAGCCTTCAGACAGCAGCTTTCAACTTGCCTAAGAAAAAGCTTGGCCATTTAGATGTGCTGCAAATCTGCATGTGTGTAAGGTGCAGGTGCAAGCTCCTGACAAAGTTGTTCTCCAGGTTCAGTTTCTCCCTGCCAGACACATTGAAAATGTTTTCCTCTGGCATTCGCACCAGGAGTTGCAGACTGCTTAACTGAGGAGCTCTGAGAATGGAACGGCAAGAGGTGTTCCGCTTTCGTCATAAACAGTGCTCCAGAGCGCATGGCAACGGGCACAATGAAACGTGTGTGCGGGATAGTGACCATTCACGCCTATTGCTGGCAATGCACGAGCACTGCCAAAAGGCAAAGGAAGGCGCTTAGTATCTGGCTTGTGCGCAAAGCCTTCAGACGGCCAGAGGAACGCAGCTGTGGGAATGCCGCTTGCTCATTTGACGTTAGATGTCGCCTGGCAAGAACTTCACCCGCATCTGGTTTATGCTGCTACCTGTTGTTAGGTGACAACAAGGGCACATTTAGCAAATGCTTTTTCCTGGCTCATTTTGCTAGGCCACTCTCTTCTTTGGCACTTTAGTGCTTGCTAAAGTCCAATCTGCGTGCTGCTGCTTCCATCGGACAAGGAGCACAGCCTTCTGACAGCAGCTTTCAACTTGCCTAAGAAAGAGCTTGTCCATTTAGATGTGATGCAAATCCATATCTGTGTAAGGTGCAGGTGCAAGCTCCTGACAAATGTGTTCTCCCGGTACAGTTTCTCCCTGCCAGACACATGGAAATGTTTTCCTCTGCCATTCGCACTAAGAGTCGCAGATTGCTTAACTCAGGAGTTCGGAGAATGGAACGGCAAGAAGTGTTCCGCTTGCGTCATAAACAGTGCTCCAGAGCGCTTGGCAACGGGCACAACGAAGCGTTTGTGCAGGATAGCCACCATTCACGCCCAGGGCTGGCAATGCACAAGCACTGCCAAAAGGCAAAGGAAGGCGCTTAGCATGCGGCTTGTGCACAAAGCTTTCAGACTGCCAGAGGACCGTAGCTGTGGTAAGCCCGCTTGCTCAATTGACCTTAGCTGTCGTCTGGAAGAACTTGAGCGCCATCTGCTGTATGCTGCTACCTGTTGTTAGGCGACAACAAGGGCACATGTATCAAACACTTTTTCCTTGCCCATTTTGCTAGGCCACGCTCTTCTGCGGCTCTTTAAGCTTGCCAAACTCCTATGTGCGTGCTGCTGCTTCCATCTGACAAGGAGCACAGCCTTCAGACAGCAGCTTTCAACTTGCCTAAGAAAAAGCTTGCCATTTAGATGTGCTGCAAATCTGCATGTGTGTAAGGTGCAGGTGCAAGCTCCTGACAAAGTTGTTCTCCAGGTTCAGTTTCTCCCTGCCAGACACATTGAAAATGTTTTCCTCTGGCATTCGCACCAGGAGTTGCAGACTGCTTAACTCAGGAGCTCTGAGAATGGAACGGCAAGAGGTGTTCCGCTTTCGTCATAAACAGTGCTCCAGAGCGCAGGGCAACGGGCACAATGAAACGTGTGTGCGGGACAGTGCCCATTCACGCCTATTGCTGGCAATGCACGAGCACTGCCAAAAGGCAAAGGAAGGCGCTTAGCATGCGGCTTGTGCTCAAAGATTTCATACTGCCAGAGGACCGTAGCTGTGGTAAGCCCGCTTGCTCAATTGAGGTTAGATGTCACTTGCAAGATCTTAAGCCGCATCTGGTTTATGCTGATACCTGTTGTTAGGTGACAACAAGGGCACATGAAGCAAATGCTTTTTCCTGGCTCATTTTGCAAGGCCACGCTCTTCTGCGGCTCTTTATTGCTTGCCAAAGTCGAAGGTGCCTGCTGCTGCTTCCATCTGACAAGGAGCACAGCCTTCTGACAGCAGCTTTCAGGTTGCGTACAATAGAGCTTCTCCATTTAGATGTGATGCAAATCCATATGTGTGTAAGGTGCAGGTGCAAGCTCCTGACAAATGTGTTCTCCCGGTACAGTTTCTCCCTGCCAGACACATGGAAATGTTTTCCTCTGGCATTCGCACCAAGAATCATAAATTCGCACCATTGCTTAACTCAGGAGCTCTGAGAATGGAACCGCAAGAAGCGTTCCGCTTGCGTCATAGACAGTGGTCCAGAGCACTTGGCAACGGGCACAACGAAGCGTGTGTGTGGGATAGCCACCATTCACGCCCAGGGCTGGCAATGCACAAGCACTGCCAAAAGGCAAAGGAAGGCGCTTAGCATGCGGCTTGTGCACAAAGCTTTCAGACTGCCAGATGACCGTAGCTGTGGTAAGCCCGCTTGCTCATTTGACGTTAGCTGTCACTTGCAAGATCTTAAGCCGCATCTGGTTTATGCTGCTACCTGTTGTTAGGCGACAACAAGGGCACATGTAGCAAATGCTTTTTCCTGGCCCATTTTGCTAGGCCACGCTCTTCTGCGGCTCTTTAGTGCTTGCCAAACTCGAAGGTGCCTGCTGCTGCTTCCATCTGACAAGGAGCACAGCCTTCTGACAGCAGCTTTCAGGTTGCATACAATAGAGATTGTCCATTTAGATGTGATGCAAATCCATGTGTGTAAGGTGCAGGTGCAAGCTCCTGACAAATGTGTTCTCCCGGTACAGTTTCTCCCTGCCAGACACATGGAAATGTTTTCCTCTGGCATTCGCACCGAGAGTCGCAGATTGCTTAACTCAGGAGTTTAGGGACTGGAACCGCAAGAAGTGTTCCGCTTGCGTCATAAACAGTGCTCCAGAGCACTTGGCAATGTGTACAACGAAGCGTTTGTGCGGGACAGTGACCATACTTTCCCAGGTCTGGCAATGCACAAGCACTGCCAAAAGGCAAAGGAAGGCGCTTAGCATGCGGCTTGTGCACAAAGTTTTCAGCCTGCCAGAGGACCGTAGCTGTGGTAAGTCCGCTTGCTCAATTGACCTTAGCTGACTTCTGGAAGTACTTGAGCGCCATCTGGTATATGCTGCTACCTGTTGTTAGGCGACAACAAGGGCACATGTATCAAACACGTTTTCCTGGCTCCTTTTGGAAGGCCACGCTCTTCTGCAGCTCTTTAGTGCTTGCCAAAGTCGAAGGTGCCTGCTGCTGCTTCCATCTGACAAGGAGCACAGCCTTCTGACAGCAGCTTTCAGGTTGCATACAATAGAGATTGTCCATTTAGATGTGATGCAAATCCATATGTGTGTAAGGTGCAGGTGCAAGCTCCTGACAAATGTGTTCTCCCGGTACAGTTTCTCCCTGCCAGACACATGGAAATGTTTTCCTCTGGCATTCGCACCAAGAATCATAAATTCGCACCATTGCTTAACTCAGGAGCTCTGAGAATGGAACCGCAAGAAGTGTTCCGCTTGCGTCATAGACAGTGGTCCAGAGCACTTGGCAACGGGCACAACGAAGCATGTGTGCGGGATAGCCACCATTCACGCCCAGGGCTGGCAATGCACAAGCACTGCCAAAAGGCAAAGGAAGGCGCTTAGCATGCGGCTTGTGCACAAAGCTTTCAGCCTGCCAGATGACCGTAGCTGTGGTAAGCCCGCTTGCTCAATTGACCTTAGCTGTCGTCTGAAAGAACTTGAGCGCCATCTGGTATATGCTGCTACCTGTTGTTAGGCGACAACAAGGGCACATGTATCAAACGCATTTTCCTGGCTCATTTTGCAAGGCCACGCTCTTTTGCGGCTCTTTAGTGCTTGCCAAACTCGAAGGTGCCTGCTGCTGCTTCCATCTGACAAGAAGCACAGCCTTCAGACAGCAGCTTTCAGGTTGCGTACAATAGAGATTCTCCATTTAGATGTGATGCAAATCCATATGTGTGTAAGGTGCAGGTGCAAGCTCCTGACAAATGTGTTCTCCCGGTACAGTTTCTCCCTGCCAGACAAATGGAAATGTTTTCCTCTGGCATTCGCACCGAGAGTCGCAGATTGCTTAACTCAGGAGTTCTGAGACTGGAACCGCAAGAAGTGTTCCGCTTGCGTCATAAACGGTGCTCCAGAGCGCTTGGCAACGGGCACAACGAAGCATGTGTGCGGGATAGCCACCATTCACGCCCAGGGCTGGCAAGGCACAAGCACTGCCAAAAGGCAAAGGAAGGCGCTTAGCATGCGGCTTGTGCTCAAAGCTTTCAGACTGCCAGAGGACCGTAGCTGTGGTAAGCCCGCTTGCTCATTTGACGTTAGCTGTCACTTGCAAGATCTTAAGCTGCATCTGATTTATTCTGCTACCTGTTGTTAGGCGACAACAAGGGCACATGTAGCAAACACTTTTTCCTGGCCCATTTTGCTAGGCCACGCTCTTCTGCGGCTCTTTAGTGCTTGCCAAACTCGAAGGTGCCTGCTGCTGCTTCCATCTGACAAGGAGCACAGCCTTCTGACAGCAGCTTTCAGGTTGCATACAATAGAGATTGTCCATTTAGATGTGATGCAAATCCATATGTGTGTAAGGTGCAGGTGCAAGCTCCTGACAAATGTGTTCTCCCGGTACAGTTTCTCCCTGCCAGACACATGGAAATGTTTTCCTCTGGCATTTGCACCGAGAGTCGCAGATTGCTTAACTCAGGAGTTCTGAGAATGGAACGGCAAGAGGTGTTCCGCTTGCATCATAAACAGTGGTCCAGAGCACTTGGCAACGGGCACAACGAAGCGTGTGTGCGGGATAGCCACCATTCACGCCCAGGGCTGGCAATGCACAAGCACTGCCAAAAGGCAAAGGAAGGCGCTTAGAATGCAGCTTGTGCACAAAGCCTTCAGACTGGAGGAGGACCGTAGCTGTGGTAAGCCCGCTTACCACATTGGTATGGTGTATGCTGCTACCTGTTGTTAGGCGACAACAAGGGCACATGTATGAAACGCATTTTCCTGGCTCATTTTGCAAGGCCACGCTCTTCTGCGGCTCTTTAGTGCTTGCCAAACTCGAAGGTGCCTGCTGCTGCTTCCATCTGACAAGGAGCACAGCCTTCTGACACCAGCTTTCAGGTTGCGTACAATAGAGCTTCTCCATTTAGATGTGATGCAAATCCATATGTGTGTAAGGTGCAGGTGCAAGCTCCTGACAAATGTGCTCTCCCGGTACAGTTTCTCCCTGCCAGACACATGGAAATGTTTTCCTCTGGCATTCGCACCAAGAATCATAAATTCGCACCATTGCTTAACTCAGGAGCTCTGAGAATGGAACCGCAAGAAGTGTTCCGCTTGCGTCATAAACAGTGGTCCAGAGCACTTGGCAACGGGCACAACGAAGCGTGTGTGCGGGATAGCCACCATTCACGCCCAGGGCTGGCAATGCACAAGCACTGCCAAAAGGCAAAGGAAGGCGCTTAGCATGCGGCTTGTGCACAAAGCTTTCAGCCTGCCAGAGGACCGTAGCTGTGGTAAGCCCGCTTGCTCAATTGACCTTAGCTGTCACTTGCAAGATCATAAGCCGCATCTGGTTTATGCTGCTACCTGTTGTTAGGCGACAACAAGGGCACATGTATCAAACACTTTTTCCTGGCCCATTTTGGAAGGCCACGCTCTTCTGCAGCTCTTTAGTGCTTGCCAAACTCGAAGGTGCCTGCTGCTGCTTCCATCTGACAAGGAGCACAGCCTTCTGACACCAGCTTTCAGGTTGCATACAATAGAGATTGTCCATTTAGATGTGATGCAAATCCATATGTGTGTAAGGTGCAGGTGCAAGCTCCTGACAAATGTGTTCTCCCGGTACAGTTTCTCCCTGCCAGACACATGGAAATGTTTTCCTCTGGCATTCGCACCGAGAGTCGCAGATTGCTTAACTCAGGAGTTCTGAGAATGGAACGGCAAGAGGTGTTCCGCTTGCGTCATAAACAGTGCTCCAGAGCACTTGGCAACGGGCACAACGAAGCGTGTGTGCGGGATAGCCACCATTCACGCCCAGGGCTGGCAATGCACAAGCACTGCCAAAAGGCAAAGGAAGGCGCTTAATATGCGGCTTGTGCACAAAGCTTTCAGACTGGTGGAGGACCGTAGCTGTGGTAAGCCCGCTTGCTCAATTGACCTTAGCTGTCGTCTGGAAGAACTTGAGCGCCATCTGCTGTATGCTGCTACCTCTTGTTAGGCGACAACAAGGGCACATGTATCAAACACTTTTTCCTTGCCCATTTTGCTAGGCCACGCTCTTCTGCAGCTCTTTAGTGCTTGACAAACTCCTATGTGCGTGCTGCTGCTTCCATCTGACAAGGAGCACAGCCTTCAGACAGCAGCTTTCAACTTGCCTAAGAAAAAGCTTGGCCATTTAGATGTGCTGCAAATCTGCATGTGTGTAAGGTGCAGGTGCAAGCTCCTGACAAAGTTGTTCTCCAGGTTCAGTTTCTCCCTGCCAGACACATTGAAAATGTTTTCCTCTGGCATTCGCACCAGGAGTTGCAGACTGCTTAACTGAGGAGCTCTGAGAATGGAACGGCAAGAGGTGTTCCGCTTTCGTCATAAACAGTGCTCCAGAGCGCATGGCAACGGGCACAATGAAACGTGTGTGCGGGATAGTGACCATTCACGCCTAGTGCTAGCAATGCACGAGCACTGCCAAAAGGCAAAGGAAGGCTCTTAGCATCCGGCTTGTGCGCAAAGCCTTCAGACGGCCAGAGGAACGCAGCTGTGGGAATGCCGCTTGCTCATTTGACGTTAGATGTCGCCTGGCAGAACTTCACCCGCATCTGGTTTATGCTGCTACCTGTTGTTAGGTGACAACAAGGGCACATTTAGCAAATGCTTTTTCCTGGCTCATTTTGCTAGGCCACTCTCTTCTTTGGCACTTTAGTGCTTGCTAAAGTCCAATCTGCGTGCTGCTGCTTCCATCGGACAAGGAGCACAGCCTTCTGACAGCAGCTTTCAACTTGCCTAAGAAAGAGCTTGTCCATTTAGATGTGATGCAAATCCATATCTGTGTAAGGTGCAGGTGCAAGCTCCTGACAAATGTGTTCTCCCGGTACAGTTTCTCCCTGCCAGACACATGGAAATGTTTTCCTCTGCCATTCGCACTAAGAGTCGCAGATTGCTTAACTCAGGAGTTCGGAGAATGGAACGGCAAGAAGTGTTCCGCTTGCGTCATAAACAGTGCTCCAGAGCGCTTGGCAACGGGCACAACGAAGCGTTTGTGCAGGATAGCCACCATTCACGCCCAGGGCTGGCAATGCACAAGCACTGCCAAAAGGCAAAGGAAGGCGCTTAGCATGCGGCTTGTGCACAAAGCTTTCAGACTGCCAGAGGACCGTAGCTGTGGTAAGCCCGCTTGCTCAATTGACCTTAGCTGTCGTCTGGAAGAACTTGAGCGCCATCTGCTGTATGCTGCTACCTGTTGTTAGGCGACAACAAGGGCACATGTATCAAACACTTTTTCCTTGCCCATTTTGCTAGGCCACGCTCTTCTGCGGCTCTTTAAGCTTGCCAAACTCCTATGTGCGTGCTGCTGCTTCCATCTGACAAGGAGCACAGCCTTCTGACAGCAGCTTTCAACTTGCCTAAGAAAAAGCTTGCCATTTAGATGTGCTGCAAATCTGCATGTGTGTAAGGTGCAGGTGCAAGCTCCTGACAAAGTTGTTCTCCAGGTTCAGTTTCTCCCTGCCAGACACATTGAAAATGTTTTCCTCTGGCATTCGCACCAGGAGTTGCAGACTGCTTAACTCAGGAGCTCTGAGAATGGAACGGCAAGAGGTGTTCCGCTTTCGTCATAAACAGTGCTCCAGAGCGCAGGGCAACGGGCACAATGAAACGTGTGTGCGGGACAGTGCCCATTCACGCCTATTGCTGGCAATGCACGAGCACTGCCAAAAGGCAAAGGAAGGCGCTTAGCATGCGGCTTGTGCTCAAAGATTTCATACTGCCAGAGGACCGTAGCTGTGGTAAGCCCGCTTGCTCAATTGAGGTTAGATGTCACTTGCAAGATCTTAAGCCGCATCTGGTTTATGCTGATACCTGTTGTTAGGTGACAACAAGGGCACATGAAGCAAATGCTTTTTCCTGGCTCATTTTGCAAGGCCACGCTCTTCTGCGGCTCTTTATTGCTTGCCAAAGTCGAAGGTGCCTGCTGCTGCTTCCATCTGACAAGGAGCACAGCCTTCTGACAGCAGCTTTCAGGTTGCGTACAATAGAGCTTCTCCATTTAGATGTGATGCAAATCCATATGTGTGTAAGGTGCAGGTGCAAGCTCCTGACAAATGTGTTCTCCCGGTACAGTTTCTCCCTGCCAGACACATGGAAATGTTTTCCTCTGGCATTCGCACCAAGAATCATAAATTCGCACCATTGCTTAACTCAGGAGCTCTGAGAATGGAACCGCAAGAAGCGTTCCGCTTGCGTCATAGACAGTGGTCCAGAGCACTTGGCAACGGGCACAACGAAGCGTGTGTGTGGGATAGCCACCATTCACGCCCAGGGCTGGCAATGCACAAGCACTGCCAAAAGGCAAAGGAAGGCGCTTAGCATGCGGCTTGTGCACAAAGCTTTCAGACTGCCAGATGACCGTAGCTGTGGTAAGCCCGCTTGCTCATTTGACGTTAGCTGTCACTTGCAAGATCTTAAGCCGCATCTGGTTTATGCTGCTACCTGTTGTTAGGCGACAACAAGGGCACATGTAGCAAATGCTTTTTCCTGGCCCATTTTGCTAGGCCACGCTCTTCTGCGGCTCTTTAGTGCTTGCCAAACTCGAAGGTGCCTGCTGCTGCTTCCATCTGACAAGGAGCACAGCCTTCTGACAGCAGCTTTCAGGTTGCATACAATAGAGATTGTCCATTTAGATGTGATGCAAATCCATGTGTGTAAGGTGCAGGTGCAAGCTCCTGACAAATGTGTTCTCCCGGTACAGTTTCTCCCTGCCAGACACATGGAAATGTTTTCCTCTGGCATTCGCACCGAGAGTCGCAGATTGCTTAACTCAGGAGTTTAGGGACTGGAACCGCAAGAAGTGTTCCGCTTGCGTCATAAACAGTGCTCCAGAGCACTTGGCAATGTGTACAACGAAGCGTTTGTGCGGGACAGTGACCATACTTTCCCAGGTCTGGCAATGCACAAGCACTGCCAAAAGGCAAAGGAAGGCGCTTAGCATGCGGCTTGTGCACAAAGTTTTCAGCCTGCCAGAGGACCGTAGCTGTGGTAAGTCCGCTTGCTCAATTGACCTTAGCTGACTTCTGGAAGTACTTGAGCGCCATCTGGTATATGCTGCTACCTGTTGTTAGGCGACAACAAGGGCACATGTATCAAACACGTTTTCCTGGCTCCTTTTGGAAGGCCACGCTCTTCTGCAGCTCTTTAGTGCTTGCCAAAGTCGAAGGTGCCTGCTGCTGCTTCCATCTGACAAGGAGCACAGCCTTCTGACAGCAGCTTTCAGGTTGCATACAATAGAGATTGTCCATTTAGATGTGATGCAAATCCATATGTGTGTAAGGTGCAGGTGCAAGCTCCTGACAAATGTGTTCTCCCGGTACAGTTTCTCCCTGCCAGACACATGGAAATGTTTTCCTCTGGCATTCGCACCAAGAATCATAAATTCGCACCATTGCTTAACTCAGGAGCTCTGAGAATGGAACCGCAAGAAGTGTTCCGCTTGCGTCATAGACAGTGGTCCAGAGCACTTGGCAACGGGCACAACGAAGCATGTGTGCGGGATAGCCACCATTCACGCCCAGGGCTGGCAATGCACAAGCACTGCCAAAAGGCAAAGGAAGGCGCTTAGCATGCGGCTTGTGCACAAAGCTTTCAGCCTGCCAGATGACCGTAGCTGTGGTAAGCCCGCTTGCTCAATTGACCTTAGCTGTCGTCTGAAAGAACTTGAGCGCCATCTGGTATATGCTGCTACCTGTTGTTAGGCGACAACAAGGGCACATGTATCAAACGCATTTTCCTGGCTCATTTTGCAAGGCCACGCTCTTTTGCGGCTCTTTAGTGCTTGCCAAACTCGAAGGTGCCTGCTGCTGCTTCCATCTGACAAGAAGCACAGCCTTCAGACAGCAGCTTTCAGGTTGCGTACAATAGAGATTGTCCATTTAGATGTGATGCAAATCCATATGTGTGTAAGGTGCAGGTGCAAGCTCCTGACAAATGTGTTCTCCCGGTACAGTTTCTCCCTGCCAGACAAATGGAAATGTTTTCCTCTGGCATTCGCACCGAGAGTCGCAGATTGCTTAACTCAGGAGTTCTGAGACTGGAACCGCAAGAAGTGTTCCGCTTGCGTCATAAACGGTGCTCCAGAGCGCTTGGCAACGGGCACAACGAAGCATGTGTGCGGGATAGCCACCATTCACGCCCAGGGCTGGCAAGGCACAAGCACTGCCAAAAGGCAAAGGAAGGCGCTTAGCATGCGGCTTGTGCTCAAAGCTTTCAGACTGCCAGAGGACCGTAGCTGTGGTAAGCCCGCTTGCTCATTTGACGTTAGCTGTCACTTGCAAGATCTTAAGCTGCATCTGATTTATTCTGCTACCTGTTGTTAGGCGACAACAAGGGCACATGTAGCAAACACTTTTTCCTGGCCCATTTTGCTAGGCCACGCTCTTCTGCGGCTCTTTAGTGCTTGCCAAACTCGAAGGTGCCTGCTGCTGCTTCCATCTGACAAGGAGCACAGCCTTCTGACAGCAGCTTTCAGGTTGCATACAATAGAGATTGTCCATTTAGATGTGATGCAAATCCATATGTGTGTAAGGTGCAGGTGCAAGCTCCTGACAAATGTGTTCTCCCGGTACAGTTTCTCCCTGCCAGACACATGGAAATGTTTTCCTCTGGCATTTGCACCGAGAGTCGCAGATTGCTTAACTCAGGAGTTCTGAGAATGGAACGGCAAGAGGTGTTCCGCTTGCATCATAAACAGTGGTCCAGAGCACTTGGCAACGGGCACAACGAAGCGTGTGTGCGGGATAGCCACCATTCACGCCCAGGGCTGGCAATGCACAAGCACTGCCAAAAGGCAAAGGAAGGCGCTTAGAATGCAGCTTGTGCACAAAGCCTTCAGACTGGAGGAGGACCGTAGCTGTGGTAAGCCCGCTTACCACATTGGTATGGTGTATGCTGCTACCTGTTGTTAGGCGACAACAAGGGCACATGTATGAAACGCATTTTCCTGGCTCATTTTGCAAGGCCACGCTCTTCTGCGGCTCTTTAGTGCTTGCCAAACTCGAAGGTGCCTGCTGCTGCTTCCATCTGACAAGGAGCACAGCCTTCTGACACCAGCTTTCAGGTTGCGTACAATAGAGCTTCTCCATTTAGATGTGATGCAAATCCATATGTGTGTAAGGTGCAGGTGCAAGCTCCTGACAAATGTGCTCTCCCGGTACAGTTTCTCCCTGCCAGACACATGGAAATGTTTTCCTCTGGCATTCGCACCAAGAATCATAAATTCGCACCATTGCTTAACTCAGGAGCTCTGAGAATGGAACCGCAAGAAGTGTTCCGCTTGCGTCATAAACAGTGGTCCAGAGCACTTGGCAACGGGCACAACGAAGCGTGTGTGCGGGATAGCCACCATTCACGCCCAGGGCTGGCAATGCACAAGCACTGCCAAAAGGCAAAGGAAGGCGCTTAGCATGCGGCTTGTGCACAAAGCTTTCAGCCTGCCAGAGGACCGTAGCTGTGGTAAGCCCGCTTGCTCAATTGACCTTAGCTGTCACTTGCAAGATCATAAGCCGCATCTGGTTTATGCTGCTACCTGTTGTTAGGCGACAACAAGGGCACATGTATCAAACACTTTTTCCTGGCCCATTTTGGAAGGCCACGCTCTTCTGCAGCTCTTTAGTGCTTGCCAAACTCGAAGGTGCCTGCTGCTGCTTCCATCTGACAAGGAGCACAGCCTTCTGACACCAGCTTTCAGGTTGCATACAATAGAGATTGTCCATTTAGATGTGATGCAAATCCATATGTGTGTAAGGTGCAGGTGCAAGCTCCTGACAAATGTGTTCTCCCGGTACAGTTTCTCCCTGCCAGACACATGGAAATGTTTTCCTCTGGCATTCGCACCGAGAGTCGCAGATTGCTTAACTCAGGAGTTCTGAGAATGGAACGGCAAGAGGTGTTCCGCTTGCGTCATAAACAGTGCTCCAGAGCACTTGGCAACGGGCACAACGAAGCGTGTGTGCGGGATAGCCACCATTCACGCCCAGGGCTGGCAATGCACAAGCACTGCCAAAAGGCAAAGGAAGGCGCTTAATATGCGGCTTGTGCACAAAGCTTTCAGACTGGTGGAGGACCGTAGCTGTGGTAAGCCCGCTCGCTCATTTGACGTTAGCTGTCACTTGCAAGATCTTAAGCCGCATCTGGTTTATGCTGCTACCTGTTGTTAGGCGACAACAAGGGCACATGTAGCAAATGCTTTTTCCTGGCCCATTTTGCTAGGCCACGCTCTTCTGCGGCTCTTTAGTGCTTGCCAAACTCGAAGGTGCCTGCTGCTGCTTCCATCTGACAAGGAGCACAGCCTTCTGACAGCAACTTTCAGGTTGCGTACAATAGAGATTGTCCACTTAGATGTGCTGCAAATCCATATCTGTGTAAGGTGCAGGTGCAAGCTCCTGACAAATGGGTTCTCCCGGTACAGTTTCTCCCTGCCAGACACATAGAAATGTTTTCCTCTGGCATTCGCACCGAGAGTCGCAGATTGCTTAACTCAGGAGTTTAGAGACTGGAACCGCAAGAAGTGTTCCGCTTGCATCATAAACAGTGCTCCAGAGCACTTGGCAATGTGCACAACGAAGCGTTTGTGCGGGACAGTGACCATACTTTCCCAGGTCTGGCAATGCACAAGCACTGCCAAAAGGCAAAGGAAGGCGCTTAGCATGCGGCTTGTGCACAAAGCTTTCAGACTGCCAGAGGACCGTAGCTGTGGTAAGCCCGCTCGCTCATTTGACTTTAGCTGTCACTTGCAAGATCTTAAGCCACATCTGGTTTATGCTGCTACCTGTTGTTAGGCGACAACAAGGGCACATGTAGCAAATGCTTTTTCCTGGCCCATTTTGCTAGGCCACGCTCTTCTGCGGCTCTTTAGTGCTTGCCAAACTCGAAGGTGCCTGCTGCTGCTTCCATCTGACAAGGAGCACAGCCTTCTGACAGCAGCTTTCAGGTTGCATACAATAGAGATTGTCCATTTAGATGTGATGCAAATCCATATGTGTGTAAGGTGCAGGTGCAAGCTCCTGACAAATGGGTTCTCCCGGTGCAGTTTCTCCCTGCCAGACACATGGAAATGTTTTCCTCTGGCATTCGCACCAAGAATCATAAATTCGCACCATTGCTTAACTCAGGAGCTCTGAGAATGGAACGGCAAGAGGTGTTCCGCTTGCGTTATAAACAGTGGTCCAGAGCACTTGGCAACGGGCACAACGAAGCGTGTGTGCGGGATAGCCACCATTCACGCCCAGGGCTGGCAATGCACAAGCACTGCCAAAAGGCAAAGGAAGGCGCTTAGCATGCGGCTTGTGCACAAAGCTTTCAGACTGCCAGATGACCGTAGCTGTGGTAAGCCCGCTTGCTCAATTGAGGTTAGATGTCACTTGCAAGATCTTAAGCCGCATCTGGTTTATGCTGATACCTGTTGTTAGACGAGAACAAGGGCACATGTAGCAAATGCTTTTTCCTGGCTCATTTTGCTAGGCCACTCTCTTCTTTGGCACTTTAGTGCTTGCCAAACTCGAAGGTGCCTGCTGCTGCTTCCATCTGACAAGGAGCACAGCCTTCTGACAGCAGCTTTCAGGTTGCGTACAATTGAGCTTGTCCATTTAGATGTGATGCAAATCCATATGTGTGTAAGGTGCAGGTGCAAGCTCCTGACAAATGTGTTCTCCCGGTTCAGTTTCTCCCTGCCAGACACATGGAAATGTTTTCCTCTGGCATTCGCACTAAGAGTCGCAGATTGCTTAACTCAGGAGTTCGGAGAATGGAACGGCAAGAAGTGTTCCGCTTGCGTCATAAACAGTGCACCAGAGCGCTTGGCAACGGGCACAACGAAGCGTTTGTGCAGGATAGCCACCATTCACGCCCAGGGCTGGCAATGCACAAGCACTGCCAAAAGGCAAAGGAAGGCGCTTAGCATGCGGCTTGTGCACAAAGCTTTCAAGACTGCCAGAGGACCGTAGCTGTGGTAAGCCCGCTTGCACAATTGACCTTAGCTGTCGTCTGGAAGAACTTGAGCGCTATCTGCTGTATGCTGCTACCTGTTGTTAGGCGACAACAAGGGCACATGTATCAAACACTTTTTCCTTGCCCATTTTGCTAGGCCACGCTCTTCTGCGGCTCTTTAGTGCTTGCCAAACTCCTATGTGCGTGCTGCTGCTTCCATCTGACAAGGAGCACAGCCTTCAGACAGCAGCTTTCAACTTGCCTAAGAAAAATCTTGGCCATTTAGATGTGCTGCAAATCTGCATGTGTGTAAGGTGCAGGTGCAAGCTCCTGACAAAGTTGTTCTCCAGGTTCAGTTTCTCCCTGCCAGACACATTGGAAATGTTTCCTCTGGCATTCGCACCAGGAGTTGCAGACTGCTTAACTCAGGAGCTCTGAGAATGGAACGGCAAGAGGTGTTCCGCTTTCGTCATAAACAGTGCTCCAGAGCGCAGGGCAACGGGCACAATGAAACGTGTGTGCGGGATAGCAACCATTCACGCCCAGGCCTGGCAATGCACAAGCACTGCCAAAAGGCAAAGGAAGGCGCTTAGCATGCGGCTTGTGCACAAAGCTTTCAGACTGCCAGATGACCGTAGCTGTGGTAAGCCCGCTTGCTCAATTGACGGTAGCTGTCACTTGCAAGATCTTAAGCCGCATCTGGTTTATGCTGCTACCTGTTGTTAGACGACAACAAGGGCACATGTAGCAAATGCTTTTTCCTGGCTCATTTTGCAAGGCCACTCTCTTCTGCGGCTCTTTAGTGCTTGCCAAACTCGAAGGTGCCTGCTGCTGCTTCCATCTGACAAGGAGCACAGCCTTCTGACAGCAGCTTTCAGGTTGCGTACAATTGAGCTTGTCCATTTAGATGTGATGCAAATCCATATGTGTGAAAGGTGCAGGTGCAAGCTCCTGACAAAGTTGTTCTCCAGGTTCAGTTTCTCCCTGCCAGACACATTGAAAATGTTTTCCTCTGGCATTAGCACCAGGAGTTACAGATTGCTTAACTCAGGAGCTCTGAGAATGGAACGGCAAGAGGTGTTGCGCTTGCGTCATAAACAGTGCTCCAGAGCGCATGGCAACGGGCACAATGAAACGTGTGTGCGGGATAGTGCCCATTCACGCCTAGTGCTAGCAATGCACGAGCACTGCCAAAAGGCAAAGGAAGGCTCTTAGCATCCGGCTTGTGCGCAAAGCTTTCAGACTGCCAGAGGACCGCAGCTGTGGTAAGGCCGCTTGCTCATTTGACGTTAGATGTCGCCTGGCAGAACTTCACCCGCATCTGGTTTATGATGCTACCTGTTGTTAGGTGACAACAAGGGCACATTTAGCAAATGCTTTTTCCTGGCTCATTTTGCTAGGCCACTCTCTTCTTTGCCACTTTAGTGCTTGCCAAAGTCCAATCTGTGTGCTGCTGCTTCCATCGGACAAGGAGCACAGCCTTCTGACAGCAGCTTTCAACTTGCCTAAGAAAGAGCTTGTCTATTTAGATGTGCCGCAAATCTGCGTGTGTGTAAGGTGCAGGTGCAAGCTCCTGACAAAGTTGTTCTCCAGGTTCAGTTTCTCCCTGCCAGACACATTGGAAATGTTTTCCTCTGGCATTCGCACCAAGAGTCACAGATTGCTTAACTCAGGAGCTCTGAGAATGGAACAGCAAGAGGTGTTCCGCTTTCGTCATAAACAGTGCTCCAGAGCGCATGGCAACCGGCACAATGAAACCTGTGTGCGGGATAGCCACCATTCACGCCCAGGGCTGGCAATGCACGAGCACTGCCAAAAGGCAAAGGAAGGCGCTTAGCATGCGGCTTGAGCACAAAGCTTTCAGACTGCCACAGGACAGTAGCTGTGGTAAGCCCGCTTGCTCAATTGACCTTAGCTGTCGTCTGGAAGAACTTGAGCGCCATCTGCTGTATGCTGCTACCTGTTGTTAGGCGACAACAAGGGCACATGTATCAAACACTTTTTCCTTGCCCATTTTGCTAGGCCACGCTCTTCTGCAGCTCTTTAGTGCTTGCCAAACTCCTATGTGCGTGCTGCTGCTTCCATCTGACAAGGAGCACAACCTTCAGACAGCAGCTTTCAACTTGCCTAAGAAAAAGCTTGGCCATTTAGATGTGCTGCAAATCTGCATGTGTGTAAGGTGCAGGTGCAAGCTCCTGACAAAGTTGTTCTCCAGGTTCAGTTTCTCCCTGCCAGACACATTGAAAATGTTTTCCTCTGGCATTCGCACCAGGAGTTGCAGACTGCTTAACTCAGGAGCTCTGAGAATGGAACGGCAAGAGGTGTTCCGCTTTCGTCATAAACAGTGCTCCAGAGCGCATGGCAACGGGCACAATGAAACGTGTGTGCGGTATAGCAACCATTCACGCCCAGGCCTGGCAATGCACAAGCACTGCCAAAAGGCAAAGGAAGGCGCTTAGCATGCGGCTTGTGCACAAAGCTTTCAGACTGCCAGATGACCGTAGCTGTGGTAAGCCCGCTTGCTCAATTGAGGTTAGATGTCACTTGCAAGATCTTAAGACGCATCTGGTTTATGCTGATACCTGTTGTTAGACGAGAACAAGGGCACATGTAGCAAATGCTTTTTCCTGGCTCATTTTGCTAGGCCACTCTCTTCTTTGGCACTTTAGTGCTTGCCAAACTCGAAGGTGCCTGCTGCTGCTTCCATCTGACAAGGAGCACAGCCTTCTGACAGCAGCTTTCAGGTTGCGTACAATTGAGCTTGTCCATTTAGATGTGATGCAAATCCATATGTGTGTAAGGTGCAGGTGCAAGCTCCTGACAAATGTGTTCTCCCGGTTCAGTTTCTCCCTGCCAGACACATGGAAATGTTTTCCTCTGGCATTCGCACTAAGAGTCGCAGATTGCTTAACTCAGGAGTTCGGAGAATGGAACGGCAAGAAGTGTTCCGCTTGCGTCATAAACAGTGCACCAGAGCGCTTGGCAACGGGCACAACGAAGCGTTTGTGCAGGATAGCCACCATTCACGCCCAGGGCTGGCAATGCACAAGCACTGCCAAAAGGCAAAGGAAGGCGCTTAGCATGCGGCTTGTGCACAAAGCTTTCAAGACTGCCAGAGGACCGTAGCTGTGGTAAGCCCGCTTGCACAATTGACCTTAGCTGTCGTCTGGAAGAACTTGAGCGCCATCTGCTGTATGCTGCTACCTGTTGTTAGGCGACAACAAGGGCACATGTATCAAACACTTTTTCCTTGCCCATTTTGCTAGGCCACGCTCTTCTGCGGCTCTTTAGTGCTTGCCAAACTCCTATGTGCGTGCTGCTGCTTCCATCTGACAAGGAGCACAGCCTTCAGACAGCAGCTTTCAACTTGCCTAAGAAAAATCTTGGCCATTTAGATGTGCTGCAAATCTGCATGTGTGTAAGGTGCAGGTGCAAGCTCCTGACAAAGTTGTTCTCCAGGTTCAGTTTCTCCCTGCCAGACACATTGGAAATGTTTCCTCTGGCATTCGCACCAGGAGTTGCAGACTGCTTAACTCAGGAGCTCTGAGAATGGAACGGCAAGAGGTGTTCCGCTTTCGTCATAAACAGTGCTCCAGAGCGCAGGGCAACGGGCACAATGAAACGTGTGTGCGGGATAGCAACCATTCACGCCCAGGCCTGGCAATGCACAAGCACTGCCAAAAGGCAAAGGAAGGCGCTTAGCATGCGGCTTGTGCACAAAGCTTTCAGACTGCCAGATGACCGTAGCTGTGGTAAGCCCGCTTGCTCAATTGACGGTAGCTGTCACTTGCAAGATCTTAAGCCGCATCTGGTTTATGCTGCTACCTGTTGTTCGACGACAACAAGGGCACATGTAGCAAATGCTTTTTCCTGGCTCATTTTGCAAGGCCACTCTCTTCTGCGGCTCTTTAGTGCTTGCCAAACTCGAAGGTGCCTGCTGCTGCTTCCATCTGACAAGGAGCACAGCCTTCTGACAGCAGCTTTCAGGTTGCGTACAATTGAGCTTGTCCATTTAGATGTGATGCAAATCCATATGTGTGAAAGGTGCAGGTGCAAGCTCCTGACAAAGTTGTTCTCCAGGTTCAGTTTCTCCCTGCCAGACACATTGAAAATGTTTTCCTCTGGCATTAGCACCAGGAGTTACAGATTGCTTAACTCAGGAGCTCTGAGAATGGAACGGCAAGAGGTGTTGCGCTTGCGTCATAAACAGTGCTCCAGAGCGCATGGCAACGGGCACAATGAAACGTGTGTGCGGGATAGTGCCCATTCACGCCTAGTGCTAGCAATGCACGAGCACTGCCAAAAGGCAAAGGAAGGCTCTTAGCATCCGGCTTGTGCGCAAAGCTTTCAGACTGCCAGAGGACCGCAGCTGTGGTAAGGCCGCTTGCTCATTTGACGTTAGATGTCGCCTGGCAGAACTTCACCCGCATCTGGTTTATGATGCTACCTGTTGTTAGGTGACAACAAGGGCACATTTAGCAAATGCTTTTTCCTGGCTCATTTTGCTAGGCCACTCTCTTCTTTGGCACTTTAGTGCTTGCCAAAGTCCAATCTGTGTGCTGCTGCTTCCATCGGACAAGGAGCACAGCCTTCTGACAGCAGCTTTCAACTTGCCTAAGAAAGAGCTTGTCTATTTAGATGTGCCGCAAATCTGCGTGTGTGTAAGGTGCAGGTGCAAGCTCCTGACAAAGTTGTTCTCCAGGTTCAGTTTCTCCCTGCCAGACACATTGGAAATGTTTTCCTCTGGCATTCGCACCAAGAGTCACAGATTGCTTAACTCAGGAGCTCTGAGAATGGAACAGCAAGAGGTGTTCCGCTTTCGTCATAAACAGTGCTCCAGAGCGCATGGCAACCGGCACAATGAAACCTGTGTGCGGGATAGCCACCATTCACGCCCAGGGCTGGCAATGCACGAGCACTGCCAAAAGGCAAAGGAAGGCGCTTAGCATGCGGCTTGAGCACAAAGCTTTCAGACTGCCACAGGACAGTAGCTGTGGTAAGCCCGCTTGCTCAATTGACCTTAGCTGTCGTCTGGAAGAACTTGAGCGCCATCTGCTGTATGCTGCTACCTGTTGTTAGGCGACAACAAGGGCACATGTATCAAACACTTTTTCCTTGCCCATTTTGCTAGGCCACGCTCTTCTGCAGCTCTTTAGTGCTTGCCAAACTCCTATGTGCGTGCTGCTGCTTCCATCTGACAAGGAGCACAACCTTCAGACAGCAGCTTTCAACTTGCCTAAGAAAAAGCTTGGCCATTTAGATGTGCTGCAAATCTGCATGTGTGTAAGGTGCAGGTGCAAGCTCCTGACAAAGTTGTTCTCCAGGTTCAGTTTCTCCCTGCCAGACACATTGAAAATGTTTTCCTCTGGCATTCGCACCAGGAGTTGCAGACTGCTTAACTCAGGAGCTCTGAGAATGGAACGGCAAGAGGTGTTCCGCTTTCGTCATAAACAGTGCTCCAGAGCGCATGGCAACGGGCACAATGAAACGTGTGTGCGGTATAGCAACCATTCACGCCCAGGCCTGGCAATGCACAAGCACTGCCAAAAGGCAAAGGAAGGCGCTTAGCATGCGGCTTGAGCACAAAGCTTTCAGACTGCCACAGGACAGTAGCTGTGGTAAGCCCGCTTGCTCATTTGAGGTTAGCTGTCACTTGCAAGATCTTAAGACGCATCTGGTTTATGCTGCTACCTGTTGTTAGCCGACAACAAGGGCACATGTAGCAAATGCTTTTTCCTGGCTCATTTTGCTAGGCCACTCTCTTCTTTGGCACTTTAGTGCTTGCCAAACTCGAAGGTGCCTGCTGCTGCTTCCATCGGACAAGGAGCACAGCCTTCTGACAGCAGCTTTCAGGTTGCGTACAATTGAGCTTGTCCATTTAGATGTGATGCAAATCCATATGTGTGTAAGGTGCAGGTGCAAGCTTTTGACAAATGTGTTCTCCCGGTACAGTTTCTCCCTGCCAGACACATGGAAATATTTTCCTCTGGCATTCGCACCAAGAGTCGCAGATTGCTTAACTCAGGAGTTCTGAGAATGGAACGGCAAGAAGTGTTCCGCTTGCGTCATAAACAGTGCTCCAGAGCGCTTGGCAACGGGCACAACGAAGCGTTTGTGCAGGATAGCCACCATTCACGCCCAGGGCTGGCAATGCACGAGCACTGCCAAAAGGCAAAGGAAGGCGCTTAGCATGCGGCTTGAGCACAAAGCTTTCAGACTGCCACAGGACAGTAGCTGTGGTAAGCCCGCTTGCTCAATTGACCTTAGCTGTCGTCTGGAAGAACTTGAGCGCCATCTGCTGTATGCTGCTACCTGTTGTTAGGCGACAACAAGGGCACATGTATCAAACACTTTTTCCTTGACCATTTTGCTAGGCCACGCTCTTCTGCAGCTCTTTAGTGCTTGCCAAACTCCTATGTGCGTGCTGCTGCTTCCATCTGACAAGGAGCACAACCTTCAGACAGCAGCTTTCAACTTGCCTAAGAAAAAGCTTGGCCATTTAGATGTGCTGCAAATCTGCATGTGTGTAAGGTGCAGGTGCAAGCTCCTGACAAAGTTGTTCTCCAGGTTCAGTTTCTCCCTGCCAGACACATTGAAAATGTTTTCCTCTGGCATTCGCACCAGGAGTTGCAGACTGCTTAACTGAGGAGCTCTGAGAATGGAACGGCAAGAGGTGTTCCGCTTTCGTCATAAACAGTGCTCCAGAGCGCATGGCAACGGGCACAATGAAACGTGTGTGCGGGATAGTGACCATTCACGCCTATTGCTGGCAATGCACGAGCACTGCCAAAAGGCAAAGGAAGGCGCTTAGTATCCGGCTTGTTCTCAAAGCCTTCAGACTGCCAGAGGAACACAGCTGTGGGAATGCCGCTTGCTCATTTGACGTTAGATGTCGCCTGGCAAGAACTTCACCCGTATCTGGTTTATGATGCTACCTGTTGTTAGGTGACAACAAGGGCACATTTAGCAAATGGTTTTTCCTGGCTCATTTTGCTAGGCCACTCTCTTCTTTGGCACTTTAGTGCTTGCCAAAGTCCAATCTGTGTGCTGCTGCTTCCATCGGACAAGGAGCACAGCTTTCTGACAACAGCTTTCAACTTGCCTAAGAAAGAGCTTGTCTATTTAGATGTGCTGCAAATCTGCGTGTGTGTAAGGTGCAGGTGCAAGCTCCTGACAAAGTTGTTCTCCAGGTTCAGTTTCTCCCTGCCAGACACATTGGAAATGTTTTCCTCTGGCATTCGCACCAAGAGTCGCAGATTGCTTAACTGAGGAGCTCTGAGAATGGAACGGCAAGAGGTGTTCCGCTTGCGTCATAAACAATGCTCTAGAGCGCATGGCAACGGGCACAATGAAACGTGTGTGCGGGATAGTGCCCATTCACGCCTAGTGCTGGCAATGCACGAGCACTGCCAAAAGGCAAAGGAAGGCGCTTAGCATGCGGCTTGTGCTCAAAGATTTCATACTGCCAGAGGACCGTAGCTGTGGTAAGCCCGCTTGCTCAATTGAGGTTAGATGTCACTTGCAAGATCTTAAGCCGCATCTGGTTTATGCTGATACCTGTTGTTAGACGACAACAAGGGCACATGAAGCAAATGCTTTTTCCTGGCTCATTTTGCAAGGCCACGCTCTTCTGCGGCTCTTTATTGCTTGCCAAACTCAAAGGTGCCTGCTGCTGCTTCCATCTGACAAGGAGCACAGCCTTCTGACAGTAGCTTTCAGGTTGCGTACAATAGAGCTTGTCCATTTAGATGTGATGCAAATCCATATGTGTGTAAGGTGCAGGTGCAAGCTCCTGACAAAGTTGTTCTCCAGGTACAGATTCTCCCTGCCAGACACATGGAAATGTTTTCCTCTGGCATTCGCAACAAGAGTCGCAGATTGCTTAACTCAGGAGTTCTGAGAATGGAACGGCAAGAAGTGTTCCGCTTGCGTCATAAACAGTGCTCCAGAGCGCTTGGCAACGTGCACAACGAAGCGTTTGTGCAGGATAGCCACCATTCACGCCCAGGGCTGGCAATGCACGAGCACTGCCAAAAGGCAAAGGAAGGTGCTTAGCATGCGGCTTGTGCACAAAGCTTTCAGACTGCCAGAGGACCGTAGCTGTGGTAAGCCCGCTTGCTCAATTGACGGTAGCTGTCACTTGCAAGATCTTAAGCCGCATCTGGTTTATGCTGCTACCTGTTGTTAGACGACAACAAGGGCACATGTAGCAAATGCTTTCTCCTGGCTCATTTTGCAAGGCCACGCTCTTCTGCGGCTCTTTAGTGCTTGCCAAACTCGAAGGTGCCTGCTGCTGCTTCCATCTGACAAGGAGCACAGCCTTCTGACAGCAGCTTTCAGGTTGCGTACAATTGAGCTTGTCCATTTAGATGTGATGCAAATCCATATGTGTGTAAGGTGCAGGTGCAAGCTCCTGACAAAGTTGTTCTCCAGGTTCAGTTTCTCCCTGCCAGACACATTGAAAATGTTTTCCTCTGGCATTCGCACCAGGAGTTACAGATTGCTTAACTCAGGAGCTCTGAGAATGGAACGGCAAGAGGTGTTCCGCTTGCGTCATAAACAGTGCTCCAGAGCGCATGGCAACGGGCACAATGAAACGTGTGTGCGGGATAGTGACCATTCACGCCTAGTGCTAGCAATGCACGAGCACTGCCAAAAGGCAAAGGAAGGCTCTTAGCATCCGGCTTGTGCGCAAAGCTTTCAGACTGCCAGAGGACCGCAGCTGTGGTAAGGCCGCTTGCTCATTTGACGTTAGATGTCGCCTGGCAGAACTTCACCCGCATCTGGTTTATGATGCTACCTGTTGTTAGGTGACAACAAGGGCACATTTAGCAAATGCTTTTTCCTGGCTCATTTTGCTAGGCCACTCTCTTCTTTGGCACTTTAGTGCTTGCCAAAGTCCAATCTGTGTGCTGCTGCTTCCATCGGACAAGGAGCACAGCTTTCTAACAGCAGTTTTCAACTTGCCTAAGAAAGAGCTTGGCTATTTAGATGTGCTGCAAATCTGCGTGTGTGTAAGGTGCAGGTGCAAGCTCCTGACAAAGTTGTTCTCCAGGTTCAGTTTCTCCCTGCCAGACACATTGGAAATGTTTTCCTCTGGCATTCGCACCAAGAGTCGCAGATTGCTTAACTCAGGAGTCTGAGACTGGAACGGCAAGAAGTGTTCCGCTTGCGTCATAAACAGTGCTCCAGAGCGCTTGGCAACAGGCACAACGAAGCGTTTGTGCAGGATAGCCACCATTCACGCCCAGGGCTGGCAATGCACGAGCACTGCCAAAAGGCAAAGGGAGGCGCTTAGCATGCGGCTTGAGCACAAAGCTTTCAGACTGCCAGAGGACCGTAGCTGTGGTAAGCCCGCTTGCTCAATTGACCTTAGCTGTCGTCTGGAAGAACTTGAGCGCCATCTGCTGTATGCTGCTACCTGTTGTTAGGCGACAACAAGGGCACATGTATCAAACACTTTTTCCTTGCCCATTTTGCTAGGCCACGCTCTTCTGCAGCTCTTTAGTGCTTGACAAACTCCTATGTGCGTGCTGCTGCTTCCATCTGACAAGGAGCACAGCCTTCAGACAGCAGCTTTCAACTTGCCTAAGAAAAAGCTTGGCCATTTAGATGTGCTGCAAATCTGCATGTGTGTAAGGTGCAGGTGCAAGCTCCTGACAAAGTTGTTCTCCAGGTTCAGTTTCTCCCTGCCAGACACATTGAAAATGTTTTCCTCTGGCATTCGCACCAGGAGTTGCAGACTGCTTAACTCAGGAGCTCTGAGAATGGAACGGCAAGAGGTGTTCCGCTTTCGTCATAAACAGTGCTCCAGAGCGCATGGCAACGGGCACAATGAAACGTGTGTGCGGGATAGTGACCATTCACGCCTATTGCTGGCAATGCACGAGCACTGCCAAAAGGCAAAGGAAGGCGCTTAGTATCTGGCTTGTGCGCAAAGCCTTCAGACGGCCAGAGGAACGCAGCTGTGGGAATGCCGCTTGCTCATTTGACGTTAGATGTCGCCTGGCAAGAACTTCACCCGCATCTGGTTTATGCTGCTACCTGTTGTTAGGTGACAACAAGGGCACATTTAGCAAATGCTTTTTCCTGGCTCATTTTGCTAGGCCATTCTCTTCTTTGGCACTTTAGTGCTTGCTAAAGTCCAATCTGCGTGCTGCTGCTTCCATCGGACAAGGAGCACAGCCTTCTGACAGCAGCTTTCAACTTGCCTAAGAAAGAGCTTGTCCATTTAGATGTGATGCAAATCCATATCTGTGTAAGGTGCAGGTGCAAGCTCCTGACAAATGTGTTCTCCCGGTACAGTTTCTCCCTGCCAGACACATGGAAATGTTTTCCTCTGGCATTCGCACTAAGAGTCGCAGATTGCTTAACTCAGGAGTTCGGAGAATGGAACGGCAAGAAGTGTTCCGCTTGCGTCATAAACAGTGCTCCAGAGCGCTTGGCAACGGGCACAACGAAGCGTTTGTGCAGGATAGCCACCATTCACGCCCAGGGCTGGCAATGCACAAGCACTGCCAAAAGGCAAAGGAAGGCGCTTAGCATGCGGCTTGTGCACAAAGCTTTCAGACTGCCAGAGGACCGTAGCTGTGGTAAGCCCGCTTGCTCAATTGACCTTAGCTGTCGTCTGGAAGAACTTGAGCGCCATCTGCTGTATGCTGCTACCTGTTGTTAGGCGACAACAAGGGCACATGTATCAAACACTTTTTCCTTGCCCATTTTGCTAGGCCACGCTCTTCTGCGGCTCTTTAAGCTTGCCAAACTCCTATGTGCGTGCTGCTGCTTCCATCTGACAAGGAGCACAGCCTTCAGACAGCAGCTTTCAACTTGCCTAAGAAAAAGCTTGCCATTTAGATGTGCTGCAAATCTGCATGTGTGTAAGGTGCAGGTGCAAGCTCCTGACAAAGTTGTTCTCCAGGTTCAGTTTCTCCCTGCCAGACACATTGAAAATGTTTTCCTCTGGCATTCGCACCAGGAGTTGCAGACTGCTTAACTCAGGAGCTCTGAGAATGGAACGGCAAGAGGTGTTCCGCTTTCGTCATAAACAGTGCTCCAGAGCGCAGGGCAACGGGCACAATGAAACGTGTGTGCGGGACAGTGCCCATTCACGCCTATTGCTGGCAATGCACGAGCACTGCCAAAAGGCAAAGGAAGGCGCTTAGCATGCGGCTTGTGCTCAAAGATTTCATACTGCCAGAGGACCGTAGCTGTGGTAAGCCCGCTTGCTCAATTGAGGTTAGATGTCACTTGCAAGATCTTAAGCCGCATCTGGTTTATGCTGATACCTGTTGTTAGGTGACAACAAGGGCACATGAAGCAAATGCTTTTTCCTGGCTCATTTTGCAAGGCCACGCTCTTCTGCGGCTCTTTATTGCTTGCCAAAGTCGAAGGTGCCTGCTGCTGCTTCCATCTGACAAGGAGCACAGCCTTCTGACAGCAGCTTTCAGGTTGCGTACAATAGAGCTTCTCCATTTAGATGTGATGCAAATCCATATGTGTGTAAGGTGCAGGTGCAAGCTCCTGACAAATGTGTTCTCCCGGTACAGTTTCTCCCTGCCAGACACATGGAAATGTTTTCCTCTGGCATTCGCACCAAGAATCATAAATTCGCACCATTGCTTAACTCAGGAGCTCTGAGAATGGAACCGCAAGAAGCGTTCCGCTTGCGTCATAGACAGTGGTCCAGAGCACTTGGCAACGGGCACAACGAAGCGTGTGTGTGGGATAGCCACCATTCACGCCCAGGGCTGGCAATGCACAAGCACTGCCAAAAGGCAAAGGAAGGCGCTTAGCATGCGGCTTGTGCACAAAGCTTTCAGACTGCCAGATGACCGTAGCTGTGGTAAGCCCGCTTGCTCATTTGACGTTAGCTGTCACTTGCAAGATCTTAAGCCGCATCTGGTTTATGCTGCTACCTGTTGTTAGGCGACAACAAGGGCACATGTAGCAAATGCTTTTTCCTGGCCCATTTTGCTAGGCCACGCTCTTCTGCGGCTCTTTAGTGCTTGCCAAACTCGAAGGTGCCTGCTGCTGCTTCCATCTGACAAGGAGCACAGCCTTCTGACAGCAGCTTTCAGGTTGCATACAATAGAGATTGTCCATTTAGATGTGATGCAAATCCATGTGTGTAAGGTGCAGGTGCAAGCTCCTGACAAATGTGTTCTCCCGGTACAGTTTCTCCCTGCCAGACACATGGAAATGTTTTCCTCTGGCATTCGCACCGAGAGTCGCAGATTGCTTAACTCAGGAGTTTAGGGACTGGAACCGCAAGAAGTGTTCCGCTTGCGTCATAAACAGTGCTCCAGAGCACTTGGCAATGTGTACAACGAAGCGTTTGTGCGGGACAGTGACCATACTTTCCCAGGTCTGGCAATGCACAAGCACTGCCAAAAGGCAAAGGAAGGCGCTTAGCATGCGGCTTGTGCACAAAGTTTTCAGCCTGCCAGAGGACCGTAGCTGTGGTAAGTCCGCTTGCTCAATTGACCTTAGCTGACTTCTGGAAGTACTTGAGCGCCATCTGGTATATGCTGCTACCTGTTGTTAGGCGACAACAAGGGCACATGTATCAAACACGTTTTCCTGGCTCCTTTTGGAAGTCCACGCTCTTCTGCAGCTCTTTAGTGCTTGCCAAAGTCGAAGGTGCCTGCTGCTGCTTCCATCTGACAAGGAGCACAGCCTTCTGACAGCAGCTTTCAGGTTGCATACAATAGAGATTGTCCATTTAGATGTGATGCAAATCCATATGTGTGTAAGGTGCAGGTGCAAGCTCCTGACAAATGTGTTCTCCCGGTACAGTTTCTCCCTGCCAGACACATGGAAATGTTTTCCTCTGGCATTCGCACCAAGAATCATAAATTCGCACCATTGCTTAACTCAGGAGCTCTGAGAATGGAACCGCAAGAAGTGTTCCGCTTGCGTCATAGACAGTGGTCCAGAGCACTTGGCAACGGGCACAACGAAGCATGTGTGCGGGATAGCCACCATTCACGCCCAGGGCTGGCAATGCACAAGCACTGCCAAAAGGCAAAGGAAGGCGCTTAGCATGCGGCTTGTGCACAAAGCTTTCAGACTGCCAGAGGACCGTAGCTGTGGTAAGCCCGCTTGCTCAATTGACCTTAGCTGTCGTCTGAAAGAACTTGAGCGCCATCTGGTATATGCTGCTACCTGTTGTTAGGCGACAACAAGGGCACATGTATCAAACGCATTTTCCTGGCTCATTTTGCAAGGCCACGCTCTTTTGCGGCTCTTTAGTGCTTGCCAAACTCGAAGGTGCCTGCTGCTGCTTCCATCTGACAAGAAGCACAGCCTTCAGACAGCAGCTTTCAGGTTGCGTACAATAGAGATTGTCCATTTAGATGTGATGCAAATCCATATGTGTGTAAGGTGCAGGTGCAAGCTCCTGACAAATGTGTTCTCCCGGTACAGTTTCTCCCTGCCAGACAAATGGAAATGTTTTCCTCTGGCATTCGCACCGAGAGTCGCAGATTGCTTAACTCAGGAGTTCTGAGAATGGAACCGCAAGAAGTGTTCCGCTTGCGTCATAAACGGTGCTCCAGAGCGCTTGGCAACGGGCACAACGAAGCATGTGTGCGGGATAGCCACCATTCACGCCCAGGGCTGGCAAGGCACAAGCACTGCCAAAAGGCAAAGGAAGGCGCTTAGCATGCGGCTTGTGCTCAAAGCTTTCAGACTGCCAGAGGACCGTAGCTGTGGTAAGCCCGCTTGCTCATTTGACGTTAGCTGTCACTTGCAAGATCTTGAGCTGCATCTGATTTATTCTGCTACCTGTTGTTAGGCGACAACAAGGGCACATGTAGCAAACACTTTTTCCTGGCGCATTTTGCTAGGCCACGCTCTTCTGCGGCTCTTTAGTGCTTGCCAAACTCGAAGGTGCCTGCTGCTGCTTCCATCTGACAAGGAGCACAGCCTTCTGACAGCAGCTTTCAGGTTGCATACAATAGAGATTGTCCATTTAGATGTGATGCAAATCCATATGTGTGTAAGGTGCAGGTGCAAGCTCCTGACAAATGTGTTCTCCCGGTACAGTTTCTCCCTGCCAGACACATGGAAATGTTTTCCTCTGGCATTTGCACCGAGAGTCGCAGATTGCTTAACTCAGGAGTTCTGAGAATGGAACGGCAAGAGGTGTTCCGCTTGCATCATAAACAGTGGTCCAGAGCACTTGGCAACGGGCACAACGAAGCGTGTGTGCGGGATAGCCACCATTCACGCCCAGGGCTGGCAATGCACAAGCACTGCCAAAAGGCAAAGGAAGGCGCTTAGAATGCAGCTTGTGCACAAAGCCTTCAGACTGGAGGAGGACCGTAGCTGTGGTAAGCCCGCTTACCACATTGGTATGGTGTATGCTGCTACCTGTTGTTAGGCGACAACAAGGGCACATGTATCAAACGCATTTTCCTGGCTCATTTTGCAAGGCCACGCTCTTCTGCGGCTCTTTAGTGCTTGCCAAACTCGAAGGTGCCTGCTGCTGCTTCCATCTGACAAGGAGCACAGCCTTCTGACACCAGCTTTCAGGTTGCGTACAATAGAGCTTCTCCATTTAGATGTGATGCAAATCCATATGTGTGTAAGGTGCAGGTGCAAGCTCCTGACAAATGTGCTCTCCCGGTACAGTTTCTCCCTGCCAGACACATGGAAATGTTTTCCTCTGGCATTCGCACCAAGAATCATAAATTCGCACCATTGCTTAACTCAGGAGCTCTGAGAATGGAACCGCAAGAAGTGTTCCGCTTGCGTCATAAACAGTGGTCCAGAGCACTTGGCAACGGGCACAACGAAGCGTGTGTGCGGGATAGCCACCATTCACGCCCAGGGCTGGCAATGCACAAGCACTGCCAAAAGGCAAAGGAAGGCGCTTAGCATGCGGCTTGTGCACAAAGCTTTCAGCCTGCCAGAGGACCGTAGCTGTGGTAAGCCCGCTTGCTCAATTGACCTTAGCTGTCACTTGCAAGATCATAAGCCGCATCTGGTTTATGCTGCTACCTGTTGTTAGGCGACAACAAGGGCACATGTATCAAACACTTTTTCCTGGCCCATTTTGGAAGGCCACGCTCTTCTGCAGCTCTTTAGTGCTTGCCAAACTCGAAGGTGCCTGCTGCTGCTTCCATCTGACAAGGAGCACAGCCTTCTGACACCAGCTTTCAGGTTGCATACAATAGAGATTGTCCATTTAGATGTGATGCAAATCCATATGTGTGTAAGGTGCAGGTGCAAGCTCCTGACAAATGTGTTCTCCCGGTACAGTTTCTCCCTGCCAGACACATGGAAATGTTTTCCTCTGGCATTCGCACCGAGAGTCGCAGATTGCTTAACTCAGGAGTTCTGAGAATGGAACGGCAAGAGGTGTTCCGCTTGCGTCATAAACAGTGGTCCAGAGCACTTGGCAACGGGCACAACGAAGCGTGTGTGCGGGATAGCCACCATTCACGCCCAGGGCTGGCAATGCACAAGCACTGCCAAAAGGCAAAGGAAGGCGCTTAATATGCGGCTTGTGCACAAAGCTTTCAGACTGGTGGAGGACCGTAGCTGTGGTAAGGCCGCTTGCTCATTTGACGTTAGATGTCGCCTGGCAGAACTTCACCCGCATCTGGTTTATGATGCTACCTGTTGTTAGGTGACAACAAGGGCACATTTAGCAAATGCTTTTTCCTGGCTCATTTTGCTAGGCCACTCTCTTCTTTGGCACTTTAGTGCTTGCCAAAGTCCAATCTGTGTGCTGCTGCTTCCATCGGACAAGGAGCACAGCTTTCTAACAGCAGTTTTCAACTTGCCTAAGAAAGAGCTTGGCTATTTAGATGTGCTGCAAATCTGCGTGTGTGTAAGGTGCAGGTGCAAGCTCCTGACAAAGTTGTTCTCCAGGTTCAGTTTCTCCCTGCCAGACACATTGGAAATGTTTTCCTCTGGCATTCGCACCAAGAGTCGCAGATTGCTTAACTCAGGAGTCTGAGACTGGAACGGCAAGAAGTGTTCCGCTTGCGTCATAAACAGTGCTCCAGAGCGCTTGGCAACAGGCACAACGAAGCGTTTGTGCAGGATAGCCACCATTCACGCCCAGGGCTGGCAATGCACGAGCACTGCCAAAAGGCAAAGGGAGGCGCTTAGCATGCGGCTTGAGCACAAAGCTTTCAGACTGCCAGAGGACCGTAGCTGTGGTAAGCCCGCTTGCTCAATTGACCTTAGCTGTCGTCTGGAAGAACTTGAGCGCCATCTGCTGTATGCTGCTACCTGTTGTTAGGCGACAACAAGGGCACATGTATCAAACACTTTTTCCTTGCCCATTTTGCTAGGCCACGCTCTTCTGCAGCTCTTTAGTGCTTGACAAACTCCTATGTGCGTGCTGCTGCTTCCATCTGACAAGGAGCACAGCCTTCAGACAGCAGCTTTCAACTTGCCTAAGAAAAAGCTTGGCCATTTAGATGTGCTGCAAATCTGCATGTGTGTAAGGTGCAGGTGCAAGCTCCTGACAAAGTTGTTCTCCAGGTTCAGTTTCTCCCTGCCAGACACATTGAAAATGTTTTCCTCTGGCATTCGCACCAGGAGTTGCAGACTGCTTAACTCAGGAGCTCTGAGAATGGAACGGCAAGAGGTGTTCCGCTTTCGTCATAAACAGTGCTCCAGAGCGCATGGCAACGGGCACAATGAAACGTGTGTGCGGGATAGTGACCATTCACGCCTATTGCTGGCAATGCACGAGCACTGCCAAAAGGCAAAGGAAGGCGCTTAGTATCTGGCTTGTGCGCAAAGCCTTCAGACGGCCAGAGGAACGCAGCTGTGGGAATGCCGCTTGCTCATTTGACGTTAGATGTCGCCTGGCAAGAACTTCACCCGCATCTGGTTTATGCTGCTACCTGTTGTTAGGTGACAACAAGGGCACATTTAGCAAATGCTTTTTCCTGGCTCATTTTGCTAGGCCACTCTCTTCTTTGGCACTTTAGTGCTTGCTAAAGTCCAATCTGCGTGCTGCTGCTTCCATCGGACAAGGAGCACAGCCTTCTGACAGCAGCTTTCAACTTGCCTAAGAAAGAGCTTGTCCATTTAGATGTGATGCAAATCCATATCTGTGTAAGGTGCAGGTGCAAGCTCCTGACAAATGTGTTCTCCCGGTACAGTTTCTCCCTGCCAGACACATGGAAATGTTTTCCTCTGGCATTCGCACTAAGAGTCGCAGATTGCTTAACTCAGGAGTTCGGAGAATGGAACGGCAAGAAGTGTTCCGCTTGCGTCATAAACAGTGCTCCAGAGCGCTTGGCAACGGGCACAACGAAGCGTTTGTGCAGGATAGCCACCATTCACGCCCAGGGCTGGCAATGCACAAGCACTGCCAAAAGGCAAAGGAAGGCGCTTAGCATGCGGCTTGTGCACAAAGCTTTCAGACTGCCAGAGGACCGTAGCTGTGGTAAGCCCGCTTGCTCAATTGACCTTAGCTGTCGTCTGGAAGAACTTGAGCGCCATCTGCTGTATGCTGCTACCTGTTGTTAGGCGACAACAAGGGCACATGTATCAAACACTTTTTCCTTGCCCATTTTGCTAGGCCACGCTCTTCTGCGGCTCTTTAAGCTTGCCAAACTCCTATGTGCGTGCTGCTGCTTCCATCTGACAAGGAGCACAGCCTTCAGACAGCAGCTTTCAACTTGCCTAAGAAAAAGCTTGCCATTTAGATGTGCTGCAAATCTGCATGTGTGTAAGGTGCAGGTGCAAGCTCCTGACAAAGTTGTTCTCCAGGTTCAGTTTCTCCCTGCCAGACACATTGAAAATGTTTTCCTCTGGCATTCGCACCAGGAGTTGCAGACTGCTTAACTCAGGAGCTCTGAGAATGGAACGGCAAGAGGTGTTCCGCTTTCGTCATAAACAGTGCTCCAGAGCGCAGGGCAACGGGCACAATGAAACGTGTGTGCGGGACAGTGCCCATTCACGCCTATTGCTGGCAATGCACGAGCACTGCCAAAAGGCAAAGGAAGGCGCTTAGCATGCGGCTTGTGCTCAAAGATTTCATACTGCCAGAGGACCGTAGCTGTGGTAAGCCCGCTTGCTCAATTGAGGTTAGATGTCACTTGCAAGATCTTAAGCCGCATCTGGTTTATGCTGATACCTGTTGTTAGGTGACAACAAGGGCACATGAAGCAAATGCTTTTTCCTGGCTCATTTTGCAAGGCCACGCTCTTCTGCGGCTCTTTATTGCTTGCCAAAGTCGAAGGTGCCTGCTGCTGCTTCCATCTGACAAGGAGCACAGCCTTCTGACAGCAGCTTTCAGGTTGCGTACAATAGAGCTTCTCCATTTAGATGTGATGCAAATCCATATGTGTGTAAGGTGCAGGTGCAAGCTCCTGACAAATGTGTTCTCCCGGTACAGTTTCTCCCTGCCAGACACATGGAAATGTTTTCCTCTGGCATTCGCACCAAGAATCATAAATTCGCACCATTGCTTAACTCAGGAGCTCTGAGAATGGAACCGCAAGAAGCGTTCCGCTTGCGTCATAGACAGTGGTCCAGAGCACTTGGCAACGGGCACAACGAAGCGTGTGTGTGGGATAGCCACCATTCACGCCCAGGGCTGGCAATGCACAAGCACTGCCAAAAGGCAAAGGAAGGCGCTTAGCATGCGGCTTGTGCACAAAGCTTTCAGACTGCCAGATGACCGTAGCTGTGGTAAGCCCGCTTGCTCATTTGACGTTAGCTGTCACTTGCAAGATCTTAAGCCGCATCTGGTTTATGCTGCTACCTGTTGTTAGGCGACAACAAGGGCACATGTAGCAAATGCTTTTTCCTGGCCCATTTTGCTAGGCCACGCTCTTCTGCGGCTCTTTAGTGCTTGCCAAACTCGAAGGTGCCTGCTGCTGCTTCCATCTGACAAGGAGCACAGCCTTCTGACAGCAGCTTTCAGGTTGCATACAATAGAGATTGTCCATTTAGATGTGATGCAAATCCATGTGTGTAAGGTGCAGGTGCAAGCTCCTGACAAATGTGTTCTCCCGGTACAGTTTCTCCCTGCCAGACACATGGAAATGTTTTCCTCTGGCATTCGCACCGAGAGTCGCAGATTGCTTAACTCAGGAGTTTAGGGACTGGAACCGCAAGAAGTGTTCCGCTTGCGTCATAAACAGTGCTCCAGAGCACTTGGCAATGTGTACAACGAAGCGTTTGTGCGGGACAGTGACCATACTTTCCCAGGTCTGGCAATGCACAAGCACTGCCAAAAGGCAAAGGAAGGCGCTTAGCATGCGGCTTGTGCACAAAGTTTTCAGCCTGCCAGAGGACCGTAGCTGTGGTAAGTCCGCTTGCTCAATTGACCTTAGCTGACTTCTGGAAGTACTTGAGCGCCATCTGGTATATGCTGCTACCTGTTGTTAGGCGACAACAAGGGCACATGTATCAAACACGTTTTCCTGGCTCCTTTTGGAAGTCCACGCTCTTCTGCAGCTCTTTAGTGCTTGCCAAAGTCGAAGGTGCCTGCTGCTGCTTCCATCTGACAAGGAGCACAGCCTTCTGACAGCAGCTTTCAGGTTGCATACAATAGAGATTGTCCATTTAGATGTGATGCAAATCCATATGTGTGTAAGGTGCAGGTGCAAGCTCCTGACAAATGTGTTCTCCCGGTACAGTTTCTCCCTGCCAGACACATGGAAATGTTTTCCTCTGGCATTCGCACCAAGAATCATAAATTCGCACCATTGCTTAACTCAGGAGCTCTGAGAATGGAACCGCAAGAAGTGTTCCGCTTGCGTCATAGACAGTGGTCCAGAGCACTTGGCAACGGGCACAACGAAGCATGTGTGCGGGATAGCCACCATTCACGCCCAGGGCTGGCAATGCACAAGCACTGCCAAAAGGCAAAGGAAGGCGCTTAGCATGCGGCTTGTGCACAAAGCTTTCAGACTGCCAGAGGACCGTAGCTGTGGTAAGCCCGCTTGCTCAATTGACCTTAGCTGTCGTCTGAAAGAACTTGAGCGCCATCTGGTATATGCTGCTACCTGTTGTTAGGCGACAACAAGGGCACATGTATCAAACGCATTTTCCTGGCTCATTTTGCAAGGCCACGCTCTTTTGCGGCTCTTTAGTGCTTGCCAAACTCGAAGGTGCCTGCTGCTGCTTCCATCTGACAAGAAGCACAGCCTTCAGACAGCAGCTTTCAGGTTGCGTACAATAGAGATTGTCCATTTAGATGTGATGCAAATCCATATGTGTGTAAGGTGCAGGTGCAAGCTCCTGACAAATGTGTTCTCCCGGTACAGTTTCTCCCTGCCAGACAAATGGAAATGTTTTCCTCTGGCATTCGCACCGAGAGTCGCAGATTGCTTAACTCAGGAGTTCTGAGAATGGAACCGCAAGAAGTGTTCCGCTTGCGTCATAAACGGTGCTCCAGAGCGCTTGGCAACGGGCACAACGAAGCATGTGTGCGGGATAGCCACCATTCACGCCCAGGGCTGGCAAGGCACAAGCACTGCCAAAAGGCAAAGGAAGGCGCTTAGCATGCGGCTTGTGCTCAAAGCTTTCAGACTGCCAGAGGACCGTAGCTGTGGTAAGCCCGCTTGCTCATTTGACGTTAGCTGTCACTTGCAAGATCTTGAGCTGCATCTGATTTATTCTGCTACCTGTTGTTAGGCGACAACAAGGGCACATGTAGCAAACACTTTTTCCTGGCGCATTTTGCTAGGCCACGCTCTTCTGCGGCTCTTTAGTGCTTGCCAAACTCGAAGGTGCCTGCTGCTGCTTCCATCTGACAAGGAGCACAGCCTTCTGACAGCAGCTTTCAGGTTGCATACAATAGAGATTGTCCATTTAGATGTGATGCAAATCCATATGTGTGTAAGGTGCAGGTGCAAGCTCCTGACAAATGTGTTCTCCCGGTACAGTTTCTCCCTGCCAGACACATGGAAATGTTTTCCTCTGGCATTTGCACCGAGAGTCGCAGATTGCTTAACTCAGGAGTTCTGAGAATGGAACGGCAAGAGGTGTTCCGCTTGCATCATAAACAGTGGTCCAGAGCACTTGGCAACGGGCACAACGAAGCGTGTGTGCGGGATAGCCACCATTCACGCCCAGGGCTGGCAATGCACAAGCACTGCCAAAAGGCAAAGGAAGGCGCTTAGAATGCAGCTTGTGCACAAAGCCTTCAGACTGGAGGAGGACCGTAGCTGTGGTAAGCCCGCTTACCACATTGGTATGGTGTATGCTGCTACCTGTTGTTAGGCGACAACAAGGGCACATGTATCAAACGCATTTTCCTGGCTCATTTTGCAAGGCCACGCTCTTCTGCGGCTCTTTAGTGCTTGCCAAACTCGAAGGTGCCTGCTGCTGCTTCCATCTGACAAGGAGCACAGCCTTCTGACACCAGCTTTCAGGTTGCGTACAATAGAGCTTCTCCATTTAGATGTGATGCAAATCCATATGTGTGTAAGGTGCAGGTGCAAGCTCCTGACAAATGTGCTCTCCCGGTACAGTTTCTCCCTGCCAGACACATGGAAATGTTTTCCTCTGGCATTCGCACCAAGAATCATAAATTCGCACCATTGCTTAACTCAGGAGCTCTGAGAATGGAACCGCAAGAAGTGTTCCGCTTGCGTCATAAACAGTGGTCCAGAGCACTTGGCAACGGGCACAACGAAGCGTGTGTGCGGGATAGCCACCATTCACGCCCAGGGCTGGCAATGCACAAGCACTGCCAAAAGGCAAAGGAAGGCGCTTAGCATGCGGCTTGTGCACAAAGCTTTCAGCCTGCCAGAGGACCGTAGCTGTGGTAAGCCCGCTTGCTCAATTGACCTTAGCTGTCACTTGCAAGATCATAAGCCGCATCTGGTTTATGCTGCTACCTGTTGTTAGGCGACAACAAGGGCACATGTATCAAACACTTTTTCCTGGCCCATTTTGGAAGGCCACGCTCTTCTGCAGCTCTTTAGTGCTTGCCAAACTCGAAGGTGCCTGCTGCTGCTTCCATCTGACAAGGAGCACAGCCTTCTGACACCAGCTTTCAGGTTGCATACAATAGAGATTGTCCATTTAGATGTGATGCAAATCCATATGTGTGTAAGGTGCAGGTGCAAGCTCCTGACAAATGTGTTCTCCCGGTACAGTTTCTCCCTGCCAGACACATGGAAATGTTTTCCTCTGGCATTCGCACCGAGAGTCGCAGATTGCTTAACTCAGGAGTTCTGAGAATGGAACGGCAAGAGGTGTTCCGCTTGCGTCATAAACAGTGCTCCAGAGCACTTGGCAACGGGCACAACGAAGCGTGTGTGCGGGATAGCCACCATTCACGCCCAGGGCTGGCAATGCACAAGCACTGCCAAAAGGCAAAGGAAGGCGCTTAATATGCGGCTTGTGCACAAAGCTTTCAGACTGGTGGAGGACCGTAGCTGTGGTAAGCCCGCTCGCTCATTTGACGTTAGCTGTCACTTGCAAGATCTTAAGCCGCATCTGGTTTATGCTGCTACCTGTTGTTAGGCGACAACAAGGGCACATGTAGCAAATGCTTTTTCCTGGCCCATTTTGCTAGGCCACACTCTTCTGCGGCTCTTTAGTGCTTGCCAAACTCGAAGGTGCCTGCTGCTGCTTCCATCTGACAAGGAGCACAGCCTTCTGACAGCAACTTTCAGGTTGCGTACAATAGAGATTGTCCACTTAGATGTGCTGCAAATCCATATCTGTGTAAGGTGCAGGTGCAAGCTCCTGACAAATGGGTTCTCCCGGTACAGTTTCTCCCTGCCAGACACATAGAAATGTTTTCCTCTGGCATTCGCACCGAGAGTCGCAGATTGCTTAACTCAGGAGTTTAGAGACTGGAACCGCAAGAAGTGTTCCGCTTGCATCATAAACAGTGCTCCAGAGCACTTGGCAATGTGCACAACGAAGCGTTTGTGCGGGACAGTGACCATACTTTCCCAGGTCTGGCAATGCACAAGCACTGCCAAAAGGCAAAGGAAGGCGCTTAGCATGCGGCTTGTGCACAAAGCTTTCAGACTGCCAGAGGACCGTAGCTGTGGTAAGCCCGCTCGCTCATTTGACTTTAGCTGTCACTTGCAAGATCTTAAGCCGCATCTGGTTTATGCTGCTACCTGTTGTTAGGCGACAACAAGGGCACATGTAGCAAATGCTTTTTCCTGGCCCATTTTGCTAGGCCACGCTCTTCTGCGGCTCTTTAGTGCTTGCCAAACTCGAAGGTGCCTGCTGCTGCTTCCATCTGACAAGGAGCACAGCCTTCTGACAGCAGCTTTCAGGTTGCATACAATAGAGATTGTCCATTTAGATGTGATGCAAATCCATATGTGTGTAAGGTGCTGGTGCAAGCTCCTGACAAATGGGTTCTCCCGGTACAGTTTCTCCCTGCCAGACACATGGAAATGTTTTCCTCTGGCATTCGCACCAACAATCATAAATTCGCACCATTGCTTAACTCAGGAGCTCTGAGAATGGAACGGCAAGAGGTGTTCCGCTTGCGTTATAAACAGTGGTCCAGAGCACTTGGCAACGGGCACAACGAAGCGTGTGTGCGGGATAGCCACCATTCACGCCCAGGGCTGGCAATGCACAAGCACTGCCAAAAGGCAAAGGAAGGCGCTTAGCATGCGGCTTGTGCACAAAGCTTTCAGACTGCCAGATGACCGTAGCTGTGGTAAGCCCGCTTGCTCATTTGACGTTAGCTGTCACTTGCAAGATCTTAAGCCGCATCTGGTTTATGCTGCTACCTGTTGTTAGGCGACAACAAGGGCACATGTAGCAAATGCTTTTTCCTGGCCCATTTTGCTAGGCCACGCTCTTCTGCGGCTCTTTAGTGCTTGCCAAACTCGAAGGTGCCTGCTGCTGCTTCCATCTGACAAGGAGCACAGCCTTCTGACAGCAGCTTTCAGGTTGCATACAATAGAGATTGTCCATTTAGATGTGATGCAAATCCATGTGTGTAAGGTGCAGGTGCAAGCTCCTGACAAATGTGTTCTCCCGGTACAGTTTCTCCCTGCCAGACACATGGAAATGTTTTCCTCTGGCATTCGCACCGAGAGTCGCAGATTGCTTAACTCAGGAGTTTAGGGACTGGAACCGCAAGAAGTGTTCCGCTTGCGTCATAAACAGTGCTCCAGAGCACTTGGCAATGTGTACAACGAAGCGTTTGTGCGGGACAGTGACCATACTTTCCCAGGTCTGGCAATGCACAAGCACTGCCAAAAGGCAAAGGAAGGCGCTTAGCATGCGGCTTGTGCACAAAGCTTTCAGCCTGCCAGAGGACCGTAGCTGTGGTAAGTCCGCTTGCTCAATTGACCTTAGCTGACTTCTGGAAGTACTTGAGCCCCATCTGGTATATGCTGCTACCTGTTGTTAGGCGACAACAAGGGCACATGTATCAAACACGTTTTCCTGGCTCCTTTTGGAAGGCCACGCTCTTCTGCAGCTCTTTAGTGCTTGCCAAAGTCGAAGGTGCCTGCTGCTGCTTCCATCTGACAAGGAGCACAGCCTTCTGACAGCAGCTTTCAGGTTGCATACAATAGAGATTGTCCATTTAGATGTGATGCAAATCCATATGTGTGTAAGGTGCAGGTGCAAGCTCCTGACAAATGTGCTCTCCCGGTACAGTTTCTCCCTGCCAGACACATGGAAATGTTTTCCTCTGGCATTCGCACCAAGAATCATAAATTCGCACCATTGCTTAACTCAGGAGCTCTGAGAATGGAACGGCAAGAGGTGTTCCGCTTGCGTCATAAACAGTGGTCCAGAGCACTTGGCAACGGGCACAACGAAGCGTGTGTGCGGGATAGCCACCATTCACGCCCAGGGCTGGCAATGCACAAGCACTGCCAAAAGGCAAAGGAAGGCGCTTAGCATGCGGCTTGTGCACAAAGCTTTCAGACTGCCAGAGGACCGTAGCTGTGGTAAGCCCGCTTGCTCAATTGACCTTAGCTGTCACTTGCAAGATCATAAGCCGCATCTGGTTTATGCTGCTACCTGTTGTTAGGCGACAAAAAGGGCACATGTATCAAACGCATTTTCCTGGCTCATTTTGCAAGGCCACGCTCTTCTGCAGCTCTTTAGTGCTTGCCAAACTCGAAGGTGCCTGCTGCTGCTTCCATCTGACAAGGTGCACAGCCTTCTGACAGCAGCTTTCAGGTTGCGTACAATAGAGATTGTCCATTTAGATGTGATGCAAATCCATATGTGTGTAAGGTGCAGGTGCAAGCTCCTGACAAATGGGTTCTCCCGGTACAGTTTCTCCCTGCCAGACACATGGAAATGTTTTCCTCTGGCATTCGCACTGAGAGTCGCAGATTGCTTAACTCAGGAGTTCTGAGACTGGAACCGCAAGAAGTGTTTCGCTTGCGTCATAAACGGTGCTCCAGAGTGCTTGGCAACGGGCACGACGAAGCATGTGTGCGGGATAGCCACCATTCACGCGCAGAGCTGGCAAGGCACAAGCACTGCCAAAAGGCAAAGGAAGGCGCTTAGCATGCGGCTTGTGCTCAAAGCTTTCAGCCTGCCAGAGGACCGTAGCTGTGGTAAGCCCGCTTGCTCATTTGACGTTAGCTGTCACTTGCAAGATGTTAAGCCGCATCTGATTTATGCTGCTACCTGTTGTTAGGCGACAACAAGGGCACATGTATCAAACACGTTTTTCCTGGCCCAATTTGCTAGGCCACGCTCTTCTGCGGCTCTTTAGTGCTTGCCAAACTCGAAGGTGCCTGCTGCTGCTTCCATCTGACAAGGAGCACAGCCTTCTGACAGCAGCTTTCAGGTTGCATACAATAGAGATTGTCCATTTAGATGTGATGCAAATCCATATGTGTGTAAGGTGCAGGTGCAAGCTCCTGACAAATGGGTTCTCCCGGTACAGTTTCTCCCTGCCAGACACATGGAAATGTTTTCCTCTGGCATTCACACCGAGAGTCGCAGATTGCTTAACTCAGGAGTTCTGAGAATGGAACGGCAAGAGGTGTTCCGCTTGCGTCATAAACAGTGGTCCAGAGCACTTGGCAACGGGCACAACGAAGCGTGTGTGCGGGATAGCCACCATTCACGCCCAGGGCTGGCAATGCACAAGCACTGCCAAAAGGCAAAGGAAGGTGCTTAGCATGCAGCCTCTGCACAAAGCTTTCAGACTGGCGGAGGACCGTAGCTGTGGTAAGCCCGCTTACCACATTGGTATGGTGTATGCTGCTACCTGTTGTTAGGCGACAACAAGGGCACATGTAGCAAACGCATTTTCCTGGCTCATTTTGCAAGGCCACGCTCTTCTGCGGCTCTTTAGTGCTTGCCAAACTCGAAGGTGCCTGCTGCTGCTTCCATCTGACAAGGAGCACAGCCTTCTGACACCAGCTTTCAGGTTGCGTACAATAGAGCTTCTCCATTTAGATGTGATGCAAATCCATATGTGTGTAAGGTGCAGGTGCAAGCTCCTGACAAATGTGCTCTCACGGTACAGTTTCTCCCTGCCAGACACATGGAAATGTTTTCCTCTGGCATTCGCACCAAGAATCATAAATTCGCACCATTGCTTAACTCAGGAGCTCTGAGAATGGAACCGCAAGAAGTGTTCCGCTTGCGTCATAAACAGTGGTCCAGAGCACTTGGCAACGGGCACAACGAAGCGTGTGTGCGGGATAGCCACCATTCACGCCCAGGGCTGGCAATGCACAAACACTGCCAAAAGGCAAAAGAAGGCGCTTAGCATGCGGCTTGTGCACAAAGCTTTCAGACTGCCAGATGACCGTAGCTGTGGTAAGCCCGCTTGCTCAAGTGACCTTAGCTGTCACTTGCAAGATCATAAGCCGCATCTGGTTTATGCTGCTACCTGTTGTTAGGCGACAACAAGGGCACATGTATCAAACACTTTTTCCTGGCCCATTTTGGAAGGCCACGCTCTTCTGCAGCTCTTTAGTGCTTGCCAAACTCGAAGGTGCCTGCTGCTGCTTCCATCTGACAAGGAGCACAGCCTTCTGACACCAGCTTTCAGGTTGCATACAATAGAGATTGTCCATTTAGATGTGATGCAAATCCATATGTGTGTAAGGTGCAGGTGCAAGCTCCTGACAAATGTGTTCTCCCGGTACAGTTTCTCCCTGCCAGACACATGGAAATGTTTTCCTCTGGCATTCGCACCGAGAGTCGCAGATTGCTTAACTCAGGAGTTCTGAGAATGGAACGGCAAGAGGTGTTCCGCTTGCGTCATAAATAGTGGTCCAGAGCACTTGGCAACGGGCACAACGAAGCGTGTGTGCGGGATAGCCACCATTCACGCCCAGGGCTGGCAATGCACAAGCACTGCCAAAAGGCAAAAGAAGGCGCTTAACATGCGGCTTGTGCACAAAGCTTTCAGACTGCCAGAGGACCGAAGCTGTGGTAAGCTCGCTTGCTCATTTGACCTTAGCTGTCACTTGCAAGATCTTAAGCCGCATCTGATTTATGCTGCTACCTGTTGTTAGGCGACAACAAGGGCACATGTAGCAAATGCTTTTTCCTGGCCCATTTTGCTAGGCCACGCTCTTCTGCGGCTCTTTAGTGCTTGCCAAACTCGACGGTGCCTGCTGCTGCTTCCATCTGACAAGGAGCACAGCCTTCTGACAGCAGCTTTCAGGTTGCATACATAGAGATTGTCCATTTAGATGTGATGGAAATCCATGTGTGTAAGGTGCAGGTGCAAGCTCCTGACAAATGTGTTCTCCCGGTACAGTTTCTCCCTGCCAGACACATGGAAAAGTTTTCCTCTAGCATTCGCACCGAGAGTCGCAGATTGCTTAAGTCAGGAATTCTGAGACTGGAACCGCAAGAAGTGTTCCGCTTGCGTCATAAACAGTGCTCCAGAGCGCTTGGCAACGGGCACAACGAGGCGTGTGTGCGGGACAGTGACCATACTTTCCCAGGTCTGGCAAGGCACAAGCACTGCCAAAAGGCAAAGGAAGGCGCTTAGCATGCGGCTTGTGCACAAAGCTTTCAGACTGCCAGAGGACCGTAGCTGTGGTAAGCCCGCTTGCTCAATTGACATTAGCTGTCACTTGCAAGATCTTAAGCCGCATCTGGTTTATCCTGCTACCTGTTGTTAGCCGACAACAAGGGGACATGTATCCAGCACTTTTTCCTCGCTCATTTTACCAGGCCAGGCTCTTCTGCGGCTCTTTAGTGCTTGCCAAACTCGAAGGTGCCTGCTGCTGCTTCCATCTGACAAGGAGCACAGCCTTCTGTCAGCAGCTTTCAGGTTGCATACAATAGAGATTGTCCATTTAGATGTGATGCAAATCCATATGTGTGTAAGGTGCTGGTGCAAGCTCCTGACAAATGTGTTCTCCCGGTACAGTTTCTCCCTGCCAGACACATGGAAATGTTTTCCTCTGGCATTCGCACCGAGAGTCGCAGATTGCTTAACTCAGGAGTTCTGAGACTGGAACCGCAAGAAGTGTTCCGCTTGCGTCATAAACGGTGCTCCAGAGCGCTTGGCAATGGGCACAACGAAGCGTTTGTGCGGGACAGTGACCATACTTTCCCAGGTCTGGCAATGCACAAGCACTGCCAAAAGGCAAAGGAAGGTGCTTAGCATGCGGCTTGTGCACAAAGCTTTCAGACTGCCAGAGGACCGTAGCTGTGGTAAGCCCGCTTACCACATTGGTATGGTGTATGCTGCTACCTGTTGTTAGGCGACAACAAGGGCACATGTATCAAACGCATTTTCCTGGCTCATTTTGCAAGGCCACGCTCTTCTGCGGCTCTTTAGTGCTTGCCAAACTCGAAGGTGCCTGCTGCTGCTTTCATCTGACAAGGAGCACAGCCTTCTGACACCAGCTTTCAGGTTGCGTACAATAGAGATTGTCCATTTAGATGTGATGGAAATCCATATGTGTGTAAGGTGCAGGTGCAAGCTCCTGACAAATGGGTTCTCCCGGTGCAGTTTCTCCCTGCCAGACACATGGAAATGTTTTCCTCTGGCATTCGCACCAAGAATCATAAATTCGCACCATTGCTTAACTCAGGAGCTCTGAGAATGGAACGGCAAGAGGTGTTCCGCTTGCGTCATAAACAGTGGTCCAGAGCACTTGGCAACGGGCACAACGAAGCGTGTGTGCGGGATAGCCACCATTCACGCCCAGGGCTGGCAATGCACAAGCACTGCCAAAAGGCAAAGGAAGGCGCTTAACATGCGGCTTGTGCACAAAGCTTTCAGACTGCCAGAGGACCGTAGCTGTGGTAAGCTCGCTTGCTCATTTGACCTTAGCTGTCACTTGCAAGATCTTAAGCCGCATCTGATTTATGCTGCTACCTGTTGTTAGGCGACAACAAGGGCACATGTAGCAAATGCTTTTTCCTGGCCCATTTTGCTAGGCCACGCTCTTCTGCGGCTCTTTAGTGCTTGCCAAACTCGACGGTGCCTGCTGCTGCTTCCATCTGACAAGGAGCACAGCCTTCTGACACCAGCTTTCAGGTTGCATACATAGAGATTGTCCATTTAGATGTGATGGAAATCCATGTGTGTAAGGTGCAGGTGCAAGCTCCTGACAAATGTGTTCTCCCGGTACAGTTTCTCCCTGCCAGACACATGGAAATGTTTTCCTCTGGCATTCGCACCGAGAGTCGCAGATTGCTTAACTCAGGAGTTCTGAGACTGGAACCGCAAGAAGTGTTCCGCTTGCGTCATAAACGGTGCTCCAGAGCGCTTGGCAATGGGCACAACGAAGCGTTTGTGCGGGACAGTGACCATACTTTCCCAGGTTTGGCAATGCACCAGCACTGCCAAAACGCAAAGGAAGGCGCTTAGCATGCGGCTTGTGCACAAAGCTTTCAGACTGCCAGAGGACCGTAGCTGTGGTAAGCCCGCTCGCTCATTTGACTTTAGCTGTCACTTGCAAGATCTTAAGCCGCATCTGGTTTATGCTGTTACCTATTGTTAGGCGACAACAAGGGCACATGTAGCAAATGCTTTTTCCTGGCCCATTTTGCTAGGCCACGCTCTTCTGCGGCTCTTTAGTGCTTGCCAAACTCGAAGGTGCCTGCTGCTGCTTCCATCTGACAAGGAGCACAGCCTTCTGACAGCAGCTTTCAGGTTGCATACAATAGAGCTTGTCCATTTAGATGTGATGCAAATCCATATGTGTGTAAGGTGCAGGTGCAAGCTCCTGACAAATGTGTTCTCCCGGTACAGTTTCTCCCTGCCAGACACATGGAAATGTTTTCCTCTGGCATTCGCACCGAGAGTCGCAGATTGCTTAACTCAGGAGTTCTGAGAATGGAACGGCAAGAGGTGTTCCGCTTGCGTCATAAACAGTGGTCCAGAGCACTTGGCAACGGGCACAACGAAGCGTGTGTGCGGGATAGCCACCATTCACGCCCAGGGCTGGAAATGCACAAGCACTGCCAAAAGGCAAAGGAAGGCGCTTAGCATGCAGCTTGTGCACAAAGCTTTCAGACTGCCACAGGACCGTAGCTGTGGTAAGCCCGCTTACCACATTGGTATGGTGTATGCTGCTACCTGTTGTTAGGCGACAACAAGGGCACATGTATCAAACGCATTTTCCTGGCCCATTTTGCAAGGCCACGCTCTTCTGCGGCTCTTTAGTGCTTGCCAAACTCGAAGGTGCCTGCTGCTGCTTCCATCTGACAAGGAGCACAGCCTTCTGACAGCAGCTTTCAGGTTGCATACAATAGAGCTTGTCCATTTAGATGTGATGCAAATCCATATGTGTGTAAGGTGCAGGTGCAAGCTCCTGACAAATGGGTTCTCCCGGTACAGTTTCTCCCTGCCAGACACATGGAAATGTTTTCCTCTGGCATTCGCACCAGGAATCATAAATTCGCACCATTGCTTAACTCAGGAGCTCTGAGAATGGAACGGCAAGAGGTGTTCCGCTTGCGTCATAAACAGTGCTCCAGAGCACTTGGCAACGGGCACAACGAAGCGTGTGTGCGGGATAGCCACCATTCACGCCCAGGGCTGGCAATGCACAAGCACTGCCAAAAGGCAAAGGAAGGCGCTTAACATGCGGCTTGTGCACAAAGCTTTCAGCCTGCCAGAGGACCGTAGCTGTGGTAAGCCCGCTTGCTCATTTGACCTTAGCTGTCACTTGCAAGATCTTAAGCCGCATCTGATTTATGCTGCTACCTGTTGTTAGGCGACAACAAGGGCACATGTAGCAAATGCTTTTTCCTGGCCCATTTTGCTAGGCCACGCTCTTCTGCGGCTCTTTAGTGCTTGCCAAACTCGACGGTGCCTGCTGCTGCTTCCATCTGACAAGGAGCACAGCCTTCTGACACCAGCTTTCAGGTTGCATACATAGAGATTGTCCATTTAGATGTGATGGAAATCCATGTGTGTAAGGTGCAGGTGCAAGCTCCTGACAAATGTGTTCTCCCGGTACAGTTTCTCCCTGCCAGACACATGGAAATGTTTTCCTCTGGCATTCGCACCGAGAGTCGCAGATTGCTTAACTCAGGAGTTCTGAGACTGGAACCGCAAGAAGTGTTCCGCTTGCGTCATAAACGGTGCTCCAGAGCGCTTGGCAATGGGCACAACGAAGCGTTTGTGCGGGACAGTGACCATACTTTCCCAGGTTTGGCAATGCACCAGCACTGCCAAAACGCAAAGGAAGGCGCTTAGCATGCGGCTTGTGCACAAAGCTTTCAGACTGCCAGAGGACCGTAGCTGTGGTAAGCCCGCTCGCTCATTTGACTTTAGCTGTCACTTGCAAGATCTTAAGCCGCATCTGGTTTATGCTGTTACCTATTGTTAGGCGACAACAAGGGCACATGTAGCAAATGCTTTTTCCTGGCCCATTTTGCTAGGCCACGCTCTTCTGCGGCTCTTTAGTGCTTGCCAAACTCGAAGGTGCCTGCTGCTGCTTCCATCTGACAAGGAGCACAGCCTTCTGACAGCAGCTTTCAGGTTGCATACAATAGAGATTGTCCATTTAGATGTGATGCAAATCCATATGTGTGTAAGGTGCAGGTGCAAGCTCCTGACAAATGTGTTCTCCCGGTACAGTTTCTCCCTGCCAGACACATGGAAATGTTTTCCTCTGGCATTCGCACCGAGAGTCGCAGATTGCTTAACTCAGGAGTTCTGAGAATGGAACGGCAAGAGGTGTTCCGCTTGCGTCATAAACAGTGGTCCAGAGCACTTGGCAACGGGCACAACGAAGCGTGTGTGCGGGATAGCCACCAATCACGCCCAGGGCTGGAAATGCACAAGCACTGCCAAAAGGCAAAGGAAGGCGCTTAGCATGCAGCTTGTGCACAAAGCTTTCAGACTGCCACAGGACCGTAGCTGTGGTAAGCCCGCTTACCACATTGGTATGGTGTATGCTGCTACCTGTTGTTAGGCGACAACAAGGGCACATGTATCAAACGCATTTTCCTGGCTCATTTTGCAAGGCCACGCTCTTCTGCGGCTCTTTAGTGCTTGCCAAACTCGAAGGTGCCTGCTGCTGCTTCCATCTGACAAGGAGCACAGCCTTCTGACAGCAGCTTTCAGGTTGCATACAATAGAGCTTGTCCATTTAGATGTGATGCAAATCCATATGTGTGTAAGGTGCAGGTGCAAGCTCCTGACAAATGGGTTCTCCCGGTACAGTTTCTCCCTGCCAGACACATGGAAATGTTTTCCTCTGGCATTCGCACCAGGAATCATAAATTCGCACCATTGCTTAACTCAGGAGCTCTGAGAATGGAACGGCAAGAGGTGTTCCGCTTGCGTCATAAACAGTGGTCCAGAGCACTTGGCAACGGGCACAACGAAGCGTGTGTGCGGGATAGCCACCATTCACGCCCAGGGCTGGCAATGCACAAGCACTGCCAAAAGGCAAAGGAAGGCGCTTAACATGCGGCTTGTGCACAAAGCTTTCAGCCTGCCAGAGGACCGTAGCTGTGGTAAGCCCGCTTGCTCATTTGACCTTAGCTGTCACTTGCAAGATCTTAAGCCGCATCTGATTTATGCTGCTACCTGTTGTTAGGCGACAACAAGGGCACATGTAGCAAATGCTTTTTCCTGGCCCATTTTGCTAGGCCACGCTCTTCTGCGGCTCTTTAGTGCTTGCCAAACTCGACGGTGCCTGCTGCTGCTTCCATCTGACAAGGAGCACAGCCTTCTGACACCAGCTTTCAGGTTGCATACATAGAGATTGTCCATTTAGATGTGATGGAAATCCATGTGTGTAAGGTGCAGGTGCAAGCTCCTGACAAATGTGTTCTCCCGGTACAGTTTCTCCCTGCCAGACACATGGAAATGTTTTCCTCTGGCATTCGCACCGAGAGTCGCAGATTGCTTAACTCAGGAGTTCTGAGACTGGAACCGCAAGAAGTGTTCCGCTTGCGTCATAAACGGTGCTCCAGAGCGCTTGGCAATGGGCACAACGAAGCGTTTGTGCGGGACAGTGACCATACTTTCCCAGGTTTGGCAATGCACCAGCACTGCCAAAACGCAAAGGAAGGCGCTTAGCATGCGGCTTGTGCACAAAGCTTTCAGACTGCCAGAGGACCGTAGCTGTGGTAAGCCCGCTCGCTCATTTGACTTTAGCTGTCACTTGCAAGATCTTAAGCCGCATCTGGTTTATGCTGTTACCTATTGTTAGGCGACAACAAGGGCACATGTAGCAAATGCTTTTTCCTGGCCCATTTTGCTAGGCCACGCTCTTCTGCGGCTCTTTAGTGCTTGCCAAACTCGAAGGTGCCTGCTGCTGCTTCCATCTGACAAGGAGCACAGCCTTCTGACAGCAGCTTTCAGGTTGCATACAATAGAGCTTGTCCATTTAGATGTGATGCAAATCCATATGTGTGTAAGGTGCAGGTGCAAGCTCCTGACAAATGGGTTCTCCCGGTACAGTTTCTCCCTGCCAGACACATGGAAATGTTTTCCTCTGGCATTCGCACCGAGAGTCGCAGATTGCTTAACTCAGGAGTTCTGAGAATGGAACGGCAAGAGGTGTTCCGCTTGCGTCATAAACAGTGGTCCAGAGCACTTGGCAACGGGCACAACGAAGCGTGTGTGCGGGATAGCCACCAATCACGCCCAGGGCTGGAAATGCACAAGCACTGCCAAAAGGCAAAGGAAGGCGCTTAGCATGCAGCTTGTGCACAAAGCTTTCAGACTGCCACAGGACCGTAGCTGTGGTAAGCCCGCTTACCACATTGGTATGGTGTATGCTGCTACCTGTTGTTAGGCGACAACAAGGGCACATGTATCAAACGCATTTTCCTGGCTCATTTTGCAAGGCCACGCTCTTCTGCGGCTCTTTAGTGCTTGCCAAACTCGAAGGTGCCTGCTGCTGCTTCCATCTGACAAGGAGCACAGCCTTCTGACAGCAGCTTTCAGGTTGCATACAATAGAGCTTGTCCATTTAGATGTGATGCAAATCCATATGTGTGTAAGGTGCAGGTGCAAGCTCCTGACAAATGGGTTCTCCCGGTACAGTTTCTCCCTGCCAGACACATGGAAATGTTTTCCTCTGGCATTCGCACCAGGAATCATAAATTCGCACCATTGCTTAACTCAGGAGCTCTGAGAATGGAACGGCAAGAGGTGTTCCGCTTGCGTCATAAACGGTGCTCCAGAGCGCTTGGCAATGGGCACAACGAAGCGTTTGTGCGGGACAGTGACCATACTTTCCCAGGTTTGGCAATGCACCAGCACTGCCAAAACGCAAAGGAAGGCGCTTAGCATGCGGCTTGTGCACAAAGCTTTCAGACTGCCAGAGGACCGTAGCTGTGGTAAGCCCGCTCGCTCATTTGACTTTAGCTGTCACTTGCAAGATCTTAAGCCGCATCTGGTTTATGCTGTTACCTATTGTTAGGCGACAACAAGGGCACATGTAGCAAATGCTTTTTCCTGGCCCATTTTGCTAGGCCACGCTCTTCTGCGGCTCTTTAGTGCTTGCCAAACTCGAAGGTGCCTGCTGCTGCTTCCATCTGACAAGGAGCACAGCCTTCTGACAGCAGCTTTCAGGTTGCATACAATAGAGCTTGTCCATTTAGATGTGATGCAAATCCATATGTGTGTAAGGTGCAGGTGCAAGCTCCTGACAAATGGGTTCTCCCGGTACAGTTTCTCCCTGCCAGACACATGGAAATGTTTTCCTCTGGCATTCGCACCGAGAGTCGCAGATTGCTTAACTCAGGAGTTCTGAGAATGGAACGGCAAGAGGTGTTCCGCTTGCGTCATAAACAGTGGTCCAGAGCACTTGGCAACGGGCACAACGAAGCGTGTGTGCGGGATAGCCACCAATCACGCCCAGGGCTGGAAATGCACAAGCACTGCCAAAAGGCAAAGGAAGGCGCTTAGCATGCAGCTTGTGCACAAAGCTTTCAGACTGCCACAGGACCGTAGCTGTGGTAAGCCCGCTTACCACATTGGTATGGTGTATGCTGCTACCTGTTGTTAGGCGACAACAAGGGCACATGTATCAAACGCATTTTCCTGGCTCATTTTGCAAGGCCACGCTCTTCTGCGGCTCTTTAGTGCTTGCCAAACTCGAAGGTGCCTGCTGCTGCTTCCATCTGACAAGGAGCACAGCCTTCTGACAGCAGCTTTCAGGTTGCATACAATAGAGCTTGTCCATTTAGATGTGATGCAAATCCATATGTGTGTAAGGTGCAGGTGCAAGCTCCTGACAAATGGGTTCTCCCGGTACAGTTTCTCCCTGCCAGACACATGGAAATGTTTTCCTCTGGCATTCGCACCAGGAATCATAAATTCGCACCATTGCTTAACTCAGGAGCTCTGAGAATGGAACGGCAAGAGGTGTTCCGCTTGCGTCATAAACAGTGGTCCAGAGCACTTGGCAACGGGCACAACGAAGCGTGTGTGCGGGATAGCCACCATTCACGCCCAGGGCTGGCAATGCACAAGCACTGCCAAAAGGCAAAGGAAGGCGCTTAACATGCGGCTTGTGCACAAAGCTTTCAGCCTGCCAGAGGACCGTAGCTGTGGTAAGCCCGCTTGCTCATTTGACCTTAGCTGTCACTTGCAAGATCTTAAGCCGCATCTGATTTATGCTGCTACCTGTTGTTAGGCGACAACAAGGGCACATGTAGCAAATGCTTTTTCCTGGCCCATTTTGCTAGGCCACGCTCTTCTGCGGCTCTTTAGTGCTTGCCAAACTCGACGGTGCCTGCTGCTGCTTCCATCTGACAAGGAGCACAGCCTTCTGACACCAGCTTTCAGGTTGCATACATAGAGATTGTCCATTTAGATGTGATGGAAATCCATGTGTGTAAGGTGCAGGTGCAAGCTCCTGACAAATGTGTTCTCCCGGTACAGTTTCTCCCTGCCAGACACATGGAAATGTTTTCCTCTGGCATTCGCACCGAGAGTCGCAGATTGCTTAACTCAGGAGTTCTGAGACTGGAACCGCAAGAAGTGTTCCGCTTGCGTCATAAACGGTGCTCCAGAGCGCTTGGCAATGGGCACAACGAAGCGTTTGTGCGGGACAGTGACCATACTTTCCCAGGTTTGGCAATGCACCAGCACTGCCAAAACGCAAAGGAAGGCGCTTAGCATGCGGCTTGTGCACAAAGCTTTCAGACTGCCAGAGGACCGTAGCTGTGGTAAGCCCGCTCGCTCATTTGACTTTAGCTGTCACTTGCAAGATCTTAAGCCGCATCTGGTTTATGCTGTTACCTATTGTTATGCGACAACAAGGGCACATGTAGCAAATGCTTTTTCCTGGCCCATTTTGCTAGGCCACGCTCTTCTGCGGCTCTTTAGTGCTTGCCAAACTCGAAGGTGCCTGCTGCTGCTTCCATCTGACAAGGAGCACAGCCTTCTGACAGCAGCTTTCAGGTTGCATACAATAGAGCTTGTCCATTTAGATGTGATGCAAATCCATATGTGTGTAAGGTGCAGGTGCAAGCTCCTGACAAATGGGTTCTCCCGGTACAGTTTCTCCCTGCCAGACACATGGAAATGTTTTCCTCTGGCATTCGCACCAGGAATCATAAATTCGCACCATTGCTTAACTCAGGAGCTCTGAGAATGGAACGGCAAGAGGTGTTCCGCTTGCGTCATAAACAGTGGTCCAGAGCACTTGGCAACGGGCACAACGAAGCGTGTGTGCGGGATAGCCACCATTCACGCCCAGGGCTGGCAATGCACAAGCACTGCCAAAAGGCAAAGGAAGGCGCTTAACATGCGGCTTGTGCACAAAGCTTTCAGCCTGCCAGAGGACCGTAGCTGTGGTAAGCCCGCTTGCTCATTTGACCTTAGCTGTCACTTGCAAGATCTTAAGCCGCATCTGATTTATGCTGCTACCTGTTGTTAGGCGACAACAAGGGCACATGTATCAAATGCTTTTTCCTGGCCCATTTTGCTAGGCCACGCTCTTTTGCGGCTCTTTAGTGCTTGCCAAACTCGAAGGTGCCTGCTGCTGCTTCCATCTGACAAGGAGCACAGCCTTCTGACACCAGCTTTCAGGTTGCATACATAGAGATTGTCCATTTAGATGTGATGGAAATCCATGTGTGTAAGGTGCAGGTGCAAGCTCCTGACAAATGTGTTCTCCCGGTACAGTTTCTCCCTGCCAGACACATGGAAATGTTTTCCTCTGGCATTCGCACCGAGAGTCGCAGATTGCTTAACTCAGGAGTTCTGAGACTGGAACCGCAAGAAGTGTTCCGCTTGCGTCATAAACGGTGCTCCAGAGCGCTTGGCAATGGGCACAACGAAGCGTTTGTGCGGGACAGTGACCATACTTTCCCAGGTTTGGCAATGCACCAGCACTGCCAAAACGCAAAGGAAGGCGCTTAGCATGCGGCTTGTGCACAAAGCTTTCAGACTGCCAGAGGACCGTAGCTGTGGTAAGCTCGCTTGCTCATTTGACCTTAGCTGTCACTTGCAAGATCTTAAGCCGCATCTGATTTATGCTGCTACCTGTTGTTAGGCGACAACAAGGGCACATGTAGCAAATGCTTTTTCCTGGCCCATTTTGCTAGGCCACGCTCTTCTGCGGCTCTTTAGTGCTTGCCAAACTCGACGGTGCCTGCTGCTGCTTCCATCTGACAAGGAGCACAGCCTTCTGACAGCAGCTTTCAGGTTTCATACATAGAGATTGTCCATTTAGATGTGATGGAAATCCATGTGTGTAAGGTGCAGGTGCAAGCTCCTGACAAATGTGTTCTCCCGGTACAGTTTCTCCCTGCCAGACACATGGAAATGTTTTCCTCTGGCATTCGCACCGCGTGTCGCAGATTGCTTAAGTCAGGAATTCTGAGACTGGAACCGCAAGAAGTGTTCCGCTTGCGTCATAAACAGTGCTCCAGAGCGCTTGGCAACGGGCACAACGAGGCGTGTGTGCGGGACAGTGACCATACTATCCCAGGTCTGGCAAGGCACAAGCACTGCCAAAAGACAAAGGAAGGCGCTTAACATGCGGCTTGTGCCCAAAGCTTTCAGACTGGTGGAGGACCGTAGCTGTGGTAAGCCCGCTTGCTCAATTGACATTAGCTGTCACTTGCAAGATCTTAAGCCGCATCTGGTTTATGCTGCTACCGGTTGTTAGGCGACAAGAAGGGCACATGTATCCAGCACTTTTTCCTGGCTCATTTTGCAAGGCCACGCTCTTCTGCGGCTCTTTAGTGCTTGCCAAACTCGAAGGTGCCTGCTGCTGCTTCCATCTGACAAGGAGCACAGCCTTCTGACAGCAGCTTTCAGGTTGCATACAATAGAGATTGTCCATTTAGATGTGATGCAAATCCATATGTGTGTAAGGTGCAGGTGCAAGCTCCTGACAAATGTGTTCTCCCGGTACAGTTTCTCCCTGCCGGACACATAGAAATGTTTTCCTCTGGCATTCGCACCGAGAGTCGCAGATTGCTTAACTCAGGAGTTCTGAGACTGGAACCGCAAGAAGTGTTCCGCTTGCGTCATAAACGGTGCTCCAGAGCGCTTGGCAATGGGCACAACGAAGCGTTTGTGCGGGACAGTGACCATACTTTCCCAGGTCTGGCAATGCACAAGCACTGCCAAAAGGCAAAGGAAGGCGCTTAGCATGCGGCTTGTGCACAAAGCTTTCAGACTGCCACAGGACCGTAGCTGTGGTAAGCCCGCTTACCACATTGGTATGGTGTATGCTGTTACTTGTTGTTAGGCGACAACAAGGGCACATGTATCAAACGCATTTTCCTGGCTCATTTTGCAAGGCCACGCTCTTCTGCGGCTCTTTAGTGCTTGCCAAACTCGAAGGTGCCTGCTGCTGCTTCCATCTGACAAGGAGCACAGCCTTCTGACAGCAGCTTTCAGGTTGCGTACAATAGAGATTGTCCATTTAGATGTGATGCAAATCCATATGTGTGTAAGGTGCAGGTGCAAGCTCCTTCCAAATGGGTTCTCCCGGTACAGTTTCTCCCTGCCAGACACATGGAAATGTTTTCCTCTGGCATTCGCACCAAGAATCATAAATTCGCACCATTGCTTAACTCAGGAGCTCCGAGAATGGAACGGCAAGAGGTGTTCCGCTTGCGTCATAAACAGTGGTCCAGAGCACTTGGCAACGGGCACAACGAAGCGTGTGTGCGGGATAGCCACCATTCACGCCCAGGGCTGGCAATGCACAAGCACTGCCAAAAGGCAAAAGAAGGCGCTTAGCATGCGGCTTGTGCACAAAGCTTTCAGACTGCCAGAGGACCGTAGCTGTGGTAAGCCCGCTCGCTCATTTGACGTTAGCTGTCACTTGCAAGATCTTAAGCCGCATCTGGTTTATGCTGCTACCTGTTGTTAGGCGACAACAAGGGCACATGTAGCAAATGCTTTTTCCTGGCCCATTTTGCAAGGCCACGCTCTTCTGCGGCTCTTTAGTGCTTGCCAAACTCGAAGGTGCCTGCTGCTGCTTCCATCTGACAAGGAGCACAGCCTTCTGACAGCAGCTTTCAGGTTGCGTACAATAGAGATTGTCCATTTAGATGTGATGCAAATCCATATGTGTGTAAGGTGCAGGTGCAAGCTCCTGACAAATGGGTTCTCCCGGTACAGTTTCTCCCTGCCAGACACATAGAAATGTTTTCCTCTGGCATTCGCACCGAGAGTCGCAGATTGCTTAACTCAGGAGTTTAGAGACTGGAACCGCAAGAAGTGTTCCGCTTGCATCATAAACAGTGCTCCAGAGCACTTGGCAATGTGCACAACGAAGCGTTTGTGCGGAGCAGTGACCATACTTTCCCAGGTCTGGCAATGCACAAGCACTGCCAAAAGGCAAAGGAAGGCGCTTAGCATGCGGCTTGTGCACAAAGCTTTCAGACTGCCAGAGGACCGTAGCTGTGGTAAGCCCGCTTTCTCAATTGACCTTAGCTGTCTTCTGGAAGAACTGGAGCGCCATCTGGTATATGCTGCTACCTGTTGTAAGGCGACAACAAGGGCACATGTATCAAACACTTTTTCCTGGCTCATTTTGGAAGGCCACGCTCTTCTGCAGCTCTTTAGTGCTTGCCAAACTCGAAGGTGCCTGCTGCTGCTTCCATCTGACAAGGAGCACAGCCTTCTCACAGCAGCTTTCAGGTTGCATACAATAGAGATTGTCCATTTAGATGTGATGCAAATCCATATGTGTGTAAGGTGCAGGTGCAAGCTCCTGACAAATGGGTTCTCCCGGTACAGTTTCTCCCTGCCAGACACATGGAAATGTTTTCCTCTGGCATTCTCATCGAGAGTCGCAGATTGCTTAACTCAGGAGTTCTGAGAATGGAACGGCAAGAGGTGTTCCGCTTGCATCATAAACAGTGCTCCAGAGCACTTGGCAACGGGCACAACGAAGCGTGTGTGCGGGATAGCCACCATTCACGCCCAGGGGTGGCAATGCACAAGCAGGGCCAAAAGGCAAAGGAAGGCGCTTAGCATGCAGCTTGTGCACAAAGCTTTCAGACTGCCGGAGGACCGTAGCTGTGGTAAGCCCGCTTACCACATTGGTATGGTGTATGCTGCTACCTGTTGTTAGGCGACAACAAGGGCACATGTATCAAACGCATTTTCCTGGCTCATTTTGCAAGGCCACGCTCTTCTGCGGCTCTTTAGTGCTTGCCAAACTCGAAGGTGATTGCTGCTGCTTCCATCTGACAAGGAGCACAGCCTTCTGACAGCAGCTTTCAGGTTGCATACAATAGAGATTGTCCATTTAGATGTGATGGAAATCCATGTGTGTAAGGTGCAGGTGCAAGCTCCTGACAAATGTGTTCTCCCGGTACAGTTTCTCCCTGCCAGACACATAGAAATGTTTTCCTCTGGCATTCGCACCGAGAGTCGCAGATTGCTTAACTCAGGAGTTCTGAGACTGGAACCGCAAGAAGTGTTCCGCTTGCGTCATAAACGGTGCTCCAGAGCGCTTGGCAATGGGCACAACGAAGCGTTTGTGCGGGACAGTGACCATACTTTCCCAGGTTTGGCAATGCACCAGCACTGCCAAAACGCAAAGGAAGGCGCTTAGCATGCGGCTTGTGCACAAAGCTTTCAGACTGCCAGAGGACCGTAGCTGTGGTAAGCCCGCTCGCTCATTTGACTTTAGCTGTCACTTGCAAGATCTTAAGCCGCATCTGGTTTATGCTGTTACCTATTGTTAGGCGACAACAAGGGCACATGTAGCAAATGCTTTTTCCTGGCCCATTTTGCTAGGCCACGCTCTTCTGCGGCTCTTTAGTGCTTGCCAAACTCGAAGGTGCCTGCTGCTGCTTCCATCTGACAAGGAGCACAGCCTTCTGACAGCAGCTTTCAGGTTGCATACAATAGAGCTTGTCCATTTAGATGTGATGCAAATCCATATGTGTGTAAGGTGCAGGTGCAAGCTCCTGACAAATGGGTTCTCCCGGTACAGTTTCTCCCTGCCAGACACATGGAAATGTTTTCCTCTGGCATTCGCACCGAGAGTCGCAGATTGCTTAACTCAGGAGTTCTGAGAATGGAACGGCAAGAGGTGTTCCGCTTGCGTCATAAACAGTGGTCCAGAGCACTTGGCAACGGGCACAACGAAGCGTGTGTGCGGGATAGCCACCAATCACGCCCAGGGCTGGAAATGCACAAGCACTGCCAAAAGGCAAAGGAAGGCGCTTAGCATGCAGCTTGTGCACAAAGCTTTCAGACTGCCACAGGACCGTAGCTGTGGTAAGCCCGCTTACCACATTGGTATGGTGTATGCTGCTACCTGTTGTTAGGCGACAACAAGGGCACATGTATCAAACGCATTTTCCTGGCTCATTTTGCAAGGCCACGCTCTTCTGCGGCTCTTTAGTGCTTACCAAACTCGAAGGTGCCTGCTGCTGCTTCCATCTGACAAGGAGCACAGCCTTCTGACAGCAGCTTTCAGGTTGCATACAATAGAGCTTGTCCATTTAGATGTGATGCAAATCCATATGTGTGTAAGGTGCAGGTGCAAGCTCCTGACAAATGGGTTCTCCCGGTACAGTTTCTCCCTGCCAGACACATGGAAATGTTTTCCTCTGGCATTCGCACCAGGAATCATAAATTCGCACCATTGCTTAACTCAGGAGCTCTGAGAATGGAACGGCAAGAGGTGTTCCGCTTGCGTCATAAACAGTGGTCCAGAGCACTTGGCAACGGGCACAACGAAGCGTGTGTGCGGGATAGCCACCATTCACGCCCAGGGCTGGCAATGCACAAGCACTGCCAAAAGGCAAAGGAAGGCGCTTAACATGCGGCTTGTGCACAAAGCTTTCAGCCTGCCAGAGGACCGTAGCTGTGGTAAGCCCGCTTGCTCATTTGACCTTAGCTGTCACTTGCAAGATCTTAAGCCGCATCTGATTTATGCTGCTACCTGTTGTTAGGCGACAACAAGGGCACATGTAGCAAATGCTTTTTCCTGGCCCATTTTGCTAGGCCACGCTCTTCTGCGGCTCTTTAGTGCTTGCCAAACTCGACGGTGCCTGCTGCTGCTTCCATCTGACAAGGAGCACAGCCTTCTGACACCAGCTTTCAGGTTGCATACATAGAGATTGTCCATTTAGATGTGATGGAAATCCATGTGTGTAAGGTGCAGGTGCAAGCTCCTGACAAATGTGTTCTCCCGGTACAGTTTCTCCCTGCCAGACACATGGAAATGTTTTCCTCTGGCATTCGCACCGAGAGTCGCAGATTGCTTAACTCAGGAGTTCTGAGACTGGAACCGCAAGAAGTGTTCCGCTTGCGTCATAAACGGTGCTCCAGAGCGCTTGGCAATGGGCACAACGAAGCGTTTGTGCGGGACAGTGACCATACTTTCCCAGGTTTGGCAATGCACCAGCACTGCCAAAACGCAAAGGAAGGCGCTTAGCATGCGGCTTGTGCACAAAGCTTTCAGACTGCCAGAGGACCGTAGCTGTGGTAAGCCCGCTTGCTCATTTGACTTTAGCTGTCACTTGCAAGATCTTAAGCCGCATCTGGTTTATGCTGTTACCTATTGTTATGCGACAACAAGGGCACATGTAGCAAATGCTTTTTCCTGGCCCATTTTGCTAGGCCACGCTCTTCTGCGGCTCTTTAGTGCTTGCCAAACTCGAAGGTGCCTGCTGCTGCTTCCATCTGACAAGGAGCACAGCCTTCTGACAGCAGCTTTCAGGTTGCATACAATAGAGCTTGTCCATTTAGATGTGATGCAAATCCATATGTGTGTAAGGTGCAGGTGCAAGCTCCTGACAAATGGGTTCTCCCGGTACAGTTTCTCCCTGCCAGACACATGGAAATGTTTTCCTCTGGCATTCGCGCCAGGAATCATAAATTCGCACCATTGCTTAACTCAGGAGCTCTGAGAATGGAACGGCAAGAGGTGTTCCGCTTGCGTCATAAACAGTGGTCCAGAGCACTTGGCAACGGGCACAACGAAGCGTGTGTGCGGGATAGCCACCATTCACGCCCAGGGCTGGCAATGCACAAGCACTGCCAAAAGGCAAAGGAAGGCGCTTAACATGCGGCTTGTGCACAAAGCTTTCAGCCTGCCAGAGGACCGTAGCTGTGGTAAGCCCGCTTGCTCATTTGACCTTAGCTGTCACTTGCAAGATCTTAAGCCGCATCTGATTTATGCTGCTACCTGTTGTTAGGCGACAAGGGCACATGTATCAAATGCTTTTTCCTGGCCCATTTTGCTAGGCCACGCTCTTTTGCGGCTCTTTAGTGCTTGCCAAACTCGAAGGTGCCTGCTGCTGCTTCCATCTGACAAGGAGCACAGCCTTCTGACACCAGCTTTCAGGTTGCATACATAGAGATTGTCCATTTAGATGTGATGGAAATCCATGTGTGTAAGGTGCAGGTGCAAGCTCCTGACAAATGTGTTCTCCCGGTACAGTTTCTCCCTGCCAGACACATGGAAATGTTTTCCTCTGGCATTCGCACCGAGAGTCGCAGATTGCTTAACTCAGGAGTTCTGAGACTGGAACCGCAAGAAGTGTTCCGCTTGCGTCATAAACGGTGCTCCAGAGCGCTTGGCAATGGGCACAACGAAGCGTTTGTGCGGGACAGTGACCATACTTTCCCAGGTTTGGCAATGCACCAGCACTGCCAAAACGCAAAGGAAGGCGCTTAGCATGCGGCTTGTGCACAAAGCTTTCAGACTGCCAGAGGACCGTAGCTGTGGTAAGCTCGCTTGCTCATTTGACCTTAGCTGTCACTTGCAAGATCTTAAGCCGCATCTGATTTATGCTGCTACCTGTTGTTAGGCGACAACAAGGGCACATGTAGCAAATGCTTTTTCCTGGCCCATTTTGCTAGGCCACGCTCTTCTGCGGCTCTTTAGTGCTTGCCAAACTCGACGGTGCCTGCTGCTGCTTCCATCTGACAAGGAGCACAGCCTTCTGACAGCAGCTTTCAGGTTTCATACATAGAGATTGTCCATTTAGATGTGATGGAAATCCATGTGTGTAAGGTGCAGGTGCAAGCTCCTGACAAATGTGTTCTCCCGGTACAGTTTCTCCCTGCCAGACACATGGAAATGTTTTCCTCTGGCATTCGCACCGCGTGTCGCAGATTGCTTAAGTCAGGAATTCTGAGACTGGAACCGCAAGAAGTGTTCCGCTTGCGTCATAAACAGTGCTCCAGAGCGCTTGGCAACGGGCACAACGAGGCGTGTGTGCGGGACAGTGACCATACTATCCCAGGTCTGGCAAGGCACAAGCACTGCCAAAAGACAAAGGAAGGCGCTTAACATGCGGCTTGTGCCCAAAGCTTTCAGACTGGTGGAGGACCGTAGCTGTGGTAAGCCCGCTTGCTCAATTGACATTAGCTGTCACTTGCAAGATCTTAAGCCGCATCTGGTTTATGCTGCTACCGGTTGTTAGGCGACAAGAAGGGCACATGTATCCAGCACTTTTTCCTGGCTCATTTTGCAAGGCCACGCTCTTCTGCGGCTCTTTAGTGCTTGCCAAACTCGAAGGTGCCTGCTGCTGCTTCCATCTGACAAGGAGCACAGCCTTCTGACAGCAGCTTTCAGGTTGCATACAATAGAGATTGTCCATTTAGATGTGATGCAAATCCATATGTGTGTAAGGTGCAGGTGCAAGCTCCTGACAAATGTGTTCTCCCGGTACAGTTTCTCCCTGCCGGACACATAGAAATGTTTTCCTCTGGCATTCGCACCGAGAGTCGCAGATTGCTTAACTCAGGAGTTCTGAGACTGGAACCGCAAGAAGTGTTCCGCTTGCGTCATAAACGGTGCTCCAGAGCGCTTGGCAATGGGCACAACGAAGCGTTTGTGCGGGACAGTGACCATACTTTCCCAGGTCTGGCAATGCACAAGCACTGCCAAAAGGCAAAGGAAGGCGCTTAGCATGCGGCTTGTGCACAAAGCTTTCAGACTGCCACAGGACCGTAGCTGTGGTAAGCCCGCTTACCACATTGGTATGGTGTATGCTGTTACTTGTTGTTAGGCGACAACAAGGGCACATGTATCAAACGCATTTTCCTGGCTCATTTTGCAAGGCCACGCTCTTCTGCGGCTCTTTAGTGCTTGCCAAACTCGAAGGTGCCTGCTGCTGCTTCCATCTGACAAGGAGCACAGCCTTCTGACAGCAGCTTTCAGGTTGCGTACAATAGAGATTGTCCATTTAGATGTGATGCAAATCCATATGTGTGTAAGGTGCAGGTGCAAGCTCCTGACAAATGGGTTCTCCCGGTACAGTTTCTCCCTGCCAGACACATGGAAATGTTTTCCTCTGGCATTCGCACCAAGAATCATAAATTCGCACCATTGCTTAACTCAGGAGCTCCGAGAATGGAACGGCAAGAGGTGTTCCGCTTGCGTCATAAACAGTGGTCCAGAGCACTTGGCAACGGGCACAACGAAGCGTGTGTGCGGGATAGCCACCATTCACGCCCAGGGCTGGCAATGCACAAGCACTGCCAAAAGGCAAAAGAAGGCGCTTAGCATGCGGCTTGTGCACAAAGCTTTCAGACTGCCAGAGGACCGTAGCTGTGGTAAGCCCGCTCGCTCATTTGACGTTAGCTGTCACTTGCAAGATCTTAAGCCGCATCTGGTTTATGCTGCTACCTGTTGTTAGGCGACAACAAGGGCACATGTAGCAAATGCTTTTTCCTGGCCCATTTTGCAAGGCCACGCTCTTCTGCGGCTCTTTAGTGCTTGCCAAACTCGAAGGTGCCTGCTGCTGCTTCCATCTGACAAGGAGCACAGCCTTCTGACAGCAGCTTTCAGGTTGCGTACAATAGAGATTGTCCATTTAGATGTGATGCAAATCCATATGTGTGTAAGGTGCAGGTGCAAGCTCCTGACAAATGGGTTCTCCCGGTACAGTTTCTCCCTGCCAGACACATAGAAATGTTTTCCTCTGGCATTCGCACCGAGAGTCGCAGATTGCTTAACTCAGGAGTTTAGAGACTGGAACCGCAAGAAGTGTTCCGCTTGCATCATAAACAGTGCTCCAGAGCACTTGGCAATGTGCACAACGAAGCGTTTGTGCGGAGCAGTGACCATACTTTCCCAGGTCTGGCAATGCACAAGCACTGCCAAAAGGCAAAGGAAGGCGCTTAGCATGCGGCTTGTGCACAAAGCTTTCAGACTGCCAGAGGACCGTAGCTGTGGTAAGCCCGCTTTCTCAATTGACCTTAGCTGTCTTCTGGAAGAACTGGAGCGCCATCTGGTATATGCTGCTACCTGTTGTAAGGCGACAACAAGGGCACATGTATCAAACACTTTTTCCTGGCTCATTTTGGAAGGCCACGCTCTTCTGCAGCTCTTTAGTGCTTGCCAAACTCGAAGGTGCCTGCTGCTGCTTCCATCTGACAAGGAGCACAGCCTTCTCACAGCAGCTTTCAGGTTGCATACAATAGAGATTGTCCATTTAGATGTGATGCAAATCCATATGTGTGTAAGGTGCAGGTGCAAGCTCCTGACAAATGGGTTCTCCCGGTACAGTTTCTCCCTGCCAGACACATGGAAATGTTTTCCTCTGGCATTCTCATCGAGAGTCGCAGATTGCTTAACTCAGGAGTTCTGAGAATGGAACGGCAAGAGGTGTTCCGCTTGCATCATAAACAGTGCTCCAGAGCACTTGGCAACGGGCACAACGAAGCGTGTGTGCGGGATAGCCACCATTCACGCCCAGGGGTGGCAATGCACAAGCAGGGCCAAAAGGCAAAGGAAGGCGCTTAGCATGCAGCTTGTGCACAAAGCTTTCAGACTGCCGGAGGACCGTAGCTGTGGTAAGCCCGCTTACCACATTGGTATGGTGTATGCTGCTACCTGTTGTTAGGCGACAACAAGGGCACATGTATCAAACGCATTTTCCTGGCTCATTTTGCAAGGCCACGCTCTTCTGCGGCTCTTTAGTGCTTGCCAAACTCGAAGGTGATTGCTGCTGCTTCCATCTGACAAGGAGCACAGCCTTCTGACAGCAGCTTTCAGGTTGCATACAATAGAGATTGTCCATTTAGATGTGATGGAAATCCATGTGTGTAAGGTGCAGGTGCAAGCTCCTGACAAATGTGTTCTCCCGGTACAGTTTCTCCCTGCCAGACACATAGAAATGTTTTCCTCTGGCATTCGCACCGAGAGTCGCAGATTGCTTAACTCAGGAGTTCTGAGACTGGAACCGCAAGAAGTGTTCCGCTTGCGTCATAAACAGTGCTCCAGAGCACTTGGCAGTGTGCACAATGAAGCGTTTATGCGGGACAGTGACCATACTTTCCCAGGTCTGGCAATGCACAAGCACTGCCAAAAGGCAAAGGAAGGCGCTTAGCATGCGGCTTGTGCACAAAGCTTTCAGACTGCCAGAGGACCGTAGCTGTGGAAAGCCCGCTTGCTCAATTGACCTTAGCTGTCGTCTGGAACTTGAGCGCCATCTGGTATATGCTGCAACCTGTTGTTAGGCGACAACAAGGGCACATGTATCAAACACTTTTTCCTGGCTCATTTTGCTAGGCCACGCTCTTCTGCGGCTCTTTAGTGCTTGTCAAACTCGAAGGTGCCTGCTGCTGCTTCCATCTGACAAGGAGCACAGCCTTCTGACAGCAGCTTTCAGGTTGCATACAATAGAGATTGTCCATTTAGATGTGATGCAAATCCATATGTGTGTAAGGTGCAGGTGCAAGCTCCTGACAAATGTGTTCTCCCGGTACAGTTTCTCCCTGCCAGACACATGGAAATGTTTTCCTCTGGCATTCGCACCGAGAGTCGCAGATTGCTTAACTCAGGAGTTCTGAGAATGGAACGGCAAGAGGTGTTCCGCTTGCGTCATAAACAGTGCTCCAGAGCACTTGGCAACGGGCACAACGAAGCGTGTGTGCGGGATAGCCACCATTCACGCCCAGGGCTGGCAATGCACAAGCACTGCCAAAAGGCAAAGGAAGGCGCTTAGCATGCAGCTTGTGCACAAAGCTTTCAGACTGCCACAGGACCGTAGCTGTGGTAAGCCCGCTTACCACATTGGTATGGTGTATGCTGCTACCTGTTGTTAGGCGACAACAAGGGCACATGTATCAAACGCATTTTCCTGGCTCATTTTGCAAGGCCACGCTCTTCTGCGGCTCTTTAGTGCTTGCCAAACTCGAAGGTGCCTGCTGCTGCTTCCATCTGACAAGGAGCACAGCCTTCTGACAGCAGCTTTCAGGTTGCGTACAATAGAGATTGTCCATTTAGATGTGATGCAAATCCATATGTGTGTAAGGTGCAGGTGCAAGCTCTGACAAATGGGTTCTCCCGGTACAGTTTCTCCCTGCCAGACACATGGAATTGTTTTCCTCTGGCATTCGCACCAGGAATCATAAATTCGCACCATTGCTTAACTCAGGAGCTCTGAGAATGGAACCGCAAGAGGTGTTCCGCTTGCGTCATAAACAGTGGTCCAGAGCACTTGGCAACGGGCACAACGAAGCGTGTGTGCGGGATAGCCACCATTCACGCCCAGGGCTGGCAATGCACAAGCACTGCCAAAAGGCAAAGGAAGGCGCTTAGCATGCGGCTTGTGCACAAAGCTTTCAGACTGCCAGAGGACCGTAGCTGTGGTAAGCCCGCTTGCTCAATTGACCTTAGCTGTCACTTGCAAGATCATAAGCCGCATCTGGTTTATGCTGCTACCTGTTGTTAGGCGACAACAAGGGCACATGTATCAAACGCATTTTCCTGGCTCATTTTGCAAGGCCACGCTCTTCTGCGGCTCTTTAGTGCTTGCCAAACTCGAAGGTGCCTGCTGCTGCTTCCATCTGACAAGGAGCACAGCCTTCTGACAGCAGCTTTCAGTTTGCATACAATAGAGATTGTCCATTTAGATGTGATGCAAATCCATATATGTGTAAGGTGCAGGTGCAAGCTCCTGACAAATGTGTTCTCCCGTGTTGTGGTTTTAATCTAGTAACAAAAAAACTACTTATTTCTTGCTAGAGATATGGATTAAAATAAGAGCAAAACAGGCTTAAAACTTAAAAGGAATAAAGACAGTTTATGAACAAACTACTAGAATAAGAATACCAAAATAAACTTTCAGAGAACTCCTTTACTTTTCACTATTTGATCATTTCTTTGTACACATAACAACATAGAGACAAAACATTTAGAATCTTGGTGGTCAAAAACAGTCTCAATTTTAGAGTCTTTTCATCAGTCCCTCTAGAGAAACAGAAGTCTCTTTCTGCTAATCTATGGAGTTTCTAGAGTCTACTCCTCCCATTGTACACTCTTCCGAGGTGTGCAAGGGTCATTTTAAGTCCTGGGATGCCATTTTTAAGGATAAGTAATTCAAAGGTAGAAATCTTCATTTCTCTCTGTGAGCTCTCCTGGAAAACAGCCATCTCTTTGGCTCCTTTAAGGCTTTAAAATCTTCACTTCACTCACAAGTTCCAGCAACTCACAGCATCATAACCACTCTTCTTTTTTTAAAGTCCACCCTTTGAATACTCTATTCCTCCCATACTCTAGTCATGAATTAAAGGAGTCTTTAAACTACTGTCCATCTCCATAGCTGCAACAGAAAGACTTTTCAGCAACAAGCATCTCCTTTTTTTCTCTCTTTCTTATTTAAACTTAACTCTTTTCTTCACTGTTTTTGGTGGTTTTATGATGTCTTACATGTTAATTGTCTCTCTCTGTCTTTTCTAAGAAAAAGGAGTAATCTGTTTGTTTATTCAGGTAGTAAAGAATTAAAAGTTTAAGAAAGCTGCAAAAGTTCATAGTATCAGGTTTCAGTCTAACAGCAGACCTTGAAAACTAAACAAAGTGTTAAGCTCGGCTTTTTCTCTCCTCCTCCCCCCCCCATCCCTGCGGCCTTGTCCCGGGCCTGGGAGGGGGGGGGAGAAACTAACACAGAGCTTGCTACCTCTCAAACGCCGGAAACCAGAAAGAGAGTGAGATAGCTTAGCAAGTACTTCTTAAGGGGGTGTTTACAAGTTGAATTCACTTTTTAATGGTCAGATCTGCTGTCACTTCTCGGAAATGACTGATAATTGGTCTGGAGGAAAACTCCCATCAGTCACCAGTAGCTTCAACTTCCTCTTTTTTTCACTCGATCTTAAAGGTGAAGCTAACCCATGACATCCCGGTACAGTTTCTCCCTGCCAGACACATGGAAATGTTTTCCTCTGGCATTCGCACCGAGAGTCGCAGATTGCTTAACTCAGGAGTTCTGAGAATGGAACGGCAAGAGGTGTTCCGCTTGCGTCATAAACAGTGCTCCAGAGCGCTTGGCAACGGGCACAAAGAAGCGTGTGTGCGGGATAGCCACCATTCACGCCCAGGGCTGGCAATGCACAAGCACTGCCAAAAGGCAAAAGAAGGCGCTTAGCATGCGGCTTGTGCACAAAGCTTTCAGACTGCCAGAGGACCGTAGCTGTGGTAAGCCCGCTTGCTCAATTGACATTAGCTGTCACTTGCAAGATCTTAAGCCGCATCTGGTTTATGCTGCTACCGGTTGTTAGGCGACAAGAAGGGCACATGTATCCAGCACTTTTTCCTGGCTCATTTTACCAGGCCACGCTCTTCTGCGGCTCTTTAGTGCTTGCCAAACTCGAAGGTGCCTGCTGCTGCTTCCATCTGACAAGGAGCACAGCCTTCTGACAGCAGCTTTCAGGTTGCATACAATAGAGATTGTCCATTTAGATGTGATCCAAATCCATATGTGTGTAAGGTGCAGGTGCAAGCTCCTGACAAATGTGTTCTCCCGGTACAGTTTCTCCCTGCCAGACACATGGAAATGTTTTCCTCTGGCATTCGCACCGAGAGTCGCAGATTGCTTAACTCAGGAGTTCTGATACTGGAACCGCAAGAAGTGTTCCGCTTGCGTCATAAACGGTGCTCCAGAGCGCTTGGCAATGTGCACAACGAAGCGTTTGTGCGGGACAGTGACCATACTTTCCCAGGTCTGGCAATGCACAAGCACTGCCAAAAGGCAAAGGAAGGCGCTTAGCATGCGGCTTGTGCACAAAGCTTTCAGACTGCCAGAGGACCGTAGCTGTGGTAAGCCCGCTTACCACATTGGTATGGTGTATGCTGCTACCTGTTGTTAGGCGACAACAAGGGCACATGTATCAAACGCATTTTCCTGGCTCATTTTGCAAGGCCACGCTCTTCTGCGGCTCTTTAGTGCTTGCCAAACTCGAAGGTGCCTGCTGCTGCTTCCATCTGACAAGGAGCACAGCCTTCTGACAGCAGCTTTCAGGTTGCATACAATAGAGATTGTCCATTTAGATGTGATGCAAATCCATATGTGTGTAAGGTGCAGGTGCAAGCTCCTGACAAATGGGTTCTCCCGGTGCAGTTTCTCCCTGCCAGACACATGGAAATGTTTTCCTCTGGCATTCGCACCAGGAATCATAAATTCGCACCATTGCTTAACTCAGGAGCTCTGAGAATGGAACGGCAAGAGGTGTTCCGCTTGCGTCATAAACAGTGGTCCAGAGCACTTGGCAACGGGCACAACGAAGCGTGTGTGCGGGATAGCCACCATTCACGCCCAGGGCTGGCAATGCACAAGCACTGCCAAAAGGCAAAAGAAGGCGCTTAGCATGCGGCTTGTGCACAAAGCTTTCAGACTGCCAGAGGACCGTAGCTGTGGTAAGCCCGCTCGCTCATTTGACGTTAGCTGTCACTTGCAAGATCTTAAGCCGCATCTGGTTTATGCTGCTACCTGTTGTTAGGCGACAACAAGGGCACATGTAGCAAATGCTTTTTCCTGGCCCATTTTGCTAGGCCACGCTCTTCTGCGGCTCTTTAGTGCTTGCCAAACTCGAAGGTGCCTGCTGCTGCTTCCATCTGACAAGGAGCACAGCCTTCTGACAGCAGCTTTCAGGTTGCGTACAATAGAGATTGTCCATTTAGATGTGCTGCAAATCCATATGTGTGTAAGGTGCAGGTGCAAGCTCCTGACAAATGGGTTCTCCCGGTACAGTTTCTCCCTGCCAGACACATAGAAATGTTTTCCTCTGGCATTCGCACCGAGAGTCGCAGATTGCTTAACTCAGGAGTTTAGAGACTGGAACCGCAAGAAGTGTTCCGCTTGCATCATAAACAGTGCTCCAGAGCACTTGGCAATGTGCACAACGAAGCGTTTGTGCGGAGCAGTGACCATACTTTCCCAGGTCTGGCAATGCACAAGCACTGCCAAAAGGCAAAGGAAGGCGCTTAGCATGCGGCTTGTGCACAAAGCTTTCAGACTGCCAGAGGACCGTAGCTGTGGTAAGCCCGCTTTCTCAATTGACCTTAGCTGTCTTCTGGAAGAACTGGAGCGCCATCTGGTATATGCTGCTACCTGTTGTAAGGCGACAACAAGGGCACATGTATCAAACACTTTTTCCTGGCTCATTTTGGAAGGCCACGCTCTTCTGCAGCTCTTTAGTGCTTGCCAAACTCGAAGGTGCCTGCTGCTGCTTCCATCTGACAAGGAGCACAGCCTTCTCACAGCAGCTTTCAGGTTGCATACAATAGAGATTGTCCATTTAGATGTGCTGCAAATCCATATGTGTGTAAGGTGCAGGTGCAAGCTCCTGACAAATGGGTTCTCCCGGTACAGTTTCTCCCTGCCAGACACATGGAAATGTTTTCCTCTGGCATTCTCATCGAGAGTCTCAGATTGCTTAACTCAGGAGTTCTGAGAATGGAACGGCAAGAGGTGTTCCGCTTGCATCATAAACAGTGCTCCAGAGCACTTGGCAACGGGCACAACGAAGCGTGTGTGCGGGATAGCCACCATTCACGCCCAGGGGTGGCAATGCACAAGCAGGGCCAAAAGGCAAAGGAAGGCGCTTAGCATGCAGCTTGTGCACAAAGCTTTCAGACTGCCGGAGGAACGTAGCTGTGGTAAGCCCGCTTACCACATTGGTATGGTGTATGCTGCTACCTGTTGTTAGGCGACAACAAGGGCACATGTATCAAACGCATTTTCCTGGCTCATTTTGCAAGGCCACGCTCTTCTGCGGCTCTTTAGTGCTTGCCAAACTCGAAGGTGATTGCTGCTGCTTCCATCTGACAAGGAGCACAGCCTTCTGACAGCAGCTTTCAGGTTGCATACAATAGAGATTGTCCATTTAGATGTGATGGAAATCCATGTGTGTAAGGTGCAGGTGCAAGCTCCTGACAAATGTGTTCTCCCGGTACAGTTTCTCCCTGCCAGACACATAGAAATGTTTTCCTCTGGCATTCGCACCGAGAGTCGCAGATTGCTTAACTCAGGAGTTCTGATACTGGAACCGCAAGAAGTGTTCCGCTTGCGTCATAAATGGTGCTCCAGAGCGCTTGGTAATGGGCACAACGAAGCGTTTGTGCGGGACAGTGACCATACTTTCCCAGGTCTGGCAATGCACAAGCACTGCCAAAAGGCAAAGGAAGGCGCTTAGCATGCGGCTTGTGCACAAAGCTTTCAGCCTGCCAGAGGACCGTAGCTGTGGTAAGCCCGCTTACCACATTGGTATGGTGTATGCTGCTACCTGTTTTTAGGCGACAACAAGGGCACATGTATCAAACGCATTTTCCTGGCTCATTTTGCAAGGCCACGCTCTTCTGCGGCTCTTTAGTGCTTGCCAAACTCGAAGGTGCCTGCTGCTGCTTCCATCTGACAAGGAGCACAGCCTTCTGACAGCAGCTTTCAGGTTGCGTACAATAGAGATTGTCCATTTAGATGTGATGCAAATCCATATGTGTGTAAGGTGCAGGTGCAAGCTCTGACAAATGGGTTCTCCCGGTACAGTTTCTCCCTGCCAGACACATGGAAATGTTTTCTTCTGGCATTCGCACCAAGAATCATAAATTCGCACCATTGCTTAACTCAGGAGCTCTGAGAATGGAACGGCAAGAGGTGTTCCGCTTGCGTCATAAACAGTGGTCCAGAGCACTTGGCAACGGGCACAACGAAGCGTGTGTGCGGGATAGCCACCATTCACGCCCAGGGCTGGCAATGCACAAGCACTGCCAAAAGGCAAAGGAAGGCGCTTAACATGCGGCTTGTGCACAAAGCATTCAGACTGCCAGAGGACCGTAGCTGTGGTAAGCCCGCTTGCTCATTTGACCTTAGCTGTCACTTGCAAGATCTTAAGCCGCATCTGGTTTATGCTGCTACCTGTTGTTAGGCGACAACAAGGGCACATGTAGCAAATGCTTTTTCCTGGCCCATTTTGCTAGGCCACGCTCTTCTGCGGCTCTTTAGTGCTTGCCAAACTCGAAGGTGCCTGCTGCTGCTTCCATCTGACAAGGAGCACAGCCTTCTGACAGCAGCTTTCAGGTTGCATACAATAGAGATTGTCCATTTAGATGTGATGCAAATCCATATGTGTGTAAGGTGCTGGTGCAAGCTCCTGACAAATGTGTTCTCCCGGTACAGTTTCTCCCTGCCAGACACATGAAAATGTTTTCCTCTGGCATTCGCACCGAGAGTCGCAGATTGCTTAACTCAGGAGTTCTGATACTGGAACCGCAAGAAGTGTTCCGCTTGCGTCATAAACGGTGCTCCAGAGCGCTTGGCAATGGGCACAACGAAGCGTTTGTGCGGGACAGTGACCATACTTTCCCAGGTCTGGCAATGCACAAGCACTGCCAAAAGGCAAAGGAAGGCGCTTAGCATGCGGCTTGTGCACAAAGCTTTCAGACTGCCAGAGGACCGTAGCTGTGGTAAGCCCGCTTACCACATTGGTATGGTGTATGCTGCTACCTGTTGTTAGGCGACAACAAGGGCACATGTATCAAACGCATTTTCCTGGCTCATTTTGCAAGGCCACGCTCTTCTGCGGCTCTTTAGTGCTTGCCAAACTCGAAGGTGCCTGCTGCTGCTTCCATCTGACAAGGAGCACAGCCTTCTGACAGCAGCTTTCAGGTTGCGTACAATAGAGATTGTCCATTTAGATGTGATGCAAATCCATATGTGTGTAAGGTGCAGGTGCAAGCTCTGACAAATGGGTTCTCCCGGTACAGTTTCTCCCTGCCAGACACATGGAAATGTTTTCCTCTGGCATTCGCACCAAGAATCATAAATTCGCACCATTGCTTAACTCAGGAGCTCTGAGAACGGAACGGCAAGAGGTGTTCCGCTTGCGTCATAAACAGTGGTCCAGAGCACTTGGCAACGGGCACAACGAAGCGTGTGTGCGGGATAGCCACCATTCACGCCCAGGGCTGGCAATGCACAAGCACTGCCAAAAGGCAAAGGAAGGCGCTTAACATGCGGCTTGTGCACAAAGCTTTCAGACTGCCAGAGGACCGTAGCTGTGGTAAGCCCGCTTGCTCATTTGACCTTAGCTGTCACTTGCAAGATCTTAAGCCGCATCTGATTTATGCTGCTACCTGTTGTTAGGCGACAACAAGGGCACATGTAGCAAATGCTTTTTCCTGGCCCATTTTGCTAGGCCACGATCTTCTGCGGCTCTTTAGTGCTTGCCAAACTCGAAGGTGCCTGCTGCTGCTTCCATCTGACAAGGAGCACAGCCTTCTGACAGCAGCTTTCAGGTTGCATACATAGAGATTGTCCATTTAGATGTGATGGAAATCCATGTGTGTAAGGTGCAGGTGCAAGCTCCTGACAAATGTGTTCTCCCGGTACAGTTTCTCCCTGCCAGACACATAGAAAAGTTTTCCTCTAGCATTCGCACCGAGAGTCGCAGATTGCTTAAGACAGGAATTCTGAGACTGGAACCGCAAGAAGTGTTCCGCTTGCGTCATAAACAGTGCTCCAGAGCGCTTGGCAACGGGCACAACGAGGCGTGTGTGCGGGACAGTGACCATACTTTCCCAGGTCTGGCAAGGCACAAGCACTGCCAAAAGGCAAAGGAAGGCGCTTAGCATGCGGCTTGTGCACAAAGCTTTCAGACTGCCAGAGGACCGTAGCTGTGGTAAGCCCGCTTACCACATTGGTATGGTGTATGCTGCTACCTGTTGTTAGGCGACAACAAGGGCACATGTATCAAACGCATTTTCCTGGCTCATTTTGCAAGGCCACGCTCTTCTGCGGCTCTTTAGTGCTTGCCAAACTCGAAGGTGCCTGCTGCTGCTTCCATCTGACAAGGAGCACAGCCTTCTGACAGCAGCTTTCAGGTTGCGTACAATAGAGATTGTCCATTTAGATGTGATGCAAATCCATATGTGTGTAAGGTGCAGGTGCAAGCTCTGACAAATGGGTTCTCCCGGTACAGTTTCTCCCTGCCAGACACATGGAAATGTTTTCCTCTGGCATTCGCACCAAGAATCATAAATTCGCACCATTGCTTAACTCAGGAGCTCTGAGAATGGAACGGCAAGAGGTGTTCCGCTTGCGTCATAAACAGTGGTCCAGAGCACTTGGCAACGGGCACAACGAAGCGTGTGTGCGGGATAGCCACCATTCACGCCCAGGGCTGGCAATGCGCAAGCACTGCCAAAAGGCAAAGGAAGGCGCTTAACATGCGGCTTGTGCACAAAGCTTTCAGACTGCCAGAGGACCGTAGCTGTGGTAAGCCCGCTTGCTCATTTGACCTTAGCTGTCACTTGCAAGATCTTAAGCCGCATCTGATTTATGCTGCTACCTGTTGTTAGGCGACAACAAGGGCACATGTAGCAAATGCTTTTTCCTGGCCCATTTTGCTAGGCCACGCTCTTCTGCGGCTCTTTAGTGCTTGCCAAACTCGAAGGTGCCTGCTGCTGCTTCCATCTGACAAGGAGCACAGCCTTCTGACAGCAGCTTTCAGGTTGCATGCATAGAGATTGTCCATTTAGATGTGATGGAAATCCATGTGTGTAAGGTGCAGGTGCAAGCTCCTGACAAATGTGTTCTCCCGGTACAGTTTCTCCCTGCCAGACACATAGAAATGTTTTCCTCTGGCATTCGCACCGAGAGTCGCAGATTGCTTAAGTCAGGAATTCTGAGACTGGAACCGCAAGAAGTGTTCCGCTTGCATCATAAACAGTGCTCCAGAGCGCTTGGCAACGGGCACAACGAGGCGTGTGTGCGGGACAGTGACCATACTTTCCCAGGTCTGGCAATGCACAAGCACTGCCAAAAGGCAAAGGAAGGCGCTTAGCATGCGGCTTGTGCACAAAGCTTTCAGACTGCCAGAGAACCGTAGCTGTGGTAAGCCCGCTTACCACATTGGTATGGTGTATGCTGCTACCTGTTGTTAGGCGACAACAAGGGCACATGTATCAAACACTTTTTCCTGGCTCATTTTGCAAGGCCACGCTCTTCTGCGGCTCTTTAGTGCTTGCCAAACTCGAAGGTGCCTGCTGCTGCTTCCATCTGACAAGGAGCACAGCCTTCTGACAGCAGCTTTCAGGTTGCGTACAATAGAGATTGTCCATTTAGATGTGATGCAAATCCATATGTGTGTAAGGTGCAGGTGCAAGCTCTGACAAATGGGTTCTCCCGGTACAGTTTCTCCCTGCCAGACACATGGAAATGTTTTCCTCTGGCATTCGCACCAAGAATCATAAATTCGCACCATTGCTTAACTCAGGAGCTCTGAGAATGGAACGGCAAGAGGTGTTCCGCTTGCGTCATAAACAGTGGTCCAGAGCACTTGGCAACGGGCACAACGAAGCGTGTGTGCGGGATAGCCACCATTCACGCCCAGGGCTGGCAATGCACAAGCACTGCCAAAAGGCAAAAGAAGGCGCTTAGCATGCGGCTTGTGCACAAAGCTTTCAGACTGCCAGAGGACCGTAGCTGTGGTAAGCCCGCTCGCTCATTTGACTTTAGCTGTCACTTGCAAGATCTTAAGCCGCATCTGGTTTATGCTGCTACCTGTTGTTAGGCGACAACAAGGGCACATGTAGCAAATGATTTTTCCTGGCTCATTTTGCAAGGCCACGCTCTTCTGCGGCTCTTTAGTGCTTGCCAAACTCGAAGGTGCCTGCTGCTGCTTCCATCTGACAAGGAGCACAGCCTTCTGACAGCAGCTTTCAGGTTGCATACAATAGAGATTGTCCATTTAGATGTGATGCAAATCCATATGTGTGTAAGGTGCAGGTGCAAGCTCCTGACAAATGTGTTCTCCCGGTAGAGTTTCTCCCTGCCAGACACATGGAAATGTTTTCCTCTGGCATTCGCACCGAGAGTCGCAGATTGCTTAACTCAGGAGTTCTGAGAATGGAACGGCAAGAGGTGTTCCGCTTGCGTCATAAACAGTGGTCCAGAGCACTTGGCAACGGGCACAACGAAGCGTGTGTGCGGGATAGCCACCATTCACGCCCAGGGCTGGCAATGCACAAGCACTGCCAAAAGGCAAAGGAAGGCGCTTAACATGCGGCTTGTGCACAAAGCTTTCAGACTGCCAGAGGACCGTAGCTGTGGTAAGCCCGCTTGCTCATTTGACCTTAGCTGTCACTTGCAAGATCTGAAGCCGCATCTGGTTTATGCTGCTACCTGTTGTTAGGCGACAACAAGGGCACATGTAGCAAATGCTTTTTCCTGGCCCATTTTGCTAGGCCACGCTCTTCTGCGGCTCTTTAGTGCTTGCCAAACTCGAAGGTGCCTGCTGCTGCTTCCATCTGACAAGGAGCACAGCCTTCTGACAGCAGCTTTCAGGTTGCATACATAGAGATTGTCCATTTAGATGTGATGGAAATCCATGTGTGTAAGGTGCAGGTGCAAGCTCCTGACAAATGGGTTCTCCCGGTACAGTTTCTCCCTGCCAGACACATAGAAATGTTTTCCTCTGGCATTCGCACCGAGAGTCGCAGATTGCTTAACTCAGGAATTCTGAGACTGGAACGGCAAGAAGTGTTCCGCTTGCGTCATAAACAGTGCTCCAGAGCGCTTGGCAACGGGCACAACGAGGCGTTTGTGCGGGACAGTGACCATACTTTCCCAGGTCTGGCAAGGCACAAGCACTGCCAAAAGGCAAAGGAAGGCGCTTAGCATGCGGCTTGTGCACAAAGCTTTCAGCCTGCCAGAGGACCGTAGCTGTGGTAAGCCCGCTTGCTCAATTGACATTAGCTGTCACTTGCAAGATCTTAAGCCGCATCTGGTTTATGCTGCTACTGGTTGTTAGGCGACAAGAAGGGCACATGTATCCAGCACTTTTTCCTGGCTCATTTTACCAGGCCACGCTCTTCTGCGGCTCTTTAGTGCTTGCCAAACTCGAAGGTGCCTGCTGCTGCTTCCATCTGACAAGGAGCACAGCCTTCTGACAGCAGCTTTCAGGTTGCATACAATAGAGATTGTCCATTTAGATGTGATGCAAATCCATATGTGTGTAAGGTGCTGGTGCAAGCTCCTGACAAATGGGTTCTCCCGGTACAGTTTCTCCCTGCCAGACACATGGAAATGTTTTCCTCTGGCATTCGCACCGAGAGTCGCAGATTGCTTAACTCAGGAGTTCTGAGACTGGAACCGCAAGAAGTGTTCCGCTTGCGTCATAAACGGTGCTCCAGAGCGCTTGGGAACGGGCACAACGAAGCGTGTGTGCGGGATAGCCACCATTCACGCCCAGGGCTAGCAAGGCACAAGCACTGCCAAAAGGCAAAGGAAGGCGCTTAGCATGCGGCTTGTGCACAAAGCTTTCAGCCTGCTAGAGGACCGTAGCTGTGGTAAGCCCGCTTGCTCAATTGACCTTAGCTGTCGTCTGGAAGAACTTGAACGCCATCTGGTATATGCTGCTACCTGTTGTTAGGCGACAACAAGGGCACATGTAGCAAATGCTTTTTCCTGGCTCATTTTGCAAGGCCACGCTCTTCTGTGGCTCTTTAGTGCTTGCCAAACTCGAAGGTGCCTGCTGCTGCTTCCATCTGACAAGGAGCACAGCCTTCTGACAGCAGCTTTCAGGTTGCATACAATAGAGATTGTCCATTTAGATGTGATGCAAATCCATATGTGTATAAGGTGCAGGTGCAAGCTCCTGACAAATGTGTTCTCCCGGTACAGTTTCTCCCTGCCAGACACATGGAAATGTTTTCCTCTGGCATTCGCACCGAGAGTCGCAGATTGCTTAACTCAGGAGTTCTGAGAATGGAACGGCAAGAGGTGTTCCGCTTGCGTCATAAACAGTGCTCCAGAGCGCTTGGCAATGTGCACAACGAAGCGTTTGTGCGGGACAGTGACCATACTTTCCCAGGTCTGGCAAGGCACAAGCACTGCCAAAAGGCAAAGGAAGGCGCTTAGCATGCGGCTTGTGCACAAAGCTTTCAGCCTGCCAGAGGACCGTAGCTGTGGTAAGCCCGCTTGCTCAATTGACATTAGCTGTCACTTGCAAGATCTTAAGCCGCATCTGGTTTATGCTGCTACCGGTTGTTAGGCGACAAGAAGGGCACATGTATCCAGCACTTTTTCCTGGCCCATTTTACCAGGCCACGCTCTTCTGTGGCTCTTTAGTGCTTGCCAAACTCGAAGGTGCCTGCTGCTGCTTCCATCTGACAAGGAGCACAGCCTTCTGACAGCAGCTTTCAGGTTGCATACAATAGAGATTGTCCATTTAGATGTGATGCAAATCCATATGTGTGTAAGGTGCTGGTGCAAGCTCCTGACAAATGTGTTCTCCCGGTACAGTTTCTCCCTGCCAGACACATGGAAATGTTTTCCTCTGGCATTCGCACCGAGAGTCGCAGATTGCTTAACTCAGGAGTTCTGAGACTGGAACCGCAAGAAGTGTTCCGCTTGCGTCATAAACGGTGCTCCAGAGCGCTTGGCAATGGGCACAACGAAGCGTTTGTGCGGGACAGTGACCATACTTTCCCAGGTCTGGCAATGCACAAGCACTGCCAAAAGGCAAAGGAAGGCGCTTAGCATGCGGCTTGTGCACAAAGCTTTCAGACTGCCAGAGGACCGTAGCTGTGGTAAGCCCGCTTACCACGTTGGTATGGTGTATGCTGCTACCTGTTGTTAGGCGACAACAAGGGCACATGTATCAAACGCATTTTCCTGGCTCATTTTGCAAGGCCACGCTCTTCTGCGGCTCTTTAGTGCTTGCCAAACTCGAAGGTGCCTGCTGCTGCTTCCATCTGACAAGGAGCACAGCCTTCTGACAGCAGCTTTCAGGTTGCGTACAATAGAGATTGTCCATTTAGATGTGATGCAAATCCATATGTGTGTAAGGTGCAGGTGCAAGCTCTGACAAATGGGTTCTCCCGGTACAGTTTCTCCCTGCCAGACACATGGAAATGTTTTCCTCTGGCATTCGCACCAAGAATCATAAATTCGCACCATTGCTTAACTCAGGAGCTCTGAGAATGGAACGGCAAGAGGTGTTCCGCTTGCGTCATAAACAGTGGTCCAGAGCACTTGGCAACGGGCACAACGAAGCGTGTGTGCGGGATAGCCACCATTCACGCCCAGGGCTGGCAATGCACAAGCACTGCCAAAAGGCAAAAGAAGGCGCTTAGCATGCGGCTTGTGCACAAAGCTTTCAGACTGCCAGAGGACCGTAGCTGTGGTAAGCCCGCTTGCTCATTTGACCTTAGCTGTCACTTGCAAGATCTGAAGCCGCATCTGGTTTATGCTGCTACCTGTTGTTAGGCGACAACAAGGGCACATGTAGCAAATGCTTTTTCCTGGCCCATTTTGCTAGGCCACGCTCTTCTGCGGCTCTTTAGTGCTTGCCAAACTCGAAGGTGCCTGCTGCTGCTTCCATCTGACAAGGAGCACAGCCTTCTGACAGCAGCTTTCAGGTTGCATACATAGAGATTGTCCATTTAGATGTGATGGAAATCCATGTGTGTAAGGTGCAGGTGCAAGCTCCTGACAAATGGGTTCTCCCGGTACAGTTTCTCCCTGCCAGACACATAGAAATGTTTTCCTCTGGCATTCGCACCGAGAGTCGCAGATTGCTTAACTCAGGAATTCTGAGACTGGAACCGCAAGAAGTGTTCCGCTTGCGTCATAAACGGTGCTCCAGAGCGCTTGGGAACGGGCACAACGAAGCGTGTGTGCGGGATAGCCACCATTCACGCCCAGGGCTAGCAAGGCACAAGCACTGCCAAAAGGCAAAGGAAGGCGCTTAGCATGCGGCTTGTGCACAAAGCTTTCAGCCTGCTAGAGGACCGTAGCTGTGGTAAGCCCGCTTGCTCAATTGACCTTAGCTGTCGTCTGGAAGAACTTGAACGCCATCTGGTATATGCTGCTACCTGTTGTTAGGCGACAACAAGGGCACATGTAGCAAATGCTTTTTCCTGGCTCATTTTGCAAGGCCACGCTCTTCTGTGGCTCTTTAGTGCTTGCCAAACTCGAAGGTGCCTGCTGCTGCTTCCATCTGACAAGGAGCACAGCCTTCTGACAGCAGCTTTCAGGTTGCATACAATAGAGATTGTCCATTTAGATGTGATGCAAATCCATATGTGTATAAGGTGCAGGTGCAAGCTCCTGACAAATGTGTTCTCCCGGTACAGTTTCTCCCTGCCAGACACATGGAAATGTTTTCCTCTGGCATTCGCACCGAGAGTCGCAGATTGCTTAACTCAGGAGTTCTGAGAATGGAACGGCAAGAGGTGTTCCGCTTGCGTCATAAACAGTGCTCCAGAGCGCTTGGCAATGTGCACAACGAAGCGTTTGTGCGGGACAGTGACCATACTTTCCCAGGTCTGGCAAGGCACAAGCACTGCCAAAAGGCAAAGGAAGGCGCTTAGCATGCGGCTTGTGCACAAAGCTTTCAGCCTGCCAGAGGACCGTAGCTGTGGTAAGCCCGCTTGCTCAATTGACATTAGCTGTCACTTGCAAGATCTTAAGCCGCATCTGGTTTATGCTGCTACCGGTTGTTAGGCGACAAGAAGGGCACATGTATCCAGCACTTTTTCCTGGCCCATTTTACCAGGCCACGCTCTTCTGTGGCTCTTTAGTGCTTGCCAAACTCGAAGGTGCCTGCTGCTGCTTCCATCTGACAAGGAGCACAGCCTTCTGACAGCAGCTTTCAGGTTGCATACAATAGAGATTGTCCATTTAGATGTGATGCAAATCCATATGTGTGTAAGGTGCTGGTGCAAGCTCCTGACAAATGTGTTCTCCCGGTACAGTTTCTCCCTGCCAGACACATGGAAATGTTTTCCTCTGGCATTCGCACCGAGAGTCGCAGATTGCTTAACTCAGGAGTTCTGAGACTGGAACCGCAAGAAGTGTTCCGCTTGCGTCATAAACGGTGCTCCAGAGCGCTTGGCAATGGGCACAACGAAGCGTTTGTGCGGGACAGTGACCATACTTTCCCAGGTCTGGCAATGCACAAGCACTGCCAAAAGGCAAAGGAAGGCGCTTAGCATGCGGCTTGTGCACAAAGCTTTCAGACTGCCAGAGGACCGTAGCTGTGGTAAGCCCGCTTACCACGTTGGTATGGTGTATGCTGCTACCTGTTGTTAGGCGACAACAAGGGCACATGTATCAAACGCATTTTCCTGGCTCATTTTGCAAGGCCACGCTCTTCTGCGGCTCTTTAGTGCTTGCCAAACTCGAAGGTGCCTGCTGCTGCTTCCATCTGACAAGGAGCACAGCCTTCTGACAGCAGCTTTCAGGTTGCGTACAATAGAGATTGTCCATTTAGATGTGATGCAAATCCATATGTGTGTAAGGTGCAGGTGCAAGCTCTGACAAATGGGTTCTCCCGGTACAGTTTCTCCCTGCCAGACACATGGAAATGTTTTCCTCTGGCATTCGCACCAAGAATCATAAATTCGCACCATTGCTTAACTCAGGAGCTCTGAGAATGGAACGGCAAGAGGTGTTCCGCTTGCGTCATAAACAGTGCTCCAGAGCACTTGGCAACGGGCACAACGAAGCGTGTGTGCGGGATAGCCACCATTCACGCCCAGGGCTGGCAATGCACAAGCACTGCCAAAAGGCAAAAGAAGGCGCTTAGCATGCGGCTTGTGCACAAAGCTTTCAGACTGCCAGAGGACCGTAGCTGTGGTAAGCCCGCTTGCTCATTTGACCTTAGCTGTCACTTGCAAGATCTGAAGCCGCATCTGGTTTATGCTGCTACCTGTTGTTAGGCGACAACAAGGGCACATGTAGCAAATGCTTTTTCCTGGCCCATTTTGCTAGGCCACGCTCTTCTGCGGCTCTTTAGTGCTTGCCAAACTCGAAGGTGCCTGCTGCTGCTTCCATCTGACAAGGAGCACAGCCTTCTGACAGCAGCTTTCAGGTTGCATACATAGAGATTGTCCATTTAGATGTGATGGAAATCCATGTGTGTAAGGTGCAGGTGCAAGCTCCTGACAAATGGGTTCTCCCGGTACAGTTTCTCCCTGCCAGACACATAGAAATGTTTTCCTCTGGCATTCGCACCGAGAGTCGCAGATTGCTTAACTCAGGAATTCTGAGACTGGAACGGCAAGAAGTGTTCCGCTTGCGTCATAAACAGTGCTCCAGAGCGCTTGGCAACGGGCACAACGAGGCGTTTGTGCGGGACAGTGACCATACTTTCCCAGGTCTGGCAAGGCACAAGCACTGCCAAAAGGCAAAGGAAGGCGCTTAGCATGCGGCTTGTGCACAAAGCTTTCAGCCTGCCAGAGGACCGTAGCTGTGGTAAGCCCGCTTGCTCAATTGACATTAGCTGTCACTTGCAAGATCTTAAGCCGCATCTGGTTTATGCTGCTACTGGTTGTTAGGCGACAAGAAGGGCACATGTATCCAGCACTTTTTCCTGGCTCATTTTACCAGGCCACGCTCTTATGCGGCTCTTTAGTGCTTGCCAAACTCGAAGGTGCCTGCTGCTGCTTCCATCTGACAAGGAGCACAGCCTTCTGACAGCAGCTTTCAGGTTGCATACAATAGAGATTGTCCATTTAGATGTGATGCAAATCCATATGTGTGTAAGGTGCAGGTGCAAGCTCCTGACAAATGGGTTCTCCCGGTACAGTTTCTCCCTGCCAGACACATGGAAATGTTTTCCTCTGGCATTCGCACCGAGAGTCGCAGATTGCTTAACTCAGGAGTTCTGAGACTGGAACCGCAAGAAGTGTTCCGCTTGCGTCATAAACGGTGCTCCAGAGCGCTTGGGAACGGGCACAACGAAGCGTGTGTGCGGGATAGCCACCATTCACGCCCAGGGCTAGCAAGGCACAAGCACTGCCAAAAGGCAAAGGAAGGCGCTTAGCATGCGGCTTGTGCACAAAGCTTTCAGCCTGCTAGAGGACCGTAGCTGTGGTAAGCCCGCTTTCTCAATTGACCTTAGCTGTCGTCTGGAAGAACTTGAGCGCCATCTGGTATATGCTGCTACCTGTTGTTAGGCGACAACAAGGGCACATGTAGCAAATGCTTTTTCCTGGCTCATTTTGCAAGGCCACGCTCTTCTGTGGCTCTTTAGTGCTTGCCAAACTCGAAGGTGCCTGCTGCTGCTTCCATCTGACAAGGAGCACAGCCTTCTGACAGCAGCTTTCAGGTTGCATACAATAGAGATTGTCCATTTAGATGTGATGCAAATCCATATGTGTATAAGGTGCAGGTGCAAGCTCCTGACAAATGTGTTCTCCCGGTACAGTTTCTCCCTGCCAGACACATGGAAATGTTTTCCTCTGGCATTCGCACCGAGAGTCGCAGATTGCTTAACTCAGGAGTTCTGAGAATGGAACGGCAAGAGGTGTTCCGCTTGCGTCATAAACAGTGCTCCAGAGCGCTTGGCAATGTGCACAACGAAGCGTTTGTGCGGGACAGTGACCATACTTTCCCAGGTCTGGCAAGGCACAAGCACTGCCAAAAGGCAAAGGAAGGCGCTTAGCATGCGGCTTGTGCACAAAGCTTTCAGCCTGCCAGAGGACCGTAGCTGTGGTAAGCCCGCTTGCTCAATTGACATTAGCTGTCACTTGCAAGATCTTAAGCCGCATCTGGTTTATGCTGCTACCGGTTGTTAGGCGACAAGAAGGGCACATGTATCCAGCACTTTTTCCTGGCCCATTTTACCAGGCCACGCTCTTCTGTGGCTCTTTAGTGCTTGCCAAACTCGAAGGTGCCTGCTGCTGCTTCCATCTGACAAGGAGCACAGCCTTCTGACAGCAGCTTTCAGGTTGCATACAATAGAGATTGTCCATTTAGATGTGATGCAAATCCATATGTGTGTAAGGTGCTGGTGCAAGCTCCTGACAAATGTGTTCTCCCGGTACAGTTTCTCCCTGCCAGACACATGGAAATGTTTTCCTCTGGCATTCGCACCGAGAGTCGCAGATTGCTTAACTCAGGAGTTCTGAGACTGGAACCGCAAGAAGTGTTCCGCTTGCGTCATAAACGGTGCTCCAGAGCGCTTGGCAATGGGCACAACGAAGTGTTTGTGCGGGACAGTGACCATACTTTCCCAGGTCTGGCAATGCACAAGCACTGCCAAAAGGCAAAGGAAGGCGCTTAGCATGCGGCTTGTGCACAAAGCTTTCAGACTGCCAGAGGACCGTAGCTGTGGTAAGCCCGCTTACCACGTTGGTATGGTGTATGCTGCTACCTGTTGTTAGGCGACAACAAGGGCACATGTATCAAACGCATTTTCCTGGCTCATTTTGCAAGGCCACGCTCTTCTGCGGCTCTTTAGTGCTTGCCAAACTCGAAGGTGCCTGCTGCTGCTTCCATCTGACAAGGAGCACAGCCTTCTGACAGCAGCTTTCAGGTTGCGTACAATAGAGATTGTCCATTTAGATGTGATGCAAATCCATATGTGTGTAAGGTGCAGGTGCAAGCTCTGACAAATGGGTTCTCCCGGTACAGTTTCTCCCTGCCAGACACATGGAAATGTTTTCCTCTGGCATTCGCACCAAGAATCATAAATTCGCACCATTGCTTAACTCAGGAGCTCTGAGAATGGAACGGCAAGAGGTGTTCCGCTTGCGTCATAAACAGTGGTCCAGAGCACTTGGCAACGGGCACAACGAAGCGTGTGTGCGGGATAGCCACCATTCACGCCCAGGGCTGGCAATGCACAAGCACTGCCAAAAGGCAAAAGAAGGCGCTTAGCATGCGGCTTGTGCACAAAGCTTTCAGACTGCCAGAGGACCGTAGCTGTGGTAAGCCCGCTCGCTCATTTGACTTTAGCTGTCACTTGCAAGATCTTAAGCCGCATCTGGTTTATGCTGCTACCTGTTGTTAGGCGACAACAAGGGCACATGTAGCAAATGCTTTTTCCTGGCCCATTTTGCTAGGCCACGCTCTTCTGCGGCTCTTTAGTGCTTGCCAAACTCGAAGGTGCCTGCTGCTGCTTCCATCTGACAAGGAGCACAGCCTTCTGACAGCAGCTTTCAGGTTGCATACATAGAGATTGTCCATTTAGATGTGATGGAAATCCATGTGTGTAAGGTGCAGGTGCAAGCTCCTGACAAATGTGTTCTCCCGGTACAGTTTCTCCCTGCCAGACACATAGAAATGTTTTCCTCTGGCATTCGCACCGAGAGTCGCAGATTGCTTAAGTCAGGAATTCTGAGACTGGAACCGCAAGAAGTGTTCCGCTTGCGTCATAAACAGTGCTCCAGAGCGCTTGGCAACGGGCACAACGAAGCGTGTGTGCGGGACAGTGACCATACTTTCCCAGGTGTGGCAAGGCACAAGCACTGCCAAAAGGCAAAGGAAGGCGCTTAGCATGCGGCTTGTGCACAAAGCTTTCAGACTGCCAGAGGACCGTAGCTGTGGTAAGCCCGCTTGCTCAATTGACATTAGCTGTCACTTGCAAGATCTTAAGCCGCATCTGGTTTATGCTGCTACCGGTTGTTAGGCGACAAGAAGGGCACATGTATCCAGCACTTTTTCCTGGCTCATTTTACCAGGCCACGCTCTTCTGCGGCTCTTTAGTGCTTGCCAAACTCGAAGGTGCCTGCTGCTGCTTCCATCTGACAAGGAGCACAGCCTTCTGACAGCAGCTTTCAGGTTGCATACAATAGAGATTGTCCATTTAGATGTGATGCAAATCCATATGTGTGTAAGGTGCTGGTGCAAGCTCCTGACAAATGTGTTCTCCCGGTACAGTTTCTCCCTGCCAGACACATGGAAATGTTTTCCTCTGGCATTCGCACCGAGAGTCGCAGATTGCTTAACTCAGGAGTTCTGAGACTGGAACCGCAAGAAGTGTTCCGCTTGCGTCATAAACGGTGCTCCAGAGCGCTTGGCAATGGGCACAACGAAGCGTTTGTGCGGGACAGTGACCATACTTTCCCAGGTCTGGCAATGCACAAGCACTGCCAAAAGGCAAAGGAAGGCGCTTAGCATGCGGCTTGTGCACAAAGCTTTCAGACTGCCAGAGAACCGTAGCTGTGGTAAGCCCGCTTACCACATTGGTATGGTGTATGCTGCTACCTGTTGTTAGGCGACAACAAGGGCACATGTATCAAACACTTTTTCCTGGCTCATTTTGCAAGGCCACGCTCTTCTGCGGCTCTTTAGTGCTTGCCAAACTCGAAGGTGCCTGCTGCTGCTTCCATCTGACAAGGAGCACAGCCTTCTGACAGCAGCTTTCAGGTTGCGTACAATAGAGATTGTCCATTTAGATGTGATGCAAATCCATATGTGTGTAAGGTGCAGGTGCAAGCTCTGACAAATGGGTTCTCCCGGTACAGTTTCTCCCTGCCAGACACATGGAAATGTTTTCCTCTGGCATTCGCACCAAGAATCATAAATTCGCACCATTGCTTAACTCAGGAGCTCTGAGAATGGAACGGCAAGAGGTGTTCCGCTTGCGTCATAAACAGTGGTCCAGAGCACTTGGCAACGGGCACAACGAAGCGTGTGTGCGGGATAGCCACCATTCACGCCCAGGGCTGGCAATGCACAAGCACTGCCAAAAGGCAAAAGAAGGCGCTTAGCATGCGGCTTGTGCACAAAGCTTTCAGACTGCCAGAGGACCGTAGCTGTGGTAAGCCCGCTCGCTCATTTGACTTTAGCTGTCACTTGCAAGATCTTAAGCCGCATCTGGTTTATGCTGCTACCTGTTGTTAGGCGACAACAAGGGCACATGTAGCAAATGCTTTTTCCTGGCTCATTTTGCAAGGCCACGCTCTTCTGCGGCTCTTTAGTGCTTGCCAAACTCGAAGGTGCCTGCTGCTGCTTCCATCTGACAAGGAGCACAGCCTTCTGACAGCAGCTTTCAGGTTGCATACAATAGAGCTTGTCCATTTAGATGTGATGCAAATCCATATGTGTGTAAGGTGCAGGTGCAAGCTCCTGACAAATGTGTTCTCCCGGTACAGTTTCTCCCTGCCAGACACATGGAAATGTTTTCCTCTGGCATTCGCACCGAGAGTCGCAGATTGCTTAAGTCAGGAATTCTGAGACTGGAACCGCAAGAAGTGTTCCGCTTGCGTCATAAACAGTGGTCCAGAGCACTTGGCAACGGGCACACCGAAGCGTGTGTGCGGGACAGTGACCATACTTTCCCAGGTCTGGCAAGGCACAAGCACTGCCAAAAGGCAAAGGAAGGCGCTTAGCATGCGGCTTGTGCACAAAGCTTTCAGACTGCCAGAGGACCGTAGCTGTGGTAAGCCCGCTTGCTCAATTGACATTAGCTGTCACTTGCAAGATCTTAAGCCGCATCTGGTTTATGCTGCTACCGGTTGTTAGGCGACAACAAGGGCACATGTATCAAACACTTTTTCCTTACCCATTTTGCTAGGCCACGCTCTTCTGCGGCTCTTTAGTGCTTGCCAAACTCGAAGGTGCCTGCTGCTGCTTCCATCTGACAAGGAGCACAGCCTTCTGACAGCAGCTTTCAGGTTGCATACAATAGAGATTGTCCATTTAGATGTGATGCAAATCCATATGTGTGTAAGGTGCAGGTGCAAGCTCCTGACAAATGTGTTCTCCCGGTACAGTTTCTCCCTGCCAGACACATGGAAATGTTTTCCTCTGGCATTCGCACCGAGAGTCGCAGATTGCTTAACTCAGGAGTTCTGAGAATGGAACGGCAAGAGGTGTTCCGCTTGCGTCATAAACAGTGCTCCAGAGCACTTGGCAACGGGCACAACGAAGCGTGTGTGCGGGATAGCCACCATTCACGCCCAGGTCTGGCAATGCACAAGCACTGCCAAAAGGCAAAGGAAGGCGCTTAACATGCGGCTTGTGCACAAAGCTTTCAGACTGCCAGAGGACCGTAGCTGTGGTAAGCCCGCTTGCTCATTTGACGTTAGCTGTCACTTGCAAGATCTTAAGCCGCATCTGATTTATGCTGCTACCTGTTGTTAGGCGACAACAAGGGCACATGTAGCAAATGCTTTTTCCTGGCCCATTTTGCTAGGCCACGCTCTTCTGCGGCTCTTTAGTGCTTGCCAAACTCGAAGGTGCCTGCTGCTGCTTCCATCTGACAAGGAGCACAGCCTTCTGACAGCAGCTTTCAGATTGCATACATAGAGATTGTCCATTTAGATGTGATGGAAATCCATGTGTGTAAGGTGCAGGTGCAAGCTCCTGACAAATGTGTTCTCCCGGTACAGTTTCTCCCTGCCAGACACATAGAAATGTTTTCCTCTGGCATTCGCACCGAGAGTCGCAGATTGCTTAAGTCAGGAATTCTGAGACTGGAACCGCAAGAAGTGTTCCGCTTGCGTCATAAACAGTGCTCCAGAGCGCTTGGCAACGGGCACAACGAGGCGTGTGTGCGGGACAGTGACCATACTTTCCCAGGTCTGGCAAGGCACAAGCACTGCCAAAAGGCAAAGGAAGGGGCTTAGCATGCGGCTTGTGCACAAAGCTTTCAGACTGCAGGAGGACCGTAGCTGTGGTAAGCCCGCTTGCTCAATTGACATTACCTGTCACTTGCAAGATCTTAAGCCGCATCTGGTTTATGCTGCTACCTGTTGTTAGGCGACAACAAGGGCACATGTATCCAGCACTTTTTCCTGGCTCATTTTACCAGGCCACGCTCTTCTGTGGCTCTTTAGTGCTTGCCAAACTCGAAGGTGCCTGCTGCTGCTTCCATCTGACAAGGAGCACAGCCTTCTGACAGCAGCTTTCAGGTTGCATACAATAGAGATTGTCCATTTAGATGTGATGCAAATCCATATGTGTGTAAGGTGCTGGTGCAAGCTCCTGACAAATGGGTTCTCCCGGTACAGTTTCTCCCTGCCAGACACATGGAAATGTTTTCCTCTGGCATTCGCACCGAGAGTCGCAGATTGCTTAACTCAGGAGTTCTGAGACTGGAACCGCAAGAAGTGTTCCGCTTGCGTCATAAACGGTGCTCCAGAGCGCTTGGCAATGGGCACAACGAAGTGTTTGTGCGGGACAGTGACCATACTTTCCCAGGTCTGGCAATGCACAAGCACTGCCAAAAGGCAAAGGAAGGCGCTTAGCATGCGGCTTGTGCACAAAGCTTTCAGACTGCCAGAGGACCGTAGCTGTGGTAAGCCCGCTTACCACATTGGTATGGTGTATGCTGCTACCTGTTGTTAGGCGACAACAAGGGCACATGTATCAAACGCATTTTCCTGGCTCATTTTGCAAGGCCACGCTCTTCTGCGGCTCTTTAGTGCTTGCCAAACTCGAAGGTGCCTGCTGCTGCTTCCATCTGACAAGGAGCACAGCCTTCTGACAGCAGCTTTCAGGTTGCGTACAATAGAGATTGTCCATTTAGATGTGATGCAAATCCATATGTGTGTAAGGTGCAGGTGCAAGCTCTGACAAATGGGTTCTCCCGGTACAGTTTCTCCCTGCCAGACACATGGAAATGTTTTCCTCTGGCATTCGCACCAAGAATCATAAATTCGCACCATTGCTTAACTCAGGAGCTCTGAGAATGGAACGGCAAGAGGTGTTCCGCTTGCGTCATAAACAGTGGTCCAGAGCACTTGGCAACGGGCACAACGAAGCGTGTGTGCGGGATAGCCACCATTCACGCCCAGGGCTGGCAATGCACAAGCACTGCCAAAAGGCAAAAGAAGGCGCTTAGCATGCGGCTTGTGCACAAAGCTTTCAGACTGCCAGAGGACCGTAGCTGTGGTAAGCCCGCTCGCTCATTTGACTTTAGCTGTCACTTGCAAGATCTTAAGCCGCATCTGGTTTATGCTGCTACCTGTTGTTAGGCGACAACAAGGGCACATGTAGCAAATGCTTTTTCCTGGCTCATTTTGCAAGGCCACGCTCTTCTGCGGCTCTTTAGTGCTTGCCAAACTCGAAGGTGCCTGCTGCTGCTTCCATCTGACAAGGAGCACAGCCTTCTGACAGCAGCTTTCAGGTTGCATACATAGAGATTGTCCATTTAGATGTGATGGAAATCCATGTGTGTAAGGTGCAGGTGCAAGCTCCTGACAAATGTGTTCTCCCGGTACAGTTTCTCCCTGCCAGACACATAGAAATGTTTTCCTCTGGCATTCGCACCGAGAGTCGCAGATTGCTTAAGTCAGGAATTCTGAGACTGGAACCGCAAGAAGTGTTCCGCTTGCGTCATAAACAGTGCTCCAGAGCGCTTGGCAACGGGCACAACGAAGCGTGTGTGCAGGACAGTGACCATACTTTCCCAGGTCTGGCAATGCACAAGCACTGCCAAAAGGCAAAGGAAGGCGCTTAGCATGCGGCTTGTGCACAAAGCTTTCAGACTGCCAGAGGACCGTAGCTGTGGTAAGCCCGCTTGCTCAATTGACATTAGCTGTCACTTGCAAGATCTTAAGCCGCATCTGGTTTATGCTGCTACCGGTTGTTAGGCGACAAGAAGGGCACATGTATCCAGCACTTTTTCCTGGCTCATTTTACCAGGCCACGCTCTTCTGCGGCTCTTTAGTGCTTGCCAAACTCGAAGGTGCCTGCTGCTGCTTCCATCTGACAAGGAGCACAGCCTTCTGACAGCAGCTTTCAGGTTGCATACAATAGAGATTGTCCATTTAGATGTGATGCAAATCCATATGTGTGTAAGGTGCTGGTGCAAGCTCCTGACAAATGTGTTCTCCCGGTACAGTTTCTCCCTGCCAGACACATGGAAATGTTTTCCTCTGGCATTCGCACCGAGAGTCGCAGATTGCTTAACTCAGGAGTTCTGAGACTGGAACCGCAAGAAGTGTTCCGCTTGCGTCATAAACGGTGCTCCAGAGCGCTTGGCAATGGGCACAACGAAGCGTTTGTGCGGGACAGTGACCATACTTTCCCAGGTCTGGCAATGCACAAGCACTGCCAAAAGGCAAAGGAAGGCGCTTAGCATGCGGCTTGTGCACAAAGCTTTCAGACTGCCAGAGAACCGTAGCTGTGGTAAGCCCGCTTACCACATTGGTATGGTGTATGCTGCTACCTGTTGTTAGGCGACAACAAGGGCACATGTATCAAACGCATTTTCCTGGCTCATTTTGCAAGGCCACGCTCTTCTGCGGCTCTTTAGTGCTTGCCAAACTCGAAGGTGCCTGCTGCTGCTTCCATCTGACAAGGAGCACAGCCTTCTGACAGCAGCTTTCAGGTTGCGTACAATAGAGATTGTCCATTTAGATGTGATGCAAATCCATATGTGTGTAAGGTGCAGGTGCAAGCTCTGACAAATGGGTTCTCCCGGTACAGTTTCTCCCTGCCAGACACATGGAAATGTTTTCCTCTGGCATTCGCACCAAGAATCATAAATTCGCACCATTGCTTAACTCAGGAGCTCTGAGAATGGAACGGCAAGAGGTGTTCCGCTTGCGTCATAAACAGTGGTCCAGAGCACTTGGCAACGGGCACAACGAAGCGTGTGTGCGGGATAGCCACCATTCACGCCCAGGGCTGGCAATGCACAAGCACTGCCAAAAGGCAAAAGAAGGCGCTTAGCATGCGGCTTGTGCACAAAGCTTTCAGACTGCCAGAGGACCGTAGCTGTGGTAAGCCCGCTCGCTCATTTGACTTTAGCTGTCACTTGCAAGATCTTAAGCCGCATCTGGTTTATGCTGCTACCTGTTGTTAGGCGACAACAAGGGCACATGTAGCAAATGCTTTTTCCTGGCTCATTTTGCAAGGCCACGCTCTTCTGCGGCTCTTTAGTGCTTGCCAAACTCGAAGTTGCCTGCTGCTGCTTCCATCTGACAAGGAGCACAGCCTTCTGACAGCAGCTTTCAGGTTGCATACAATAGAGATTGTCCATTTAGATGTGATGCAAATCCATATGTGTGTAAGGTGCAGGTGCAAGCTCCTGACAAATGTGTTCTCCCGGTACAGTTTCTCCCTGCCAGACACATGGAAATGTTTTCCTCTGGCATTCGCACCGAGAGTCGCAGATTGCTTAAGTCAGGAATTCTGAGACTGGAACCGCAAGAAGTGTTCCGCTTGCGTCATAAACAGTGGTCCAGAGCACTTGGCAACGGGCACACCGAAGCATGTGTGCGGGACAGTGACCATACTTTCCCAGGTCTGGCAAGGCACAAGCACTGCCAAAAGGCAAAGGAAGGCGCTTAGCATGCGGCTTGTGCACAAAGCTTTCAGACTGCCAGAGGACCGTAGCTGTGGTAAGCCCGCTTGCTCAATTGACATTAGCTGTCACTTGCAAGATCTTAAGCCGCATCTGGTTTATGCTGCTACCGGTTGTTAGGCGACAACAAGGGCACATGTATCAAACACTTTTTCCTTACCCATTTTGCTAGGCCACGCTCTTCTGCGGCTCTTTAGTGCTTGCCAAACTCGAAGGTGCCTGCTGCTGCTTCCATCTGACAAGGAGCACAGCCTTCTGACAGCAGCTTTCAGGTTGCATACAATAGAGATTGTCCATTTAGATGTGATGCAAATCCATATGTGTGTAAGGTGCAGGTGCAAGCTCCTGACAAATGTGTTCTCCCGGTACAGTTTCTCCCTGCCAGACACATGGAAATGTTTTCCTCTGGCATTCGCACCGAGAGTCGCAGATTGCTTAACTCAGGAGTTCTGAGAATGGAACGGCAAGAGGTGTTCCGCTTGCGTCATAAACAGTGCTCCAGAGCACTTGGCAACGGGCACAACGAAGCGTGTGTGCGGGATAGCCACCATTCACGCCCAGGTCTGGCAATGCACAAGCACTGCCAAAAGGCAAAGGAAGGCGCTTAACATGCGGCTTGTGCACAAAGCTTTCAGACTGCCAGAGGACCGTAGCTGTGGTAAGCCCGCTTGCTCATTTGACGTTAGCTGTCACTTGCAAGATCTTAAGCCGCATCTGATTTATGCTGCTACCTGTTGTTAGGCGACAACAAGGGCACATGTAGCAAATGCTTTTTCCTGGCCCATTTTGCTAGGCCACGCTCTTCTGCGGCTCTTTAGTGCTTGCCAAACTCGAAGGTGCCTGCTGCTGCTTCCATCTGACAAGGAGCACAGCCTTCTGACAGCAGCTTTCAGATTGCATACATAGAGATTGTCCATTTAGATGTGATGGAAATCCATGTGTGTAAGGTGCAGGTGCAAGCTCCTGACAAATGTGTTCTCCCGGTACAGTTTCTCCCTGCCAGACACATAGAAATGTTTTCCTCTGGCATTCGCACCGAGAGTCGCAGATTGCTTAAGTCAGGAATTCTGAGACTGGAACCGCAAGAAGTGTTCCGCTTGCGTCATAAACAGTGCTCCAGAGCGCTTGGCAACGGGCACAACGAGGCGTGTGTGCGGGACAGTGACCATACTTTCCCAGGTCTGGCAAGGCACAAGCACTGCCAAAAGGCAAAGGAAGGGGCTTAGCATGCGGCTTGTGCACAAAGCTTTCAGACTGCAGGAGGACCGTAGCTGTGGTAAGCCCGCTTGCTCAATTGACATTACCTGTCACTTGCAAGATCTTAAGCCGCATCTGGTTTATGCTGCTACCTGTTGTTAGGCGACAACAAGGGCACATGTATCCAGCACTTTTTCCTGGCTCATTTTACCAGGCCACGCTCTTCTGTGGCTCTTTAGTGCTTGCCAAACTCGAAGGTGCCTGCTGCTGCTTCCATCTGACAAGGAGCACAGCCTTCTGACAGCAGCTTTCAGGTTGCATACAATAGAGATTGTCCATTTAGATGTGATGCAAATCCATATGTGTGTAAGGTGCTGGTGCAAGCTCCTGACAAATGGGTTCTCCCGGTACAGTTTCTCCCTGCCAGACACATGGAAATGTTTTCCTCTGGCATTCGCACCGAGAGTCGCAGATTGCTTAACTCAGGAGTTCTGAGACTGGAACCGCAAGAAGTGTTCCGCTTGCGTCATAAACGGTGCTCCAGAGCGCTTGGCAATGGGCACAACGAAGTGTTTGTGCGGGACAGTGACCATACTTTCCCAGGTCTGGCAATGCACAAGCACTGCCAAAAGGCAAAGGAAGGCGCTTAGCATGCGGCTTGTGCACAAAGCTTTCAGACTGCCAGAGGACCGTAGCTGTGGTAAGCCCGCTTACCACATTGGTATGGTGTATGCTGCTACCTGTTGTTAGGCGACAACAAGGGCACATGTATCAAACGCATTTTCCTGGCTCATTTTGCAAGGCCACGCTCTTCTGCGGCTCTTTAGTGCTTGCCAAACTCGAAGGTGCCTGCTGCTGCTTCCATCTGACAAGGAGCACAGCCTTCTGACAGCAGCTTTCAGGTTGCGTACAATAGAGATTGTCCATTTAGATGTGATGCAAATCCATATGTGTGTAAGGTGCAGGTGCAAGCTCTGACAAATGGGTTCTCCCGGTACAGTTTCTCCCTGCCAGACACATGGAAATGTTTTCCTCTGGCATTCGCACCAAGAATCATAAATTCGCACCATTGCTTAACTCAGGAGCTCTGAGAATGGAACGGCAAGAGGTGTTCCGCTTGCGTCATAAACAGTGGTCCAGAGCACTTGGCAACGGGCACAACGAAGCGTGTGTGCGGGATAGCCACCATTCACGCCCAGGGCTGGCAATGCACAAGCACTGCCAAAAGGCAAAAGAAGGCGCTTAGCATGCGGCTTGTGCACAAAGCTTTCAGACTGCCAGAGGACCGTAGCTGTGGTAAGCCCGCTCGCTCATTTGACTTTAGCTGTCACTTGCAAGATCTTAAGCCGCATCTGGTTTATGCTGCTACCTGTTGTTAGGCGACAACAAGGGCACATGTAGCAAATGCTTTTTCCTGGCTCATTTTGCAAGGCCACGCTCTTCTGCGGCTCTTTAGTGCTTGCCAAACTCGAAGGTGCCTGCTGCTGCTTCCATCTGACAAGGAGCACAGCCTTCTGACAGCAGCTTTCAGGTTGCATACATAGAGATTGTCCATTTAGATGTGATGGAAATCCATGTGTGTAAGGTGCAGGTGCAAGCTCCTGACAAATGTGTTCTCCCGGTACAGTTTCTCCCTGCCAGACACATAGAAATGTTTTCCTCTGGCATTCGCACCGAGAGTCGCAGATTGCTTAAGTCAGGAATTCTGAGACTGGAACCGCAAGAAGTGTTCCGCTTGCGTCATAAACAGTGCTCCAGAGCGCTTGGCAACGGGCACAACGAAGCGTGTGTGCAGGACAGTGACCATACTTTCCCAGGTCTGGCAATGCACAAGCACTGCCAAAAGGCAAAGGAAGGCGCTTAGCATGCGGCTTGTGCACAAAGCTTTCAGACTGCCAGAGGACCGTAGCTGTGGTAAGCCCGCTTGCTCAATTGACATTAGCTGTCACTTGCAAGATCTTAAGCCGCATCTGGTTTATGCTGCTACCGGTTGTTAGGCGACAAGAAGGGCACATGTATCCAGCACTTTTTCCTGGCTCATTTTACCAGGCCACGCTCTTCTGCGGCTCTTTAGTGCTTGCCAAACTCGAAGGTGCCTGCTGCTGCTTCCATCTGACAAGGAGCACAGCCTTCTGACAGCAGCTTTCAGGTTGCATACAATAGAGATTGTCCATTTAGATGTGATGCAAATCCATATGTGTGTAAGGTGCTGGTGCAAGCTCCTGACAAATGTGTTCTCCCGGTACAGTTTCTCCCTGCCAGACACATGGAAATGTTTTCCTCTGGCATTCGCACCGAGAGTCGCAGATTGCTTAACTCAGGAGTTCTGAGACTGGAACCGCAAGAAGTGTTCCGCTTGCGTCATAAACGGTGCTCCAGAGCGCTTGGCAATGGGCACAACGAAGCGTTTGTGCGGGACAGTGACCATACTTTCCCAGGTCTGGCAATGCACAAGCACTGCCAAAAGGCAAAGGAAGGCGCTTAGCATGCGGCTTGTGCACAAAGCTTTCAGACTGCCAGAGAACCGTAGCTGTGGTAAGCCCGCTTACCACATTGGTATGGTGTATGCTGCTACCTGTTGTTAGGCGACAACAAGGGCACATGTATCAAACACTTTTTCCTGGCTCATTTTGCAAGGCCACGCTCTTCTGCGGCTCTTTAGTGCTTGCCAAACTCGAAGGTGCCTGCTGCTGCTTCCATCTGACAAGGAGCACAGCCTTCTGACAGCAGCTTTCAGGTTGCGTACAATAGAGATTGTCCATTTAGATGTGATGCAAATCCATATGTGTGTAAGGTGCAGGTGCAAGCTCTGACAAATGGGTTCTCCCGGTACAGTTTCTCCCTGCCAGACACATGGAAATGTTTTCCTCTGGCATTCGCACCAAGAATCATAAATTCGCACCATTGCTTAACTCAGGAGCTCTGAGAATGGAACGGCAAGAGGTGTTCCGCTTGCGTCATAAACAGTGGTCCAGAGCACTTGGCAACGGGCACAACGAAGCGTGTGTGCGGGATAGCCACCATTCACGCCCAGGGCTGGCAATGCACAAGCACTGCCAAAAGGCAAAAGAAGGCGCTTAGCATGCGGCTTGTGCACAAAGCTTTCAGACTGCCAGAGGACCGTAGCTGTGGTAAGCCCGCTCGCTCATTTGACTTTAGCTGTCACTTGCAAGATCTTAAGCCGCATCTGGTTTATGCTGCTACCTGTTGTTAGGCGACAACAAGGGCACATGTAGCAAATGCTTTTTCCTGGCTCATTTTGCAAGGCCACGCTCTTCTGCGGCTCTTTAGTGCTTGCCAAACTCGAAGTTGCCTGCTGCTGCTTCCATCTGACAAGGAGCACAGCCTTCTGACAGCAGCTTTCAGGTTGCATACAATAGAGATTGTCCATTTAGATGTGATGCAAATCCATATGTGTGTAAGGTGCAGGTGCAAGCTCCTGACAAATGTGTTCTCCCGGTACAGTTTCTCCCTGCCAGACACATGGAAATGTTTTCCTCTGGCATTCGCACCGAGAGTCGCAGATTGCTTAAGTCAGGAATTCTGAGACTGGAACCGCAAGAAGTGTTCCGCTTGCGTCATAAACAGTGGTCCAGAGCACTTGGCAACGGGCACACCGAAGCGTGTGTGCGGGACAGTGACCATACTTTCCCAGGTCTGGCAAGGCACAAGCACTGCCAAAAGGCAAAGGAAGGCGCTTAGCATGCGGCTTGTGCACAAAGCTTTCAGACTGCCAGAGGACCGTAGCTGTGGTAAGCCCGCTTGCTCAATTGACATTAGCTGTCACTTGCAAGATCTTAAGCCGCATCTGGTTTATGCTGCTACCGGTTGTTAGGCGACAACAAGGGCACATGTATCAAACACTTTTTCCTTACCCATTTTGCTAGGCCACGCTCTTCTGCGGCTCTTTAGTGCTTGCCAAACTCGAAGGTGCCTGCTGCTGCTTCCATCTGACAAGGAGCACAGCCTTCTGACAGCAGCTTTCAGGTTGCATACAATAGAGATTGTCCATTTAGATGTGATGCAAATCCATATGTGTGTAAGGTGCAGGTGCAAGCTCCTGACAAATGTGTTCTCCCGGTACAGTTTCTCCCTGCCAGACACATGGAAATGTTTTCCTCTGGCATTCGCACCGAGAGTCGCAGATTGCTTAACTCAGGAGTTCTGAGAATGGAACGGCAAGAGGTGTTCCGCTTGCGTCATAAACAGTGCTCCAGAGCACTTGGCAACGGGCACAACGAAGCGTGTGTGCGGGATAGCCACCATTCACGCCCAGGTCTGGCAATGCACAAGCACTGCCAAAAGGCAAAGGAAGGCGCTTAACATGCGGCTTGTGCACAAAGCTTTCAGACTGCCAGAGGACCGTAGCTGTGGTAAGCCCGCTTGCTCATTTGACGTTAGCTGTCACTTGCAAGATCTTAAGCCGCATCTGATTTATGCTGCTACCTGTTGTTAGGCGACAACAAGGGCACATGTAGCAAATGCTTTTTCCTGGCCCATTTTGCTAGGCCACGCTCTTCTGCGGCTCTTTAGTGCTTGCCAAACTCGAAGGTGCCTGCTGCTGCTTCCATCTGACAAGGAGCACAGCCTTCTGACAGCAGCTTTCAGATTGCATACATAGAGATTGTCCATTTAGATGTGATGGAAATCCATGTGTGTAAGGTGCAGGTGCAAGCTCCTGACAAATGTGTTCTCCCGGTACAGTTTCTCCCTGCCAGACACATAGAAATGTTTTCCTCTGGCATTCGCACCGAGAGTCGCAGATTGCTTAAGTCAGGAATTCTGAGACTGGAACCGCAAGAAGTGTTCCGCTTGCGTCATAAACAGTGCTCCAGAGCGCTTGGCAACGGGCACAACGAGGCGTGTGTGCGGGACAGTGACCATACTTTCCCAGGTCTGGCAAGGCACAAGCACTGCCAAAAGGCAAAGGAAGGGGCTTAGCATGCGGCTTGTGCACAAAGCTTTCAGACTGCAGGAGGACCGTAGCTGTGGTAAGCCCGCTTGCTCAATTGACATTACCTGTCACTTGCAAGATCTTAAGCCGCATCTGGTTTATGCTGCTACCTGTTGTTAGGCGACAACAAGGGCACATGTATCCAGCACTTTTTCCTGGCTCATTTTACCAGGCCACGCTCTTCTGTGGCTCTTTAGTGCTTGCCAAACTCGAAGGTGCCTGCTGCTGCTTCCATCTGACAAGGAGCACAGCCTTCTGACAGCAGCTTTCAGGTTGCATACAATAGAGATTGTCCATTTAGATGTGATGCAAATCCATATGTGTGTAAGGTGCTGGTGCAAGCTCCTGACAAATGGGTTCTCCCGGTACAGTTTCTCCCTGCCAGACACATGGAAATGTTTTCCTCTGGCATTCGCACCGAGAGTCGCAGATTGCTTAACTCAGGAGTTCTGAGACTGGAACCGCAAGAAGTGTTCCGCTTGCGTCATAAACGGTGCTCCAGAGCGCTTGGCAATGGGCACAACGAAGTGTTTGTGCGGGACAGTGACCATACTTTCCCAGGTCTGGCAATGCACAAGCACTGCCAAAAGGCAAAGGAAGGCGCTTAGCATGCGGCTTGTGCACAAAGCTTTCAGACTGCCAGAGGACCGTAGCTGTGGTAAGCCCGCTTACCACATTGGTATGGTGTATGCTGCTACCTGTTGTTAGGCGACAACAAGGGCACATGTATCAAACGCATTTTCCTGGCTCATTTTGCAAGGCCACGCTCTTCTGCGGCTCTTTAGTGCTTGCCAAACTCGAAGGTGCCTGCTGCTGCTTCCATCTGACAAGGAGCACAGCCTTCTGACAGCAGCTTTCAGGTTGCGTACAATAGAGATTGTCCATTTAGATGTGATGCAAATCCATATGTGTGTAAGGTGCAGGTGCAAGCTCTGACAAATGGGTTCTCCCGGTACAGTTTCTCCCTGCCAGACACATGGAAATGTTTTCCTCTGGCATTCGCACCAAGAATCATAAATTCGCACCATTGCTTAACTCAGGAGCTCTGAGAATGGAACGGCAAGAGGTGTTCCGCTTGCGTCATAAACAGTGGTCCAGAGCACTTGGCAACGGGCACAACGAAGCGTGTGTGCGGGATAGCCACCATTCACGCCCAGGGCTGGCAATGCACAAGCACTGCCAAAAGGCAAAAGAAGGCGCTTAGCATGCGGCTTGTGCACAAAGCTTTCAGACTGCCAGAGGACCGTAGCTGTGGTAAGCCCGCTCGCTCATTTGACTTTAGCTGTCACTTGCAAGATCTTAAGCCGCATCTGGTTTATGCTGCTACCTGTTGTTAGGCGACAACAAGGGCACATGTAGCAAATGCTTTTTCCTGGCTCATTTTGCAAGGCCACGCTCTTCTGCGGCTCTTTAGTGCTTGCCAAACTCGAAGGTGCCTGCTGCTGCTTCCATCTGACAAGGAGCACAGCCTTCTGACAGCAGCTTTCAGGTTGCATACATAGAGATTGTCCATTTAGATGTGATGGAAATCCATGTGTGTAAGGTGCAGGTGCAAGCTCCTGACAAATGTGTTCTCCCGGTACAGTTTCTCCCTGCCAGACACATAGAAATGTTTTCCTCTGGCATTCGCACCGAGAGTCGCAGATTGCTTAAGTCAGGAATTCTGAGACTGGAACCGCAAGAAGTGTTCCGCTTGCGTCATAAACAGTGCTCCAGAGCGCTTGGCAACGGGCACAACGAAGCGTGTGTGCAGGACAGTGACCATACTTTCCCAGGTCTGGCAATGCACAAGCACTGCCAAAAGGCAAAGGAAGGCGCTTAGCATGCGGCTTGTGCACAAAGCTTTCAGACTGCCAGAGGACCGTAGCTGTGGTAAGCCCGCTTGCTCAATTGACATTAGCTGTCACTTGCAAGATCTTAAGCCGCATCTGGTTTATGCTGCTACCGGTTGTTAGGCGACAAGAAGGGCACATGTATCCAGCACTTTTTCCTGGCTCATTTTACCAGGCCACGCTCTTCTGCGGCTCTTTAGTGCTTGCCAAACTCGAAGGTGCCTGCTGCTGCTTCCATCTGACAAGGAGCACAGCCTTCTGACAGCAGCTTTCAGGTTGCATACAATAGAGATTGTCCATTTAGATGTGATGCAAATCCATATGTGTGTAAGGTGCTGGTGCAAGCTCCTGACAAATGTGTTCTCCCGGTACAGTTTCTCCCTGCCAGACACATGGAAATGTTTTCCTCTGGCATTCGCACCGAGAGTCGCAGATTGCTTAACTCAGGAGTTCTGAGACTGGAACCGCAAGAAGTGTTCCGCTTGCGTCATAAACGGTGCTCCAGAGCGCTTGGCAATGGGCACAACGAAGCGTTTGTGCGGGACAGTGACCATACTTTCCCAGGTCTGGCAATGCACAAGCACTGCCAAAAGGCAAAGGAAGGCGCTTAGCATGCGGCTTGTGCACAAAGCTTTCAGACTGCCAGAGAACCGTAGCTGTGGTAAGCCCGCTTACCACATTGGTATGGTGTATGCTGCTACCTGTTGTTAGGCGACAACAAGGGCACATGTATCAAACGCATTTTCCTGGCTCATTTTGCAAGGCCACGCTCTTCTGCGGCTCTTTAGTGCTTGCCAAACTCGAAGGTGCCTGCTGCTGCTTCCATCTGACAAGGAGCACAGCCTTCTGACAGCAGCTTTCAGGTTGCATACAATAGAGATTGTCCATTTAGATGTGATGCAAATCCATATGTGTGTAAGGTGCTGGTGCAAGCTCCTGACAAATGTGTTCTCCCGGTACAGTTTCTCCCTGCCAGACACATGGAAATGTTTTCCTCTGGCATTCGCACCGAGAATCATAAATTCGCACCATTGCTTCACTCAGGAGCTCTGAGAATGGAACCGCAAGAAGTGTTCCGCTTGCGTCATAAACAGTGGTCCAGAGCACTTGGCAACGGGCACAACGAAACGTGTGTGCGGGATAGCCACCATTCACGCCCAGGGCTGGCAATGCACAAGCACTGCCAAAAGGCAAAGGAAGGCGCTTAGCATGCGGCTTGTGCACAAAGCTTTCAGACTGCCAGAGGACCGTAGCTGTGGTAAGCCCGCTTGCTCATTTGACGTTAGCTGTCACTTGCAAGATCTTAAGCCGCATCTGGTTTATGCTGCTACCTGTTGTTAGGCGACAACAAGGGCACATGTAGCAAATGCTTTTTCCTGGCCCATTTTGCTAGGCCACGCTCTTCTGCGGCTCTTTAGTGCTTGCCAAACTCGAAGGTTCCTGCTGCTGCTTCCATCTGACAAGGAGCACAGCCTTCTGACAGCAGCTTTCAGGTTGCATACAATAGAGATTGTCCATTTAGATGTGATGCAAATCCATATGTGTGTAAGGTGCTGGTGCAAGCTCCTGACAAATGGGTTCTCCCGGTACAGTTTCTCCCGGCCAGACACATGGAAATGTTTTCCTCTGGCATTCGCACCAAGAATCATAAATTCACACCATTGCTTAACTCAGGAGCTCTGAGAATGGAACCGCAAGAGGTGTTCCGCTTGCGTCATAAACAGTGGTCCAGAGCACTTGGCAAAGGGCACAACGAAACGTGTGTGCGGGATAGCCACCATTCACGCCCAGGGCTGGCAATGCACAAGCACTGCCAAAAGGCAAAAGAAGGCGCTTAGCATGCGGCTTGTGCACAAAGCTTTCAGACTGCCAGAGGACCGTAGCTGTGGTAAGCCCGCTTGCTCAATTGACCTTAGCCGTCGTCTGGAAGAACTTGAGCGCCATCTGGTATATGCTGCTACCTGTTGTTAGGCGACAACAAGGGCACATGTATCAAACACTTTTTCCTGGCTCATTTTGCAAGGCCACGCTCTTCTGCAGCTCTTTAGTGCTTGCCAAACTCGAAGGTGCCTGCTGCTGCTTCCATCTGACAAGGAGCACAGCCTTCTCACAGCAGCTTTCAGGTATGCACAATAGAGATTGTCCATTTAGATGTGATGCAAATCCATATGTGTGTAAGGTGCAGGTGCAAGCTCCTGACAAATGTGTTCTCCCGGTACAGTTTCTCCCTGCCAGACACATGGAAATGTTTTCCTCTGGCATTCGCACCGAGAGTCGCAGATTGCTTAACTCAGGAGTTCTGAGACTGGAACCGCAAGAAGTGTTCCGCTTGCTTCATAAACAGTGCTCCAGAGCACTTGGAAATCGGCACAACGATGCGTTTGTGCGGGACAGTGAGCATAATTTCCCAGGGCTGGCAATGCACAAGCACTGCCAAAAGGCAAAGGAAGGCGCTTAGCATGCAGCTTGTGCACAAAGCTTTCAGACTGCCGGAGGACCGTAGCTGTGGTAAGCCCGCTTACCACATTGGTATGGTGTATGCTGCTACCTGTTGTTAGGCGACAACAAGGGCACATGTATCCAGCACTTTTTCCTGGCTCATTTTGCAAGGCCACGCTCTTCTGCGGCTCTTTAGTGCTTGCCAAACTCGAAGGTGCCTGCTGCTGCTTCCATCTGACAAGGAGCACAGCCTTCTGACAGCAGCTTTCAGGTTGCATACAATAGAGATTGTCCATTTAGATGTGATGCAAATCCATATGTGTGTAAGGTGCTGGTGCAAGCTCCTGACAAATGTGTTCTCCCGGTACAGTTTCTCCCTGCCAGACACATGGAAATGTTTTCCTCTGGCATTCGCACCGAGAATCATAAATTCGCACCATTGCTTAACTCAGGAGCTCTGAGAATGGAACCGCAAGAGGTGTTCCGCTTGCGTCATAAACAGTGCCCCAGAGCACTTGGCAACGGGCACAATGAAGCGTGTGTGCGGGATAGCCACCATTCACGCCCAGGGCTGGCAATGCACAAGCACTGCCAAAAGGCAAAAGAAGGCGCTTAGCATGCGGCTTGTGCACAAAGCTTTCAGACTGCCAGAGGACCGTAGCTGTGGTAAGCCCGCTTGCTCAATTGACCTTAGCCGTCGTCTGGAAGAACTTGAGCGCCATCTGGTATATGCTGCTACCTGTTGTTAGGCGACAACAACAGGGCACATGTATCAAACACTTTTTCCTGGCTCATTTTGCAAGGCCACGCTCTTCTGCAGCTCTTTAGTGCTTGCCAAACTCGAAGGTGCCTGCTGCTGCTTCCATCTGACAAGGAGCACAGCCTTCTCACAGCAGCTTTCAGGTATGCACAATAGAGATTGTCCATTTAGATGTGATGCAAATCCATATGTGTGTAAGGTGCAGGTGCAAGCTCCTGACAAATGTGTTCTCCCGGTACAGTTTCTCCCTGCCAGACACATGGAAATGTTTTCCTCTGGCATTCGCACCGAGAGTCGCAGATTGCTTAACTCAGGAGTTCTGAGACTGGAACCGCAAGAAGTGTTCCGCTTGCTTCATAAACAGTGCTCCAGAGCACTTGGAAATCGGCACAACGATGCGTTTGTGCGGGACAGTGAGCATACTTTCCCAGGTCTGGCAGGGCACAAGCACTGCCAAAAGGCAAAGGAAGGCGCTTAGCATGCGGCTTGTGCACAAAGCTTTCAGACTGCCAGAGGACCGTAGCTGTGGTAAGCCCGCTTGCTCATTTGACGTTAGCTGTCACTTGCAAGATCTTAAGCCGCATCTGATTTATGCTGCTACCTGTTGTTAGGCGACAACAAGGGCACATGTAGCAAATGCTTTTTCCTGGCCCATTTTGCTAGGCCACGCTCTTCTGCGGCTCTTTAGTGCTTGCCAAACTCGAAGGTGCCTGCTGCTGCTTCCATCTGACAAGGAGCACAGCCTTCTCACAGCAGCTTTCAGGTATGCACAATAGAGATTGTCCATTTAGATGTGATGGAAATCCATATGTGTGTAAGGTGCAGGTGCAAGCTCCTGACAAATGTGTTCTCCCGGTACAGTTTCTCCCTGCCAGACACATAGAAATGTTTTCCTCTGGCATTCGCACCGAGAGTTGCAGATTGCTTAAATCAGGAATTCTGAGACTGGAACCGCAAGAAGTGTTCCGCTTGTGTCATAAACAGTGCTCCAGAGCGCTTGGCAACGGGCACAACGATGCGTTTGTGCGGGACAGTGACCATACTTTCCCAGGTCTGGCAATGCACAAGCACTGCCAAAAGGCAAAGGAAGGCGCTTAGCATGCGGCTTGTGCACAAAGCTTTCAGACTGCCGGAGGACCGTAGCTGTGGTAAGCCCGCTTACCACATTGGTATGGTGTATGCTGCTACCTGTTGTTAGGCGACAACAAGGGCACATGTATCCAGCACCTTTTCCTGGCTCATTTTGCAAGGCCACGCTCTTCTGTGGCTCTTTAGTGCTTGCCAAACTCGAAGGTGCCTGCTGCTGCTTCCATCTGACAAGGAGCACAGCCTTCTGACAGCAGCTTTCAGGTTGCATACAATAGAGATTGTCCATTTAGATGTGATGCAAATCCATATGTGTGTAAGGTGCTGGTGCAAGCTCCTGACAAATGTGTTCTCCCGGTACAGTTTCTCCCTGCCAGACACATGGAAAT